>OY856409.1:1030569483-1031769483 GCA_963693085.1 Alisma plantago-aquatica
CACTATGAGGGTTGCAAGAGGCCACTCTAGGCCACCTTTTCCTTTTATTAATAATTTTTATTTTTGAGATTAATTGTCTATCTTTCATATTATTTATTCATTTAGCGTTGTATTTATTCAATTTTCCACTTTTCAGGTACTAGTGCATGGTGAAGACGCGTAGTACAGACTATGCACAGTCGACACCTGAGGTTCCGCCTTCGGGATCGGGTGGTGAAGAGGAGCATATTCACAATCAACCCGAGGACATAAGCACATATTCTGAACCTGAAACAATGGCTGAGGAACAGACAATATGGGAGAAGATCAAGGCTACTTCTTCATCTGCGTCAAAAGGTCCGATCAAAAGGTAGGCTATAAACATTACCACATACAAGATTGATCTGATACTGATTAACCTAGTCTAGTCTAATGCATTTCATGGGCTGAAGAATGAAGATCCAGTGGCTCACATCAGCCAATTTGTGGAAAACTGTGATATGATAAAGATTGACAGGTTTCCGCAAGAGGTGCTCTACTTGAAGATTTTTCCCGTTTCTTTAGCAGGAAATGCACGAGAATGGCTGCATAATCTCGATGACGAGTACATCGAGACCTGGTACCAAATGATAGAGGTCTTCTTTGAGATATTCTTCCCACCTGAGAAGACAAATGACCTGGTGAGAAAGATCCATAACTTCAGTCAAAAGGCCGACGAGACTTATTCAGAGACATGGGAGCGCTTCCAGATCATGCTGAGGAAGTGCCCACATCATAGGCTGGACAAGGAAAAGCAAGTAAAAATTTTCTACTTTACTCTCAATGAGAATGACTGAAGCAACTTGAATTCAACGAGCTCGGGCTTCTTCTTGAATAACACAGACATAAGGTGTTGGGAGATCTTGAAGAACATGGCCAGGAAGCAGTCATGGGGTGATAGAGATGCACCGGAACAAGCGAGAGTTGCAGAGGAATCCAAGGCAAATAAAGAATTGAATGAAAAGATGGACCTGATAGCAAAGAGACTACTAGTAAAAGAGGATGAAGGATCTGATGATGAGGCACAGGTTAAATTCATGCGCCAACAACAAGGGTACAGGAACAATGATTATGAAGACCCGATGATGCACATTAGCAACTTTGTTGAAAGCTACGACATGGTGAAGATATATCTAATTCCAATGACCCTCATCTACTTAAAGATTTTCTCATAGTCACTAGAAGATGGTGCTAAGTCTTGGTTCTTTAACCTGAAGCCTGAATCAATAGAAACATGGGAACAAATGATTGATGCTTTCTTTGAGCACTATTTTCCTCCTCAGAAGATGAACGAGTTGACCAAAAAAATAATCAACTTCAAGAAACAAGCAGAGGAGTCATATTCTGAATCTTGGGAGAGGTTCCAAAATATGTTGAGGAAGGTCCCTTATCATGAGATTGATCTTTATGGGCATACACATATTTTCTATTACATACTGCATCAGGATGAGAGGACCATACTAGATAGTGCAAGATGTGGATTTTTCTTGAACAACAAGCCTTCTAGATGCCATGAGATCCTAAAGAACATGGAAAATAATTAGTTCTGGGGCTAAGAGTGAGAGAGAGTGCAAAACATTAGTTAATAACATTGAAGAGTCTAAAGTTATTACATAGTTGAATGAGAAGCTAGATATTCTCATGAGGAAGCTTGAGAAGAAATCCCACACTTCATATAGAGATGAAGATGAAGATTGCATGATAGTGCAGCAACAACAATAGTATGAAAGGGGCCCTAGCAGGATAGACCGCATAGAAAACATGCTAGGCAAGCTGGTTAGTCAAAATGAGGCGATTATTGGCCAGACACAGAAGGTGATACAAAACCAAGGTGCACAAGTCCGCAGTATTGAATATCAAATTTCTCAACTGGCAGCAGACGTGGCTTCTTTAAAAAAACCCGTTCAGCAAGGAGTGTCTGGGAATGCAGTTGTAGCCCATCAATACCACCAAGCAAAGTTTATCTCTATTGTTGACAAGCTAGAACATCATACAAAGGAGTCACCCAAGCATCACACTCCAGAGCCTAATTGGGTGCACGTACCAAAAGCTCCATTTCCCCATAGTCTATATGGACTTCCAGGAGGACACAACCTGCTAGAAGACAACAAATTGCAGGGTTCCACCACCGTAATGTCATCGCCTATAGTTTTAGAGCGAGTGCCTATGCAACAAGAGTAGGTGAAGGTTCTACTCCACAACAGGACATTCACAATTAATAAAGATAGCATGCACCAGTTATTCCACCCATGGTAGATAAGCCAATTTCTACCCCAGGCGGCAGTGCTGAAGCAAGCTTAGGGGAGGAAGTTCAGAAAGTGCCATATGTTTCCCCACATAAGTGAGCAGAGCAGTCCGATGTGCCATTTATAGATAGTTTGAAGCCAAGGAAAAAGGAAACATAGTTCAAAAAGTTCCTGGACATATTCCGGAAGCTCCACATCAATTTGGCATTAGTGGAGGTGATAGGGCAAATTCCTACTTATGGGAGATTTTTGAAAGATATCATCAACAAAATGCAGAGGATTAAAGACACAAATATTGTACATGTTGACGAGTTGATGAGTGCACTAGTCAAAGGGAAGCTACCAAGCAAGTTGAAGGATTTATAATGTTTCTACATCCCATAGTCTATAGGTGGTAAACATTTCAAGTAGGCACTATGTGATTCGGGAGTGAGCATTAAATTATGCCTCTTACCACCTTTTGAAAATTAGTATTGAAGGAACCAACAAGAACAACCATGGTAATCGAGCTGGCAGATGGTTCTATTGTGAGGGTATATGGGATATGCAATGATGTATTGGTTAAAGTCGTCCAATTCATCTATCTGGATGACTTTGTGGTGATGGATATGAAGGAAATGAAAGGATCTGATATATTTCTGGGGATGTAGTTCCAAGCTACGACCGACATGATCACTTCCATTGGTAGAGGCTATTTGACACTCGGGATAGACAATGTTAGATTGGAGTTTAGACTACTAGATGAATCATCACCACCATCCCATGACAACCCAGGCTTAGGAGGATCATTCATGTCATGCCTAGGGCATTAAACAAGGTACTTATTGGGTGGCAATTTCATTTTATTCAATTACATTTTGTTAGGACTTTTTGTTGTATAAATTTTGCACTTATTTTGTTAGATTTTGATTTGAAGTAAAGAAGGTATCTTGATTCTTAGTTTGGTGTGTAGGTTGAGAAAAAGTCGGTACTACTGACTTCAAAGTTGGTACTACCAACTCCTTACGATGTAAAGGATTGCAAAAAGTCAGTACTACTGACTGGTTTCAGTAGGCTACACAAATATGAGTGTCGATACCACCAACCCACAAGTCAGTGGTACTGAATTTTGGGCCCTAAAGATGATGTTGGAGGCCACATTTTGGTATCATTGACATGCACATTGGTGGCACCAACACCAAGGGAGAGTTACCAATTGTATTTGGTCCACATAGAGGATATTACAGCCACTATTACCACCTCCACCACCCTTTAGAGCATTTGGTATACTTGTTCCACCTCTAGGTTTGGATTTTTGACTATAAGGACATGGCCACATTCAAGATTGGGGGTGTTGGAACAACTTTATCTTCCCATTTACTTGTTTTTAGATTTTATTTTTGTAATTTGTAGGATCCACAAACCATCTTGTGTAACGAAGTTTAAATTTTGTTTGTTCCTGGAAATTAGCATGCATACTTCCAAGTTTGAAATGGAAATTGTAAATCTTTTGTGGGCTTAGTTGCAAACTTCTTGAGTTGTACCACTTAGAGAAAGTGTATGGCTAGTCATCTTAAGGATGTTTAATATGACTTGACATCTTAATTATTCATGAAATGTGGATGAAGATGGGGTTTGAGCATAAATTGATCAAACAATTAATGATATCTTAAATGGCAATTTAAGAAAGAAACCCTAAGGTTACCCTATTCATAGGTCATTAGAGAGGGACATATCATAATCTCATGAAAGCCATTATCTCTTAGTTATTAATTCCATCAATTTTCCATTCATTTTGACTCACCACCTTAAAATGATCAAGTAAGTCTAAACTATTTCCTCTTGTTTGCATTGCATGGCATGATAGTTTACATGATACCTAGTTCCTCTTTGATTCCATAAAAATGGTTATTATGCATAAACAATTTGTGTGCATATCATTTTAGTTGCATAAGCAATTACATGTAGATTACATGATTCCATAGCATTCATTTCTATATCATGTGGATATCATTTTCCTTCGAAATTTGAGTGTAGGGATACACATCCATACCCTTAGAAAAAAACGAATGACATGTTATAAAGCCCAAGCATCACGTTCCATCATGCTAGAATAATGGACCAATGAAAAAAAGAAAAAAACTTTGTTAATGTTTCAAAGTTAAGAGGGAGAAAGATGCCCTTAATACTTCACAAAAAGATGGAGACATTCACATGATGCATTATTTTGTTTTCTTACTTCATTCTCATTTACTTGATGAGATTGTTTGATTCATGCATCATTTCAACCAGAATATTAGGCATTCGTATTCATGCATTTTTCATCATCTTCACCATATAGGGTCATTATGTTTTATTTTTGCATAAATAATTCAGACGTTGCTTGTGAATCTTCACAGCCACATATTTCATACCATCAATGCTCTTAGTCGGTAGGCCATTTAAAGGATTATTCTCCTCATTCATTCTTCTAAGGAGAACTTCTTACAATTAGTTGATAGTTAATAAATGAGCAATGTAGAACAGGGCATTACATGATGCACCAAGCGAATACCTAATTGGTTATGATATTAACTGCTCTTTTGGTGGTGTTCATTGATATGAGGGTGGGTATTTTTTATGAATATGTTTGGTCGCTTAAGAACAATTGATTGTCCAGTGGTCAGTGAAGGCCAGTTTGGGACCTTTAGGTGGGGATAGTTGAGAAAAGAAATTCATATGTTATGTCCTTTTACTAACTTGTCTCAAATAGATCTGAGGGTGTGTTTCTTGAGGATGAGCAACATTTAAGCTTAGGGGAGTTTGTTGCATTGTATATTTTTCATTTCACAGGCTAATTATTTATTTTTGGCACTTATTGTTCATTTTCATATTAATTTGTGCATGATTTATTGATATTAGCTCGTGTGACTCAATTGCATCAAATAAATGTAATTTTAATGTTTTCAAATGATTTAATCTATTTTGAGAGGTTATGTTCTGATTTTGTGAATTTTAGGTAATTTTATAAGAAACTACACAACTCGGTACTACCGACTTCACTGTCGGTGGTACCAACACTTGCTCAGAGATGAAAAGAAAGAGATCGAGAAATCTCAATAGTACCAATTCACATCTCAGTAGTATTGACAAAGTCACAGGTGACCATAACTTATTGAAGGAGTCGGTAGTACCGACATTCTGTCGGTAGTACCGACATGTCAGGAACAGGCAGATATGAAAATCAAGTCTAATTCGACAGCTGACAAATAATGACACCCTAAGTCACTTATAGGACTTAAGGGGATTTCACCCAAACCTAATCATCACATTCTATTCCATTACATAACGACTAAGGCACAGAGGAGAACAAAGAGGAGAATTGCACATTTGGGAGGTTTCGGGCACGTTCGGGGGCAGAATTCACAGCTTGCGGATCTGTTCATCAGTGTGGAGCATCCTAGTCACGTTTCTTCAGGGGTATCATCAATTTTTCTATGTTCTCCATGTTTTTCCTTCTTCCTAGCATGTTTTTGTCCAAGGAAACTATGAGGGGCTAATCCCCGTGTTCTCTAGGACCCGTGAGTAGCCCAGCTGTATACTGTATATAGATTTTTTGCTTTAGTATTTTGTTTTCTCCTTATTTTTGGGATTGTTTCTTTGAAATCATATTAAATTATCAATATTGCACACCATAGGTGATTAATTAGATCCTTGATAGCATTGACATGAGGGTTAAGGATTGGAAATCCATACTAACACACATTTTATACCACTTTTTGAGAGAAAGCCTACGAGCGTGGAGGGAATAACCCAGAGTAGTTTGTTAAAGCACATATCTAATAACATAATTTCTATGAGAGTGAAATTGGTATTAGGATAGGTAGTGGATTACACCATGAGCGGATAATTCTAGCTACATGTCTCTTTGTCCATGATTGGGAGGAACATATATTACTTAGCAAAAATTGCAATGTCAATTGTGGTGAAACCACAATCCTAGGATATTTCTTTTTATTTTGATCACAAACCAATAAAATAGTTTTCCTTTCTTGCAATTAGTTTAATAACTCTGAAATCAAAGTTTTCTTTGGCCTAGTTGATCGAAAACAGTTAGCAATAGTTTCTTAAATTATGTTTCCCTATTTTCGATATCCGGGCCTCATTGGCTTGTGTTACTTCAACACGTATGCTTGCGGTTTACACGTATAGTTTTGTCATGTCAATAGTCCATCTATGTAGATGTCATTATTTGATTAAACAAGGTGTACAACAATTCCGTGCCTAAATATGGACATTGAAGCTATTTCTTAGTCTTAAAGAGAAAGTTGATATAAATACTTTTGACATGATTCTCTACATGAGTAGAGTTTATCTATAAGAAATGCCCATGAGGCTTGGAATAGGAGGAATTTAAAATCTCATGTACATTGAATAAAGTAGGGTGAAAGTCATACTATATATACTTCAAAATTAGAAGAACGTGTAATAGTATTGATATGTTGAATATTTATGATTGACAATGCTCTAATAATGTTCTTATTAGTAAAAATATTTCTTAGCAGAACACATTTTCAATTCAAATTCTTTCTAGGAGGTAAATTAGAGAGATGAATGAAAAATTACCATAACTTAATAATCAATATAATGATTTAAGCAAATGAGACATTACTAGTATAGTCACTAGGAAGGTTAAAAATATTAATAAGAAAAGGTTTCTAGGCCTAATGAATCTAAATCGATCTTATTTTCTAAAACTTGGCACATTATTTTTCAGATATTGTAGAGGAAGCTCTTTTCTTTTTGAAAAATTGATAATGTACTAGAGGCATTTATCAATATCATCACAAAAATTAAAGCTACATGCAATATTAAGATTGGAGAGTGGTTTTTATTGGTAAACTATTAAAAAAAGTTCTTGGAAATGTGTTGCAACTTAGTTTACCTACTTTGATCGATTTAAATAAGGTTAATTTTCTCATCAGAGGAATATTTATGATTCTATTCTTTCAGTTGATGAAATGCTAAATTCTTTTTTGAATTCTTACGAAATCTTCAAGTTTTTCTTCAGAGATAACTTTTCTAAAGCTTATGACAATGTGAGTAGAGATAATATTCTCTAATTATGATAAAGTTGAGCTTTCCTACTCGTTGGATTGAATGGATTACAATTTTCTTTGAAACTAATTCTTTCATATACTTGTTATTGGTATTCTTCTTGAAATTTCAAGGTTACATATGTTGGATTAAACTACACACCACATTCTCCCTAATCCGTGTGGATGAAGTAGAGGTTGAGGCACACTAGAGGCTTAGAGAAGCAATTCCACAAGACAATAACATGGTGCTTTGAAGGAGACAATCATGCAACAACTTGGTGTATGATCCAGATCTCTTGTTGATCTATTCATATTTCTTGATGGTTGATTCAAATCGAGATCCAGAAGATCGAGATGTTCATTGAAATAGATGTGTCTTGTTGTTGGAAAACTAGTGTATGCAAAGGTATAACCTTTATCCTTTCCATGTCTTTTGTTCATTGACATTTTATAGCTATGAAAGATTGAACAGTTAGGGTACATAGGGATTTTTTTGTTATTCCACTACGACCCCTTCCCAAAACCCTACATAGTAGCCCACAAGTGATATCTTATTTTCTATCATGTATCCACTCATATTTGTGGCGTAGATCTACCATTGATATCTATCTTGAGATCTTTGGACTCTATCCTTTTGATGCATCCGAGGAGGGTTTGATTGTATGATATGTGATAAAGATGTCATGTCCCTAATATGAACTTCATATCATGTCATTTGAGTGTCTATTGTTCTCTTTTAGGATAGAACTTCCTGGATGACTTGGTTCATAAGATAAGCCTTGATGTTCTAGCACAATGGCTTTTCTTCATTGAGGACTGTAATGTCTACGATCATGCAAAAGACTGATTGAGAGATTGTTCTAACTTTGTAGGAGAAGATTTGATCACCTTGGATATCAATCTATGAAGTGAGTGTAGGCAAAGCATCAAAAAAGCATTTGTGCTCTTGTTTTATGAAGTTGAAGACAATTTTCTCGAAATCTTTATTATGTGAGCATACATACTCTTGACAACAGATCATATTCTAATGATGACTCCTCCAATTGTTCATAATTTTGAGATAACAAGGAGCGAATAATTGTACACATGAAGGTGACATGCCCCTTGCTGCTTGGTAATATGGAGTCCCATGATGCATGCTTTGTATTTGGCCACATTGTTGGTGGCACATGAGTCATCTTTATATAGGCAGTTGTTCCCCATGTGAGTCTTAAAGGACCACTATGATCCTGGTCCCATTGCAATTGAATTCTCTATCAAAAGAAGATCGTAAATAAGTATGGATTTGAGGGTATAATGATGTCCAATGAGATGATGTCTTCAATAAAAAATGCATATTGTTATGTTTTTTTCTTCGTGGAGGATATTGATTTTCTAAGGCTTTCATTTTGACAACTTTCATTTGCATTTAAGTGATGTTGAATTTAAACAACATTACTTGCCACTTTGTGTGTTGTACAATGTATGGACCCCTTGGTGTTTCATAGATTGACAGTCGAAGGGTGAGAGGGTATCTTAATATTGTCAGCTTTAGCAATTGTGATCTAGAAAGATAGTCCTTAAGCTTATGTAGAGCCTCTTCAATTTTTTTTATTCCATATAAATTCAAAATTATTCTTCAATATCATGAAGATGGGCTTGCAGATGGCAGTGAGTTTGTTGATGAAGCAATTGATATATTGGGGATCACTGAGAAAACCTTGTATCTCTGCTTCCATTTTTGGAAAAGACATTTCTCCAATGGCGCAGGCCTTTCCCATGTCAACTTTGTTTCCTCTTTGAATGATGATGTACCCAAGGAGATTACCATATTGATCGATTGGTACATATAGAAAATTAATGCAGTCATTGGAACAACCTCTCTAGATTACTGATGTCGTCTAATGGAATCTTAGATTTGGAAATCATATTTTGAAAATAGGCCTCCACATATTTGTACATCATCATACCATACAATAGGACAACCAACATTCTCTAACAAGTGCCCCCCTCATTTTGATGCCAATAGGCATGAATCAGTAGTAGAACACTTCCCACTTGGTAATGAAGGAAGTCTTGTCCTTATCTTCCTCAACCATCATGATTTTATTGTAGCTAGAGAACCCATCCATATAGCTTAGCATTGCATGACAATCTATCTTGCTGATCAATATGTAGTAAAGGGAAGTCGTCATTACGAGGAATTTTGTTGATGTAACTATGGCCCATGGATATTTGCACTTTTCCATTGACAATGATAAGAAATTGACGAACTAGTTGGGTAATTAACTGGTTGTTAGAAACCCACATTGTACTTTATCTAAACATTGTCTCTAATCATGATTTGTTGAGAGTTCGAGGGGCTACTTGCAAATAACCCATGTTTAGGGTTTTGTGGGCAAGTTTGCCATCTTGTGAGATGTTTTCCCTCTTTGCTTCCTCTAGGGTTGAGAGGAAGGCTTGGGCTTGTTGTTTGAGTCCTTTGGGCCTGAGTTGAGCTTGTTTGGGCCTTGGAGTTCCTTGTTTGGGCTTGCTTGAGCCTTGTGTCGCCCAAGGAGTAGTGTGTGTCGCCCTAGGTTGGTTTGTGTTGACCTAGAGGTGGTGTGTCGCCCAGTAGCTCTTGTTGTGTCGCCCAGATGGCTTGGCTTGGTTGGTGGACACGTGGTGCACATCTTGGACAAGTGCTCTATGGCTTGCATGAGAAGTGGTTTGAGTTGGTGGACATGTGTCCCTTGGGTGGGCGACACATAGCATGGTTGTACCTTGGTTTCTCCTCCCCTTCTTCCTATATAGGTAGCTCTTTTCTTTTCCTTAGTCTCTTTTGGTCCTTTGGTCTCCCCTCCACCCTTGGTGCACGATACCCCTCTCCATCTTGCTTGTGTTGGCCGATATACTTCCTTGGAGCTGAAGTGGTGGCCGATACACCTTCCTGGAGCAGCCTGGTGGACGATAGCTTTGGACCTTGGAGTGCTTTGGATCTTTGGTGGCCGACAACCTTGGAGCTCAAAGTGCATCTTCTTCCTTGGAGCTTAAGGCGGGTTGCATAGTTTCTAACCCTAACTCTCTTACCTCTAGCTTTAACCTTGTTACATGTTAGTAGACTAGCTTAGTTCCTTTCTTGTGCACCTTGCTTATATACCTTAGTGGCCGATATCCCTCTCCTGGGTTTAGGGTTCCTTGTATACCTTTCTTTTTAGGGTTTGTGCTCCCTTGTGTTGGAGGTTGAAGATGACCTAGGGTTGGGCGATATCCCTTCCTTGTGGGTGTGTTGGGCGACACCCTTGTCCTTGAGTTGAATGATATGAGTAACCTTGGGTTGAGCAACACCTTTGTTTTTGAGTTGGATGACATGGTGTTCCCCTTGGTGGACGACATGGTAGCTGGTGTTGGGCGACATGATGAGTCCTTTAGGTTGGCCGATACCCTTGCCCTTGAGTTGGGCGATAGGGTGAGCTAGGGTTTGTTGGCTGATATGGTGAGTACCCTTGGAGATGGGCGATACTCTCTCTCTCTCTCTCTCTCTCTTGTTGGGCGATATGGTCTGATGGTGTTGGGCGACATGGATGTCCTTGAGTTGGATGATAGAATGGGTGCTCTTGTGTTGAGTTATCTCCTTGTCCATGTGGTGGACGATAGGGCCAAGTAGTGCCATGTTGGAAGATAGGCTATGTGCCCTAATGGCCGATACCATGATGGGCGATATCTTGATGGCTGATAGCCCTAATGGCCGACACCATGGTGGGCGATACCCTAATGGCCGACACCATGGTGGGTGATACCCTTATGGCCGATAGCCATGTTGGGCGATACCCTACCCTATGTGCATGAGTGTGATGGTCGATAGGGTTAGTAGAGTGTGTTGGCCGATAGGGTAGTAGTGGGTGATGGTCGATAGGGTTAGTGAGGTTGGCTGATACCCATGATGGATGATAGGTTTTAGATGAGGGTTGTGAGGCTATAGTGAGGGTATGAGTTTCTTTGGTGACGGACCCTTATGTGATAGAAGTGGATGCTTATACATAAACCAATAAACGATGGTAGTATTTGTGATATCATCAATGTAATATGTTGCCTTGCAAATAATAAGGATGCTAATGATAGTAATGTATATGATGTTAGCCCTCATGTAATTGATGCATGATGTGACCCTTATGCTTAATTGTTAATGATAAAGAAGATGATGATAACTACTCTAGTAGTTGCTTAATGATGATAATGATGGTAATAAAGATGCTAAGTGACAGTTATGTTAAAGGTTGCCTCATGATAAAGATGACAATAGTTGGTGGCAATAGTAATGACCTTGTTAATAATAGTGTTGGTTCTGTATACCCAACATGATTTCTATATACCCTGATTGTTTATATAATCCTGAGATTTAGGGTAAGCATCAGTATAGTTTGTTAATGATGTACTTAACACACTTGGTTACCAAATAAGTGTAATATTGGTAATTTAATTATCTTGAATGATATTTCATGATAGTGAGCATATTCCTTATGTTGAATCTACAATTATTGCATACCTTAACCTTGCAGGTGATGACTTAGCCATGAAAGGGCTATGTGACATATGTAATGAGTAACATTACTTTGATAATTGCTCTATAAGATTATGTATGTGATGTGTTGGTCCCTTGATGATGATGTGAGCCTTAAGAGGCAGTGACAGTACATGATGAAGGATTGAGACCATGTGGTATGTGATGATCCTTGAGATGGATCTGGATGGTTGACAAGAGGCCAAGTGATAACATGTGATGTTGGATCCTTAAGATGGATCAGGTTGATATGAATAGATCATAATATAATTCTCTTTACTTTCTGTTATATCTTTGCATGTTATACAACTTGGTTGAATCTTGCAATCCATCTAAAAGATACTAATTAAGCACAGTGAAATACATCATGTAGTTGCCCTGGCCATAGATCCATCATCGTCAGGACCTGGTGATGGTGAAACAGGTTTTCCTACGGGTTAACCTGGAAGCGCATATTGTTGAATATGTGTAGGTTGCTCCTAGCCTAAAAATGAGGAGGAAGAGTGTAACTTCGGTTGCAGACTCAGATATGTGTTTAGAGCATGGTGAATAGGCCCATGGCTCAGGATATGTGATGTATGGAGCATGAATGCGTTCATGGCTCAGAGCACGGTGATCAGGCCCGTGGCTCAGTTTTACTAGCGTCGTGACCTGTACCAAGGCGGGCTGGAGAATGGGTAGCCTATGGAGCTAACCCTGTGGCTTAGACCACTTCAGCATGTGACTGCGGTCCTGCTTGTGTTGTACTCATGTACTGACCATGAGGTGGGAGGTCGTGGAATCTGGCTCTTCCATTGACCTTGTATGGCACCGTCTTGGGTTTCGTAACTGAAGGTTGGATTTGAACGGTACGGTTCAAATCCTCAGGGCATAATAAAATGTAATACAGCCGTTTAGTATTTACTAGTCATATCAAATACGAAACATTGATTGAGGCCTTATTTGTGTAATATTCTGTTATACCTTGCAGGTCATGGGGTAATCTACCTTATCTTGATAATCAGGTTATATGGCATTATACCCTGTTCTAATAATCCTGTTACATAGTGATATATCTTATCTTGATAATCATGTTCCTTTGAAAGACATCTGGTTATATGCTTTGGTACAACTGGTATGCTTGCCGGTAAGAATGATCTTGCTATATATATAACTTCTTCCGATATATCTGCTCATATTATAATTGTTGTAATAGTTTACCTTGCTGAGGTTCTATAGTTGTAGTGGGGAGCTATGTTTCCCGCTGGGACAATTGTTCAATTGTCGCACTCCGCTGGTTTACACCCTTTTTAGGTGGTCGAGGTAGACGTGGTCGTGGTTGTGGTGTTGCGGACGAGCAGCTTGAGGAGCAGTAGAAGGCAAGCGATGGACATGCTGCTGTTTTGGATGTTTTGTAGTAGAGTCTAGAGTCATCCCTGTACTCTCAGGTCCTTGGCAGTGTTTTGAAGATGTTTCACGAAGATCGTTCGATGATATCTGTATATCCTGCTGTTGGCCGGATGTGGGCCTTTATATATATATGAACAGGTGATGAACTCATGTGATGGATGGACAACTGTTCCTGAGCTGTGGACACGCGTCAGATCTTGTGTATGTACATATTTATATGACATGTTTCTGTGCAGGATGAGGACTGAAAAGTAATAGTTTCACAGTTTATCAGTTTTCCGCAATCGGTTTTAATTAACCCGTGTTTTTGATAATCTGTGGTTATGGTTTTTTCCGCACGTTTTCGCGTAACACCTCATTATCTGTGTAATAATGGGATGTGTTGCCACAGTTACCCTTGAATAGTGATGCTATATTTGTTTTGCATGGTGTTGATATGAATTGATGTAACTGTTATCATATGTACTAACCATGCATGTATCATGAGACGATGAACATAGCCAGGTATGAGCTATGAAGTTTTATTTATTAAAATTGTTATTGGGCCTTATGTGCCATAATATGCCTTGTTGCGTAGTAAGAGGTAATAAGAGAATTAATGGGCCTTAAGTTCCATGAGAGATGCTAGTGTAACAAGTATAATGTTTATCTTGGTCAGAGGACCTGAAGGTGATTGTTACCTGAAAACGTGGTAACAATGCTCAGTGATGAGTTAAGGGTTTGAATACCCAGAACCATATGATTATGACATTGAGTTTGTGAAGGGATGAGTATTCCCAGTATTGAAATGAGGGACTGAGATCCCAATGTCTTATAAAGACTGAGAAGTAACTGGTGAAAATAGTACATGTTTCTTTATAGCATTTTTCCTAATGAGTTATGTTTGAAAACTTGACTGATGCTAAAAGAATATGATAATATACTTAATTAATCAAGTGAAATATTTTTATGTAGAGCGATGACCATAGATCCATCATCATTAGAAGTTGGTGATGGTGAAATAGGTTTTCCTTCAGGAATTCCTAAGGAGCACATATTTTTGAATATGTTGGGGTAATGGGTGCTAATACCTTACGCCCTGATGAAGGGATTGATATGAGATAAGCAATAAATCTCTCAATCCTTCATTAATTATGTCGAGATGGATGTATCAGGAATCTCCCGATGATGATGAATGTCGGGTCGAGATGAGATGAACATTAAATCTCTCAATTTCCGATGAGAGTGCAATTGCCGCTATAACTCTATAGCGAAGTTGGCAGTATACCCTGGAATGCTATGTTGAGCAGTTGACGTAGTCCTGCTTGTAGTCTCGCACTGACCGAGATGTGAGAGGTAATGGAATCTGGTTCTTCCTTTGCCCTTGTATGGTACCAATTTTGACTTCGTAGTGGTCAGTTGGAGGATGAGCGGTATACCTCATCTCCTCAGGGCATAAATATGTTTACAAAGTGTAATCAGCTGTGTAGCATAATTGCTAAGGTCAAAATGTGAGGATCATTGGTTGATGTACATTGCTTAGTATATCCTAGAAGAATAAATGATATACATGATTCTTCAATACTTTGTTAAATAGTGACATGTTGCTTTACCAAATCATAACTGAATTGCTCTAATAAACATATTGCTCTAATCAGTTTAGATATTAATTTTTCTGCTACTGGATATATATATGATTCTTCTGCTCAGTTTATTTTTATTAAACTGCAATAATAATGTTTTCAAAGAAGATTTATATCTCTCGTTGGGGCAATTTACAAATTGTCTCACCCCCATGGGATCCAACATTTTAGGTGGATGCGGATGAGGTAGAAGAAGAAATCCCATAACTAGGGAAGAGCAGTAGCAACAGGGACCGCAGTAATTCTACAGGTGGAAATACTGTGGTCAAGTTTTTGGAATAGATAGTCTTATGTGTCGTCTCTGTACTCTCAGGTCCTAGGAGTTAGTGCTTTTAATAAATCAATCTAAGATTTTGGCTTTAAGCCTTGAGGTCTTTAAACTGCTTGTGCATAGCTAAGACAGAGCAGTTGATGCTTGTATTCCTCGAGAAGGGATGATACATGATATGTATATATGAACCAGGATGTAAATGTCATACTTTGGTTCTTGTTTAAAGCGTTTTTATGAGAATGGATATCTTTATAAATGGTTTAATTTTTTTTTATTTTTAGTAATCTTCTATTAGTGATCGCTTTTGCATTAGTTAATCTTATTTATGTGAGTTGGATGTCACAAGTTTAGTGGTATCAGAGCTGTAGGTTCGCTGAGTCTACATAGACATAGGATTAAGGTTGTTGAGTCTGTTCTAGTGTTTTCTAGTTTATCTGATAAGTGTCTTCTGCTCATATAGGAGAAGAAGAGCTTAAAGATGTTTGGATCACATGATGAACATGGTGTTGAGAGTAGTGTTGCTGCACCAGGAGGAGGTGTAAGGGACCAGAATAGGGAGGAGCCCATACCTGAACAACCCTAGTTCAATCAAGCAGATATGGGGAACCCAACCTTCCAAGCCATGTTTGGACAATTTATGGCAACCATGACTCACATGACAGATAGAATGCCACTACCTGCACCTAGGGCACTAGCCCACAACGAAAGACAGGGAGCTGGCAAAACCTTTGAATGACTTCCTCGGGTTGGAGACATAGATTATGCTGGCACAGATGACCCAGCAGACACTTATTTGTGGCTGACTGAGCTGGAGAAAGCCTTAAAAATTCTTATGATTCCTGAAGATGAGAAGGTGAGACATGCGATGTATCTACTGAAGGGGAATGCTGGTCATTGGTGGACCATTGAAGAAGACAAAAGACCTGGTGTTGAATTCAGATGGGATGATTTTCGACGTGAATTTGTTGCTAGATACTTTCCCAATACATATCTAGATGAGAAGATCTCTCAATTTGAGAGGTTGAGGCAAGGACAGATGAACATTAGCGAGTATGAAGCTAGGTTCATGGAGCTTTTGCGGTTTTGTCCGCATATGGCATCCACTGATGAGGAGAGAATTCGACATTTCGAAAAAGGATTGAACGCTGATTTAACCACTCCTGTGTCTGCCTTAGAAAACTGGGAGAGGTTTGCTACCTTTGTGGAATCCATGAGATGGATAGAGAGGTCTGTGATTGAGAAGCGTCAGACCAAGGGTAAAAAGGTATATACTCAATTCCAAGGATAGAGTTCTAGAAGCTTTAAGAAACTGAGGTTTTCTATACCTACACCACCACCAATGTTCAATACCTAGACGTAGTGGACGTCAAGTAAGGGTAGAGGCCATATCTTACCACTAAAGGGAGCTCATAGTTCAACATCAATGTCAATAACAGGACCACCCAGACCACAGTGGGGAAATATAACCTGTTACAGATGCAGGAAAGAGGGACATGTTGTGAAGGATTGTCCTGAGTAAGTCAGGAATACGACCCAATTACTGAGGCAGAGCCAGCAAGGCTCTCAGAGGCAGTAGTTCGATAGTGGTGCTAGAGGACGTGGACAACTGTCACAAGCTGGATCGTCGGCACCCAACAACTGAGCACAGGGTCAACAACAAGCAACGACTAGGTTCTATGCTATGAATTAGACCAAAGCAGTAATCAACCCTCGGGTTGTGACAGGTTAGATGGAACTATTTTATTCTGATATATCTTCATCCTGCTTCGTATTTGTGTTAATTGATCCGGGTGCTACACATTCGTTTATCACTCGAGAAGTGATTCATGACTACAATATGACTGCCAGTCATAGAGCAGATAGTTTGATGTTAGAAACACCTTTACTGGGATCTGCAGTATTGGGGGAAGTGTGTTCTCCTTGCACTCTTTCTTTTTCTGATCATCACATTCAAGTGGATCTTATACCACTTGAAATGCACAGGTTTGATATAATCCTAGGGATGGACACCTTAGAGAAGTATAAGGTTTTCTTAGATTGTGGTTCCAAGCAGGATGTGTTCACAAACAATGGTGACACATGGATCTTTCAGGGAGACAGAAAGATTCTTCCAACTTGTCTTGTATCAGCTATGGTAGCTGAGAAGTTGATGAGATAGGGATTCTTTGCATTCTTAGCACATGTGGTAGATACCACAAAGGAGAGCCCTCATCTTTCTAAAGTTTCAGTAGTCAGGGAATTTGAGGATGTATTTCCTGAAGAACTTCTAGGTGTTCCTCCATCCCAAGAGATTGATTTTGAAATTAATCTAATCTCGGGTACACAACTAATAGCACAAACACCATATAGGATGGCAACTGCTGAAATGGCAGAGCTCAAGAAACAACTGCAGGAGTTGCTTGAGAAGGGTTTTATCTAACCAAGTACTTCACCATGGGGTGCTCCGGTCCTCTTTGTTAAGAATAAGGATGGGTCAATGCATTTATGCATCGACTATAGACAGTTGAATAAAGTAACTATAAAGAACAAGTATCCTCTCCCAAGGATTGATGACATGTTTAATCAGCTGTGTGGTGCAACTATCTTCTCTAAGATAGATCTGAGGCCGGGATATCATCAGTTGCGTATCAAGGAGAGTGACATACCTAAGTCTATCTTTAGGACAAGGTATGGTCACTATGAGTTCATAGTTATGTCATTTGGGCTAACTAATGCACCAGTTGCATTCGTGGAACTCATGAATAGAATCTTTCGACCTTTTCTTGATCAGTTTATAGTCGTCTTCATCGACAATATCTTGATATACAGTAGAGATGCTCAACAACATGAGTAGCACCTCCGTCAGGCTTTGACTTTGCTAAGAGAGCATAAGCTATATGCTAAGTTTAGCAAATGCGAGTTCTGGTTACCAGAAGTTTCTTTTCTAGGACACGTAATATCTGCCTCAGGTATTCATGTTGATCCTAAGAAGGTAGAATGTGTCCTACAATGGAAACAACCTAAGACACCGACGGAGATACATAGTTTCCTAGGACTGGCATGCTATTATAGGAGGTTCATTAAGAACTTCAGTTATATAGCCTTACCCCTAACTAAGTTGACAAGGAAGGAGATTCCTTTTGTCTGGAATGATAAGTGCCAACAATCTTTCCCGTTGCTGAAGGAAAGGTTAATAAGTGCACTTGTGATAGTATTATCTGAGAAAGGAAATGGGTACATAGTTTTCTGTGATGCATCTAAGGATGGCTTAGGATGTGTGTTGATGCAGGATAAGAAAGTGATTTCTTTTGCTTCTCGACAACTTAAGAAACACGAGGAGAATTATCCAACACATGATCTAGAGCTAGCTACTGTGGTCCATGCCTTGAAGATCTGGAGACATTATCTCTATGGAGAGACATTCCAGATTTTCACAGACCATAAGAATCTAAAGTATATCTTCTCTCAACATGAGTTGAATATGAGACAACGCCGCTGGATGGAGTTAATCAAGGACTATGATTGTATGATTGATTATCATTCATGGAAGGCAAATGTAGTTGCTGATGCATTAAGTAGAAAATCATCAACACCAGCCTTAGATAAAGCACAGTTAAACTCCTTAGTGTTCTTTAAAAGAGATATGCTTATCTCCTTAAGGAAGGACAATGTACAACTTAAAGTGTCATTGTTATCCAGGTTGTTAGCTGAAATGCAAGTGAAACCTACTCTGAATCAATAGATTAAAGAAGCACAACAAACTAATACTGTGATTTAGCAGATTAGGTCAGAGTATGGTAGTGAAAAACGTGATGGCTTCCATGATTCTGATGACCAAGTAGTCTATTACCATGGTAGGATGGTAGTACCTGATGATGATAACTTAAGAAAGTTAGTTCTGGAAGAAGCTCATTCTTCAATGTATGCTATGCATCCAGGGAGCACCAAGATGTATCATAACTTAAAAGATATGTATTGGTGGCCTGGATTGAAGAAAGATGTAGTTGGGTTTGTTATGCGGTGTTCGATGTATCAGCAGGTTAAAGCTGAACATCAGAAGCCCGCAGGAACAATGCAATCTCTTCCTATACCGTAGTGGAAGTGGGATCGTGTAACCATGGACTTTGTGGTTGGTTTGCCTAGAACAACCAAAAGTCATGATTCCATTTGGGTGATAGTTGATAGGTTGACAAAGACAACACATTTCCTTCCTGTCAAAACAACCTACACTGCTGAGAAGCTTGCACAGATATACATAGATGAGATAGTGCGGTTGCACGGGGTTCTGACTACAATTGTTTCTGATAGAGGTCCCCAGTTTACAAGTCATTTTTGGGAATGACTTTATAAAGCTTTGGGTACACAATTAAGGTTTAGTATAGCCTTTCACCCACAGACAGACGGACAATCTGAAAGAACTATACAAACTTTGGAGGACTTGCTTAGGGCATGTGTCCTTCAGTTTATAGGGAGTTGGGATCTACACCTGAGCTTGATAGAATTTGCTTATAATAATAGCTATCAACACAATATTGAGATGGCACCATATGAGGCATTGTATGGTAGACATTGTAGATCTCCTTTATGTTGGTATGAAACGGGAGAGTACCAACTTTTGGGTCCTGAGCTAGTACAGCAAACAACTGAGAAGATTAAAGTCATACAACAACAATTGAAAGATGCCCAAGATAGACAAAAATCTTATGCTGACAAGCGTCGTAGACCCTTAGAATTCCAAGTTGGAGACAGAGTGTACCTCAAGGTCTCACCTTGGAAAGGTATCCTTAGATTTGGGAAGAAGGGGAAGTTAGCTCCTAGATTTATGGGGCCTTATCCAATCATTGAAAGGATGGGAAAGGTAGCCTATAAGCTGGAGTTACCACCTGAGTTGCATAGATTGCACCCAGTGTTCCACATTTCCATGCTAAGGAAATGTCATACTGACACAGAATTAGTTCTGCAACCTATGGAGGTAGAACTAAATGATGATTTATCATATGTTCAAGGACCTGTGTTGATTCTTGACAGAAGATTTAAAAAGATGAAAAAGAAAGACATTTGTCTTGTAAAAGTTCTCTGGAATCACTGTGGCATTGAAGAAGCTACGTGGGAGTTAGAGGAAGAGATGAGGAGAAAATACACTGCTCTTTTCTCTTAACGTTTTCGTTGATGATTTTGGGGACGAAATCCTTGTAAGGGGTGGATAACTTGTAACATCCCTAACTTGGGTTATGCTTTAACCCTAGGTGTTTTGCTTAAGAAAGAAAATTGTATGCTTTATATTATCTTTTAAAAAGTAATTAAGACTCAATAGGACTTATATTTCAATTTTAGTCCATTTTGAATTATGTTGAAAACAATGTTTTGCTTGCGCTGGACTAAAGTGCAAATTACCCAAGTTGAGGGGTTAAATTGCAAATGTTCCATGATAAGATGTTCCTCATGTGCTGAAGCATCATGAGAATAAAGATGATGCAGAGGTATGGCTTGTGGTATCCTGAGTACCAAGAAAGAGCTGATAAAGTAATGTTTGTGTATTTAAAACCTAGTTTTGGTGTAATGTGCAATTTACCCAAAACCCAGGACTCAATATGCAAATTATCACTTCAATATAGTCCCTTATATCTCTTGTCATCTTTTAGAGGCAAGAAAATGAGAGGGGAATCTCATTTGAGCTACTTTGAAGGAGAGAGAATCTTGATATTAAAATATTTAAGATTTAAGCATAATTGAAATCTTAATTCAATTTAATGCAAAAATAAATAAAATAATTGAAGGGCCATCAAAAAAAACGAGAGGGTTGAGTTTTCTTAAGTGTGAACAACCTTGTGCCTTTTCTAGGCCGCGAAATATCTAATTTGAGTGGAGAGCTCACTCACATTAGTTAATTAAAAAGAAATATCCACTAACTTTAAGATATTATTATTATAATGGTTAAGGTGCTTAATTTCTTTTCCTTTAATTCATGGATAATGGAGAGGAATTCGGAGGTTATAAAGATGTCTTTGCATGCAAGGAATTTAGGGGGAGGAGGTGGCACTAATTTGGGAATTAAAAGATTTTTATAAGGCATTTTATCTCTCATTGATTTTCTTATAAAAACACCTTTGACAACTCAAACCAAAGGCTTTTTCGAATCCACTTCTTATCTTTGCTTGAAAAACTAACAAGGGAGCTTTGTATGATCAGGAGGATGACCCCCAACCTATTGACTTCCTTTCACCTTAATTCCACGGTGGAAATCGAAAATAAATGCATGATTTCTTCTTTTCTCGATCCCATCTTCAATTCTAACCATTCCTTTTCACTCAAAGCTTGAGGAAGAGCCTTGGGATAGTGAAAGGAGTTCCATCCACCATTGTTGATGTGAGCTTGAAGCTTTAAAGTTCAATTGGAGGCAGGTTATATAACTTGAACCCTTATTCATTGTTATTGAATTCAATTCCTCAACTCAATATGTTCGATTGTTCTCCTTGAAATTCCCTTGATTAATTGATGAAATTACCATGATAATGGCAGTAGTTTTCGATGGATTAAGGCTTGATGATGTTGACATAATATTAGGCACACATTCCAACAAGTTTCATTTGAAAATAGTTTCAAAACCTTGGTCCAAACGGTTTCACCAAACCGTTTAGAGACCAAACAGTTTGCAAACTGTTTGGAGGTTTGGATCCCAAACCATTTGGAAGGGTTGACCATTTGGATGGGTTGACCATTTGAGGTTAGGACCCGAGTACATGTTGGATGATGATCCAATGGATCCAATTGATTAATTCAATGTATGGAAAATCCTCCAATTATAAACCCTAGTCGATTTGTTGAAAGAAAACTCAATTGATCCAAACGATTTCAAGCTGACTTGGACCAAACGGTCTTGAGACCATTTGAGTCCAAATGGTCTTGAGACCATTTGGGATCAAATGGTCTTAGAACTTTTTGGAGATCCAAGGTTGATTGTAGTTGATGAGGAAGATCCAATGGTGTTGATTGATGAATCCATCAATAGCCTAATTGATGGCCATTTCAATGGTGCAAATCTTATTCAATTTGGCTGATAAATGTCCTAAGTGACCCATTCAGTTTTGAGGCTGGTTTGGCCGAAATGGTCTTGAGACCATTTGATTCCAAACGGTCTTGAAAACCGTTTGGAGTCAAATGGTCTCAGAACCATTTGGAATCCAAACAGTTTCAAAAAAACCGTTTGGAGTGAAAAAGGTCAAAACCGATTGGATGTTTCAAGGTGATCAAGTTGATTGGAAACTTAAAGTGATGGTTGATCCATTGATCCAATGGTTGATCATGATGACTATCAATAATAAGAACAAAGGTTGAAACCTTAAAGTACCTAGATGTTCAGTACCTTTAGATTAATTAAACCTAATAGGTTATGAAAGCAATGTCTTAGTACACTATGTCAATCATAGTTGTATGTACTTGATTTAAGGGTTGATGTAACCTAATCAAGTTGAGAGGATGATTAAAAGGAATTCATACATCATGTGGTGATTAGGGTATGATCCTTAGTGAAGATATCATGAAAACCCTAATCAAGAAGGTTAATGAATCCTAACCCTAATTCAAGGCAATTCTGAGTGAAACCCTAATCTAGAGCAATAGTGAAACCCTAATTGAGGGTGATGACATGAGTAATCCTAAGTTATGATTTTGAAATGTAAATCCTAATTTATAAGAATAGTAAACCCTAATTATGGGCCATTGAATATGAAACCCTAATTGGGATAAATAGTAAACTCTAATTGTGGGATATTGTATGTAAACCCTAATCTTGGGCATTATGGTGATAAACCATAACCCTGATCTGGGTAATGGGATGAGTATCCCAATTTGTCTTGAAATAGGAAGCCCTAACCCTAGTAAGGGAATAGTGTGCTACCCTTAAATAGTGATGCTATATTTGTTTTGCATGGTGTTGATATGAAATTGATGTAACTATTATCATATGTACTAACCATGCAGGTATCATGAGATGATGAGCACAGCCAGGTATGAGCTATGAAGTTTTATTTATTAAAATTGTTATTGGGCCTTATGTGCCATAATATGCCTTGTTTCCTAGTAAGAGGTAATAAGAGAATTAATGGGCCTTAAGTTCCATGAGAGATGCAAGTGTAACAAGTGTCATGTTTATCTTGGTCAGAGGACCTGAAGGTGATGGTTACCTGAAAAAGTGGTAACAATGCTCAGTGATGAGTTAAGGGTTTGAATACCCAGAACCATATGATTATGACATTGAGTTTGTGAAGGTATGAGTATTCCCAGTATTGAAATGAGGGACTGAGATCCCAATGTCTTATAAAGATTGAGAAGTAACTGATGAAAACAGTACATGTTTCTTTATAGAATTTGTCCTAATAAGTTATGTTTGAAAACTTGACTGATGCTAAAAGAATATGATAATATACTTAATTAATCAAGTGAAATCATTTTATGTAGAGCCCTAACCATAGATCCATCATCATCAGAAGTTGGTGATGGTGAAACAGGTTTTCCTTCAGGAATTCCTAAGGAGCACATATTTTTGAATATGTGGGGGTAATGGGCGCTAATACCTTACGCCATGATGAAGGGATTGATATGAGATAAACAATAAATCTCTCAATCCTTCATTAATTATGTCGGGATGGATGTATCATGAATCTCCCGATGATGATGAATGTCGGGTCGAGATGAGATAAACATTAAATCTCTCAATTTCCAATGAGAGTGCAGTTGTCACTGTAACTCTGTAGCGAAGTTGCTAGTATACCATGGAATGCTATGTTGAGCAGTTGACATAGTCTTGCTTGTAGTCTCGCATTGACCGAGATGTGAGAGGTCATGGAATCCGGTTCTTCCTTTGACCTTGTATGGTACCAATTTCAACTTCGTTGTGGTCGGTTGGAGGATGAGCGGTACACCTCATCTCCTCAGGGCATAAATATGTTTATAAAGTGTAATCAGCCGTGCAACATAATTGCTAAGGTCAAAATGTGAGGATCACTGGTTGATGTACATTGCTTAGTATATCCTATAAGAATAAATGATATACATGATTCTTCAATACTTTGTTAAATAGTGACATGCTACTTTACCAAATCATAACTGAATTGCTCTGAATAAGCATATTGCTCTAATCAGTTTAGATATTAATTTATCTATTGCTGGATATATATATGATTCTTCTGCTTAGTTTATTTTTATTAAACTGCAATAATAATGTTTTCGACAGAGAGTTATATCTCTCGCTGGGGCAATTTACAAATTGTCTCACCCCCATGGGATCCAACATTTTAGGTGGATGCGGACGAGGTAGAAGTAGAAATCCCATAACTAGGGAAGAGAAGTAGCAACAACAATAGGGACCACAATAATTCTATAGGTGGAAATACCTGTGGTCAAGTTTTTGGAATAGATAGTCTTATGTGTCATATCTGTACTCTCAGGTCCTAGGAGTTAGTGCTTTTAATAAATTGATCTGAGATTTTGGATTTATGCCTCGAGGTCTTTATACTGCTTGTGCACAGCTAAGACAGAGCAGTTGATGCTTGTATTCCTCGAGAAGGGATGATACATGATATGTATATATGAACCAGGATGTAAATGTCATACTTTGGTTCTTATTTAAAGAGTTTTCCTGAGAATGGATCTCTTTGTAAATGGTTTTAATTTTCTTGTGATTTTTAGTAATCCACTGTTAGTGATCGCTTCCGCATTAGTTAATCTTATTTATGTGAGTTGTATGTCACAACAATAGTAATTATTCATGTCTTATTATGTTTCTTCCCATTAGGTATATTTTCTTTTGTGAAGGATATGAGGTGTGGAGTTTTAAAGAGTTTGATAGTGGCATCGAGTGTCTCTAGTTAACCTCATTGAAGATGTATGCTCCTTTGAGGGTCTCCATCATATCTTATCAATGTACACTTGTGTTTTTCATCATGTCTGGTAATGACGAATCCCTTTAGGTTCGTTCAAGAATTAAGTAATCTCTTCCCCTTCATGACTAATTTATTCACAAAGATCCATGTTGGGAGGTGTCACTATTGACTATCAAAATGAGGATTCCACTAATCTTTTCTTTTGTTATCAATTCTAAGGCATCTTTAGGGACCCATTCGTAGATTGTGATCTTCATCTTTTAATTATATAGGGATTTAGGAGTCTTTACTTAGGTTGATTTAGTGAAAATGTGCACTGGTATAGGGACAAGGATTCTATGTTCTTTACCTTTTTGAGGTTGATTTTTTACATCTGATGTGACTACTTGGATCACGATTGAATGTTATATAAAAAGTGGTGTGACAACAATCATTTTTTTACTTTTAGAACCCAAACTCATTGAAAACTAGGCGTGCCCTTAGTATAATGAATGGTATTTGCATGCTCCCAGACATCACAAGTGTATTTTATTAGATAGTAGTAACGATATTGGTATTCTGACAGAAATTATTGAGAGTTTTCTTCAGAAGATGGATTGGTCCCACAGTTGGATCGTTGGCCATTATGATAGCATCCACAACATTGGATGATTACAGTGTGTCTTAAGGTGCAACCATCTCAACCTACCCCAATTCAATAGATCCTTTGGAGCATGCTTGAGAGTGAGGAATGAGTTATATATGTTCCTCTAATGTGTGATGATAATCATAGTGAGCATTGATGTTATAGCATTTGGGCAAGGGATTAGAAGGATCCCTTGTTGCACAAAACTTTATGAGGTGATAGATAGTAGGTAGGATAGAGTGAGGGATACTCCAAAGGAGTGACCTTCATTTTTATCTTTGTTGGATCTTTTGTTGTTGTATTTGCTACTACCACCTCCGATTGTGACAGTGGGCCATTTCTAACTGATTATTGTATAGGAGGTTGGAATGGCAATGATGCATACGAATAAAATTGATTTGGATGATAATGATGTTATGGTGGCATGAAAATATTGGGTATTAGGTGACACCATTTGGTCTTGTTGTGATGGTGGAGTCACCACGACATTATTGTCTTGGGGTTGTTGTGGTTAAGATGGAGATGCATTAGGGATTTCTTCCAACCTCGTCTTGATACAGGCTGAAGCTCGGCCCAATCATCTGACACGGATCTGGAAGATTACCCTGATGACGCTGAGTATGTAGGGGATTTCGAGGATTATGATGAACAGGAGAGATGGATTGTTAGCCTTGGAGTCAAGAAGATGAGAGGAAGAGGTCTTGTTTAGTGATTTCACTAGTCTGAAGTGTCACAGAGTCCTGGTCTCTTGCGTGTTGCGAGTTTTGAGTGTTCTAGGGATGCTAGGATGATGGTTTTGAAGTTTTTCTGATGACACCTATGCATGTCGAATGAGGAGGGGTTCTTTGATGGTTGAGGTTATATTTGGTGATGGTTATCTGATGTATTCCATTTTTGTTGATGATTTTGGCCTGCGAGAGGTGTAGGATGAATAAGATCGACCTCAATTATATAAAAAAAAGATGGAGATGCCTAAATAGATGATTATCATCATATGTTGTAATTTCCATTATAATGAATTAGTACAACTCCCACTATTGAGTCAACATTCTTGGTCTTTGTTACTTTGGCTTCTAATTTTCTATTGAAGATGACAACAAAGGCTCAAAGGTGAGACCTATGTTATGGTAGACTTCTTTCTTGACAGAATATTCAGTCTAGAATTTTAATTGAATCAATTTAGTTGGGTTTCTAGTTGTGGTTATCTTCCCCACAAGATTATAGAATCCTTCATTACTCTTCTTTTGTATCTCCTCTAGGTCCTTTTTGATCGGGCTTGATCAAGGATCCAAGTGTATCGATTGATGAATTTCTCAACCAGTTGTGTCTAGCAATGAGTGTGATCAAAGACTGCTTGTTGTACCATGCCAAGTCAATCTCTGACAAGGTTTATGCAAAGCATCAATTCAATATGTTTCCATTGACTTGCACCCCTCCCATATCAGAGTAGTATGATTTTACGTGAGCGAGTGGATTGCTTTTCTATGAGTATTTTCAAAATTGTGCCAAGTCAAGGTTATTTGTCTATTTGCATCAATGAAATGGAAAAAGTCACTTGAGGTCTTGACCCATCCTTCTTTTCTTCTAACTATAAAAGTGTGTAAAGGAACTTAAATCATGACAGGAACTGTGATTGTTGTATTAGGTGTAGTCTCCACTTTGTTGGCTGCACCCAATACTATCACCGTCAGTATGATTTTTTTGTGTGTGCTGCCATGTAAATAGGTGGTGGGAGCCCACATGGTCCTCCCATATATGGATTGTAAGTACTAGGGAGGCGGTGGTGAATATAACATGTTATTGTTGACAAATATCCCCTTCACATTATCATGTTGTACATCATGAACACTTCTTGAATCATTGCCTTTATGTGGTTTTAGATCTCTCTCCAGTGATCTCTACCTCCTCTTACTTCCTCTCCTCTTTGGTGTCTCTGTTAGGGATTGGAATTGACATTGTCTATTTAGGAGGTGTGGGTACCAAACCAACATTTAAATGAAGTGGATACTTGTATGGCCCAGGATAGTACATGATAGGTTGATGCATATATGGTCTCCATATGTTGTAAACAAGAATATGTTTCTAGGATTGCATACCAAGTGCCTCAGATTGATGACTCCATGTCATATGTGACTTCCAACTAGTTAAAGTTGTATGTATGCATATAACATATATTGTGACGCCTAGACGCGACACACAATGGGATTACTCAAAACAAAGCACAAAACTAATACTAATCAATCACGTTGCCAAGAAACATTGGAAATTAAAACTGATATCGCATATCCACCTCAAGTGGGAACATTTGCATCTGAGTCCACAAAACAACCTGTATTACATACATGCTAAATGATTATTACATGATACTATTCCTTGGCTCGCTGGCCACAACCTATTACAAGAGGTAACTTGTTCACATACATACATTCCATATCTATACAACAATGGAAAATAGCCAAAACCTCAAATCGATGTATAAATTACAAAAACCTCCCCAAGGAACTGAGAGTACATGGACGCCACATATGACTCTACTACAAAACACTAGCAACATGTCCAACCTTTGAACAACTAATGCTCGTCTTGCTTCTCAGCCTCAACTACACAATCTCTACCTCATCGTGCTAGGCCACCTAAAAGATGTGGAAACCCATAGAGTGAGACCAAACATCCCAACGAGAGATATAACTCTCCTACGATGTCTATTATAGCATAGATAAATTAAAGAAGATATATAGAATTATTATTAGGTTGAGAAGATTTAGTTAAACGATATGCAATAAACTGATAATACAAATTAAGCAATTTTAGGCAGTTACACTGAGTAGTATAACAATTTAAACTTTAACAAGGAATATGAAGAACATGGATAATAGTTGATTTCTCTTACCGCATTGTAATTCAAGAAATCAACACAAAAGATAAGGCAAGGGGGTCATCTAATATGAACCGTATTTGACTCTAAGCAAATATACTACACAAATGTATTATGTCTTTTATTATGCCTTGAGGGTTTGAGTCGTACCACTAAAATCCAACTGACCACTACAAAGTCAAAATCAGTGCCATACAAGATTAATGGAAGAGCCAGAATCCATGATCTTCTCCTACACTACTCGGTTAGTTTGAGTCTGCACCACAGTGACACAGAGTCAGACTACAAAGACAACAACTTATAGTCAAAGCTATAGTCCTATAGAGACAACAACTCATAGTCAAGGCCATGGTCCTGTAAAACACCAAGCCCGCCTTGGTACGAGGCACGATGCTAGAAACCTGGGTATATAACCCAATCACTGAGGTACAACTACAACTATTCTCTATCACATCATATCACATGCTCATAACTGAGACCTGACCGTAATCATTCTGAAAATACTTGGGATCAAGATGTCAAGGATACACAGTCACTTGCAGCTCACATACTCAACCGTATATGCTCTGAGTTTCCCTTGGGAATACCCATTTTACCATCCAACAAAGTACTGATGCTAAAGATGGATCTATGGCATAGGGCAGCTACATGATTAGGGTTTCACTTAATTAATTAGTCCAATTGAGCATCTTTCAACATCAATCAAGTTACAACGTATAAATCCTAAACAAACTCTACAAAGATAAGGGGATAATACAACTCCAGAAGACATAAAATGTATAAAGTGAAAACTTGTCACACTATCACTTGATATTATTGCCAATTCAAGGCCATCAACATTATCACACTATCATGGGATTCAATACCTAATCACATCATTGGAGGATAACACATCACATTAGGAAATTAAACCTCTGTCAGGCCCTAAGACCCATGACATCACTATGATCTCACCATGCCTCATCAAGGCTCATAGCCATCACCCCTTATCATATGATTACCGTGATAGCATTCACAAGGTATGACATTTCATTCAACCTACAAGGTTAGGATTACACATGTAAAAGAGAAAATATAATCACATGCTAACTTTTAAGCAAGCTCAACAAGTATAGAATAGCCTAGAGTTAGGGTTAGGGTTTCTCACATATTGTCGATTAGGGTTTTCATTATTATTCAACTTACAAACCCTAGGTACGCCATCTCCTACTTTCTTGTAACATATTAGATCAAAACATCATCGTGAACCTGATTAGTCAACCAACCAAATAGCACTAAGTATCAACCATCACTTACATGTATATGTGTAGCAATCTTACTAAGGTGTATATATGTAGCGACCATGTACCCATGTATATGTCGACCCAAACCATCAAGACATAGTGTTGCTACCACATCACATACAATGTAGAGACCGCAACACCCAAGATACTTGTAGCAACTAGATCAAACCAAAGGGTAGCAACCCATCCACCAAGACAAGGGTAGAGACCAACATAGCACATATGTGTAGTGACAACACCTAGGTTTAGGGCTTGTTGTGCCCACAACAACCCACCCATGTGTAGCGACCTCAAGACACTAAGAGGAGTGTAGAGACCTAAAGGTCAAGCTACGCCAAGGAACACAATACCACCTCCAAAACAAAAGCACCACATTCAAAATAGAAGATCAACATCAAGGAAACTCATAACAATCAAGGTGAAAATCTCCATACCAAGATAAACACAAAATCCCTAAAGCATGTGTTGCAAAAATCACCATGAAAGAACCTCATTTAAGAGAGATGAAAACCCACGTTCATACATGAAAAACAAAACTAAAACTTCATGATACTTCAAGACACTTGAACCGTGTGCATGTTGATAGAAATCCATAAACAAGAGTAAGAGAAATCCATCCATTCCATAATCACCACATAAATCAGATACTAATATTAGGGTTTAGGAGAAAGAGCAATCTACTTGAGAATACTACAAAATCGTAAAACTTAGATCATGATAAATTCATCTTGCATATTAGCATCATGTTTTAAAGATTTAAAAACAACATGCAAGCATGATCAAGGCACAAAAAATACAAGAGGGAAAAGAGTTATATAACCTGCCTTAAGTAGAGGATCAAGACCCAAGACCAAGATATCTAAGAGAGAGAAAGAATCTTCAATATAGGTCAACTCCATGGACGTAAGGTCACCTCAAAAGAGTCGAACACCATGGTCAAAGGAAAGATTAAGAAAAGAGGGTAAAAACCCTAGTCCAAACAAGAAGAAGAAAGAAGACATCTTCTTCTCACATAGGTACCATCATGGTCAAACCATAGTCTTCGAAATTTGTGAGGAGAAGATCTTCAAGATTGCACCATAGTCTCATGGCCGAGAGGCAAGAAAGAGAGGTAGGGTTCAAGGAAAAGTGAAACCAAGGGTTTAAAATCACATACCAAGAGAGATAATCACCAAGAATCATCATTAAAGCGATGATCAAGCTCAAGATCACCACATGCAAGGATGATTGGCCACCAAAGCACCTACATCAGTCCTTCTTTGCTCCATAAAGCTTCAAGAACAAGCACAAGAGAGAAGGAAATAAGGAGGGCCAAAAGGATTCTTGAATGAAGAGGAGATGGTTTATATACTCAAGGTAGGAGGGAGGTAAGGTGGGTATGAGGTGTCAACACAAGATAGTACCAAAAGGGCACTTTTCCACCAAGAAAACAGCAATGCAACCACTAAACACTTGCATGCATCAAAGGGTGATACAACCAAGGTGGTGTATCGACCACTTAGGTCCACTACACACCTTGTAGCGGTCGAAGCACACCATAAGAGGACAAACCCTAGTGACCAAACTACCTCTAGGGCACCAAGGTTGAAGAAAGCCAAACGTAGGGCATGTGTTGTGATCACAACACTCATCCAAGAGTGATGTTGTGGTCGCAACACACCAAACCCTTGCAAGGTCGAAACTCAACAACAAGACAACTCAAGCAAACCCTAACCTCACCATGTGATGCCACATCATCAACCATGGTCCAAGCAAGGCACTCCATTGCATCATATTCTCTCTCATGATGCTAAGGACAAGAAACACATTCGACATGTGAAAAATTGCAAGATTAATCCTCATCATGGGTAAATTGAAACTTGGTCCAAAACAAGGATACATAGCTCAAAAATCATCCAAACAAGACCAAACTGATAACATACATGTGTCACATATTATAAAAGAACTTCAAGAGATTATATTAAGGTTAAATAATCTTATTAAGCAAAGTAAGCACACTCAAGCACTAATCTAGGTCAGGGGCATTACAAAAATCAACTGACTATCTTAGGATAATAAAACTTCCAAGGATATCGGGACTTTCATCACTTGTGTATTTTATTTAAGATTATCCCCTCCAATGGGTTTGTCTTTCATATTAATATCATCACCTCCTTTAGCCCACACCTAATATTGTTCGTTATTAGTACTTGACTCGGACATCTTGATTGATCGCTTGTATGCCCGAGTAAAGTGTGGACTCTTGTTATCTCTTGTGATGACCTGAAATTAAGGTTGACATGGCTCAAAACACAAGGTTTAAATGAAATATATCAACATGTTGTGCATCATGATAAATACCTCTACATGAAATTATTATGAGAATAGTAAAAGGACTTCGCCAATATTTCACAGTGTCAAAAAGGATACCCCTTGATCTTTCACATTCCTATGAACATATGACTCCTGTGAAAGAGATAGAGAGATGTATGATGGATATATTGTGTATGTTTTTACTCAAGAGGGATAGAAGGATCCCTCCAACTCTAACATGAGACCTAATAACACTATGAATGTGGGTTGCATTTCTATGTGGTTAAGGGTGGTGAAGTTCGAAAGGTGACTACACATGAGGTGACCCATTTAGGACCATTGAATGTGGTTGGATATCCATATTTTTTGCATTTTTATGTGATAATCTCTCCTCAAGGAAGGGTTCATGAGACAATTTGGGAAAAAAGGAAAGAGTGGGAGTCGGGTAATTAACAAACGTTGAAGTAGCCTACCTAGTCCTGTGATTGTAACTGGTTGATCATCTCTCCCTAGGATTTCCATCATTCAAAGGGGTTCTAGGTTTATTTACACTACTACAAAATAGGCCTTTAGAGTCGGTTAATTAAGGGCTTTAGTGTCAGTTTCTAAGCGACACCCAAGTGGGCACCACTAAAGGTGGACCCCTTCGGCGTCGATTCCCAACCGACGCCAAAATGCTTCCCACCACCGAAAACATGCCAACAAAGGGACTATAGGCGTCGATTTTTTTAAGAAAACCGACACTATAGAATTGTTACAGATGTCGGTTATTAAAAGAATCGACATCAAAATGCTTCCCTCCATCGAAAAATGTGCTAGGAAAGGGCCTATAGGCGTCAGTTTTGAAGGATAACCGACGCCATATCAGCTGAACCGACATCAATTTTGTGCTAATAACCGACGCCATATCCCCTACCTGCCACCACGACCGTGGTTCCTGGCCACATAGACATCAATTTTTTAATCAAAAACCACCGCCGTATGTCTTTGGTGTCGGTTTTATACAAATAACCGACGCCTATGTTATGATTTTTTTCTTATTAGTTTGCAAGGCTGGTGTATGGCTGGTCAACAGGATGAGAACCTATAGTTCAGTTCTGAACTATAGGTTTATGACATCCATTGATATCAGGCAACAACATGCCACAAACCTGAAAAATTAACAAGATGGACAATATTATATATATGTGATTCACACACATATATAAGCACATTTAATTCATATTATTTTTTCATCACACACATGTAGAAACCAGTAGCAACCTATAGTTCCATTCATTTCATCTCTTTTCACATTCAGACACATGTAGAAACATTTATGTATTGATCATCTTCACACACATATGACCATTCATAAAAATGCATTCAAATTCACACAAAAATAATTATGACAACAAATTTATTCTTTATTTATCATTGTCCTCATTGTCAATAAAATTATATCTAAAAATTCACACTCTTTGTAGGGCTTTTGCCAATTCTTCTCTTACAACATCTAATTCATCTCTCGTATAGGGAGCATGTACATCGAAACACTTTCCACATGTGCTGAAGTCAGTAGTTTTAAAGACCTACAAAGAGAATGACGTATATATAATTAATAATATATAATAAGATTGATATATTTAATATTATCTAATGAGACTATGTATAATACATGCTGTATCTTATCGATTTCCATTACGACATGTTTGATTATTAGGTCCATAAATAACATCACATAGTAGGTACATGTCCAGTTGTTGTCTTGTGTAGCACACTATAAATTTATACATACAAAATATTCAAAAATACAAATAAGCACAGTTCACATAAATAATATATACATTGGAGTCAGGAAATTACTTTCACATTCTCCCGAATTAGTGAAAGATATTTTTTCCTGGGGACCTTTCCTTCAGCTTTTTTGTAATCTTGTAAAGCCCTACATATGTTAATGTAACCCATTAAATTGCATAATTAAATAGTAATGTAGTAACAGATGTTAACAGATATAAAAACATGAAATATTTCTCACGAGAATAATGGCCTTTTAATTGCATTTCCATATAATGTATCCAACTCATTCCCCGTAAGATCTAGATAATAGACAGTGAACGTCTTGGGGACAATAACTAGTAACTCCCAATGCTTACTATAGAACATGCCTTTAGTGTCGGTTAATTAAGGGCTTTAGTGTCGGTTTCCAAGCGACACCTTAGTGGAGGCAGCTAAAGGTGGACCCCTTCGGCGTCGGTTCCCAACCGACGCCAAAATGCTTCCCGTCACCGAAAACATGCCAACAAAGGGACTATAGGCGTCAGTGTTTTAAGAAAACTGACACTATAGATTTGTTAGAGACATTGGTTATTAAAAGAACCGATGTCAAAATACTTCCCGCCACCGAAAAATACGCCAACAAAGGACCTATAGGCATCGGTTTTAAAAGATAACCAACGCCATATCAGCTGAACCGATGTTGGTTTTGTGCTAATAACCGACGCCATATCCCCTGCCTGCCACCACGATCGTGCTTCCCAGCACGGCCATGGTTCCTGGCCACATAGACGTTGGTTTTTTTATAAAAAAACCACCGCCATATGTATTTGGTGACGATTTTATACAAATAACCGACGCCTATGTTATGATTTTTTTTCTTATCAGTTTGCAGGCCTGCTGTATGGCTGGTTAGCAGGATGAGAACCTACAGTTCAGTTCTAAACTACAAGTTTATGACATCCATTGATATCAGCCAACAACATGCCACAAACCTGCAAAATTAACAAGATGGACAATATTATATATATATGATTCACACACATGTATAAGCACATTTACTTCATATTATTTTTTCATCACACACATGTAGAAACCAGTAGCAACCTGCAGTTCCATTCATTTCATGTATTTTTACATTCAGACACATGTAGACATATTTATGTATTGATCATCTTCACATACATATGATAATTCATAAAAAATCATTCACATTCACACAAAAATAATTATGAGAACAAATTTATTCTTTATTCATTATTGTCATCATTGACAATAAAATTATATCTAAAAATTCCCACTCTTTGTAGGGCTTTCGCCCATTCTTCTTTTACAACATCTAATTCATCTCTCGTATAGGGAGCATGTACATCGAAACACTTTCCACTTGTGCTGAAGTCAACATTTTGAAATACCTACAAAGAGAATGACGTATATATATAATTAATAATATATACTAAGATTGATATATTTCATATTATCTAATGAGACTATGTATAATACCTGCTGTATCTTATCGATTTCCATTACGACATGCTTGATGATTAGGTCCATATATAGCATCACATAGTAGGCGCATGCCCAACATTTGTCTTGTGTAGCACACTATAAATCAAAACATATAAAATATTCAAAAATACAAATAAGCACAGTTCACATAAATAATATATACATTAGAGTCAGGAAATTACTTTCACATTCTCCCAAATTAGTGAAAGATCCTTTTTCCTGGGGACCTTTCCTCCAGCTTTTTTGTACTCTTGTAAAGCCCTACATATGTTAATGTAACCAATTAAATTGCATAATTAAATAGTAATGTAGTAACAAATGTTAACAGATATAAAAACATGAAATATTTCTCACGAGAATAATGTCCTTTTAATTACATGTCCATATAATGTGTCCAACTCATTCCCCACAGGATCTAGATAATAGACAGTGAACGTCTTGGGGACAATATCTAGTAACTCCCAATGCTTACCACTACAGGTAAGAAAGTAGAAAATTAATAACTCAAATTCACAATAAAAATGTAATTTGCTTAAGTCCAAATTATAAGCAAAGTAAACTTACTCGACATTGAATGGAGCTATTATCACTGTCTTATTATTTTTACCAAAATATTGAAAAGTCTCACAGTAGTATGAAGTAACTGAATATGAGTCTACATCTACAAGACTAATCAAAGATGGAACCAAAAATCCCACATGGGAAAACCCAAAATCAGTATATATCTCGTGTAAGTGGCTGCAAAACATGTATTATGTATGCATTAATATATAAGAAACCAGATCACCGTATATAAAACAAGGTATATGGATGTATAAATGAGATCTCACCATATCTACAGCTCTATCATAGATGTGTTCAGCCATTCATAACTAAACAACTCCAAAATATCTTGTATAAATATCTTATTTTCATATGATTGACCTGCATTAATACCTATGCATTAATATGTACGTATGCAAAACTTGTATTACGTATGCATTAATACATATGCTACACTTGTATAAATAGATTGTTATTGTATGATTTACCTACATCATCCTCCAGAATAGTAACAATTATAGGGCAATTTGTATCATGTTCGCCGATCCATACTTCCACACCCCTACAATTAGGACCTATCGAGGTGTGTAGGTCCCTTGGAAGCCAACTTGGTAGTCGAGGAGGTGGAGGACGAGATGCATTGGGTCTCGTCTTTTTGACTTGTATATATAATTTCAGATCAATTGACTCATATATACACACTAACAAATTAAAGTAATGGAAATTTATCATACAATATTAGTATAGAAGACATCTGCTTCGGACCACAGTATCAATCTGCCTACTACCTCACTAAGTGTTTCAGCATCTGGGTGTGCATGAGGTAGTGCAAGATCCGTATAGTCAGGGAGTACATGTATCAGGCTCACACGTACCACACCATCTGGTATTGGATACCCATGAAACATGCACCCTTTAAGGGGTGGGTAAGCCGATGCCTCTACAACGATATATTCTTGACTTTTTAGTCAGCATGGCTTCAACCCCTACAAATTTACATAAAGAATTCTATATGCATATATACACAAACATATCATCTTGAACAGACTAGCTATTATGTCATAAAAATACTTACAGAGGACGTGCTAGGTGGTGGGTCTATAGGATTACTCCCAACCTCTGTAGTACAAGCAGTAGGAGAAGAGAGGCCTGCCACATGTACTTTCTGAGTGGCAGTCTAAGATGCATGTCACTTGCTAATTGCTTCATGGAGTCTCTTATCAAGTACTTCCCCGACTCTCCTATCAATTAATGAATCTACCTATACATGGATAAAAGAAATTCCAGCTTCTGATTATTGAATTCCCTTTCGCAATAATGTTCTAAAATAAGAATAGGTTACCTCAGCTTGTGAAAGTCCCACTTTTGGGACAGGTTTGCACTGGGATGGCCCAAAGAACACTTAGATGCCCACACCAAGAGCAACTGTCAGTTCATCCCTTGTGCCCTGAGGGATGAACTTGCCTTCCTTCCTCTACTCATGCATCTCCCGCTAATCACCATTAAAAAAAATTAGTAAGTAAACATAACAATAATCAATATCGATCGATTGCTCTAAGAGTTGATTTTTACCATTTTTGCAGCCGCCTCAACAGTTGCGGGCTTCTATATGTCTCCCTTCTTGTTTTTCCTCCCAGCTATCCACATAGCATGGTGAGGCAGAGGTGCGAGAGTAGTAGTAGAGGACTCTGTAGTCTCCTAAGTAGCAGTAGGCTAAGTAGACTCAGCCTGTAGTCTTTGGCAAATACCTACATATCCTCTTGGACCCATTGTGTGGTCGTACACATTCAGTGCACGCCTTGCTCATTGAGCATCGCTTAACACCTAAAGGTTAATCTTGAATAGGTGAATACATAAAAATGTATATTAATTAAATTGGGAGTGGCGCTTAATACCTTGAATTCATCTATTTTTCTTTGGGTAACAAACGCCTCCCAGTCTTTGGGGTCCAGGTAGTTCCAAGGCTTCCTTATACCTAAATTTATTTTTTAAAGAGAATACAAACAAAAATTATTGGTGTAGAGTTAGTGAAATAGTGATCAATGTCTAGAATTGGAAATCAATCAAGAACCTCTTCTCAGCATCACGTATGTAATCTCAGGTGAGATTGGTCCTATAGTTCCTTAGGACCCTCCCACAGCGTTGCATCACACATTTATGATGCAACTTTTCATCCATATCAAATATACTCTGCAAATTAAATAGAATTGCTATTAACTAGTATCCTAAAAATTAGTAATCTACACAAATAGAATTACAAATAATAATAACTCACGCATAGTTCCTTCCATATGTGGTCTTTCTTCCCCCTTAAGAACTTTATGCCAGGATTCTAGGATAGGACTGCAATGGCTGTGAGTAAGAACCCCAAGATATGAAACAAATGAGTTGCGGTTCAGTCCATATGGATTTCCTACATGATCGAAATCCACAACCAATTTGGGTCCATTGCCCCTTTGTTGTATTAACTTGTTCATCATTGTGATGCCCCTCACTTTCTCAATTTTCTTATGTTGCTCATCAAGTGCTGTAATTTCTTCAGGGGGAACATCACCAACCTAAAATTTGATAAAAAACACACTTACATGATATAATTATAAATGAACATATAGATAGAAACCTCAGGGATATATTCTTAAAACTTACATTGTCACATGGTGCAAGCACGTCCTCACCCTCACGGTGATCATCGACACGGTCATCATGGGAATGCTCAACCATCTGAAAGTTCACATTCAAATTATAAATTTCACATTGTAAAGTAACACTAATTGTAAAGTTCACATTGTAAAGTACACATTCACATTCACATTGTAAAGTTCACATTCACATTGTAAAGTTCACATCTACATTGTAAAGTAATTCGCATGGTAAAGTCCACATTCACATTGTAAAGTTCACATTGTAAAGTTCACATTCAGAAAAATAAAACATATAAAAAATATACACATTCATGCCTCTAATATTGTGATCTTTTATCAATTAACAATCCTTCATTATGATCCCCGCAAACATACAAGTCATTGTGATCCCCAGCTTCAATGTTTGGTGGTGTTAGAAACCCAACTGAGAATGGATTGGAGTCATCATACTTATCATAGTACTCTTCTTCATCTATAGGATCTTCAATGAACTATCTTTTACCATGAAGAACAATCGACCATTTATCATTTGCAGGATCATCGATATAAAATACTTATTTCGCCTGTGATGCCAATATGAATGGTTCACCCTTCTCACCAATCTTTTCAAAGTTCACTAACGTGAAACCCAATTCATCCACAATGTTTCTAAACATGGGAGGTGGATCGGTGTTGTGACAATGTGAGTTTTTCCTCTTTTCTATTATTTAATTTATTTTTTTTACCTTTATGATGGTCATTCATGATCTCATTTGACTCTTTGATCAATGTAGATACCCAAAATCAAATTCTGTTGTTTTCTATGAATTTCATGCACTCTTGGGCACCTTAATCAGCTTAATACACCTCTTTGTTCAAATACTTGAGTTTGACTAGTTAACTTTATCTTTTGGTCTCCAAACTTGTATACATTATTCTACACTTCATGTTGTGGATATGGTCCAAATTTCAGACCATTTGGACCTTCCTATGATTTTATACAAATTTCCTAAGATCTAACCCTTTCCTAGCTCATTTTAGCCCTTTTTATTTCTTTTTTGTTCTTTTCCCTTGCTGGGCTCAGCCCATCTTGTGCTTTGGGGTGCCGCTGCGCAAGACTTGCCCCACAGATTGACCCAGCAGCCTTGGATCTCAATCCAACGATGCTAGGGTCATCCCCTACCTCGCGCTTGGTATGGCAAGTCCACGGTGGACCGACCACCCTGGCTCCTAACCCAACCAGCTAACCTAACATGTTGTGCCCCAACGACTTGACCAAAGGCTCCCTTACCCTCTCTCAAAGCTTCCTCATGCTTCAATTTTACAAAATCCCCTCTTGGAGGCCAAGGAATGAAGCCACTTCCATAGGGTGCGCCACCCCCCTCCTTAGCCCTAACCCTAGCCCCAAACACCTATTTAAGACACCTACTACCTTCGGCCCGCCCCCACAGACATGAATGACATCTCCTATCCCCACACTTTGCTCTCTCTCTTGACCCCTTTTTCTCTGGCTACTGCACCGCCGTGGAGCAACCCTGCTCGTGGGCGGGTTCTACTGTTTGGGATGATCAACAGTGACCCTCGGATCGGAGTCCACACTGATCCAAGTCAAGATCAACGGTCCTCGCACCCCCTGCTCCTTCAATCTTGTGCAAGTGATCATCAGTGGACGACCTTGTAGCCATTAGATCCGATCCGATCAAAGTAGACCAAGGAATCCAACGACGATCATTTTTCTCGACCTAGGTATTTATTTCCCTCTTTGCCCAAAATTCTAGAAAATGACTCAAACTTGCAAAAATGATATATTAAGATTCCTAGCTCCAAACATATCGAAATTATAGTCCATTTTCATCAAAAAAATTAGCCCGATCTAATAAAAATGGTTTCAGAACCTGTTTCGTATCTATGTTCTCTATTTTGATGCAAGTACCTTTGAATAACCTTCTTAAGTATAAAATGGACAATGTTCTTAAGTTCATGATCCTAATCTAGTGCCTGATCCATCATGCAATCTTACTCTGATGTTTAAGCATAAAACTATCATTATGATCTAGAAACTTGAATAATGACTCAGATATTGATGATATAACTAGGGCTATCTAATATGGTTCCTAAAAATACCAAAGTAGATCATTCATTCTCAATATATGCTTGATGTTTGATTAAATGTTGAAATATTAATATAATGTTGATTATAAATGGATGATCTACCCTAGGCTTGTAAAGGAATGCAAAACCCTAATCTTGCATACTCGATACATGGTTTTGGAATAATATGATCTTGACCCTCAAATCTATATCTTGATTGATCTAGGATCTACTTGAGACCTTGACCTTTCAATCTTGAACCTTTACTCAGTTAGCATCCAAAAATGTACACTATTATACAACTCCTCCTTGATTGTAATGATGATAATTTTAGATATCTCTTGACTTATGCTTGGCTATTTATTTAGATGAACTATTGTTCCCTATGAGTAATCTTCCATTTTTCTTCTATATTATATTTTGAGAAACATGAAACCCTAAATTGCAATACCCATTATGACTTCTCGTATATTGATGTTGGAAAAGTTGATGATGTTGATATTGATTTTAAGCAAAACCCCCCTTGATTGAAGGGTGGGGTTTTGTACATTGATCAGAGCCATAACACACTTCATATTCATTAGAGAAATGATGTTCTTAATCGCTAAACCAAGGAAGCCCTAAAATTCACTATGGTGAAAACTGAGGTGTCTAGAAAGAGCACAAAGGGGGTTCTGGCATAATTCCTCCTATCCGTCTTCATGGTGGCTGAGGTTCCTCCTGCTCCACCTAGCCTTAGTTGATCCAAAAATGGATGGAAGGACTTCCTATAACCCTAGAGAGTCTTCTAGCATCTTATCTCTTCTTTAAGGATTTCCCAAGCCACCTATTATAAGGAAGTAGAATGACTCCTCATCTTCTAGTTCTTTTTAAGGTGTCATGACTTGATCTATGTACTCTCTCTATTTTGGGTAATTTAAGGACGGGAACAACTAAATTACAAAAATAAATTGAGAAAACTTATTACAATATTTCCATGATCTATCATATTTTTGCTTTGAAAGTTATAAACAAGAAAACTTATAGCAATTGAACTCTTGCAGATGGCCCCAAAAACCAAGAACAATAGGGATGGTGAAGGGACCTCTAGTACTAAAGACAAAGGGAAGAAGCCCCGTATGAATGATGATGAAGATGTCGGTTCTGCCAATAAGACCACCAATATGGGGGAGTGGGAGTTGAAATAGAAGGCCATTATGGATGCCATCCATTACCTAGCTGTTCGTACAACATCCCTTGTGCCAACACATAACCCAAAACCCATCACTATCCAGGATTTTCGAAAACTCAGCCTAGAAGCCTTCTATGGGGAAGACAAATATGATGTCCTAGACAAGGCTGATGCCTGGTTAGTGTCCATGGAAAACACCTTTAGGGTTTTGAGGTGCCGTGAACATGACAAGGTTGGTTTTTCTACCTACCAGTTGAAGGGAGCGGCGAAATTGTGGTGGGAGAATTATATCTGGTCACAACAGGTCACCCCTATCAACTAGGAAGTCTTCAAACCCATTTTCACCAATCGTTTCCAACCCACATCTGAGAGAAAGGAGAAACAAAAACAATTCCTCACCCTTATCCAAGGAACTAACATAGTGGCTGAATATAGCTGACAGTTCTGCCTTCTGGAGAGGCATGTCACCAACCTCACTGAAGAACAAAAACTTGACCGCTACATTGATGGGATCTTCCTTACCCTAAAAGGTTTTGTATCCTCATCCAAACCCACCAATTTTTAAGATTCCTATGACCATGCCTTATCCATGGAAAGAACCCTAGGGATGGGACACGGGAAACCATTACCCACGCTTGCCTATCTAGGCCTGACTAAAGTTGTACCTGCAAAACCTGAACAGAAGGGAAAACCCCATATTGGTGGCAATAAGAATAAGAACCGACAGAAGAACCAGAGAAATCCACCTGTCCATAACTACAATCAAGGCCAGAACTAGAATTACAACCATGGTCCTGCACAAAACTAGAATCATGGCTAAAACAGGGGTCAAGGCTGGAACACCAATATTCCTCGTTGCCGCAACTGTGGTAACTTCCACACTGGCCAGTGCAAGTATCCATCCCCGGTCTGCCTTTACTGCAAACAAGAGGGTCACGTCAGAGACATCTGCCCCCACCCTCCTCCAACATGGGCTAGGACAGGTGAACATCGATAGGCCCATGTCTTTGCTATGAATGCAGATGAGGCGAAGGCCGATGAAAACAAACTCATGGATGGTACGTACCTTTTAAATTCAAAATTATTTCCAGAACATTATATCATGATTATCTTGTATAAAATCCTTACACAAAATGTATGTATACGTAGGTATGATGCAAATCTCTGACTATTTTTTTGTTACTCTTTTTGACTCTGGGTCAACAAACACCTTCATGTGTAAGAATCTTGCCTCTATGTTGAATCTTGAAACAAGGGACTTAGGGTACATACTTGATGTAACTACCCGAAGTGGGAAGATGAAAGTCTCCTACTATATTGTCAAAATAGTCCCTCCATCTTATGATGGATGTAGTTTTGAGTCAGATTTCATAATCTTAGACATGAAAGACTTTGACCTTATTTTAGGGATGGATTGGCTCCATAAAAATCATGATCTGATCGATTGTCGTGCCAAGAAAGTCATTATTTACAAACCCAACCTCCCTATTCTTGTAATTCCTAGAAGGAAAGATTGAAATCAAAATGTTGTTATTTCTCTGATTAAAGCCCAAAACTTGATAGCTAAAGGGTGCAAAGCATACCTAGCAACTGTAACCATAGTCAATCGTGATACGAGTGCCCTAGAAAACATTGATGTTGTGCGGGAGTACTCGAGTGTCTTTCTTGAGGAGCTCCCTGGGCTACCACCAGATCATGATGTCGAGTTTTCTATTGATTTAGCACCTGGTACTGCACCCATTTCTCGGGCACCCTATCAGATGGCTCCTGCGGAACTGACTGAGCTGAAAAAGCAGTTGCAAGAATTGCTTGACAAGGGTTTTGTCCACCCTAGCACCTCTCCTTGGGTAGCCCCCATTCTATTTCTCAAGAAAAAGGATGGTTCCCTTCACATGTGTATTGACTATCGTATGATCAATCAAGCTACTATGAAAAACAAGTATCCGCTGCCCAGAATTGATGACCTTTTCGATCAACTCCGTTATGCCCAAGTCTTTTCAAAAATTGATATCCGTTCTGGTTACCACCAACTCAAAGTTAAGGATGAAGACATCCCTAAAACAGCCTTTTGAACCTAATACGGGCATTATGAATTCCTTGTCATGCCTTTTGGGTTGACTAATGCCCCTGGTGTGTTTATGAACTTGACGAATAGTGTCTTCCAACCTTTCCTTGACGGTTTGTAGTGGTCTTCATTGATGAAATATTGATATATTTGACTGATGCTGAATCACACCGTATTCACCTTAGCAAAGTTCTTGACATCCTCCAATCTCAAAAATTATATGCAAAGTTGTCAAAATGTGAATTTTGGATTTCTGAATTCATGTTCTTAGGCCACATAATTTCTGGTGGGAAAATTTCTATTGATCCCGCTAAAGTCTCGGTTGTTCTAGAGTGGCAAAGAATATTTCTGAGATTCGAAGTTTTCTAGGTCTTGCTGACTATTATTGACGTTTCATTCAGAACTTCAGCATGACTGCCTTACCTCTCACTAAGCTCACCAGGAAAGGAGAATAGTTTATCTAGTCAAAGGAGTGTGAGTCTAGTTTTCAAGGGCTAAAGACAAAGTTGACAACTGCACCTGTCTTGACTCTTCCCTCGGGAAATGATGGGTTCGTCATCTTCACTAACGCATCCAAATTCGGTCTGGGTTGTGTTCTCATGCAAGAGAGAAAGGTAGTTTCTTATGCATCTCGACAATTGAAGCCAAACGAGGTCAACTACCCAACCCATGACCTCGAGCTTGCCGCCATCATATATGCTTTGAAAATATGGCAACACTACTTGTATGGTGCCACCTTCGACATCCTCACTGACCACAAGAGTCTGAAATATATCCTGACATAGAAGGATCTCAATCTCATACAGAGGCGTTGGCTTGAGGACTTCACCTTTCCTACCACCCCGGTAAGGCAAATGTGGTGGCCGATGCACTCAGTAGGAAGTAGACTAAATGTGCTGCTGTCTTTACTACTGAATGGAGGAACATGGAAGTCATGTCACCTTGGGCCCCGAGGCATATGGGCAATGTTCTTAGATTGGACAGTGTCCATGTAAAACCAGGCCTCCAGTCCAAGATCCTGTCAGCCCAAAAGAATAGCAAGAGCCTTGATGAAATGACTAAGCTATTAGAGAATCCCCAAACTCACCTGATAGTCGGTATGGATGGTGGAATCCAATACAAACAATGCCTATGGGTCCCAGAAGATTCAATCATGATAGAAATGGTGTTACGAGAAGCTCACAGGTCGAAATATACAGTGCATCCTGGATTGAATAAAATGTACAAGGATCTGCAAAGGCACTTCTGGTGGAGGAATATGAAGACTGACATTGCTACTTTCATCTCCAAGTGTCTGACCTACCAACAGATCAAGTCTGAACATCAACGTCCAGGAGGTCTTCTACAACCCCTACCTATCCCCGAGTGGAAATGGGAAAACATCACCATGGATTTTGTGGTGGGACTACCCAGGACCAGGAAAGGGAGTGACGCCATTTGGGTTGTAGTTGATCATCTGACTAAATCATCCCATTTTATTCCGATCAAGACAACGACCAAGGTTCCTGAGTTAGCAGAACTTTACGTTCTGGAGATAGTCAGGCTGCATAGAATTCCTGTATCTATAGTATCCGATCGTGATGTAAAGTTCACTTCTCACTTGTGGAGACAAGTACAGGAAGAATTGGGAACTCAACTGAATTTCAGCACTGCTTATCACCCACAAACTGACGGACAATCTAAGAGGACAATCCAAGTTCTAGAAGACTTGCTGAGATAATGCATCCTCGATTGGGGCAGTTCTTGGGACTACTACCTTCCTCTCATTTAATTTTCCTACAACAATAGCTACTAGTCCAATATCGGCATGCCTCCCTATGAAGCTTTATATGGGAGACCGTGTACATATCCACTTTACTGGGATGAAGTTGGCAAAAGACGAATTCTAAAATTTGAGGAACTACAACTCTATTCTAACAATGTCAACTTAATCAAGCAAAGGTTAAAAAGGGAACAAGATCTTCAGAAGTCTTATGCTGATGCACATAGGACTGACACTCAGTTCCTAGTAGGTGATCTTGTTTTCCTAATGATTTGACCGATTCGGGCCATTGCAAAGAACTAAGGAAAACTCAGTCCTAGATATGTGGGTCCTTTTGAAATTTTGGATCATATTGGGGAATGTGCTTATAGGTTGGCTCTACCTCTACAATATAGCATGATGCACAATGTCTTTCATGTGTCGAACCTAAAGCAGTATGTCAAAGACCCTAGCCATGTCCTCAATCATAAACCAATTGAATTAAAGGACACCCTTGTGTACCAAGAAGCTCTGATCAAGATACTTGATACTTACACCAAGGAGCTCAGAAATAAGAAAATCGATATGGTTGAGGTTTTGTGGAAGCACCATGGGAGTGATGATGCTACTTGGGAGTTGAAGTCTGACATGGAGGAATGATTTCCTGACCTTTTCAAAGAAGCCTAAATTTTGGGGACAAAATTCCTTATAAGGAGAGGAGGATGTGACAATGTGAATTTTTCCTATTTTCTATTATTTAATTTATATTTTTTTACCTTTATGATGGTCATTCATGATCTCATTTGACTCTTTGATCAATGTAGATACCCAAAATAAAATTCTATTGTTTTATATAAATTTCATGCACTCTTGGGCACCTTAATTAGCTTAATACACCTCTTTGTTCAAATACTTGAGTTTGACTAGTTAACTTTATCTTTTGGTCTCCAACCTTGTACACATTATTATACACTTCATGTTGTAGACATGATCTAAATTTGAGACCATTTGGACCTTCCTATGATTTTATACAAATTTCCTAAGATCTAGCCCTTTCCTAGCTCATTTTAGCCCTTTTTATTTCTTTTTTCTTCTTTTCCCTTGCTGGGCTCGGCCCATCTTGTGCTTTGGGGAACAGTTGGGAAAGAATTGCCCCATGGATTGACCCAGTAGCCTTGGATCTCAATCCAATGGCACTGGGGTCATCCCCTACCTCACGCCTGGTATGGCAAGTCCACAATGGACCGACCACTCTGGCTCCTAACCCAACCAACTAACCTAACCTGTTGCGCCCCAACGACTTGACCAAAGGATCCCTTACCTTCTCTCGAAGATTCCTCATGCTTAAGTTTTACAAAATACCCTCTTTGAGGCCAAGGAATTGAGCCGCCTCCATAGGGTGCGCCGCCCCCCTCCTTAGCCCTAACCCTAGCCCCAAACACCCATTTAAGACCCCTACTGCCTTCGGCCCGCCCCCACAGACACGAACGACATCTCCTCTCCCCATGTCGTGCTCTCTCTCTCTCTCTCTCTCACCCCCTTTTTCTCCGGCCACTGCACCATCATGGAGCAACCCTGCTCGCGGGTGGGTTCTACTATTTGGGACGATTAGCAGTGACCCTCAGATCAGAGTCCACGTTGATCTAAGTCAAGATCAACGGTCCTCGTGCACCCCCCTGCTCCTTCAATCTTGTGCAAGTGATCATCAACGGATGACCTCACAGTCATTAGAACCGATCCGATCAAAGCAGACCAAGGAATCCAATGATGGTCATTTTTCTCGACCTAGGTATTTATTTCCCTCTTTGCCCAAAATTCTAGAAAATGACTCAAACCTGCAAAAATGATATCTTAAGATTCCTAGCTCCAAACATATTGAAATTATAGTCCATTTTCATCAGAAAAATTAGCCCAATCTAATAAAAATGGTTTCAGAACCTGTTTCATATATATATGTCGTCTATTTTGATGCAAGTACATTTGAATAACCTTCTTGAGTATAAAATGGACAACTTTCTTAAGTTCAAGATCCTAATCTAGTTCCTGATCCATCATGCAATCTTACTCTGATGTTTAAGCAAAAAATATCATTTTGATCTAGAAACTTGAATAATGACTCAGATATTGATGATATAACTAGGGTGATCTAATATGGTTCCTAAAAATACCAAAGTAGATCATTCATTCTCGATATATGCTTGATGTTTGATTAAATGTTGAAATATTGATATAATGTCGATTATAAATGGATGATCTACCTTAGGGTTGTATAGGAATGAAAAACCCTAATCTTGCATACTCGATACATGGTTCTGGCATAATATGATCTTGACCCTCAAATCTATATCTTGATTGATCTAGGATCTACTTGAGACCTTGACCTTTTACTCTTGAACCTTTACTCAGTTAGCATCCAAAAAGGTACACTATTATACAACTCCTCCTTGATTGTAATGATGATACCTTTAGATATCTATTGACTTATGCTTGGATATTTATTTGGATGAACTATTGTTACCTATGAGTAATCTTCCAATTTTCTTCTATACTATATTTTGAGAAACATGAAACCCTAAATTGCAATACCCATTATGACTACCCGTATATTGATGTTGATAATGATGTTGGAAAACTTGATGATGTTGACATTGATTTTAAGAAAAACCCCCTTGATTGAAGGGTGGGGTTTTGTACATTGACCTCCTATATCCTTTGGTGAGAAGGAGATGTCGCTCGTGTCCGTGGGGGTGGGTCGAAGGCAGTAGGGGTCTTAAATAGGTATTTGGGGCTAGGGTCAGGGATAAGGAGGGGGTGACCCACCCTATGGAGGCGACTCGATTCCTTGGCCTCCAAGAGGGGATTTCATAAAACTGAAGCATGAGGAAGCTTCGAGAGAGGGTAAGGGAGCCTTTGGTCAAGTCGTTGGGGCGCAACATGTTAGGTTAGCTGGTTGGGTTAGGAGCCAGGGTGGTCGGTCTACCGTGGAATTGCCATACCAGGCGCGAGGTAGGGGATGACCCCTGCACCGTTGGATTGAGATCCAAGGCTGTTGGGTCAATCTGTGGGGCAAGTCTTGCCTAGCGGCGCCCCAAAGCACAAGATGGGCCGAGCCCAATAAGGGAAAAGAAGAAAAAAGAAATAAAAAGGGCTAAAATGAGCTAGGTAAGGGCTAGATCTTAGGAAATTCGTATAAAATCATAGGAAGGTCCAAATTGTCTCAAATTTGGATCATATATACAACATGAAGTGTAGAATAATGTGTACAATGTTGGAGACCAAAAGATAAAGTTAACTAGTCAAACTCATGTATTTGAACAAAGAGGTGTATTAAGCTAATTAAGGTGCCCAAGAGTGCATGAAATTCATAGAAAACAATATAATTTGATTTTGGGTATCTACATTGATCAAGGAGTCAAATGAGATCATGAATGACCATCATAAAGGTAAAAAATATAAATTAAATAATAGAAAATAGGAAAAACTCACATTGTCACAGGTGTTCTCTACCCCACAACTATTCAACATCGCATCAACGATGTCTACTGGAACTGGTTCGTTCACATCTACGTCATCGAAGGCAATTTCTTCTTCCACACAATCACTGCTATCGACATCCACTGATTTCAGGTTTGAAATCTCTCCATGCCAGTGCCATTCTGTATAGCCTTGTACAATCCCGTTGCACATGACATGACTTTTGATTTCGTCACCAGTGCTGACTTTCAAGTTGTTACCGCAATGCCTACATGGACAGTAGAACCTATCTCCAAGTTGTTTCCTATGTTCCTTGGCAAATCTAATAAACTGGTCAAGACCAAAAATAAACTCGGGGGTGCAGCGATTTGGAATGGACATCTGTGATCTATCCATTCTATGATCAAAGAGAAAACAAGTATATATTAGAATAAGATTAGGGTCTAGGGTTAAAAGATTAGGGTTCATGGTTAAAACTTTAGGGTTTAAGGTCTTATATATAATTAATTGTTAAAACATCCTAAGTGAGATTAGGTGTTCAAGAACAATCCCAAACCGGGGACTATCCAAGATTTACTCCTAATGAGTAAATCTTGGACAGGTTTCTAGGCCAACAAATACATGTGATGTCATTCTTATATATAATAAATGTGTACCACCTATCCCATTCTCGAACACCTAATCTCACTAGTAAGTGTATAATGTATATTGGGTTTTTAAGAAAATTTCGGCATCATTTCCTCGCTATTCTCCAAGTACATATGTACTTAGAGAACAAATGTGGAAATGCTATCGAAATTTTCTTGAAAACCCAATACACATTATACACTTACATCCTAAGTGAGATTAAGTGTTCAAGAACAGTCTCAAACCAGGAACTATCTAAGATTTACTCCTAATGAGTAAATCTTGGATGGGTTTCTAGGCCAACAAATACATGTGCTATCATTCTATAACATTGATTTCAACATTTCGAGTGTCCATGCGTGTTCATCTTCAAGATAAAGATTACACATAAATTAGTATGACCTAGGGATGGAGAGATAATTCATAAATGATTTCAAAATTTCAAACTAGCTCATGCATTATCATCAATCTGTATCATACAATAGGGATTCATGTAGATGTTAGGGAAACACATCACTACAAAATCAGAGATTTAACATTAGGGTTTTAATATCTTACATAGATTGATCACAATATTTTAGCAATATAGTTAATTCAAGATTATGGTGAAATGTGTATTAGGGTTTTATATCTTAATTCAACATGCATCAAAATTTACAGAATTAGGTCAACCATTAGTATTCAATTGCAACTATATCTTCTTCTTCCTACTCCCTCCTTACCAAATGGATAAAAGTAAGGCACGACATGCATGTGGGCTGGACACAACAACCGTGGCTGTTTTGGCCGACCACAGCCATGGCCGCCGTGTCCAGCCCACATGTAGGTCGTGCATTGCTTTTATCCATACATTTGGTAAGGAGGGAGCAGGAAGAAGAAGAGGTGGAGGAAGAAGAAGAGGCAGAGGAAGAAGAAGGGAAACAACTTACTTGTCAACGATGTAGAGGAAGAAGAGAGCAGAGAGCTAGCAAGAGAGTAGCGGCCGACTGGAGCAGCGATCGAGCTGGAGAGCAGCGGCTGGAGCTAGCAGCGAGCAGCGACGGCAAGCAGAGGACCAACAAGTGGCGGTGGAGGCGGGGGAAGAGGAGCAGTGAGCGGAGGTGAGTAGAGGAATCACCAGACGTAAAACCCTCAATCACGGAATGAATGAAACAGAAGGGGAAGAGTCTGGCTCGCGTGGGTACTGTTAAGTTAACAATAGGCATCAGTTATTAAAAATAACCGACGCTACAAACTATAGGCGTCGATTACCAACAAAAAATCGACACTATTGTTCATTTATAGTCGTCGGTTCCAACTAGAAAAACTGACGTCTATCTTTATATGTTGACAAAAATAAATATTCTCAAATTAAGACCATAGTCGTCAGTTTCCGTATAAAAACCGACGCTAAAGGAAGGTGAAAATTTTCGCGGTTAAGCGCACGAAAACACAACGACGTTGGTTATTGTAATAAAACCGACGATAAAAATTTATCAAATTTCTGTCTCGCGGAAAACCTTTAGTCATCGGTTTCTTTTTTCACAAACGACACTGTATGTTAAATTTTGGAGGTAATTTTTTTCACTGGAAAATTTGGATTTGGCTGTTAATTTTAGGCGTCGACTGCTTATTAAGGAACCGACGATAAATAAAAGTGATACCCGTGTCTGGCCGCCCTTCACAGATAGATGTCGGTTTTTTAATTTAACCGACACTTTATGTTGTAGGCGTCCATTTTTTTATACAACCGATGCCTTTAAAAGTGACGTTATAAGCCATTTCTTACTCAATTTGATTAACTCTTTATTGAAGGACCCCCTTGGAGTAAGATAGAGAAACTGGAGGTATGAAAATGTTGAGCCTCTTTTAAGGTCTTTGTAGCATACCACATTTTGAATTCTTAGACTTATTTTGAGCTACAATTCACAATTATCTTCATTTGAAAATGTCAATTCCATCTTCTTGGTCCATATTTGATTGTCTTGGTTCTGAATAAGTTTCTCCTCCTCGTTTGAAAAATATTGCCATCTAGCCCCTCAATTAAATATCATTTATCATAATCTTAGATCATTTACTCCAGCTTGTCTTTTTGTGTGTGCCTAACTACCTTGATTAGACCTTTTATCTATATAGTACCGTAGACTGTACTAATATTGGTCTTGGAATCACATAAAGAGTTGGATAATAAATATTGAACTCATATGGAGAACCAATTATATTGTAGTCCCATTTCCAATAGTAATATTTTCTTAAAATAGTTTACTAGAAACTGGAAACATGGTTAAAATTGGAGGTATCTTGTAGGAGTTATGAAAAAGTGAAATAATTACCTAATAAGGATTTTAATTACTAATGACCTAACAAAAGAAAAATGAAGAACCATCTTCCTCCCCGTAGCGCTGGTGGCCGGTAGTTACATAGAAAAGAAATGGGTTTCCGCTTTGGGTCCAAATTCCCACACAAGTTGTGTTCAATATCTGCCATGAAAACATAATATTTTTAAGAGTGGATTTTTGGGATAGTTGTGGACTAGGATTAAATACAACAACAGATGTAATAAGTTGTAACAGTAGATTTGTGCGCTTTCGCTTCTCCCTCTTGTGAGCCTGGATATCCTGGAAGAGTCCCATTGGCTTCATCTTCTTGCTCTCTACCTCAACGGCAGACACAAACTCTATTTCTAAAAGCCTAGTATATCCTCCCTGCCACCTTCATAACCAGATGAACTCGCGAGGAAGAAAACACAGATCCAGAGACCTGCAAAAAGCATCCTCGACGAAATCTAGCACCAATAAACTCTTCAACCCAACGCTCCATGGCCAGTGAAAAGCTGTTTCAGAAATCCAATGTTTCACAGTTCGTGATCATTTCCATTGAGGAATGTCTCAAAATGATGCCGACCTAGAGTTTTCTGAATGTCGTCAGCGACCAGATTCATCATCCCCACTTTCCTCGACCCTGCAATTTAAATGCCACGATGATCGCAGCAACAACTGTACGTACTAGCAACCTGAATTTTTCTACCTAGCCGCCTTACATCTTGCTCGCTGCACCACCACAACCCCCACCATGAATCATTGGCAACCTACAAACACTATGGCCGTCGCACATTATTCAAGCTTGCCTCAACATTGTGAGCCGTCCAACCTACATCTCGCGACCTCGTCAGTTCCCCTTCGCCCTTTCTTCTCCACATCGCCATACACAGATCTGGCACTTTTAATATCTCGCAATCTACATATGACTCTAGAATCTCACCTGCAAAAAGCATCTCATGACGAAGAACACTGCAAGTCTGATCAAATTTGGTCACCTACAAGCAAGCAGTGAAGGGCAGAGTTCTGGCATCCTTCCATTGTCAGACTTTGTACATAATGGACTGGTCGTCCGAGGACTCGGGCAATCACACTGTGACCAAACTATTGGAGAAACCATCATAGTCTGGACAGCAGCCACTGGGGTCGATCCAAAGAATCGTTGCCTCATACTGCAAGCTTCAATGGCAACGATATCACCTCGAGCCAGGTCTAGGAGAACTCAGAAATAAGAATTCCGATAAGCCTCATTCAACAAAGTCCACTGGGAACTGATCATCATCGTTCAGAGTCATGTTAACATGTACTAAGCCATTCATTTACATCAGTGGTGAATCTTGGAGACTTTGGAATTCAGAAACTCAGTATATTACAAAAATAATAACAAGTCAAATATCAGAAGACCTATTAAACATTAAGATGTAAAACGAATTAATTAGTAATAATACATAAGGTTTATCAGTCCATTAATTACAGTTAATGCTGCCCTATTGGTCAACACATCAGTATTTTAATATTCGTGGATTGAAAAGTCAGTTAAATACATGGACTCTTGGTTTGTAGTAACTTTTTTTTTTGAAACCACAACATTCATTATATTAAAGCCATACGGCATCTACATGTAAAGGGAGATACACCAACCGAACACATAAAGTAAAGAGCAGATACAATAACCAGAAACTCATATCGGAACGTGATAAGAACAATGATGTATTGATCTCTCTTCTATATCGCTGACCACAACAGTTTTTTATGAGAGATTCCTTCAACCTGAGATTAAACCTGATATAAGGTATATGCTCCAAACCAGTGACCGAAAAAGTGATCACCTTCGCACTTGCTGCCATATAACAATGAAGTAAAAAAGACCTAACAAGAAACGAGGACACAAACCCCACGACACAAAGCTAACAACACAGACCCAACGCCCCACCAACCAGAAACTCAACTACTAGCGACGCGCTAAGGTTGCCAACCAGCAAACCCGGAAAGGAGGCCAAACCCCAGTGGTGCAGATACAGAGGAAGGACGGCTCATGCAGGTACAAAGGTGGGGAGTAGAGGGTGCCGGGAACTCCACCACCACTCCCGACCACCACTGCGAACAGGGGGTTGGAGGACCCGCACGAAGCCCAAAACCCAGCTTCCTCCTCCTCTGCCTAAAGCACCGAGGGGTGCCCGAGCTCACCGACTGCCAAAGAAGGAGGACAAACAACCAACCAACAGACTGATACACGCCGATAAACGGCGACTAAAAAACGAAAACACGCCGATAAACGGCGACTGAAAAGGCAGCTACCTGCCACTGACGGACAAGAACAAAAAAAGACTACTGAAAAGCAGAACCAGATGAAAAAAACCTCGATCCGCCGCCAAGCACCACGATCGGCCAAGATCCGCCCACCTCCAGTAACGACGTCCCCCTGCAAACAGACCACCAACACCCTCGTGGACGAAGACGGCCTCTGGTCTAGATTCCTGACGAACTGAAGCCCAAGGACCCAGACGCCCAAAAACCCAGATCGGAGAAGAGACGTAGACTGGAACGGAGGCGAATCTCCGCCAGACACAGCACCAGCAGGCAGCGATCGAGGAAGAGGCCCAGGGGGAGCAGGCGGTGCTCGCCGGCGCCCAGCCCCTCCCCCAAGCCCGACGCGGACGCCCTTCCGAAGCCCTAAATCGCCCTCGCTGTGTGTGTAACTCCCGTATCTCCGGTATCTTGTGTCTCGGAATCGCCTGGTTTGTAGTAACTACTGAAATAAGTCAGAATGTTAGTAACAATTTTTTTAGCGTTATACAGAAAATCATCGAGATATCTTAGATATAGGAAGTAGTTATATTAATATATTAGATTAGTTAGTCACGACTGCTGGTTTCTTATTGTTGAATACGTGTATCTTTACATGCACGTAGAGTGTATCTATTACTAGTAAGTTCGAAAACTGAGAACTATAGCATCTTGAGATATATACCAAGATATCGAACCGCCAATGAGCTAAAAACTTTAACATATAATTATGAAGAAGATTAATGGATGTTCATGGTTGACGCCTATTATGTTGATTGGAGTATCGATCCATCACATATGTACGCAACAATTAGGTATAAACACACCCGTATGAATTTGTTTATTTCCATAAACCTCGGTCTGCAAATTCAGTGTAACATGGTACTATAATATATCATACTGTTATTAGTTAAAAAAGCTAAGTTGTTTTGAATATAAAATGTGGTTATAATTATAACTAGTCCGACTCATCTATAATCTTAATTATTGTCCCACTAAGTATTAATATATATACTTGAATGTATACATGTATGCGTTAATAAATGAATGCGTAATAGAATGATAATAGTAGACCGTTTGAACAATTAATTCAGTACTACTAATTAACATATTTCATTCATCATGAATAATGTGCCACATTAAGATATTAATATTAGTGTATTAAGATCGTAAGTGGAAATTTGCAATTCACAATTATCAAGAACTATATTGGCCTTATGATGAAATTCAAGCCCTATATACATACATGATAGAAGTGTTTTCGAATTTACATATGAATTGTTGAAATATTGGATATGTAACAATCTATTTTGATTTTAATAGAGTAGTAAACAAATGTCAAAGGAAAATATTTTCTATTAGGGGTAAAAATGATACTACAAGGTCTTGTATGGATTTTGTACATGACATTAGATGATTCATAGTAAATAAGATATATATATATTTCTTAGACATTGGAATAACTTGTAAATGCTTAAGCATATATTGATACAAAATAAAACTTGGAAAGAGAAAATGTATCTATCTCAACGAGGATACCCAGTCAAGAAAGAATGTAGAGCCTTAATGGTGAAGAAAATAGCTTGGACATCAATAAGAAACTTTATGTAGTATCATAAATGAGAAATACAAGTAAATATACCCAACACTTAGTCAACCTATGTATCTGTCCTTTCTAAATTATTATTTTTGTAACCATGGGACTACATACATGGTAAAATATGACACTCTAAATGTAGAAACGAAGTAACTACTCACAAGACAATAGAAAATATATAATAGATCATATATTTATCTAATAGGATTAGAAACCTGATGCAATGATTTTGAGTCGCATTTATAGACATATTTTACTTGTGTTTTATGCATTTATTGGTCATTTTGGTGGTTAATATTGCATAATTCATCTACTTTGGTCTATGATCATTCTCTATGTCAAATCTCCCTTATTTCAGTATTTTGAGCATAAATTATTATAAGAATATGTTTTGTTTTGGTTTATGTGGTTTCGTGTTGAAATTTCAGGAAAAACAAATATCTGCTGCTGTCGATACCATCGACAGTGGTCGATACCATCGACACGACCACAGGTTGCTAGCCGCAAGGAGTAGAAGGAAGTCTATACTAGCGACAGGAGAGTCGATGGTATCTATTTTCCATCAGGTTGCTGGCGAGAACAGAGTCGATACTATCGACGAGTATGTCGATACTATCGACAAGTGGTGCTACAGCGACACAAAAGGACAAAACCGTCACCACAGGTTGTCGATACCATCGACCCACGTCGATGGTATTGAGCTAGCATCAGGCACAAGAACGAAGAGAAAGAAGAATTGCCGATACTGCACAAGGTCGATACCATCGACCTGTGTCGATGGTATCGACACCGTCAGATACAAGTTTGCTTCAGATCGATCTAAATCCGACGGTTGTGATATTTTGGCGACCTAGCTCGGTGATTATACCTAATGACAACGGCCAAGAGTAATGAATCACGTCATTTGCCGCTGCACACGTCCCGAGAAGGTGTGGAGAGAAGAACGGAGCCCAGAAGCACGCCCCAACCGTTCTGGACGCCGAAAAAGACGTTTTCCACCACCGAAAGGCGGGAGAACGCATATTCTACGCCAAGGAGCGCTTGGATCTTTTCCGTTCAGGGGTTTCACCACTCAATCACGTTTTTCTCCATGTTTCCCCTTTTCTCTACCATGTTTTGCCTTGAGATGAACATGTGGGGCTAATCCCCTTTATCTTTAGGACCGGGAGTAGCCCGGGGAAGCATTATATGACGATTTTATCATAGTAATTCATCATTTATCTCTCAAATCCATGGTATGAATTTGTTTTCTCAATTATATTGTTATGCTTGATCACCATAATAATAATCTAATGCCCTTAATCACTTTGAAAGAAGGATTAACGGTTGAAAAGAGATGAATTTCATATTAATTGACAAATCCATTGAACAAGGTGGTGTAAGGTTAATGGTGGATACCCAGAGGTTGATTTTATTGCACCTAGTTTAGGGTATAGGTTATTACGACGGTGGAACCGACCTAGACATAGGTAGTGAATTGTACCACGACAGTGGGAAATTCTGATTACAGGCCATTACCCAGATAGAGAGATGAATCCGAGTGACTAAACTAGAAATTCATACAATGATAACCCGTGGTGAAACCGCAATCCTAAAGATCTCCACCTGAATTGATTAAACTAAACCTTTAATCGACTATTTTGTTTTGTTTCATTTTATTTTCTTTTAATTCTACAACAACTTTCAACTATTTAACTGGTCTAGCTGATTGTGAGTAGTTAGTAGTAGTATCCGATAATTCAGTGTCCCTGAGTTTGACTCGGGCCTCACAAAGGCCTATATTACATTGACGCGTACACTTGCGTTATACGCACGGTAAAATCATGTCAAGCTTTTGGCGCCGTTGCCGGGGACACGACAATTGTCGGCACTACGAGTGCTGCAAGCGGCCACTCTAGGCCACTTCTTATTTTATTATTTTGAAATCATTCCTAAAAATTTTAGTCTATCTTTCCAATTTTTGTAATCATCTAGCACGATACTGAACTTAAATTTTCATTTTGCAGGTACTGTGCATGGTGCATACGCGTAGCACTGACTACATGCAAAGGGCACCAGAGGATCCATTGCCGGGACCGGAAGACGAGGAAGATTACAATCAAGACCGCTTGGAAGAAACATATTCTAAATCCAAACAAGAAGAAATGGCAGAGGAACAGATGATATGGGAGAAGATTAAGGCTTCTTCTTCATCTGCTTCAAAGGGGCCAATCAAGAAGCAGGCGATCAACATTCCTACTTACAAGATTGATCCTACGTTAATCAACTTGGTCAAGTCAAATGCTTTCCATGGGCTCAAGAACGAAGACCCAGTCACACATATAAGCCAATTTGTGGAAAATTGTGACATGATAAAAATTGACAGATTTCCACAAGAGACACTTTACTTGAAGCTGTTCCTGAGTTCTCTAGCAGGGAATGCACGAGAGTGGTTGCACAATCTTGACGACGAATATGTGGAATCATGGAACCACATGGTGGAGGTTTTCTTTGAAAGGTTCTTCCCACCCGAGAAGACCAACAACATGATTAGGAAGATCCACAATTTCACTCAGAAAGTAGGAGAGACCTACTCTGAGATCTGGGAAAGGTTTCAGATCATGCTTAGGCGGTGCCCACATCACGGGCTGGACAAGGAGATACATGTGAAAATCTTCTATTTTTCTCTCTCTGAGCATGATAGAAGTAACCTAGATTCTGCAGGCTCAGGATTCTTCTTGAACAACACAGACACGAGGTGTTGGGAAATCCTTAAGAACATGGCCAAGAAGCAATCTTGGGGCGACAGGGACGCTGTTGAGCATGTATGAGTTGCGGGGGAGTCAAAGGCCATCAAGGAGCTGAATGAGAAGATGGACCTTCTCACGAAGAAACTACTTGCAAAGGAAGATACTGAGTCTGAGGATGAGGCTCAAGTCAAATTCATGCGGCAGCAACAAGGCTACAGAAATAACGATTACTCATGGAGGAAGGACAAGAAGTTCTCCTGGAAGGATCCAAACAACTTCTTGTAGGATCCCAATGCAAAACCCCAGCCAGTAGCGGAGGATAAGAGCACGGAGTTGCTCAACCAAGTGATAAAGCAAAACCAAGAATTAATGACTACTTTTGGCCAGCAGATAAAGTAATAGGGGGAATTTATGAATCAGTTCGGGCAGACACTGTAGAGCCATGGGGCTCAGATGAGGATAATAGAGACATCCATGGCACAAATGGTAGCTGAGATAGCCAATCTGAAGAAGTCGGCGCAACAAGGTTTTCCGGGTAACACAAATATTCCAGGAGGAAACCAACATGCGAAGGCAATCTTGCTAAGGAGTGGCAAGAAGCTTTTAAACCTCAAGGTCGATGAACCAAGCAAACCCCAAGTAGAAACCAAAGGTGAGGCCACTGAGGAGGTGCCAATCTCAGTCACAGAGCCAGTTGAGGAAATAGCAGAGGATGCCACTGCGGAGCCCATTGCTGCCGAGGAGGAGACACAAAAAAGGACACCTTATGTGCCGCCGCATCAAAGGGCACAGGCTGTCCCGGTCCCATATCTGAATAGTGTCAAAGCAAAGAAGGTGGATGCACAGTTTAAGAAGTTTCTAGACAGTTTTAGAAAGCTCTCCGTCAACATCCCATTGTTAGAGGCAATAGAGCAAATCCCTTCTTATGGCAAGTTTCTTAAAGACATCATTACTAAGAAGAGGAAAATCCCTGACTCAGAGGTTGTAGTTCTCAAGGAGCAGGTGAGTGCCTTCATCATGGGCACATTGCCACCAAAGAGGCAGGATCTGGGCTGCTTCAATATTTCATGCTACATTGGAAAGGTGAAGTTTGGTGAAGCGCTATGTGACTCCAGGGCAAGCATAAACTTGATGCCCCTTTCTACATTCAAGAAACTGGGATTAAAAGAGTCAAGGACAAGCAACATGACAATACAACTGGCAGATAATTCGGTGGTGAAGCCATATGGTATTTGTGAAGATGTGTTGGTGAAAGTGGATCAGTTTGTGTTTCCAGCAGATTTTGTCATCATGGAGATGCAAGATGAACAAGGCAATGAGTTACTACTCGAACGACCCTTCCAAGCTACAGCTGACATGATACTTGAGATGGGGAGAGGTCGTTTGACCTTGGGTATCACCGATGATCGCTTCGAGATGGTCATGCCTTCTAGCACCACGTCATCTAAAGCCAAGGAGCAATGCCGCATGGTAAAGCATTTTGATCACAATATCTTACTTTGTCTAGGGAAGCCATTTTTAGATATGGCTCATGTAATGACTAAGGTGGAAAGAGGGACATTGGCTGTAGACATCATGGATCAAACCAAGGTTGTGTCCCTTAGAAAAGCTGTGGGTTTTCCTAACGATGAAGAGGAGGACATCCCCCCTTCTATTGAAGATGAAGCCATAGCAAGTTCGATTTTTGATGCTTATCCAGAATTACCACTTGAAGCTGTTTGATCAATATCACACATGATTGGATGAGAAGCAAGTCACTGCAGGAGTGTGCCAAGATGCTTCAGGTGCTGCCGTGCTTCTATGCTAGGTACTATGAAGACCTTGGCGAACTCCCACCACCACTTCAGTCATCCTTAATCAGCCTGCCCGATTTGGAGTTGAAGCCGTTGCCACCGCACTTAAAGTACGGATTTCTAGCTGAGGAAGAAAAGCTGCCTGTGATTATATCGGCTTATCTGAGTGCTGAGGAGGAGGACCAGCTGCTGATCGTGTTGAAGAACCACCGAGGTGCATTCGGGTGGTCAAGGGGATCTCCCCTACATTGTGTCAGCACAAGATTCGGCTCGAGGAGGGAGCCAAGCCAGTGATTCAGCCACAATGTCGACTAAATCCTAGCATGATGGAGGTTGTCAAGAAGGAGGTGATTAAGCTCCTTTCAGCATGTATCATCTATGCTATTTCTGACTCGACGTGGGTGATTCCTATGCAGGTTGTCCCTAAAAAGGGGGGAATCACTGTTACCCATAATCTTCTAAATGAACCTGTCACTACCCGCTTGGTAATCGGGTGGCGTGTTTGCATAGATTATCATTTGATTGAATGCCGCTACGCTTAAGGATCATTTCCCTCTCCCATTTATTGATCAGATTTTAGAGCGTTTAGCCGGCCGATCACATTTTTGTTTTCTTGATGGTTATTCGGGGTACAATCAGATTTCAATTGATCCTAAGGACCAAGAGAAGTCCACCTTCACTTGTCCTTATGGAACGCTTGCGTACTGCTGTATGCCTTTTGGGCTGTGTAATGCACCGGTGACCTTTCAGCGGTGCATGCTCGACATTTTTCCGATATGGTTGAACGCTGTCTAGAGGTTTTTATGGATGATTTCTCTATCTATGGTGCCTCCTTTGACGAGTGTCTTTACAATCTGGATAAGGTTTTGCAACGTTGTGTGGACACACATTTGGTCCTCAATTGGGAGAAATGCCACATGATGGTGAGCGAAGGGATAGTGCTAGGACATAAAGTGTCTAGAAAGGGGTTGGAGGTGGACCCGATGAAAATCGAAGTGATTTCCAAATTGCCCCCACCGAATTCGGTTAAAGGGGTACGGAGTTTCTTAGGTCACGCCGGTTTCTATCACCGCTTCATAAAAGATTTTTCAAAAATTGCTAAGCCATTATCCGAGTTGTTAGAAAAGGATGCTGTTTTTGAATTTAATGAAAAATGTCTACATGCGTTCAACGTGCTAAAGGAAAAATTGATTTCTGCACCGGTTGTGCAAACACCGGATTGGACCAAGCCGTTTGAAGTAATGTTTGATGCATCCGACTTCGCCGTTGGGGCTGTTTTGGGACAACGGGTGGACAATAAATCCGCTGTGATTTTTTATGCATCCAAAACGTTGAATGATGCTCAACTTAATTATACGACAACTGAAAAAGAATTGCTCGCCGTTGTTTTTGCTTTTGAAAAATTTCGACAATATCTTGTTGGATCGAAGGTCGTGGTATGGACGGACCACGCCGCCATTAAGTATTTGATGGAGAAAAAGGATGCCAAACCTAGATTGATTAGGTGGATCTTGCTTTTACAGGAATTTGATATTGAAATAAAAGATAAGGCGGGCATTGAAAATGTGGTTGCGGACCATTTGTCTAGGTTGGAGAGGATAGATGAAAAGGATTTACACATACCCATTACCGAGACATTTCTGGATGAACAACTTTTAAAAGTGAAATCGAAAGACCCTTGGTTTTCTTACATTGTAAACTATCTTGCCTTGAAAATCATCCTGGATGATTGGATGTACCAAGAGAAGAAGAAATTTTTCCATTCTTTACATTATTATTTCTGGGATGACCCTATTCTTTTGAAGCAATGCATGGATGGTGTCTTACGCAGGTGTGTACCGGAGGTGGAATACGAAAGTGTTCTTCGCCATTGTCATACATTACCGATGGGGGGACACCATGCAAGCTCTCACACTGCAGCCAAAGTACTTGAAAGTGGCCTATACTGGCCTACTTTGTTCAGAGATGCTTATGAGTTTGTGCGACAATGTGATTCCTGCCAAAGGGCGGGTAACATCTCGAAAAGACAAGAGATGCCCCTCAATGTATTTCAATAGGTTGAGGTGTTCGACTTGTGGGGTATAGATTTTATGGGACCTTTCGTGTCCTCAAATTCTAACTTGTACATTCTTTTAGCTGTTGATTATGTGTCGAAGTGGGTAGAGGCAATACCCACAAGGACTAATGATTCCACTGTATTTTGTAGGTTTGTAAAAGAATATATTTTCTGCAGGTTCGGTGTACCCAGAATGATCATTAGTGATGGGGGTACACACTTCCAGAATCAAAAGTTCGTGACACTGTTGAGAAAGTACGGGGTGAAACACAACATTGGTACCCTGTACCACCCGCAAACTCAAGGACAAGTGGAGGTCTCCAATCGAGAGATTAAGAAGATCTTGGAGCGTACTGTGGCTTCCACGAGGAAGAATTGGAGTACCCTACTACTGGATACTCTGTGGGCATACAGGACAGTGTATAAGAAACCTATAGGCACTATGCCTTTTAGGTTGGCTTATGTTCAGGCTTGCCACTTATTGGTGGAATTGGAACATAAAGCGCATTGGGCGTTGAGGAAGCTAAATTTGATTTATGATGAAGCGGGAAAGAAAAGATTACTTGAGCTCAATGAACTTGATGAGCTACAGATGAACGCATACGAAAGCTCACGGATCTACAAGGAGCGCACAAAGTTGATTCTCGATCGCCACATTCAGATGCGCGTCTTCAAGAAAGGAGATCGTGTGCTTTTGTTCAACTCCAGGCTGAAGATGCATCCCGGGAAATTGAAATCCCAATGGAGTGGACCGTTCACTATAGAAGAGGTTAGGCCACATGGCAAAATCATGGTGCACGATGGCGAGACAACCTTTCTGGTCAATGGACAACGGTTAAAATTGTACTTCGGTGAAGATTACATGAGGAAAGTGAATGAGGTCAAACTCATTGCACTTCCAGATGCATCACGAGCTTCATGTCATCTAGCCTAAGATGTTAAATAAGGGCGCTTGTTGGGAGGCAACCCAACCATCGGTAGTTTAGTTTAGTTTCTTTCACATTCGTAATTTGGTTTGTTTTGACTTTGTTTTTAGTGTAAAAAAGGTACCGTGATCGTTTGTGTAATGTGCAGGACTGAGGCAGAGTCGATACCATCGACCCTTGTGTCGATGGTATCAACCAGGGTATAGGTTGGCGACTGCAGAAATCGCTCTGCGTCGATACCATCGACGGCCTCGTCGATGGTATCAACACACCAACAGGTTGATCGCAAGAAGAGGTCGATAGTATCGACATGGGTTTCGATAGTCACGAGATCTCTGGAGATATTCAGAAGAAATCGTCTCAGTGAAGTCGATACCATCGACGGGCATGTCGATGGTATCGACCTAGTTACAGATAGAAAGCAGCGACCGGGCCTCACGAGGGTGTTGCCCTAACCAGAAGTCGATACTATCGACTTGCGTCGATAGTATCGACGCGACACGTCACCGATCCGTGAGAGGAAATCAACGACGATCACTTCATTGAGAGAGTCGATCCGTGGGACAGGTCGATACCATCGACACCTGTCGATAGTATCGACACGTCATCGATCCGGGCCCCCACATCCAGCCATCGACGACCGTCGATACCAGCGGAAGTACAGATTGTGCTACACGATTCGATACCATCGACCCGCGTCGATGGTATCGACGGGCATACAACAGCACCGACTACGATTATTTAAGGGAGGGATTGTCGTCAGATGACGTCACAACTTCAGAGCAATCCTTCTCCACTTGTGCCGAGCGTCCTTGTGAGCAATCCGAGCCCAGATACGAGCATCCACGGAGTACGTTCTTCTTCGAGCAGAGATTATCTTCTCCAACCTTCTTCGTGCTCCAGCTTCTACTCTTTCTACTCTTCTACGACAATGGTGCATGTTGCTAGCGCGTCTTCTTCCCGAGCGAATCCAATGGAGATCCCAGAGTTCGTTCCTCCACCGATCACGTCTATTCTGTGTCCACGAATCATTCATCCTTCTACGGAGGTCCGGAAGATCTATGAGGAGATCATGAAAAGGAAAATTGAGCCGACCCGTTACGTCGACCGCGACATGATCTGTAACCTGGGGTTCGAGGCTAATCTGGACTATGTGCTCAAGAGGCAAGTGAGACACATGAGCAGGACGCCCAATGAGTTGGTATACCATGCTGATGGCCAGCCGTTCTTCAGTGACTGGCTGACATACAAGGAGCTGGTGGCTGAATTCATGGCGTTGCTGGACGTCTGCGTCGTGCCCAATGACATCATCGCCACGAACCACGAGTGGATCAAGGGCCGCGTTTCTTTCCGGCTGTACAATAATGACTACACTCTCACCCTCCGGCAGTTCAACGAAATCTACAACTGGAACCATGGGCGAACTGACTACAGGAGGCCAGACAATAGGACGGATTACGACGCTATCTTTGCCGAGCTCGTGACTGTGCCGCCGGGCAAATCTGTGAGCTACCACAACGCGGCGGTAGCAGATTTCGAGCATTCGTTCGTGCGGATTCTTCACCGCATGATTTGCTCCACCCTGTTTGCTAGGGGTGATCTGTCTCTTAGCAAATTTCAAGAGATGGACCTGTTTTTCTTGCATAAATTACTGAAGCGGCAAGAGTGCAACTGGGGAGCATTTTTCTTGCAGTGCGTGTTGGTGGTCAAGAGGAGTACGCGGAAGGCTCCAATTCATTTTGGATGGCTTATTACACCACTGGCCCACTATCTTGGGCTGAATTTCTCTCAGTTGACTCCTCTCTCCAACAGAAGCAAGGTTAATTTGCAGCATCTTCACCGCTCCAACCTCATTCTTCTGCGTGATGGACTAGCGTATGCACACTGCCACGTCAATTATGCTTATCAGGAGTGCTCACTTCCCGACCCTGTCTTCCACATCGAGGGTTCCCATCATTTTCGATGTCCGGTTATCGCTATTGATGATTCAGATGAAGATGGAGGCAACGACGAAAACAACAATGATGATGACGAGGCTGAAGAGGAATAGGAGGCCTACACTCCTCTTCACATACGAGTGGCACCTAGGAAGCGTCCTCGCATGCATCCGGGTGCATCTTCATCTTTGCAGCCTCTGCCACCACCACCGCCCTCGCAGTCAAGCGAGGATGTCTACTCAATGCAAGGAATGTATGCCATGCTGCAGGATATACAACAATCGCAGCAGCACCATACAGCAGTGTACACCGGTGTTCAGGAGACGAAGAACCGATTACTTGACAATTAGAGGGCTATCTTTGAGAATGAGCGCCTCCTCCTCAACAACCAACAGCAGATTCATGACAGGTTGTATAGGATGGAGATGTAGCAGCAGCCCTTTTATGATCATTATTGGAGCCAGAACTACTTTGGGGGGTATCCACAACCTCCACCCATGCCCCAGTATGATCCGAGTTTTTAGGGGAAGTACCCTTCCTGGGACTCCACAGGCCCACAGTACCCGCCTCCGCCAGAAGAGTGATCGGTACCTCTGTTCCAACCTTTAAGATTGTTTTTGACTATGAGGCCATAGTTGAATTCAAGCTTAGGGGGGTGGTGTTGGAACTGCTCTATCCTTTAGTTTTCTTACTTTTTAGTTTTTATTGTTTTGTTTCTTGTCATTTATTTCTTGCAATCTTAGTTTGTTTGTAGGATCCACACTCTATCTAGTGTAATTGTGGATGTCTTAAGTCTGGTGTCATCTTAATTGCTTGTACATGGGAATTAAGGGAAAATTAAAAGAATTTGAGTGTTCGCAAGCTTGTGTTGTTCAACCTTGAGTACATAACTTAAGAAAATGATTGGTTTTGTCAACTCTAAAACAGAAAATCACAACTGTACATTCCTAATGATTCATGAAAAGTGGACGGAATTGGTTGTGTGAGCTTAAACTGACCAAATGATAATGAGACTCTAATTTGAAGTAAGAGAGAGAAACCTCTTAACTACTACATAGGTCAGTAAGGAGGGACACATGATAATTTTCAAAGGTTCAGTCAATTAGTCTTGTGATCTTTTCACCTCATTATTTTTCATAATCCACCATAAGAATTGGAAGTACATTACAGTTTTAATATTTTTGATTGCATCTCATATAGATAGGTCTTGCATTTCAAAGTATTCTCACATGTTTTGCATGAAAATTTAAAAAAGAGTAGTTATACATGCACATTATCCTTAGGTGCGTGTCATTTAGCTGCATTCATAATTTTTATGCATACAGTACATCATGTATCTTATTCCTTCTTTAAGGGTTATTAACCTGTTCCATACCTTCATAAATGCTTCAAATATTTAAGCTATGCGGAAAAGTGAGCCCAACAAATAATTCATTGTCATTTATGGATGTAAGGGCCTAATAAAAAAATGAAAATATGGAAAAAAAAGAAAGAAAAAAAAGAGAAAGTATTGAGAAGCAAGTAGAATAAGAGGGAGAAAGGAACATAGTCTCACCTGCATTTTAAGTTGAGTAAGTACATGATGTAGATCAGTTAGATATTCCATCTCATCTTGAGATGGGATGTTAGTGCATGCATCATTCCACCCAATCATAGGCATTAGGATATTTTCATGTGCAAATGCATCATTTAGGGCATTTTTGTTTTATGCATGTTGAAACCGTATAATATTTCCATTTCTTCCATTTAGCCACCCATTTCATCCACCCGTTGCTCGAATTGGTAGGCCACCGTGATTTTCTCCTCACTTGTGAATATCAGGAGAGCTGCTTCCATGTAGATGGTAGTTAGGGCGAGCAACGTAGTATAGGAGATCACAAGATGCGCCAAGTCTGGACCGGCAAATTTTATTATGTTAACTGCCTTATATGATAGTGTTCATCAGTTTTGAGGTAGGTACCTTTTATGGATGATTACTGTCGCCTTTAGGGTAATTATCATTCCGTGGTTAGTGAGGGCCAAAATGTGAATGTCCGGTGGGGATCATATGGTAATGTTTGTTGTGATGATCTGTTCTTTAGTTGACTCTAGCAATTCTATTCTAAGGTTTTGTTGCTCGAGGACGAGCAATGTTCAAGCTTAGGGGAGTTTGATGCGATGATTTTGAGTCACATTTATATACATATTTTACTTGTGTTTTATGCATTTATTGGTCATTTTGGTGGTTAATATTGCATAATTCATCTACTTTGGTCTATGATCATTCTCTATGTCAAATCTCCCTTATTTCAGTATTTTGAGCATAAATTATTACAAGAATATGTTTTGTTTTGGCTTATGTGGTTTCGTGTTGAAATTTCAGGAAAAACAAATATCTGCTACTGTCGATACCATCGACACGACCACAGGTTGCTAGCCGCAAGGAGCAGAAGGAAGTCGATACTAGCGACAGGAGAGTCAATGGTATCGATTTACCATCAGGTTGCTGGTGAGATCAGAGTCGATACTATTGATGAGTATGTCGATACTATCGACAAGTGGAGCTACTGCGACACAAAAGGACAAAACCGTCACCAAAGGTTGTCGATACCATCGACGCATGTCGATGGTATCGAGCTAGCATCAGGCGCAACAATGAAGAGAAAGAAGAATTGCTGATATTGCACAAGGTCGATACCATCGACCTGTGTCGATGGTATCGACACCGTCAGATACATGTTTGCTTCAAATCGATCTAAATCCGACGGTTGTGATATTTTGGCGACCTAACTCGGTGATTATACCTAATGACGGCGGCCAAGAGTAATGAATCACGTCATTAGCCACTGCACACGTCCCGAGAAGGTGTGGAGAGAAGAACGGAGCCCAGAAGCATGCCCCAGCCATTCCGGACGCCGAAGAAGACATTTTCCACCACCGAAAGGTGGGAGAACGCGTATTCTACGCTAAGGAGCGCTTGGATCTTTTCCGTTCAGGGGTTTCACCACTCAATCACGTTTTTCTCCATGTTTCCCCTTTTCTCTACCATGTTTTTCTTTGAGATGAACATGCGGGGCTAATCCCCTTTATCTTTAGGACCAGGAGTAGCCCGGGGAAGCATTGTATGATGATTTTATCATAGTAATTCATCACTTATCTCTCAAATCCATGGTATGAATTTGTTTTCTCAATTATATTGTTATGCTTGATCACCATAATAATAATCTATTGCCCTTAATCACTTTGAAAGAAGGATTAATGGTTGAAAAGAGACGAAACTCACATTAATTGACAAATCCCTTGAACAAGGTGGTGTAAGGTTAATGGTGGATACCCAGAGGTCGATTTTATTGCACCTAGTTTAGGGTATAGGTTACTACGAAGGTGGAACCGACCTAGACATAGGTAGTGAATTATACCATGACAGTGGGCAATTCTGATTACAGGCCACTACCCAGATAGAGAGATGAATCTGAGTGACTAAACTAGAAATTCATACAATGATAACCCACGGTGAAACCACAATCCTAAGGATCTCCACCTGAATTGATTAAACTAAACCTTTAATCGACTATTTTATTTTGTTTCATTTTATTTTCTTTTAATTCTACTACAACTTCCAACTATTTAACTGGTCTAGCTGATTGCGAGTAGTTAGTAGTAGTCTCCGATAATTCAATGTCCCTGAGTTCGACTCGGGCCTCACAAAGGCCTATATTACATTGACGTGTACACTTGCGTTATACGCATGGTAAAATCGTGTCAAAACCTTAGGTGGGAATGTGATGGGATCTTGACAACGAAATGTGGTATATATATGAATTATAGTGACATTCATAAACATGTGATTATAATTATATACATGTACCATACAACTAGAAATCTTAGAAAGAAATATAATGCAAGCACCATATAATAGTGATATTCCTAGGAGGGAAAGATAATCCTGATTAACAAAAATATCAAATGATTTCAAGACAATAACCATATGATGACACGTAATTCATTTTCTTATTAGATCTCTAAACTTTGGAGCTCATTGAGTCTCGAGTATGTAACATCCTAAAATTTATTTAGAGAAAAATACAAGATTCTTTATTTATTTATTGAGTTATTTCTTTTCCCTCTTGAATTCCATGCATCTTGTCTGGTGGCAAACCAAAACTTTTTATAAGCCATTCCTTTTTTTTAGAAAGTTCACCGACCCTAACACATTATTGTTGGATCTTGTTATATATCATGATAGAACTAAAATTAATCTAAGAGTTTTGACTCCCTTGACTTTGGTCCCTTTAGACTTTGGCCCTTTAGACCTTTGGCTCCCAGAGGTTGGGTACGTCTCACTGCCCTACGCACATGTTGTAATAGGTATGTGGCTCCACAATATACTGTTTGAAATAGTAGGGTACTGTGTCATTCTTTCATAGATAATTGAACACATGACATTATTTTCATAAATAAAGAAATGATATGACAATGCTTATTCCTAGTATTTAAAGTTGATCTTTTTTTGCAAATAATCTTGAATATTTTCATATGTTGAACCTGGATAATTTTGCATAACTATTATCCTTGTGGAATTACTATCTTCAATTATATACACTGAAACTTGACAGTTGTTATTCTCATTTTTCTAAACTAAGTTTACCAAATATTCTCCTCCTAGAGTTCATCTTAAACACAAATCAATTTTTTGTGTCTTTTTTTAATAGCTCAATAATTGAATTTAGTACCAACTTTGTTGACCTATATTTTTCTTCTTGGGATCCATGTGTCATTTCATTCCATTTGAGAATTCATGGACATATGGTAGATGGAATATTTTGAAGATATGTACCCATGTTGTCCTTTGTTGAAGAGTAGATAGGAACCATCTATATTTTTTATTATAGTCAATATGTATAGACTTCTATATCTCTGAATGTAAAGCATCGATATATACAAATTTGTTTATATGTATTGTGATTTAAAACATGTTGAAGAAAAAAATTGGTCCAAAAGACTGAGTTTTTAGAATATGGTATCAGGCCATAAAAAGTCGGCACTCATGCACGTCTCATGGAATTCAGGGCCAGTTAGGAATACAAATGGAGTAGCTAGCTTACTTCAAAATATAGTTGACAACAAACCCTAGTATCATTGGTCCAATTAGTAGGATATACCTAGACTACAAGTAAGAAACACTAAAAGCCTATGATGCGAGGTATGTATTTTAATCTAGAAATTGATGAAACATATCTAGATCATTTACTAGATTTTGGCCTCCCCTAAATTCGCATGGAGTGTTATGGAGGAAGAAGTGGTTAAGATACATGTATGTAAATTTACAACAAGGCCCTTAGAATATTAAATGACTACTTTAGGTATATGACCATGTAGAGTACCCATGAGTTTTTCTTTATTTTGAATCAATCACAAATAAATTGCCAATATATATAGAATATATAATATTAATTAGTATAACCTAAAATAATAACTTTCATGTATATATAATCACATTTGGAAACTTTCATTTGGAACCTTAAGATATATTTGAGAGTGATGTAACATTAATAATTTATGCCAAAGTTGTTAATTAAGAGAGAATAATCCATCACCATGTAAGTGGAATGAGATGAGGTGTCTAAGGAAGGGTGTTTAGAGAAGGTCCTGACATTATTACTCCCAATCCACTTATGTGGTGGTGGGGTTCCCTCACTTTACTTACCAACCTAGCCAAAGCAATTCCTACTACTTGGTAAAATAATAAATCCTAAACAAATTCACCAACCCAAATCATGATGTGAAAAGAGAGAATGTGTGTATTGAGTCAACATTAATATAAAGAAAAAAATATGTTAAGACATATACAAAAAATCCTATGAAACTTGATGAAAAGAAAAATATAATAGCACTGATAGACTATAGACCTACTCAGGGAAGTGTATGTCACAATATCATTGATGAAAATAACCTATAGAGATAATTAATTTTGAGATCTGATAATTGGAAGAATAAATAACATACTCCCTTTCTAACTATGCAATTGCAATATTGGAACAACTAATGGAATATAAATTAAATATCACTTGAATAACATATAACATTAGATCCATTAATGTTACAATGAGTGTTAAGAAAATGATATTTTACATTCCACTCCAATTTGGATAAGTATGTAACCAATAATATGTTAAATTAGGATAAATATTGTGAAACTGAGCATGCACATATAAAACTTTAGAGAACTAATAAGATATAGACATCACTTTAAAATATAACCTAGACCCACTCAAAAATAATATGGATAAAAAATGAATTACATCTAAATTCATGACCCAATAAACTATCACATAAAGATTTGTGACAAGAATATTGAGTTAAAAAAAAGAATAAGAAAAGACTTCCTTAATGATACAATTTATCTAATGATTTTATGGTATAGCCAAAAATTTTGCAAATAAAATTTCAGACCCATAACTTATATCCTCAATATTTGTATCCAAAAATGATGGTAGAAGTCTTGTTTGGACCATTCTAAGTGTCCAACTCAATATTACATACACTTTCCAAGTGAGATTTGAATCTAAGTATATTTATTAGCCCCATGTGGATAGTAAGAAATTCATAGATCACCATTACTACAATCTATAATAGTGGATGGAGTGTTAGAATTCTATAATTTAGTTTAAGATGACATTTGGTAGATCATGAATAGTGTGATGGAGAATTAAAACATGGTTCTCACATGTGATTTTGGTGCCATTTTTGTTTTTCCTCCAATACATTTTTGATGAAAAAGTATTTTCTTATACTACTAGATGTAAAGAAAAAGAATTTTTGGAAACTTTTTATCAATGATTTCTTTGCCCAAGTCACAATTAAGTAGTAGGAAAAAAAAGGTGAAGTCATATGGGAGAGCTACATGAATGAGTGTTTATAAACCCTTAAGACCTATATTTTGATAAAGAAGTGAAGAATACTATGATTTAGTTTCCATACTATTTTCACCTTTTGTTGAGGGCTAGTTGAATCTTTTCAAGGGATGGATAGTAGTGCATATTTGACCATGGTTAATTTGATTTCAAGGACAAAATATCTTTAAGGGTGGAAGAGTTATAACGTACTGAATTTTAGAGTTTTAGACTTAGTTTGAGCTTACAATTCACAATTATCTTCATTCAAATATCTCAATCCAATTTCTTGGTTCATATGTGAGTTTTTGGGGTCTGAATAAGTTTCTCCTCCTCATTTGAGAAATATTGCCATCACATCATTTATCACAATTTAAGAGTATTTACTCCAACATGTTTTTTTGTGTGCTTAACTACCTTGATTAGACCTTTTATCTATATAGTGCACTTGATCATACAAATATTCATTTTGGAATCACATAAAGAGTTGGATATTAAATATTGGAGTCATACAGAGACACAATTATGTTTATTCTCATTTTGAATAGTAGTATTTTCTTAAAATAGTTCAATAGAAATTGGAATTATTATGTAGGGTTATGAAAATGTGAAAAAGATACCTAATAAGGCTTTAAATTACTATTGGCCTAACAAAATAAAATTGAGAAATTATCTCCCTCCCCATAATGATGGTGGTTGGAAGTTATGTAGAAGAGAAATGGGTTTCTGCTTCTCCCTCTTCCGACCCCAGACATCCTAGAAGAGTCCCATTTGCTTCACCTTCTTGTCCTCTACCTCAAAGACAAACCAAAACTCACTTTCTAAAAGTTTTGTATGCTCTCCCCGCCTCCTATATAACTAGATGAACCTGCAAGGAAGAAAACACAGATCTAGAGACATGCAAAAAGCCTCTTCAATGAGATCTAGAACCATCAAACTCTTCAAGCCAACACTCCATGGCTAGTGAAGAGTTGTTTCAAAATCCAATATTCCATAGTACGCTGTTCATTTCCATCAAGATTGGTCTGAAGATGATGCCGACTTAGTTTTCTGAATGTCATCGGCGATAGGATGCTTCATCCCCACTTTCCTTGACCCTATAAATGACATGATGATCGTAGAAACAACGTTCCATACTGCCAACCTGAATTTCTACCTAGCCTCCATACATCTTGCTTACTACACTACAACCCCCACCATGAATCATCAACAATCTGCAAACACTGCATCCATAAGCATTATTCAAGCTTGCCCCAATGTTGTTAGCCATCCATCCTACATCTCACAACCTCATCATTTCCCCTCCGCCCTTTCTTCTCCTCACCACCATACACAGATCCAACACAAATACTATCTTACAATCTACATATGACTCTAGAATCTCACTTGGACATTGCAAGTCTAATCAAACTTGGACACCTATAAGCAAGCAAGGAAGCACACAGTTCTGCCATCCTTCCATTGTCATAGTTTGTACATAATGGACTAGTCATCAGAGAACTCGAGCAATACTATGATCAAGCTATTGGAGAAACCAGCGTGGTCTACATAGCAACCTGTGGGGTCGATCTAAAGAATCCTTTCCAACTACTCAAGCTTCAATGGAAATGAGATCACCTCAAACTAGGTCTAGGAGAACTCAGAAATAAGAATTCCAATCAACCTCATTCACTAAAGTCCATAGGGAAATGTTCATCATCATTCATAGTCATGATAACCTATAGTAAGTCGTTCATTTACATCAACGGTGAATCTTAGAAACTTTGGAATCTATAAACACAATATATTACATATAATAACAAATCAAATATTAGAATTCCAATGGATAACTTTTAATATTGACAAGAATAAAAAAATACAATGAGATAGAATGCAGACGGGAAACAAGCTGCACCGCCAACCCTTTTTGGATGGCAAAACCAATTCTACAAAAGACTACATCCATTGATCTTGGGGCCATAACAATAATGTGCATAATTTTTTTAACCCTCTTGAGTAGATCTACAACCTCGGGTGCCATGATCCCAAACATGTCAAACCCAAAGGTATAAAAACATGATGATTTTTGATACATGCTTTCTCGTGCTTAGTCACTTTGGCTGAGGCAGAAGGAAGCCGATCCTACAATAAAATCTCCCCCTTTCAATCTCATCAATGGAGAAACCCATGTTAGATCTACACATGCATATTTAACTCCAACCCATCCAAAAATCAAGACATCCTCCCATCTCAGTGTTGATCTCCTTTCATGTAGATCGGTCAAAAAATTCACAGGTGCCTCTTTCTTAGAAGCCATTCTTGCATGTCTAAGTACATCATAAAGAACATCACTAATAAGATCATGTATATACCTGAAACCTGGGGGCTCCCTATAACATCCCTGGCCTGGGTTATGCCTTAACCCTAGGAGTTTTGCTTAAGTAAGTCATTTATATTCTTTTTTTTATCTTTTGAAAAATAATCAGGACTAAAGGAGAGCTGATGTTTCAATTTTGGTCCTATTTGAATAATGTTGAAGCAATATTTGCTTGTTTTGGACTAAAGTGCAATTTACCCAATATAAGGGGTTACCTTGCAAAATGTTACATGATAAATGTTACTCAAGTACTATAGCATCATAAAAATGAGAATGATTCTAAGGAATGGCTTGTGGAAGGCTAAGTTCCAAGAAGGAGCTTGTTTGAATAATACTTATACATTGAATACTAGTTTTGGTGTGATTTGTAAATTACCCAAAACCTAGGGTTGGATATGTAAAATACCACCTCACGATTGTCCCTACTGTCTCTTGGTATCATTTAGAGAAAAGAAAAAGAAATGGGTGTCTTGTTTGAACCATATTTGAGAAATGATACTCTTGATAATAAAATAATCAAGAAATAAGCATAATTGAAACCTTAAGTTATTTTGTAGCAAAAATATATAACTTAAATGAAGTTCCCATCAACTAAAAATCTATGGAGAAAATGGAATGGCAGCCAAAATACCTTGAGAGGTGCCGATATTCCTAAGTAGGTGAAAATATCTACCTACATTTTTTAATTGAAAAGTAATGTCCACTAACATAAAGGTGCTAATGGATAATAATATTATATTTATTAAGGAGCTTAATGGTTGATTATAATTCAAGGATAATTCAAAGGAATTTGAAGTTAAGAAGGATAGATTCGGAGACAAGGAAGTGGAGGGGGCATGTGGTAAGGAAAGTTGATGAGTTCCCTCCTACTTTCTCTCTCCTAAGAATTCAATTATACACTCAATTATCCACTTCTTGAAAGGCTATTTTCGCAATACACATTCACTCCCCACTTAGGCCGATGACTAAGGAAGCAAAGGAGAAGGAGGAGATCATTTCCCAAGCTTGAGGTAAGATCCATGGTCATCTTCAACCTTGGGTTGAAGACTAAAATCGAGTTATAACTCTTCTTTTCTTCTCTCTTCCATCCAATGCTCAACTTTGGCAATCTTTTACATCAAAAGGGTTGAGAACGTGCCTTGGATAATTGGAGGAGCTATCTTCACCACTAAACATGAAAATCTTGGAGCTTTGAAGTTGCTTTGAAGGCGAGTTATATAACTTGGACCCATTGGTATTATTATTTGATTACAATCTTGCAATATATGTTGATCTTTCCTTCTTTTCGAATTTTTCTTGAGTAATTGATGAATCAATGAATCCATCAGTTGTATGGATAGTAGAAATAGAGGTATGAAGCCTGATGATGATGACATCATCTTAGCACACACCTCTAGATCAACAATATCAAATGGTTTCAAATTTTTATGGCCAAATAGTTTCAACCTTGGATGGTCAAACGATTTCAAAATCGTTAGAGGTAAAATAGTTTCAAAACCATTAGAGGCCAAACAGTTTCAAAAGCATTTAGTGGCCAAATAGTTTCAAACCATTTCATGTTCAAACAGTTTCAAACCATTTAGAGTTCAGACGTTTTCAACTTTGGATAGGCCAAACAGTTTCAAACCGTTTAGAGTGCAAATGGTTTCAACCTAATTTAGTCCAAACACTTTCAAACCCTAGCAAGATCAAACGGTTTCAGACCATTTGAAGGTCCAAATGATCTCAAGACCGTTTGAAGGTCAAAAAGATCTCAAGACCGTTTGAAGGTCAAAAGCATCTCAAGATCGTTTGAAGGTCAAAAGGATCTCAAGACCATTTGAAGGTCAAAAGGATCTCAAGATCGTTTGAAGGTCAAAAGTATCTCATGACCGTTTGAAGGTCAATAGGATCCCAAGACTATTTGAAGGTCAAAAGAATCTCAAGACCGTTAGAACGTCAAAAAGATCTCAAGACCGTTTGAAGGTCAAAAATATCTCAAGACCGTTTGAAGGTCAAAAGGATCTCAAGACCATTTGAAGGTTAAAAGGATCTCAATACCGTTTGAAGGTCAAAAGGAGTTTTCAAGATCGTTTTAGGATTAAAGGATCTCAAACCATTTAGAGACCAAATAGTCTCAAAACCATGAAAGGTCAAATAACCCTATGAGTGGTTGTAAAGTATCTCAATGTTGATTACAATGGAAGTACCTCTAAAGTACTTAGGTGAATAGTACACTTAGAGTGATTGTCATTTGATGATTATGAAAGTAATAAACTCAATACACTATGACAAGCATAGGTGCATGTACTTTAGTGAAAGGACAAGCCAACTTAATAAAGTATGGAGTAATCAACATCCTAGAGAGGATGAGAGAGGAATTCATACTTGTGTAATAAACAAGTAATGTGCATACATTGATACTTTTAATAAGTGTAGAGTATGAATTAGGGTTTGATATTTGACAATGTGATCAAGAAACCCTAATTAATAAAGAATGGGAAACCCTAACCCTAATTTTGGGTAATGGTATGAGAAACCCTAATTAATAAAGAATGGGAATCCCTAACCATAATGAGGGAATAGTGGTGTTACCCTTGTATTGCATAGTGTTAATATGTAATTGAAATGGTTGTTATCAAGTATACTAACCATGCAGGTATCATAAGTTGATGAGCATATCTAGGTATGAGCTATGAAGTTTAATGTGCCTTGTGAGCTATGTGAGATGCTTGTGTAAATAAGTATCAAGTATACCTTGGTCAGATGACCTGAAGATAATAGTTACCTGATAAGTGATAACAATGTTCAATGATGAACTAAGGGTTTGAATAGCCAGATCCAGTAAACATGATGATGATATTGTTGAGGGATGAGAATTCCTGGTAATGAGATAAGGGATTGAGATCCTAATATTTTATAAAGTTTTGAAAAGTACTTGATAGATGTATTACACTTTTCTTTGTAGCATTTGTCATAACAATTCATGTTTGAAAACTTGGCTGATGCTAAAAGAATATGATAATGCACTTAATTAATCAAGTTAAATCTTATCATGTAGAGCCCTGGCCATAGATCCATCATCGTCAGTAGCTGGTGATGGTGAAATAGGTTTTCCCATGAGATCTCCTGGATGGCATATTTTTGAATATGTGGTGGTAATGGGCGCGAATATCCTTATGCCCTAATGTGGGATTGACGCGAGATAAACATGAGATCTCTCAATCCTTCATTATATGTGCCGGGATGGATGCATCACGAATCTCCCAATGATGTTTAATGTCAGATCGATGTGAGAAAAACATGAAATCTCTCGATTGCGAAGATAGTGCAGTCGCCGCTGTATCTCTATAACGAAGTTGCCAATATACCCTGGAAAGCTATTTAGTAGAGACACGAGATGTCCTACATGTGGTCTCACACTGACCGAGACGGATGAGATCATGGAGTTTGGCGCTTCCATTGACCTAAGTATGGAACCGATGCTTTACGCTGCCATGGTCGGTTGGAGTATGAGCGGTATACCTCATCTCCTTAGGGCATAAGTGTGATTGTAAAATGTAATCATCCATGTAGTGTATTTGCTAAAGGATGAAATATGGAAACTATTGGTTATTTTTACATTGCTTAATGTATCTTAAAATGGATAAATGTTATACATGTTCTTCATATTTCTTATTAAATAGATGATTTACAACTTTATCATATATAGCTGAAATGCTTTAAAAATGATATTTCTCTATTCTACTTAAACAGTGATTTATCCTGCTTATTAATAATAAAGAATGCTCTGATCAATTTATTACTATTTATCTGCAATGATAATATTATTGGTGGAGAGTTATATCTCTCGCTGGGACATGGGTCTCACCCCATTGGTCACCAACATTTTTAGGTGGACGCAGACGAGCAGGTAGGGACCATACAACCGGGGAAGGACAACAACATCAGGGACCGTAGTAACATCTCAGGTGGAGATACTATTTGTCATGTCTTGTAGATATGAGTCTTATGTGTCGTCTCCGTACTCTCAGGTCCTTGGAGTCAATACTCAATGTTTTCATGATCGATATGAGATTTTGGCTTGAATGCCTCCAGGGTTTATGTTGCTTATGTATAGTTTTTGCAAAGCAACAATTGTAAATATATTCCTCGAGAAGAGATGGTACATGGTATGAACAATGTGGACTATAATGTATGCAGCACTTTGGTTCTCTTTATAAGAGTTTCTTGGAATTGGATTTCTTTGCAAAAAGGTTTAAATTTTTAGTGATTTTTGTTATTCTGTTAATTATGGTTAATTCCACAATTAATTACACAGTGACGGTCTGATTTGTTGTCGGATCATCAAAAAGTTTTGGTCTCAGATCTTAAGGTTCGCTGAGTTTACAGAGACATAGGATTAAGGTCGTTGAGTTTGTTCTAGTGTCTTCTACTTTATCTGATAGTGACTTCTGCTCTCAGGAGAAGAAGTAAAACTTGAAGATGGTTGGATCACATGAAGAACATGCTACTAAAAGTAGTGTTGCTGCACCAGGAGGAGGTGCAAGGGATCAAGCTAGAGAGGAACAAGTACCTAAAAATCCCCAGCTTGACCAAGCTTCGATAGAAAACCCAGCCTTCCATGCTCTATTTGGACAGTTCATGGCGACAATGACACATATGGTAGATAGGATTCCACCACCTGTACTAAGGGCACCAGCTCCCAATGAGGGACATGGAGCTGGAAAGACTTTTGAATGGCTTCGACGGGTAGGAGCTACTGATTATACTGGTACAGCTGACCCAACAGACGCAGACTTGTGGCTGACTGAGCTGGAGAGGGCCTTTAAAATTCTTAATATCCCAAAAGGTGAGAAGGTTAGGCATGCAGTGTACCTATTGAAAGGGAGTGCTGGTCATTGGTGGTCTATAGAAGAGGGCAAAAGGCCAGGTGTTGAGGTCAAATGGAGAGAGTTCCGACGAGAGTTTGTTAATATATATTTTCCCAAGACTTACCTGGATGAGAAAATCTCTCAGTTTGAGCAGATAAGGCAAGGACCAATGAACATTAGTGAGTGTGAAGCTAAGTTCATGGAACTTCTATGGTTTTGTCCGCACATGGCTACTATAGATGATGAGATGATTCAACGTTTTGAGAAGGGTTTGAACACTGATTTGACCATACATGCATCTACTCTAGAGGATAGAGAGAGGTTTGCCACTTTTGTGGAGTTAGTTAGACAGATAGAAAGGTCTGTGACTGAGAAATGTCAAGCCAATAGTAAGAAAATGTATACACAGTTCCAAGGAGAGAGGTTCGAAAGTTTTAAGAAACCAAGGTTTTATGCACCAACAGTACCACTGAGGTTCAATACTCAGACGCAGTGGACATCCAACAAGGGTAGAAGTCGTAGTTTAGCACCATAGGGAGCCCACAGCTCAGCATCAATGTAAGTAATAGGACCATCTAGGCCACAATGGGAGAACATAAGTTGTTATAAATGTGGGAAGATGGGACATCTGATGAAAGATTGTCTATCTAGAGATGTGAGTGTAACCCAACCACCAAGGCAAAGTCAACAAGGCTCTCAGAAGCAACCGTTTAACAGTGGCACACGAGGACGTGGATAGGCATCCCAAGCTGGTTCATCTGCACCCAACAACAGGGTGAGTGGTTGACAACCAGCAACGATAAGATTCTATGCTATGAATAAGCCAGAAGTAGTAGTAACCCACAAGTCGTGACAGATCAGATGGAATTATTTCATTCTGATATGTCTTCATCCTGCTTTGTATCTATTTTGATCGATCTGGGTACTATGCATTCCTTTATCACTCAAGAAGTGATTCATGACTGCAATATGACTATCAGTCATAGAACAAATAACTTGTTATTAGAAACTCTATTAGTTGGATCTGCAATGTTGTGGGAGGTATGTTCTCCCTGTGTTCTTTCTTTTTCAGAACATAGCATTCAGGTGGATCTTATACCACTTGAGATGCATGGGTTCGACATAATCCTTGGGATGGACACCCTATTAAAGTATAAGGTTGTCTTAGATTGTGGTTCCAAGCAAGCTATGTTCACAGACAATGGTGATATAGGGATCTTTTAGGGGGACATAAAGATTCTTCCAACCTGTCTAGTATCAACAATGATAGCTGAGATTGTGAAAAGGATGTGAAGCATTCTCATCAGATGTGGTAGATACCAGAGCAGAGAGTCTGAGTATTTCTGTAGTTTCGATTGTTAGGGAGTTTGAGGATGTGTTTCCTGAGAACTTGCAGGTGTTCCTCCACCCCGAGAGATTGATTTCGAGATTAATCTAATCCCGGGTACACAACCAATAGCTCAAACACCTTATAGAATGGCACCTACTAAGATGGCAGAACTTAAGAAATAGTTACAGGAGTTGTTTGAGAAGGGTTTTATTTGATCGAGTACTTCACCTTGGGGTGCTCCAGTTCTCTTTGTGAAAAAGAAGGACGGGTCTATGAGATTATGCATAGACTATAGACAGCTCAACAAGATGACCATAAAGAACAAATATCCTCTGCCAAGGATAGATGACTTGTTTGACCCGTTGCGTGGTGCAACTATATTTTCTAAAATAGATCTGAGGTTAGGATACCATCAGTTACGTATCAAGGAGAGTGACATACCTAAATCAGCCTTTAGGAAAAGTTATGGTCATTATGAGTTTGTAATTATGTCATTTGGACTAACTAATGCACCAACTGCATTCATGGAACTCATGAACACAATTTTCTGGCCATTCCTTGATCAATTTGTAGCAGTCTTTATAGACGACATCCTGATTTACAGTAAAGATGCTCAACAACATGAGCAACACCTCCGTCAGGCCTTGACTTTACTGAGAGAGAACAAGCTATATGCCAAGTTTAACAAGTGTGAATTCTGGTTATCAAAAGTGTCCTTTCTAGGACACGTAATATCTTCCTCAGGTATCTGTGTTGATCCTAAAAAGGTAGAATCTGTCTTGGAGTGGGAATAGCCAAAGACACCAATGGAGATACATAGTTTTCTCGGACTGGTAGACTTCTATAGGAGGTTCATTAAGAACATTAGTTCTGTAGCATTACCCCTAACTAGGTTAACGAGGAAGGAGGTTCCATTTGTCTAGAATGACAAGTGTCAACATTCTTTCTAGTTGTTGAAAGAAAGGTTAACAAGTGCGCCTGTGTTAGTGTTACTTGAGCAGGGAAAGCAGTATATTGTATTCTATGATGCTTCTAAGAACGGTCTAAGATGTGTGTTGATGCAGGATAAAGAAGTGATTTCTTTTGCTTCTCGACAGCTTAAGAAACACGAGGAAAATTATCCGACACATGATCTAGAATTAGCTGTGGTGGTTCATGTGTTGAAGATCTGGAGACATTATCTCTATGGAGAGACATTCCAGATTTTCACGTACCATAAGAACATAAAATACATCTTTTCACATCATGAGTTGAACATGAGACAACACCGCTGGATGGAGTTAATCAAGGACTAGGATTGTACAATTGATTATCATCTGAGAAAGGCTAATGTAGTGGCTGATGCACTAAGTAGAAAGTCATCATCGCCAACTATAGACAAAGCGTAGTTGAAATCTTTAGTATGCTTTAAAATAGACATGCTTGTCTACTAAAGAGTTCAACTGTGCTTTGTCTATGGTTGGCGACGATGATTTTCTACTTAGTGCATCAGCCACTACATTAGCCTTTCCCAGATGATAATCAATTGTACAATCATAGTCCTTGATTAACTCCATCTAGCGGCGTTGTCTCATGTTCAACTCATGCTGTGAAAAGATGTATTTTAGGTTCTTATGGTCCGTGAAAATATGGAATGTCTCTCCATAGAGATAATGTCTCCAGATCTTCAATGCATGAACCACAACAACTAATTCTAGATCATGTGTCGGATAATTTTCCTCGTGTTTCTTAAGATGTTGAGAAGAAAAAGAAATCACTTGTTTATCCTGCATCAACACACATCCTAGACCATTCTTAGAAGTGTCACAAAATACAATATACACCTTTCCCTACTTAGGTAACACTAACACAGGAGCACTTGTTAACCTTTCTTTCAACAACTGGAAAGAATGTTGACACTTGTCATTCCAGACAAAACAAACCTCCTTCCTGGTTATCCTAGTTAGGGGTAATGCTACAGAACTAAAGTTCTTAATGAACCTCCTATAGTATCCTGCCAGTCCTAGAAAACTGTGTATCTCTGTTGGTGTCTTTGGCTGTTCCCAGTCCAAGACAGATTCTACCTTTTTAGGATCAACACAGATACCTGAGGAAGATATTACGTGTCTTAGAAAAGACACTTCTAATAACCAAAATTCACACTTGCTAAACTTGGCGAATAGCTTGTGCTCTCTCAGTAAAGTCAAGGCCTGACAGAGGTGTTGCTCATGCTGTTGAGCATCTTTAGTGTAAATCAGGATGTCATCTATAAAACTACTATGAATTGATCAAGGAATGGCCGGAAAATTCTGTTCATGAGTTCCATGAATGCAGTGGTGCATTAGTTAGTCCAAATGACATAACTACAAACTCATAATGACCATACCTTGTCCTAAAGGCTGACTTAGGTATGTCACTCTCCTTGATACGTAACTGATGGTATCCTGACCTCAGATTTATTTTAGAGAATATAGTTGCACCACACAATTGGTCAAACAAGTCATCTATCCTTGGCAGAGGATATTTGTTCTTTATGGTCACCTTGTTGAGCGGTCTATAGTATATGCATAATCTCATAGACCTGTCCTTCTTTTTCACAAAGAGAATCAGTGCACCCTAAGGTGAAGTACTCGGTCGAATAAAACTCTTGTCAAACAACTCCTATAACAATTTCTTAAGTTTTTCCATCTCAGTAGGTGCCATTCTATAAGGTGTTTGATCTATTGGTTGTGTACCCGAGATTAGATTAATCTTGAAATCAATCTCTCAGGGTGGAGGAACACCTGGAAGTTCCTCAGGAAACACATCCTCAAATTCCCTAACAATCAGAACTTCAGAAAGACTAGGACTCTCTGCTATGGTATCTACCACATGTGCCAAGAATGCTTATCCTTGTCACAACAGTTTCTCAGCTATCATTGCTGACACTAGACATGTTGGAAGAATCTTTCTGTCCCCCTGAAAGATCCATATATCACCATTGTCTGTAAACATAGCTCGCTTGGAACCACAATCCAAGACAACCTTATACTTTTCTAGGGTGTCCATCCCAAGGATTATGTCGAACCCATGCATCTCAAGTGGTATAAGATCCACCTGAATGCTATGCTTTGAAAAAGAAAGAACACATGAAGAGTTTCTAATAACAAGTTATCTTTTCTATGACTGATAGTCATATTGTAGTCATGAATCACTTCTCGAGTGATAAAGGAATGTGTAGCACCCAGATCAATCAAAACAGATACAAAGCAGGATGAAGACATATAAGAATGAAATAATTCCATCTGACTTGTCATGACTCGTGGGTTGACCACTGCTTCTGACTGATTCATAGCATAGAATCTTGTCATTTCTGGTTGTCGACCACTCACCCTATTGTTGTGTGTAGATGAACCAACTTGGGATGCCTGTCCACATCCTCGTGTGCCACTATTAAACTGTTGCTTTTGAGAGCCTTGTTGACTCTGCCTCGGTGGTTGGGTTACACTCACGTCTCTAGCTAGACAATCTTTCATCAGATGTCCCATCTTCCCACATTTATAACAGCTTATGTTCTCCCACTGTGGCCTAGATGGTACTGTTAGTGACATTGATGTTGAGCTATGGGCTCCCTCTGGTGGTAAACTATGACCTCTACCCTTGCTGGATGTCCATTGCATCTGAGTATTGAACCTCAGTGGTATAATTGGCACAAAAAACCTTGGTTTCTTAAAACTACATACCTCTATCCTTGGAACTGTGTATACACTTTCTTACTGTTGGCTTGATGTTTCTCAGTCACAGACCTTTCTATCCACCTAACTGACTCAAAAAAAGTGGCAAACCTCTCTCTATTCTCTAGAGCAGATGCAGGTGTGGTCAAATCAGTGTTCAAACCCTTCTCAAAATGTCGAATCCTCTCCTCATCCGTAGTAGCCATGTGCGGACAAAACCGTAGAAGTTCCATGAACTTAGCTTCATACTCACTAATGTTCATTGGTCCTTGCCATATCCGCTCAAACTGAGAGATTTTCTCATCCAGGTAAGTCTTGGGAAAATATCTGTTAACAAACTCTCGTCGGAACTCTCTCCATTCGACCTCAACACCTGGCCTTTTGCCCTCTTCTATAGCCCACCAATGACCATCACTCCCTTTCAATAGGTACACCGCATGCCTAACCTTGTCAGCTTCTGGGATATTAAGAATTCTAAAGGCCTTCTCCAGCTTAGTCAGCCACAAGTCTGCGTTTGCTAGGTCAGCTGTACCAGTATAATTTGTAGCTCCTACCCGTCGAAGCCATTCAAAAGTCTTGCCAGCTCCACATCCCTCATTGGGAGCTGGTGCCCTTGGTACATGTGGTGGCATCCTATTCGCCATATGTGTCATTGTCATCATGAACTGTCCATACAGAGCATGGAAGGCTGGGTTTTCTATCGAAGCTTGGTCAAGCTGGGGATTTTCAGGTACTAGTTCCTCTCTAGCCTGATCCCTTGCACCTCCTCCTGGTGCAGCAACACTACTTTCAACAGCATGTTCTTCATGTGATCTAACCATCTTCAAGCTTTACTTCTTCTCCTGAGAGCAGAAGTCACTATCAGATAAACTAGAAGACACTAGAACAGACTCAACGACCTTAATCCTATGTCTCTGTAGACTCAACGAACCTTAAGCTTTGATACCAAAGCTTTGTGATGATCTGACAACAAATCAGACCGTCACTGTGTAATTAATTGCGGAATTAACCATAATTAACAGAATAACAAAAATCACTAAAAATTTAAAGCTTTTTGCAAAGAAATCCAATTCCAGGAAACTCTTATAAAGAGAACCAAAATGCTACATACATTATAGTTCACATTGTTCATACCATGTACCATCTCTTCTCGAGGAATATATTTACAACATTTGCTTTTCCAAAACTATACATAAGCAACATAAAACCTCGAGGCATTCAAGCCAAAATCTCATATCGATCATGAAAACACTGAGTAATGACTCCAAGGACCTGAGAGTACAGAGACGACACATAGGACTCATATCTACAAGACATCACAAACAATATCTCCACCTGAGATGTTACTATGGTCCCTGATGCTACTGTCCTTCCCTAGTTGTATGGTCCCTACCTGCTCATCCGCGTCCACCTAAAAATGTTGGTGACCAACGAGGTGAGACCCATGTCCCAGCGAGAGATATAACTCTCTACCAATAATCTTATCATTGCAGATAAACAATCATAAATTGATCAGAGGATTCTTTATTATTAATAAGAAGGATAAATCACTATTTAAGCATAATAGAGCAATATCATCTTTTAAAGAATTTCAGCTATACATGATAAAGTAGTAAATCATCTATTTAATAAGGAATATGAAGAACATGTATAACATTTATCCATTTTAGGATACATTAAGCAATGTAACAACAACCAATAGTTTCTGTATTTCATCCTTAAGCAAATACGCTACATGGCTGATTACATTTTACAATCACACTTATGCCCTAAGGAGATGAGGTCTACCGCTCATACTCCAACCGACCACAATGGCGTAAAGCATCAGTTCCATACTTAGGTCAATGGAAGAGCCAGATTCCATGACCTCATCTATCTCGGTCAGTGTGAGACCACATGAAGTACATCTCGTGTCTCCGCTAAATAGCTTTCTAGGGTATACTAGCAACTTCGCTATAGAGCTACAACGGTGACTGCACTATCCTCACAATCGAGAGATTTCATGTTTATCTCACATCGATCTGACATTAAACATCATTGGGAGATTCATGATACATCCATCCCAGCACATATAATGAGGGATTGAGAGATCTCATGTTTATCTTGCGTCAATCCCACATTAGGGCGTAAGGATATTCACACCCATTACCCCCCACATATTAAAAAATATGCCCTCTAGGAGATCCCGTGGGAAAACCTATTTCACCATCACCAGCTACTGGCGATGATGGATCTATGGCCAAGGCTCTACATGATAAGATTTCACTTGATTAATTAAGTGCACTATCATATTCTTTTAGCATCAGCCAAGTTTTCAAACATGAATTATTATGAAAAATTCTACAAAGAAAAGTGTAATACATCTATCAAGTACTTTTTAAAACTTCATAAAACATTGGGATCTCAATCCCTTATCTCATTACTGGGAATTGTCATCCCTCAACAATATCATCATCATGTTTACTGTATCTGGGTATTCAAACCCTTAGTTCATCACTAAACATTGTTATCACTTATCAGGTAACTATTATCTTCAGGTCATCTGACTAAGGTATACTTGATACTTGTTTACACAAGCATCTCACATAGCTCACAAGGCACATTAAACTTCATAGCTCATACCTGGCTAAGCTCATCAACTTATGATACCTGCATGGTTAGTATACTTGATAACAACCATATCAATTACATATTAACACTATGCAATACAAGGGTAACAACACTATTACCTCATTAGGGTTAGGGTTTCCCATTCTTTATTAATTAGGGTTTCTCATTCCATTACCTGAAATTAGGGTTAGGGTTTCCCATTATTTATTAATTAGGGTATCTTGATCACATTATCAAAGATCAAACCCTAATTCATACTCTACACTTATTAAAAGTATCAATGTATGCACATTACATGTTTCTTACACAGTAGGGTTGCCACTTTTGACCCCAAGGTGAGATACTTTACAACCACTCATAGTGTTGTTTGACCTTTCATGGTTTTGAGGCTATTTGGTCTCTAAATGGTTTGAGATCCTTCAATCTTCAAACGACCTTTAAAACTCCTTTTGACCTTCAAACGGTCTTGAGATCCTTTTAACCTTCAAACGGTCTTAAGATCCTGTTGACCTTCAAACGGTCTTGATATCTTTTTGACATTCAAACGGTCTTGAGATCTTTTTGACCTTCAAATGGTCTTGAGATCCTTTTGACCTTCAAACCGTCTTGAGATCCTTTTGACCTTCAAACGGTCTTGAGATCCTTTTGACCTTCAAACGGTCTTGAGATCTTTTTGACCTTCAAACGGTCTTGAGATCCTTTTGTCCTTCAAATGGTCTGAAACCGTTTGATCTTGCTAGGGTTTGAAACTGTTTGGACTAAATTAGGTTGAAACTGTTTGCACTCTAAATGGTTTGAAACTGTTTGGCCTATCCAAAGTTGAAACTGTTTGAACTCTAAACGGTTTGAAATCGTTTGACCTAGATTAGGTTTAAACCGTTTGAACATGAAACTGTTTGAAGCTATTTGGCCACTAAACACTTTTGAAACTGTTTGGCCTCTAACAGTTTTGAAACCGTTCGACCTCTAACAGCTTTGCAACCGTTTGGCCATCCATGGTTGAAACCGTTTGGCCATACAATTTGAAACCATTTGATATTGTTGATCTAGAGGTGTGTGCTAAGATGATGTCATCATCATCAAGCTTCAGACCTCTATTTCTACTATCCATACAACTGATGGATTCATTGATTCATCAATTACTCAAGAAAAATTTGAGAAGAAGGAAAGATCAACATATATTGCAAGATTGTAATCAAATAATAATATCAATGGGTCCAAGTTATATAACCCGCCTTCAAAGCAACTTCAAAGCTATAAGATTTTCATATTTAATGGTGAAGATAGATCCTCCAATTATCCAAGGCACGTTCTCAACCCTTTTGATGTAAAAGATTGCCAAAGTTGAGCATTGGATGGAAGAGAGAAGAAAAGAAGAGTTATAACTCGATTTTAGTCTTCAACCCAAGGTTGAAGATGACCATGGATCTTACCTCAAGCTTGGGAAATGATCTCCTCCTTCTCCTTTGCTTCCTTGGTCATCGGACTAAGTGGGGAGTGAATGTGTATTGTGAAAATAGCCTTTCAAGTAGTGGATAATTGAGTGTATATAATTGAATTCTTAGGAGAGAGAAAGTAGGAGGGAAGTCATCAACTTTCCTTTCCACATGCCCCCCACTTCCTTGTCTTTGAATCTATCCTTCTTATCTTCAAATTCCTTTGAATTATCCTTGAATTATAATCAACCTTTAAGCTCCTTAATAAATATAATACTATTATCCATTAGCACCTTTATGTTAGTGGACATTACTTTTCAATTAAAAAATATAGGTAGATATTTTCACCTACTTAGGAATATCGGCTCCTCTCAAGGTATTTTGGCTACCATTCCATTATAGAATTTATCCCATAGCTTTTTAGTTTATGGGAACTTCATTTAAGTTATATATTTTTGCTACAAAATAACTTTAGGTTTCAATTATGCTTATTTCTTGATTATTTTATTATCAAGAGTGTCATTTCTCAAATATGGTTCAAACAAGACGCCCCTTTCTTTTTCTTTTCTCGAAATGATACCAAGATACAGTAGGGACACTCTTGAGGTGGTATTTTACATATTCAACCCTAGGTTTTGGGTAATTTACAAATCACACCAAAACTAGTATTCAATGTACATGTTTTATTCAAACAAGCTCCTTCTTGGAACTTAGGCTTCCACAAGCCATCCCTTAGCATCATTCTCATTTTTATGATGCTATAGTACTTAAGTAACATTTATCATGTAACATTTTGCAAGGTAACCCCTTATATTGGGTAAATTGCACTTTAGTCCAAAACAAGCAAATATTGCTTCAACATTATCCAAATAGGACCAAAATTGAAACATAAGCTCTCCTTTAGTCTTAATTATTTTTCAAAAGATAAAAATAAGAATATAAATGACTTACTTAAACAAAACTCCTAGGGTTAAGGCATAACCCATGTCAGGGATGTTACACTCCCTGTAATGAACCTCATGCTCTCCAAAAGTGTCTAAGCATGCCTTATGGCAAAATGGACATACTTCATCATTAGGAAATAATAGATCATAAGACAATACCGGAGGATATTACTATACTCCACTGGTGACATATGAAGTCCAAGTCCATCAATAGGAATAGCAAGAAGAAAATCTTGAACATGCTTTTCTTGCAAGCACTTGAAAACTACTTTCTATCTAATTGTCATGTCAAATGATTCATCCATATCCTTAACAATTTTACTAAAAAGGGCACTCACCAAAGCATGTTAGGCTTTAGCAGGGATGATGTCCTTATTAGAAAAATATTTTAGATTGAAAGATGGAATGCTGACACAAAGACCATCCAAAGAAGAGTAAAAATCAGAATCCATATTGAATATCCCGTTGTCTCATAAAATGTGATCTTGGAGCACCCATGATTGGGCCCTGGAGGCCAAAAAAGCATATGAAGAGGCCTCCGTTTCCAAGTGTAGCCCCATGCCACTGAGTCTAATGGGGAAAGAAGCAATCTTCCATTTAGGGTCACCAAAGAAAGGACCTTCACATACTACAATATCCTCAATAGCCCCTTGTAGCCCTTTGTTGAACACAATGATGCCTCCTCCATGTGTACATGTTGGCATATCCTTAAGCCAAACATAAGCTTCATGATACCCATACAAGATCGAAGTAGAAGAAGCTTACTTTGTGGGTCATGTAACTGTGGGAGAAGATGCACTAAGTCGATGGCTTTGGTAGCCCTCTTAATGGCCATATCCTCAATAAAATATGTGTTCCTACTAACAACTCCTCCAAGTAACTTGACTTCCAATAGAGGCCTCCCAATGTCCATAGAAAACAACCCCTTATCAAGCTTCCTACCATCACATGTTGACTAAAAGAGTCAAGTTTTATGAATATTCAAAACAAGTTCCAACTGTGGACCAGTGCACTGAATGATGTCAAGTGCCTTGGATACCTACAATGTATCACTGATGACAATCATGTCATCAAGGTACCAATCATGGGGAGGAAGCCTGCACTTGTCTCTGATCTCATGATTAAGAGGATGTAGGACAAGAGAAAATAGAAGTGGCCCTAAGGGATCACCTTGTTGCAATCCAGTGAAGGACCAAATATAATTAATGGTACCCTAGTAATGACACATCAGGTTTGTCAATCCAATTTAACATTGAGATGGAAAACAAACCGGTAATGACACAGTAGGTTTGCTAATCCAATACAGTTAATGCTACCGTATTGGTCGACACATCAATATTTTTATATTCATAGATAGAAAAGTTAATAAAATATATATACTCTTGATTTACACTACTGAAATAAGTCAAAATGTTAGTAACATTTTTCCTAATGTTATATAGAAAATTATCGAGATATCTTAGATCTAGAAAGTAGCTATATTAATATACTATACTAGTTAGTCATGACTTTTGGTTTCTTATTGTTGAATACATGTATCTTTACATACATGTAGAGTTATCTATTACTAGTGAGTTCATAAATTGAAAACTATAACATCTGGGGATATATACTAAGACATCGAGTAGCCCATGAGACTAAAAACTTTAACATATAATTATGTTGATTGGAGTATCGATCCATCACACATGTACACAACAATTAGGTATAAACACACTCGTATGCATCTGTTTTTATCCATAAACATATGGTCTGCAAATTCAATACAACCATAGTACTATGATATATCATACAACTATTTGTTAAAAAAAAGGTGTTTTGAATATAAAATCTGGTTATAATAATAAATAGTCTGATTTATCTATAATCTAAATTGTTGCCCACTAAGTATTAATATATATATATATATATATATATATCTATATCTATACTACTATAAAAAGAGCGATTTTGATGCTGTGCTCTCCTTGATTCACTCTCTTCTCTCCTTTTTTCAAGGAATTTTGCTCCTACAAATATTTATTGCCACACTCTACTATTAACTTTTATTATCTTTAATTCTGTATTTCTCTCTCCATCCCACGAAAATGGTTCCTTAATTCTCTCATTTCAAACAATCAACACAAATATCTTTTATCGTAGGGACCCTTTCACGGACGAGTCCTCTCCCCGCACATTTCTAACGCATTTTATATGTCATGTGCATGTGCACGTGTGCGTTCACTAGTATATATATATATATATATATATATATATATATATATATGAATGTATACATGTATGCTTTAATAAGTGAATGAGTAATAGAAGGATAATAGTTGATATTATGAAGCATTATTTCAGTAGTATTGATTAACATATTTAATTCATAATGGTAATGTGTCACATTGAGATATGCATATTAGTGTTTTAAGATTCGTAAGTGGAAATATGAAATTCATCAGTTATTAAAAACTATGTTGGCCTTATGATGAAATTCAAGCCCTAGATACATATATGTTAGAAGTATTTTTGAATTTACATATCGATTAATGAAATGTTGGATATGTAATAATCTATTTTGTTAATAGAGTAGTATACAAATGTCAAAAGAAGATACTTTTATATTAGGGGTAAAAATGATTCTACAAGGTCTTGTATTAGATTGCGTATATGACATTAGATTATTCATGAGAAATAAGATATACATTTTGCTTAGACATAGGAATAACATGTAAATGTTGAAGCATATATTGATACAAATATAACTTGGAAACATAAAATGTGTCTGTCTCAATGAGGATAGCCATGGAATAAAAAACGTAGAGCCTCAATGGTGAAAGAAATAGCTTAGATATCAATAACAAACTCTATGTAATATCGTAATTGATAAATACAAGTATATATACATAACAATTTGTCAACTTATGTATTAGTCCTTCCTAAATTATTATGTTTGCTACCATGGTATTACATACATGGAAAAATATGACACTCTAAATGTAGAAAAGAATTAACTCCTCACATGGACAATAATAGAAATATAATAGATCATATATTTATCTAACATGATTAGAAACCCTACAATGAGAGTATGATGGGATATTGCCAATAAAATGTAATATATATCTAAATTATAATGAAATTCATAAACATGTGATATTGATTATATACATGTACAATACAACTGGAATGCTTAGAAGAAAAAAATATAATGTGAAAACCATATAGTAGTAATATCCCTGGGAGGGAAAGATAATCCTGATTAAAAAAATTGATTTCAAGCCAATAATCCTATGGTCACATCGAATTCCTTTTCTTATTAGATCTCTAAACTTAGGAGCTCATTGAATCTCAGGTGTGAAACATCTTGGAATCTTTTTGCAAAAATAGGTACTAGATACTAGTTTACTTATTGAGTTATTCTTTTTCCCTCTTGAATTCCATGCATCTTGTTTGTAGGTGAACCCTAAACATTTTATAAGACATTTTTGCTTTTTTGAAAGTTCACCACCCCTAATAAATTATTGGTGGATCTTATTCAATATTATGATAGCATTGAGTTGATCTTGGAGTTTTGACTCCCTAGACTTTAGTCCTTTGTGCTTTGGCTCCTAGAGGGTGGGTATGTCCTTCTACCCTATTCACAAATTGTAAATGGACTAGTGGTCCATCACTATTCTAGTTGAAATAGCAGGCCATTATGTCATTCTTTTATCTATTATTTAATATATGACATTGTAGTCATATATAAAGAAATGATATGGCAATTTTTAATCCTAATATTTAAAGTTGAACATTTTGTTGCAAATAATCTTTAACATTTTGATATCTTGAACATGGACAATTTTGCATAATTGTTAGCCTTGTGGATTTACAATCTTGAATTACATACACTAAAACATTGATACTTGTTATTCTCATTTTGTTAAATGAAGTCCACCAAATAGTCCTCTTCTAGAATTCATCTTATACCTGAATCATATTTCGTTCCTATTTTATTAATAGCTCAATAATTGAATATAATACCAGGTTTTTTGACCTATGTTTTCCTTCTTGGAGATCATGTGTGGTTTCATTCGCTCTGGGAATTCATTGACATTCATTATATGGAAGATTTTGAAGAAACATGCCCATGTAGTCCTATGTTGAAGAGTAGATAGGAACCATCTATGTTTTTAATTGTAGTCAATATGTATAAGCTTCCTTCCAAGACTCTAAATGTAAAATATGAATGTATCCAAACTTGTTTATATGATTTCTAATTCAAATCATGTTGAAGGAAAAAAATCTAGATCAAAAGATTGAGTTTTTACAACATGGTATCAGATCCATAAATAGTTGGCACTCATGCATCTCTCATGGAATTTAGGGTTATTTAGGAATACAAATGAGTAGTAAGTACTTAGAAATATAATTTACAAACACCCTAGTATCATTGGTCCAATTAGTAGGATATACCTTGACTATAAGTACAAAACACAAAAAGCCAAGGATGTAAGGTATGTACCTTAATATAGAACTTTATGGAATGTATCTAGATCATTTACTAGGTTTTGGTCTCTGCTAGATTTACATGGAGATATTATGGAGGAAAAAAAAGGTCAAGATACATGTATGTATATTAATAACAAGGCCCTTGGAACACTAAAATGACCACTATAGGTACACAAATGAGTAGAGTACTCTAGAATTTTTCTTTAGTTTGGGTCAACCACAAATAAATTGCCCATATATATAAAATAGAACAATTATATAGTATAACCCTATATGAGTAACGTCCATGTATATATAATCACATTTGATAAATTTAATTAGGAACATTGAAATATATTTGAGAGTGATGTAACATAAATAATTTATGCCAAAGTTGTTAATTAAGTGAGAATAATCCATCACCATGTAAGTGGAATGAGATTAATTTACACTCCAATCCACTTAGATGGTGGTGGGGTTTCCGCATTTACATACTAACCTGGCCAAAGAAATTTCTACTACTTGGGAAAATAATAATCCCTAAATAAATTCACCAACCCAAATCATAATGTGAAAAGAAAGAGAACGTGTGTGTATATAATCACCAGTAATATAAAGAAAACAAATGATATGTTATGTCATATATGAAAAATCCCATAAAACTTGATTAAAGAAAAATATAATACCACTGATAGACTATAAACCTACTCAGAGAAGTGTATCACAATAACTTATTTTTGGGGAAGTCATGAGGTATTCTTATTTATCTTGCCCTCCTTGTGGAAACAAACTTAGAAAAGAAGTACAAACAGTAATTGAACTTTGAAATCTCAACATGTTAGTACCACTACCATTACACTCTTCACTAGCTAAAATACCTCTAATATCATTAGGGGGTCTAACATAGATGAAATGTCACCTGGGGTGTTTGATATGGAATTTGGCCAACACATAAATGGACCTATCGATCTCCCTTGGGAGTGACGATGATAGTGCAGTCATCATTGATACATCTTTAGGTCTTCATGATTCAATAAGAATAATTGGGAAGCATTAGGTGATTTCTTGTACACATGTCCATAGAGACCAAGCAATCAGATTCAATGCACACTTTTATGAGCCTCAGACATTTTCCAAGACCGAGAATTGAATAAATACACATGAGTTCAGCCATGGTTGAATCAGATGTGTGCACCATATCGCCAAGTCCTCCTACCCAGTTCCCAACACTGTCCCTAGGAATTGCTGTCACAACAATTACATGTTTGCTGATAGCTACATTAGAATTTAACCTTGATGCATATGATTTCCACAACAACAATAAATTTTATGAATATAACCTATAGAGACAATCAATTTTGATATCTGATGATTAGAAGGATATATAACATACTCCCTTTCTCAGCATGTAATTACAATAATGGAATAACTCTTGAAAGAGAAATTAAAAGTAATTTGAAAATGATATAACATTAGATTATTAATGTTAGAATGAGAGTTAAGAAAATAATGGAAGATAAAGAGGGCATTAGTCCTATTTTTGATCATGTCGATGAACATAAAATTGTGATAGTGAATGTTGTCAGTGCTTCAATTTTAGGTCACAATCTAGAACCACATATATATGAAAATGAAGGTGCGGTAGTGGCCTAGTTTTAGGTCATAATGCATGACCATTGTTGGTGTAGGAAAATATGGTGTACCACATGCTACAAGGTGACATTACAGTCAAATTAGAAGATCCTTTAGATCATATAAGGTTAATATACACATAGCATGAGCTACGTAGGAGTTATGTCTAAGGTTAATGAATTAGTAGCCTTACTATGAAATTGTGAATGCTTGTTTCGAGAGGATCAAGCTAAGTTGGAAGGCATGCCAAGTAGATAGTTGTTAGCCAGTGATAAGTCATGTGTAGCTTAGTGCTAAGGCAAGTGTTCGTATGGTGGTAGATGAATGTAGTGGATTCTAAAAAGTAGATGACTAGTAGGTAAAATTGGAAGACTTTGTGTATTTAGATAAATGTTTAAAATATGTAATTTTCATAAGGTCAAGGATTCTTGAAAAGGTTTTCGTAAATTTGGGTGAAGATTTAAGAAAATTCAAAATTTTGAATAAATATTGGAAGCCTTTCGGTGGGCACTAAAGAGCTCAAGTGAGTGTGGTGGATCATGAGAAGATGCAAAAATTGGGAAGCATTTCCATAGTGATCAAGTCAAAAGGTCTTGGAAATGTTACAAAATGTAAGTTGTCTTGAAGGCTATTATAGTAGATTTATAGCACAAAGTAGGCCACCATAAATATGAAGGTCAATCACTCAAGGTGAAAATATGAATGGGTAAATTTCAGTATCCTAACAATGGAGTGTGGGATTTGAAATTTTAGTAAGATGATCTAATGGAATTCTACTTCCCTACTAGCATAGCATAATCTATTTAAAGTCCCCCCTTTAGCCCGTTAAATTATATGCCAGTTTCATCCTTCTCAAGCATGACATGGATGGTAGGTGTCGGTCCTTGACTTCTTGATGGCATGATGGTACTCATCAGTGGGGTAACCCATTTTCTTAACATTGGGTGTAATCCCAAAAGACCTCATGAATACAATGACAGGGACTGGTCCTTAGTGCTAAAAGAGAGGAGTTTCATCTAGGCCTCTGGATGACCAATATTTCATTATTTGTGTACCTTTACCAGCATCCACATGCCTCACCCTAGGATCCAACATGAGTGTTGGCACCTATTCCATAGGCATATGGGATTATAGGCATGTGAAGCATAGGACTGTGGATTTTATATTTTACAAAGAAAGCCTATGATAGATTGGAGAAGGAACTTACAGCAAGTTGGAAACCCCCATACATACATGAATTTTTTTCCCTTTACCAAAACAAAACAACACATGCAATCACATGTTCACACAATTTTCAAGAAATCAAAATCCTACTCATGATGGAAGGCTTCTCTTATCCACCTATCTTCCCCGTTTTTAATGTCTTTTTTCATTTTTAATATAATACAAAAGAAAAAGAAAAATGAATAAAAAATGAAAACATTAAAAGGGAAGAAGAATAAAAACCTAAATGGGAGGCAGAAATGGAACCCTAAACATGAAGCAACAACAAATCCCAAAATGAGAAGCTACATCATAATTCTATGCGGGAAGAGACTGTAAACCCTAAAAGAAGAAGCAATGAGAAACCCTAAACTGGAAGCGAGGACTCAGCTTTAAAGGAAAGTGATAGCTAACTCTTAAAAGAAATATCAGAATTGAAGAGGAAACAAAAAATGTCAATTATGAGAAAATTGAGAAAATAGAACAGACATCTGACTGATAGAAAATTTCAAAAGGGAAAATGGCAAAAAAAATGATCCTAGAAGAATGGAACATTCCACTATACATTAAATACTAGAAAAATCTTTTATTCCACATTCTACAAATATAAAAGAAAAAAGAAAAGAACCAAATCAAAAGAAAAACTCAAGAAAATAAAAAGAAAATGATTCCAACTGTGTAGTACTGCCTAATGGAGTTTCAAGACTTATTTACCCTTGAAAAAACATCCTACAATAGAGTAACTAAAAGATTGGATACAAATCATGTAAAATATCTAAAAAATAAACTTTAGAGTATCCACCAAGTTTTTTACAAAAATAAGGAAAATTGAATTTGTCATTTAAATTAGTGGACTGATGCAAAAAGACCAAAATAAAGATTCCAAAAAAAGGTAGATAGAAAAGAAGAAAGCATGACAAAAGATAAAGTTTGACAGTCCCAATATGACTAGGGAAGGTATTAGGCACACTCGCATTGCCTACGAAAATAGTATTAAATTTTGATAAATCTTGAGTTTGATACAGGAAAATAGTTTAGGTTTAACTAATGCAAACAAAGAGATAAAACAAGAAGAATGAAAATTTTCATTTTTGGATCTTTAGGGATGAAGATAACTATAGCTTTCTCATGTTCACCCTAAATTTTTGGGTTTCTTCCTATCTCTCGAAGAGAGATTTGATGGGAAACTTGTCTCACAAGTTATCTAAAAAGAGGTTTCAAACCCTTTTGGATATGCCTCCTTTATATAGGAAAGCCATGGGCTCAAAAAATCCTAATTCGTATCCCTTTCCCAATAAGAATCTTTAAAACAATCCAATGATAAATGCTCATATTGGAATTCTAATTGGTTGACTAGATTACTTAATTGATGATTACATTCCATGTGGGACTCAAAAAGCATTGGATCAGCCGACTGGGTTAGCCGACCAGCCAAACTAGTTAGTTTAGATCCATAATTGAATTGTTTTTCAATTTGAGACCTTCGTTTTTGAATTTTGATCAGCTAACTAGGATACCAAATCAGATGAATGGCCCAGTCTAGTGAAAAATTAAGTCAACTAATTGACCATCAATTGATCTATTGACCCAACCAATCCAATCGTCAAACCAGACATTTCCATCACTAGATCGGATAGGAAATCAACATGTTTGTGATTCAGGATCTTTCTAATTATTTATTTGATTGTGAACTTCAATTGCATTATGCATCCTTATGTGTTTGACATAATAGGTTCCTAATTACATTGTTAGTAATGTTCAAAACATTACAAGAAAATATTGGTGTATATCCACACATCATTGTCACCCATGTAATAGGAATGAGTTGGAGGACAACTACAACATGTAAAGTGACCAATGTTGCCATGACTGTATAATCCCTTTGTCTCATATTCAGATTGAAATATAGGCATGGAATGTCATCCTCTTATCATTCAATCTATGTTCCTTGAACTAGAGTAGACGATTCGAGATTTTATGAGTTCAATACTCACATGACCTTGACCATGCATTTCATAGTCTTTCTTATCAAGTGGTCAGGATACCACTTCAACGGGGGACAAATATTGGCAACATCACTCCAATCATCTTAATGAGTTAAACTGCACCCAATAACCATGGTTTTAGCAACTCTTATTTAGAGAATGATGGGTAGGTGGACAAAGTACACAAAATAACATGTGATTATTGTAGTGACTTCAGGTCTAAGGATCACAATCACCACTGTCACATCGGGATACGACCCTGGCTTATCATTACATGACTTCCATGTGTCAATCTCAAGGTGGGAATGTACTATACAATTTTTCTCTAAAAAGTACCCATGTATCTGAGTTGATAACTAATCATGAATAAAGAGCCATTTCATCACTCACTAAACATGCTAGTCGTGTGTATTATTGTTGTCGTTAATATCTGTAATAATAACTGACTAGGAACATAACATGAATTATTACTCTCATTACACATATGATTTCATGTTAAGATCCTCCACCCAAATCATATGTCATTGGGTCTAAACATTCCTCATACATTATTTAAGTTCATGCATTATCTCAAATTGAAACAAACATTATAAATTGAATTGCCTTCTATTAATAATCAATTATTCACCTTTTACAATCACCATAAGATGTTTCTCAAGGAATGTAACTAACAGTATCCCAATTGCACTAGATCCTATCACTCATGAACCTAAATCCAATTAATCTAATAAGACCATAATGCTTTTATTGTGAAAGTTCTTTAGTCAGAGGATCAACAACATTGCCTTCATTTGGTACTATGTAAATCTTTATATCTCCTCATCATAGAATCTCATGTATGAGATAGTAATGTCTAAGTATGCTCTAAGAATTTTGATGTGATCTGGGTTCTTTATGTTGTGCAATAGCACCATTGTTGTCACATTTCTGCTCTACAACATCTTCAATCGTTGGATTTATCCCAAGTTAAGTAATGAACTTCTTGATCCATATTGCTTCCTTTTCTGCATAAAGATAGTAATGTACTCATCCTCTGTTGAAGAATCAACCACTATATCTTACTTGGAACTCTTCTTGCTTACAACTCCATTATTTCTAAAAAACACAAATCTTGATTGAGACCAGTAATCATCTTTGCCATTTGGAAGCTTACATCAATGTAACCTTTTAGAACTAACTCTTCCTTACCATCATAAATTAAACATTGATCCTTAGTTCTTCAAAAGTACTTAAGGATGTTATTTACTACTATCTAGTTACCAACACCATGATCCAACTACTACCTTATCGTCATGCTTAAACCATACAAAACATTTGGGCATGTACATAATATTGCATACATGATAGATCCAATTGTCGAGGCATAAGGAATCTTACTAATGTGTGCCTGCTCTTCCAAAAAGCTGTGACATTGAGATATAGAGAGACTTATTCCATGTAACATGGGTAAGCTTCCTTTCTTAGAATCATGCATGCTAAACCTCTTTAGCAGTTTTCCAATCTATGTAATTTGGATAAGCCTAAGAATCCTTCTAGATATATCTCCATAGATATTGATTTCTAGAATATAGGATTCTTGGCATAAGTCCTTCATGCAGAAGGTATTTCCCAACAATGTTTTAGCCAATTATATAGGTATGTCATTTCCCATTAATAGTATGTTATCTACATACAATATGAGAAATACAATCATGTTCCCACTAACCTTCTTGTATACACAAAGTTCATTTTCATTTTGGATAAAACCAATCTGTTTGACTGTCTTGTCAAAATTAATATGCCAGCCTCGAGGTGCTTACATCAATTCATAGACTGATCTTTGTATCTTGCATACTTTATTGGCTAAATTTGGAGTGATAAAACCTTCAAGTTGTGTAATGTACACATCCTTTAGAATATTCTCATGAAGAAATGCAATTTTAATGTCCATTTTCCAAATCTCACACCCATGATAAGCTACAATGGAAAGAATGATCCTCACGGATTTGACCCTGGGTAATTTCAAAAAGGTTTCATCATAGTCAATCCCTTGAACTTCTTTGAAAACTTTTTCCACCAATCTAGCTTTGTATATTTGTACATTACTATCTAAGTCAGGCTTCTTCTTAAAGACCCATTTGCACCCTATAAATGTTAACCCTTCAGGTGGTACACCATGGTCCATTCCTTATTGGTATTTATGGACTCCATCTCAGATCTCATGGCTTCCAACCATTCTTCAGAATCCAGTCCATCAACAACCTTATTGTAGGTGGTTGTCTCATCATCCTTAATGACCAACACATCATTTTCTTGAGTCACAAGAAATCCATATCTCTCTGGCTTAAGATGTGCCCTACTAGACCTTTGAGGTTCTTGTTTTATGATATGGTCTCGAGTTTTCAAAATAATTTTTGGTTCCTCTTGTTCCTTTTCTACCTCCATTGGTTCAATGTTTTTTATTGGTATTGAACTTCTTCAAGTTCTAGTTTCTTCCCATTTGTTCCTCTAAAAATAAATTCCTTTTTGAGTAATACAATAGTTCTAGAAATAAATACTTTGCTATCAAATGGAATATAGAAGTAGTACCCCTTAATTTCTTAGGGTACCCAACATAGATGCATCTATTTTATTCAGATCCAAGCTTTTCATAGAGATTCTTCTTGACATAAGCTTCACATGGCCAAATTTTCATAAAAGAACATCATGACATTTCCCATTCCATATATCATATGGTGTCTTTTCAATGGATTTTGAAGGTACACAATTAAGTGTAAACATGGCAGTTCAAGGGCACGTCCCCATAAGAAAATTGGAAGATTAGCTAAGCCATCTTTGATCATACCATGTACGAAAAGGTGAGATTCCTTCTTTTTGATACATTATTATGTTGTGGTGTTCTAGGTGGGGTAAATTGTGATTCAATACCTCAATCCCACCTCAAACATTTGACTAAGATATTCACCACCTGGATAGGATCAAAGTGCTTTAATTCTTTTTCCAAGTTGATTTTGTACTTCACTCATGAATTCCTTGAACATTTTAAAGTATCCTGACTTGTAATTCATTAGATGCACATAGACAAATCTATTGAAGTCATCGGTAAATGTGAAAGAGCATTGATATCCTTGTCTAGCACTTGTGCTAAAAGGTATGCACACATCAATATGTATGAGTCCTAATAAGTCACTAGATCTCTCATTTTTACCATGAAAAGTGCTTCTGTCATCTTTTCCAGCAAACAAGTTACACATGTCTCCATTGATTTAAAATCAAAAGAGTCAAGATAACCATCTTTGTGGAGTCTATAAATATAATTCTATGTTATGTTCTCTACATGAAAGTGCCAAATATAAGTTGTGTTTGAGTCCTTAAGTTTTAACTTCCTGATATTTATGTTATATACATGTTCTTTAATTCTTTTTCCAAGTTGATTTTATACAGTTTTCTTTATTTCCTTTTTCTCTAGGCTCCTTGTTTTTTGACTTTTTGGTTTCTTCTTGTAAATACTTTTCATATGGTAATGAGAAGAGGATACACACCATTTTTCATAAAAAAACACTTCCATTAAAGATATCAGATTTTGTAATGGGAAAATTCATCCATTATCTATAAGAAATTCAAAACCATTCATGTCTAGACAAGATATGCAAATAATGTTTCTATTTATGACAGGTACAAAATAATAATTCTATAACTCTATAACAAGCCCAATGGAGAGAGATAAACAATAGGTAACATCAGAGGAAACAACTCATGTTTCATTTGCAACATGTAGTTCCATCTTCCTTTTGTTAAAGGCTCCACTTCTTTTCAAATCTTGAATATTTGAGCATATGTGAGATCCACATATCTTGTCCAATATCCATGACGAAAAAGTATGTTAGTTTATTTCTATAACATATATAACTTAAGTGGAAATATCTACCCCATGATTTTTGTTCTTCAATTCTCAAGGTAGAGAGGGCAATTTAACTTCCAATGTCTAGCCTGGTGAGAATGGTGACAATTTCCTCCCTTATACACTCCTCCTTTTTCCTGAGTGTAGAAAACTTTTTGGCTAGATTTAGAACCTTTCTTATCTTTGACTTTTCAATTGTACTTTCCTTTTCCTTTGTTAGCCATCAATATGGATTTAGGATTGTCTTTAGTTTACTCCTCAATAGTTCTCTACATACCAAGTAAGTCTGTTAATAGATTATCAAAATTATTCATGTTATAGTTCTTGACAAATTGTTCCTTTGAATCCAACAATGATTTCCAAATCACATATGAGGACAACTCTTGACCTAAAGGAAATCCCAATCTTGCAAAACTTTCTGAATACCCAATCAACTTGAGTACATGAGGTCCAACTAGATCAACTTTTACAACTTTTCTCTTAAACAATGCCTTTAAGAAATCATACCTCTGATTCCTAGCATGTTCTTCATACATGTTACTTAAATGTGTTATCATCTCAACAATATCCATATTTTCAAGTTGCTTCTAAGTCTCATGATTCAAGGAGCATAGAATGAGGCATTTGATGTCCATGGCATCTTCAAAATGCTTCTTATGAGCTTCTCTTTCTATCCTAGCCATATCTATAGTTGGTTCATTAGGTACTACTGTGTCTAGGATATAGATCTTAGGATCATGTGTGAGAACAATCTCAACATCTGAGCCAATAATTGTAGTTATTCCCATTTTTCTCAAGGATTGATTGTAGTGAAAAAGGATTTTTTGTGTTTCCATTGATCTACATAGAATATATTTTTCTTGGGTTAACAAAAGGATTGGAAAACTACTTTGGACTTTAAAAATCTAAGTTGATGAGATTAATCTGGACTTAATTAATTACTCTCCCAAATTTTTATTAAAATTAATTGCCCTTACTATTAATACAGAAGATTATAGTGAACAATCTTCGAATGAGCCAAGATTGAAAACAAATTAAGATATAAGTCAATTATGGTTGATTGCCAAAACTTAATTATTGTGGTAGGAAACAATTAACAATTACATCCTATACAATTCTTTGGATATATGGTTGAGAAACTCCTTATCAATAGTTCATCATATGAATTATATGCCATCTTTATGCCTACAGGTGTTAAATCCTATTAACATCACCTAGTCATTTTCAATCCATGGCCTATACAATAAGATATTCATCCTATTGACAAAAGCTAGATGCTTATTGTTACACTTCCCCAAGGTAGACGGTGAACCATCCTGAGCATGCCCAATACTTACTCCAATTAGGTTTTCATGTGTATTGCACATGGAAGGCATCTTTAATATTTTTACTGTATTGAGGGATTTATATATATCCATATGTATCCAATCACCATTACAGATACATTATTATATTTATTATATCATGTAGCACTTACCACATGTTCTAAAACATGATGCCAATGACAACTAGTGCAATATCCATAGACAACAAGTATTCTAGAAACACAACCAAGACATTCACATCTAATATGACCTTAATGCCGCCTTTTTAGGGTTTGTAGTCTCCCAATAGGATAAGCCGTTCGACTGACTGATAGGCCCTGATTTGGGCAGTTCTTGTGTTGTTGTTGATCTGTCGTATCATATTGATTACAAACCCTCCAAGGACCATCCTCTTTGGAGTGGACAGTTCATCATCTCCTCCTCTCCACCATAGTTCACTGATTATGTCATCACTCCATTTTATTCTAATTGTATGCTTAAAATTTACATGGAGAATGAATAGAGAGAGGCATGGCATGCATTCCATATTACATGTCACACAACTTTTGATCAAAATCAAAATGGTGATATTACATGTTTTAGATCACACCGCAAAAACCTAATTATCATATCCAAAGACACCAATCAAAACCAACTTTCAAATGTCATATTGGTTTATTTAATACTTATATAAATCATATCATAAATGATATTAGGTGATTGTTGGGGATACAATTTTGCCCATAGTTTCTCCAATGAAAATTTTCAGTTCAAACCCAAAACAATGTTACAAACGTACAACATGGGATTTGATACCTTAGAGTTTTTGGGAATTAGATGTAGCAAAATACAAAAAAAACCTTCAACTTATACCCTAGCTGCTGGATTCATCATTGCTATAAAACATCAGTTGACAAAAGACATGAAAAGGATAAAGTTATACCTTTGCACACACTAGTTGTCAAATAACTAGACACATATTTTTTTTGGTGAAGAACTCGATCTTCCACATCTAGATCTGAATTGGCCACCAACAAATATAACTAGATCTATAAGAGATCTGGATCATCGACCAAGTTGTTGGATGGTTGTCCCCTTCAATAGAACTATGTTGTTGTCTTGTATAATATATGCTCCAAGCCTCTGCATGTGTGCCTTAGCCTCTACATATTCCATGTAGATGAGGGAGAATGTGGTACACCACCATAACCACCAAGTTGAAAAGGAAATCAAGTTATTGATGTACTAGTTGTCCCATAATTTTCTTTCTTATCTCCTATTGGGTAGAAATACTTAGGGTTTCTTCCTATCTTATAAGAGAGACATGATGCAAAACTTGTCTCACAAGTTGTCTCAAAAGATGTGTCAAATCCTTTGAGACATGCCCCCTTTATATAAGAGAGTCACAGGCGTAGGAAATCCTAATTCAAATCCCTTTCCTAATTGCAATCTCAAAAATTGTCCAATGCTGAAAACTTGAGATTTCCATTCATAGCTACCAAATAGGTTACCTGATCGACCAATTGTGTTCTTGGTTGGAATCAGGAAGCATTCTGATCGGATGATTGGGTTGTCTGATTGGCTAACCAGGTCATTATAGATCCAAATCTAACTTGCTTTTAAAATTTAGACCTTCCTTGCTAAATTCTGATTACTCGACTTGGATATCTGATTAGCCAATTGGCCTAGCCCAATGCAAAATTCGGTCAACCATTTGATGATCAATTGATCTTTTGACCCAATCAATCCATTTTCCTACCAGATATTCCACTTGCATGATCAAATGGGAATCAACATGTTTATGATTAAGAATCATTCTTATCATTTGTTTGATTGCAAACTTCAATTCCCATATGCATCCTTATATACATGACCAGATAGGTTCTTATTACGCTGGTAGTGATGTTCATAACCTCACAATCAAAGATTGGCATCTAGACACGCATCATTTCCATCCAAGTAACATGAATGAGTTAGAGAACAACTACAACCTATAAATGACCAATGTTACCATGACCCTATATTCCCTTTGTATTAAATATCTAGACTGAAAATGAGGCATGGAATGTCATCCTTGTCAATCAATCTATGTTCTTTGAACTAGAGTAGACTATTTGAGATATTGTGAGCTCAATGTCATATATTGACTCACATGAGCATGGCGATGTATTTCATAATCTCGCATATCAAGTGGCCAAAATATCACTCCAAAGGAAAGACAAGTTCCATCTGCATCACTCATAGCCATCCCCATGAGGCACAATGCATCCAGTCATTACCATTTTGGCAACTCTTATTTAGATCATGTTGGCCCAATGGTCAAAGAACATAGAAAAACACATGATCACTGTAGTGACTTTAGGTCTAAGGATCAAAGTCACCATAGTCACATTCAGACATGAATCTGACATGTCATCACATGACTTCTATGTGTTAGTCTTTTGGTAGTTCTGTTCAGTACAACTTGTTCTCTAACAAGTACCCATGTGTCTGAGTTGATATCCAATATCATGACTATAGAGACATAGTCATCACTCTCCATACATGTCAATATTATTTACTATTGTTGTTTTATATAATCTTAAAAATAGTAACAACTAGGAACATAACAAGAATGAGTACTCTTATTATATATATGATCTCATGTTCAAGTCCTCAACCCAAACCATATGTAATCAAGTCTAAAAATTCTTAGGACATTATTAGATTTATTCATTATCTCAATACTAGAACAAACATGATAAGTGAAATAACTCTTTGTTAATAATCAAATTAATTGCAAAATACCCCTTTTACGATCATCACATGATGCGTCTAAGGGCATATAGACAACACAATAATGGAACACCATGGAGACATACTACTTCTAGTATCTCCACAAATGTCAAGTCTTCCAAGTCGATGGTGATTGCTTTTATGCATCAACTGGCTAACTATACAACATGGCCATTCGATATCCTTTCTCAACATGGGTAGTTGATATGATAGGTAAGATACATCATAAAACTTCAAATGAAAATTTCTTCATTCTGGTTGTGATTGACTACTTCACCAAATAGGACAAAGTCGTCTCCATAACCAATGTAAAATCTCAACAAGAGAAAGTTTTACCTTTAAAAGGTAGCATGGTGCTTGCATAAGAGGAGCTTGAAAAGTATTCTTGAGGATCACATTGTGTTAGAGAATAAGAGAAATTATTCAAGAAGGGATCCTGAAATTATTTGAATGGTTCTTGGCATTTTTTTATTTCATAGAGAGTTCAAATGAATCTGATACTACTTAAGATGTCAAACCTTCCATTTAAGAGATTTACCATATCCTATGTAATTGTAAGCATGTAATGAAGTTGAAAAAATCTTGGAAAGACTATAAAGTTGTAAAAGCTACACTTTATAGGTGATTATAAAACGATTATGCAAAATTTTGTTAAGCGATACTATTATCCTTTATAATCACTTTTGGCACATGATCCCCACACATGAACAACTTAAATAATATTAGCTTCATATGATCTTCAAATGTTTATTGTGTGGGATGAATGAATATACTTAGGAGCATATTTTGTCTTGATCATGGTATAGAGTATGGGATTCATATCAGATTGATCATGATAGTATACTTAGAGCTCTATGTGACTTTGTTTTAGTTAGTGGAAAAACTAAGATTGTGTTGTTTTGTAATATATAGGATTTGGAGTACAATTTGAAATATAATATGTTCCTCGAAAAGATGAAGGACAATACAAACTTGTAGATATGCATACTAGAGAGTGAAAATGATTTCAGTAATATTTATTAGCTTCATACTTTGATATATATTGTTTTTTTTTGGGACCAGATAGTATTTGTTGGCAACATAATCAAATTTGTGGATATTCTTTTCCAACATTTATTGTGATCTCTTAGTATTGTTTATTTTTCATTTTATCTGTGCAATTTCCTTGTAGTATGGTATCTATTCAAGATCAATTGGAAACATACCCATATTCTTGATCAAACATGGTTTCTTTTTGGTATGTATGTGAATAATTCAAAGATAAGACAAGATGAACCTTGAGAAGATAAATGTTAAAAACATTGTACAAATCATAATTCTAGGGAGTTAAATTTATTTACTTGTTTGTTTTAATGCTTTATCCACACAACTCACATAATTTTTTATTAACTTTAGCCATGCACAATTTTAAACTTTAAATAAAAAGGGAGCAAAATTGACACAACAACAAGAAATATATGAAAAAAAATTCTTTAGGAAAGAGCGGCTAGAAATTATACATTTCAGCAATATATGTAACAAAATAATCAAATTAGTCAAGTGATCAATGAATGAGAAAAGTTATACAAAAAGGTTTCAAAAGAAAACTTATCCTTCAAAGTGAGTCATTGAGGTACGAATAGAATGAAGTATCATACAATCATGAGAAATCCATACAAATCATCTATATTGGTTATTTTCAATTGAACTACCCATTGCAGATTTCCACCAGGAATATTGATGTTCTTCATGATAAAAGGATACAATGAATTCACGTTGTAATAATTAACATCCTTACCATAAGGAAGATAGACATCATCATGATCACCATAGTATCCATGATGAATGGAAGTATCATCATTCAAGTTTGGAATACAAATTGTCCAGTTGACAGAACCGTCAAAATCTAACGATAGGTAGTTAGAGGACAAGAGATGGAAGTTTAGTCTTGTTCTCAATATCAACACGATAAGCTTTATAATAGATATATTGTTCCTTACTTATTATTCCATCAAGTAATATGATGCCCAATTTCAATTACTCTATGAAAATTTTGGGTAGATTAGACACATACACTTTTTCATTGTTGATGTCACCTTTACTACCTAATTTTAGGCATAAATGTTGAGTAGATCGTCTAGACAACTAGGGTCAAAGAAAAAGGAAAATCATTGAATGTCTAATTCTGAAACTTCAATAGATTCTTTATACATTAGCATGCAAATAGAAGAGTATTTGGTTCAAATTTACTAATCCTAATTAAGAGACAAGCAACTTGTCTCAATTTTGTGAGATTTAGCTTTTAATAAAGTTTTACATTGTTCTTCAATCAATTCTTATTAATAGAAATACTAAGTTATATATACTTTATTCTAGAAGGTCTGGTAGTTTTTCCTGATTGTATGATTATCAAACTTTATCAATTTATATTATACGTCAAGCATTTATTATAACATATCCTATAAGATATACTTATGCATTCAAATATAAAATGCAACCAACTTAGGTCTAGGTCCTTGTGGGAATATTTAACTCCAGAAAATAGAAGACCCAAGACACAAATGCTTGACATTTGTATGATACCCACTCCTCCAAAAATCATCAACAAGTTGATTAGAATAGGGAGAATAAGAAAGTGAGGCAAGATAAAGGATATTTCATAACCCTACTTTACATCCAATAGAGCATAAGGATTTTTCTGGTGATCAAGGCCGAGAAGGGTCAAACAATAACTATCGAGAAATATAATGATGATCTAAAGAAGGAAGATCAACATGATCAAAACCAACACATACAAATACACAATTGACTCATGGGTGAAAATCATATGGGTGTGAAAGATACACATGAAAAGAAATAAGAAAATAGCACGTAATTAATGTCGAATAACAAAAAGTCTACTATTGGGTGAGTAAGTGGAAGTCAAAAGTTAGAAGGTTATAAAGACATGGGAAACTCTTGTGAATTTTCATGAAGCTACATGTACCAACAATGTGTTTCACTTCATTTAAATATCTTACATACCAACTCCTACATAAATGCCTTCATAGAGGCGCGAGCTACAAACAAGAACATGCTACAATGCTCTGGGTTTCTATGATAATGAAGCTCTAACAACCCATGAATGTAGTTTACCAAGAGGATGTTCAAAGTAAAAGTATAAAAATGTGTAGAATGCAATAGATGAAGTGCATCAAAGTATTTTTATTGATAGGACAATTGGTGAATGCTTGTGTAGAGAAATATTACACAATCTAATGCTTACGTTGAACATGACATAAGTTGTAAACCTTATGTATATGTGGGAAATAAAACACCCCTCTTAATATCACATAAGGACCATAACCCAATACAATAACAATAATATACAAAATATCTCTATGTAATATCAATGGTGGACAATTTGAGAGTACATTTATGAGTTTTACATGATTGAGAGAATTATGTTACAATTTAGGGCATGTTAGGTGTATAAGAAACTAACAAGCTTGGTATACATGATTTGATAAAGTGTTGGTAAAAGTGAGAAGAGACAATCAACTATATCCAGTAGATGAAATGTTGTAGTCTTCATCATGAAAATTGATATGATGCATGTTATTTGATAATATGTTGAAGTTACAATAAAGATTACAATTTTATAGTGTTAGTACATATTTTTTTGATACTAAATTGCTATTGAAAAATTATTTAGTGAATCAAAATATCTATCTAATAAAATTTCAATTGGTTTATTCATTATCTCTAATTTGTAACTAAGAAACTCACCCAGAATTTTCCCAAATCATGGTGTGAGGCATATTTTAGTGCATAGCTTGTTGGTAAGACACTATCCGACGACTATATTGATAAAAATATCTATATAAATTCAATCTTTTCTTCTATATTTCTAGTGTAATCTAAATTTTTGAAAAATCCAACCACGAAACTTGGTAAAAAGATTTAACTAATATTGTGATCCCACGACAAAGGTGCATGTCCATATCTGACACCATTTATTGATGAGTCACTACCACTTAATAGTGTGTTAACATGATAAAATTTAAATATTGAAACTTTATTGTGACAAGTCTTTTATATTGTTATCTTAACTATATTATTGAAATCATGTCTAGGGTTTTGGTCTGGCTAATATAATATTACATACATTAAGTAGTTTATAAAGTGATAAAATCCATGCTTGAGATAAATCTAAAGTATGAACATTTATATCTAATGTTGCCAATTTACATGATGTATTGTAGGTGAAAATACATCAATAGACAAGTTAAGCCAATTTAATTAAGTTAAAATTGACGAAGTGAGTGTCTTCTTGAATGACAAAAATTAGTAGATAACTTGATCATATTCCACGAACATGGTCCTTTTGTCAATGGAAAATAATTGGAATGTCGGAGTTTCATGAGAATCATTGTTTAAAAAATTAAAAACGTTCATATTCAAGATTTGCAACATGACCATATTATGGTAAAAAGATCACATATTAATTAAATTGTGGTCCCACAATACAATCGTGGTCCTATCCCATGGTCTCTTCGAATGGACTTTGTTGAGTACGAATTTGAAGAAGTTGTATCTCATTCAGGTGATTGGAAAAATATCCAAGTTAACCAACTTGGCATCAATGCTCAAGGATATTAGTAAGAATGTATTGTAACAAAGCATATCTAGTATATACTATGTATGAAATACAAAAGGGTCCCAATTATACCAAAATCAAGACCAACTTGACATAGAAGTTGTCATTTCTTATATCACAACCAAGCAACATAATTTGATGCTTGCACCATCACAGACCCATGTTTTTTCCAACCTCACAAATATATCCTCATGCATCAATAGAGGTGGGTGAATCATCATATTAATAAGTTTCCTTCTACTATATAAGTCTCAAAAACTACTTTACTATACACCTCGAATCCCCTCTGTATTAGTGTTCATGCTCCACCATTAGTAAGTCTACAACGTACGAAGAGAGGGTTATGAATTCCTCAACATTAAAAAGATTGGCATGAAAGTTATGGGATCCCATTATTTATATTACATTGAATATTCCAATATCATAAAGGTTTCTAATATTTAAATACTTAAACATGAATTTTATGGAACTACAAAGTTTTGGAAGCATAAGGAAAATGGACATCTCAACCATGTAAAATGGACACATCAATTCTTTACCTTCATCTAAGCAAACAACCAACCAATCCCTTCCTAACTATCAAGAAGATATATATAAGAAAATGCATGCATACTATTTCTAAAAAATGTAAAGACAAAGATTAAATAGTGGTAAAGTAGCAAAAACAAGATAAGATAATACATAGATAAAAATATTGTTCAAAATTTTTGTTGATAAGGATAAAAATAGAAAGAAACTAGTAATATAAGAGAGATATGTCACTGAGGATAACCTAGGCATATCAGAACTTTCTTCACACACTACCAAGAGAATGATCCTCAAAATCCTGATATATATGATGTTCCATCTCTGGAGGGATAGGAACAACACAAAAAAAAGAAACAAAGTAGGTATACATTTCATAATAATGGTATATGTGATCTAGAAAATGTTAGGGCTTTGACAGTCAAAAGAAATAAAAAAGATTTTACCATAAAAGGAGGACTATAAGAAAATTGAGTAAGTTTAAGAGAAAATATCTCAAGAGGATTTATAATTAAAGATTTCATAAACAAAGTTTTGTGACTAAAAAAATTGCCAAAAAAGTGAAAATCATCCATTTTAATTAGATGTGAAAAACTTGAATAATATAAAAGTGCATGTAGAATGTGTTAACACTTCTACCATAAAAATGTTGAGTGAAGCAAGAAATGTTACACATATTCTCTTTTAGATTCATTATAGAAAATATCACAAACACTTAATTTTATAATGTGAAAATATATCGCATCCATAGATAAAAAGACATAAATTACATTATTCTAGTAAGTAACTACATGATTCTTAACAAAAGAATAGGTCCATTTCACATAAGAGTTTGATGACAACAAATAAACTAACCAAATACTTGCATAACAAACATGAACAAGTATATGTGTATTAAGTGCAACAAACTAGAACAATATTATCCAAGTTGGAAATAACACATTTACCATAAAAATGTATTAAGTAGGAAATGGAACACATACGATCTTTTGAATTAATAATAGGAAATATCACATATGCATAAAATATAGTGTGAGAATATAACACATCCACTTATAACAAAACCTATATTACATTATGCCAGTAAAATTCTATAGAATGCTTAACAAATGAATCGGCAAGTTTATTCCATATATGATTATTTAAGGTAAAAAAATATGTTAAAAATCCCTTGAGGTCACAACGTTCTCACAAGTATCTACATGGAGTAATGTATCATTTCATGATGATTCACAAAGGGTTTTAAGAGTATATTCAAGGAGAGTCATGCCTCATTATAAAGGAATTTAGAGTTTAGTAATATAAATTCCCAAATTGAGTATGGGTATTTACATACCTTAATGTTGATCATAAAGGAAATCCAAAAGTAGAACATTCCACAATTAGGGTTTCAACACAACTCTATTCATAAATTCATAAATTAGGGTTAAGTTCTTCTATTAGACAACAAACCCTAACATTTATATTTTGAAAACCTTAGGATTAGACCTTCAATTAAGTTCGATGAAAAATCATATTTTAGCATTTCCCTATGATAATGTACTAATTACTTATGACTTTACATGTTAATAAATTTGATGAATTTAAAGAAATAAAAAGGTAGTTGAATGACAGATATGCCTCAACATCTGCTTATTAACTAACTTGGAGTGGTGTAATAGTTTTGGCAAGTATATAATTAGGGAATGTTCTACTAAGTGAAACTAAAAGGTGAGAAGTGTTTTATGCCCCCAAATAGCCAAAGAGGACTCCATGAGCCCGTGAGGACAAGAGGGTTAAATTGCATGGTATTTTCCTCCTACTTTTTTCCATCATTGGGTTTCTATGAAGCATGAAGCTCAGGATTGGGTTCCCTCACGTTGCATCATATCATGTGTTAGAAGACCCTATCATTTATGTGATGATTTGATAAACTCAACAAGTAATGTTTTGAGTCTTAGGGTCATGAGATTAGCGAGGAGCTACCTTTGGTGTGAGCATATGAATAGGGTTGTCAATGGGGAGGGTATTACCGACTTACCCTCTATCCATACCCCATTTATCCTTTCCCCATTTCTCAACCACATTAAAAGGGGAGGGTAAGGTATGGACATTATCCATAACCTTTTACCATTTTACCCGCATTCATTTAACAAATATATATAACTATATAGAAGCTTCTAGTTTGAATTCCATTGTATCTTTTCCAATAGGAAGGCTTATGAGTTGCGTGTTGATTTCCATCCCCACTCACACTCCAATGATTGTAATATATAACTATTAAATGTTGAATCAGTTGATAGGGCTGCAGAACAATGGAAAAAGGATGACGATACAATCTTAAAATAACTTATTTGCGGACCAATGTCTAAACATATTACACTAGTATAACATTGTCCTGCTATATTCACATATGTGAAAATGCAAGTCAAGAAATATGTGAATTAATCTTGATCACCCTACACAGAACCTTAAAATAAGTTAGCTTTTTATAAAATTTTCTTTATATAAAATTACCGATTTACCCTCCCCATTTACCCTGTATGGAAGAGGGCAAGGGTAAGAGGAGGGTAAGGAGTTTGGTAAGAAGGGTAATTACCCTTACCCGCTACCCTCTGGAGGGTAAGGGTAAGAGTAAAGCCTTACCCTTCCCATACCCTCCCCCTTGACAACCCTACATATGAATGGGGAGCTTGGGGGATCAAACTAGAGAAAAGCATGGGGAAACGAATGAAGAAATAGGAAGAAGAAGTTGTAAGGGTTCTCACAAAGGGGTTGATGGGTCAAGACAATGTGAATTGACTTGGAAAGAAAGAGGTTTCCAGAGATGTGGAAGATCCTCATTCTGGAAAATGAGGATGATCCCAGGTTTGGATGAGGGGCATGGTAGAAAATAGTCTTTTTAAGATCTTTGGGTGATTAAATTAAAAAGGAATTATGCTTAGGGGTTATCCAAGTCCTCTAAAACTAATATAAGAGAGGAGGTCATTATAGTTAATTAGGTGTTTCCCTAAATGTTCATCAAAGAATTGAATTAGATATTAGTAGATGGGGAAGGTAAAGAGGAGATAAGGGATGAGAAAAATAGGTGAAACAGTTCATGAGAGAGAGAAGGGAGTAAAGAATCAAGTTTTTGGGAAATAGAAACATGAGGAGGCATTACAGGAAGAAGATGACCCTCCTGTCATCATATCATATGGTCGCATAACATAAGCCATCTGACAATGTGGTCTATAGGGTAATTAGGTGGATCCATGTCACATTCAAAATAAAAAAGAATTAGGTATATATATGTGATTTAATTGATTTAATCCATTAAATATAGTTCAAAATATATTTATCTTTCCTAATTTTATTTGGGGGAGTAAACAACATCCAATCGACATGAAATGTTTTAGGTAGGTTAATTTATATATTCGAAATTGGTCATCAATTTCTCTGTATGAGAAATTCTAATATTTATTTCATTACTCAGATGTATTCAAATAATGCAGTTCTTCCCTTCCTTTATTTATTTTGACAACATATTTTTTATTCAGCCATTTCCCTCAAACACTAACCTGAAGATGGTTCCAAATTAGGTAAAAACTTTTTAATTATAGGTCCTTAAAGAAAAGGATTTAAAAGATAGTTCTAGTAAAAAAAAGGTAAGTTTTCCTATGGTTATCGACGCGGGGAAGTGGAAAGGGGCAGCGGGCAATATAGGTGGCGGCTCACGTTCTAGGAACTTGGGTAGCAATCAAGACAAAGGGGAAGGGGAAGGGGAAGGACAAGTTGGATGGCATGTAGATGATAGAAAAAGAAGATCTAGAAGCCCAGGGTTTCTATGCACCATGGGTAGCATGTCAACATGGACTGAGACAATGAAAGAGCAGAACATATATAGTTGTCTCTACATTTCTTAGGCAAGGATAGAGTTCTAGTATGCATGAATGAGAGGGAATTCCCATGAGATGCACTAGATGTTTGAACCCTGTCTTGAAAACGGTTCAAGTTGTCTGATGGACTCTATGATGATGTTTAGAACAAGAACATGGGTTGGGTTATCCCACCATTATTGAATCAAAACAAAACCATTTGGGTAAGGAAAAGGAACTCACACAGAGTTGCGGTGAATCCAAAAGCACCTAAACTTCATATTTGGATAAGGGGAAGGATAACACATGCCTTTTCCTCAACAAACTATTTGAATAAAACTTGGAACCAGAGGTTGTTAGCCTAGGAATGAATGAGGAGGATCCATGTATAACTGTTGATCCTATTAAAGTATAATTTCCAATTAGACCATGGCAATACATTGTCATTGTTAAAGCTTAAAGCATTAGGAATGGAGATCGACTATATGACCTTAAGGGACGTACTAAATGCCTTGTGGAGCCTCATTGGGAGAAATAACATATATGAACTCGACCTTAACCACTTTTTAGTCTAGTTATCTTGCATAAGAGATTATGAAATGGCCATGATCAGAGGGCTGTGGAAGATTTTTGGCTGCCACCTAGTTGTTTGGGATTTGTATTCAACCTTCAATCCCTCAAACAATTTACCATGATATACTATGTATTGGGTAAGGGTACTTAATCTCCCACTTCATCTATATGCTCAAACCATGTTTTAATTTATGGAAAGGTGTTGGGTAAACTAGTGAAGGTAGATGAACATATAGTAAAGAGGACTAGAAGTAAATTTGCAAGGTTAACAATTGAGGTCAACACATCCAAATAATTAATACCATCGATTCAGATAAATGGATTCGATGACAACATTAAATATGAAGTAGTTCCTTTTGGATGTGCTCATTGCAAGGAGGAGGACGATATGTCAAAAAATTTCCGCCCCATGATCGACTACAACAAAGAGGTGCATGCAGTAAACAACATGACACCTAATGTGAATAGAGTGGAAAGTAGCAAGGATATCTATAAAACACAACGTGAGAGATGAAATCGACAAGGAAAAGAATAGAAACACGACAAGCTGCCAGAAAAACCAAGTAGATTTTAGAAACTGGTTTGAAGAGTAACAAGAAGAGAATGGAGATGAAGCAAGAAGAAAAGGAGTTGAATGACACGATCAATCTGTAATAGGTCAAACATATGCACATACGACACCTAATGTATGGAAGAATAAGAAGAGAGAAAGCTCCTTTGCAACTCCTACCTAGAAGATAGAAGCATTGAAAGACATCTCAAATGAACATAATGCTCTGAAGAAGGACATGAACTCTATTGGAAATAACACTAGAAAGGGAGAGTACACTATGGTAAATCCATATATAAACGAGGTTGTTGAAATCACCATAGATTCTGAGGCACATTCAAAATGCTAGAGCACCACAACCAAGAATAGATGTTGTCCCAACAGTCGCCGCCCAGATGTGAACTATTTTAGATACAACTACCCCAAAAACCACATTTGCAGGAAAGATGATTAAGGGTAGAGGAACTAGAATGAAGAGACAAAGTGAGTCGAAGCTATTATCACTGGTAGAAAGTAGACAAAGAAGCCCTTGTTTGAGAGGAGAACACACAATGAAAGAAATCCTAGAAGTGTGCAATGTTGTTTCTAACAAAGAAAACACTGAACCATAGTCTTGAGTATCCCTTTTCCATCCATATCTATAAATTCCAGTGTTATGTCAAGCTTCTTGTGTTGGTACCTCTGAGGAAATGGTAACATGGATACTTGTAGGGTTCTGAAAGAATATATTATTTCTATAAACCTAACATCAACGTTGAGAGAGCTATCAATACTATCCATCGACTAGGATTTTCTAGCTCCCACAGGTCAGAAGCTAGAGGTTTTTCAGGCAGTATCTGGGTCTATTGGAATGTAGAATAGATCAATGTGGAGGTCATCAATTCACATCGCCAGTTTGTGACTTGTAGAATAAAGAACTCATACTTTGTTACCTTCATCTATGAAAATCCTCTTATTCAGGTGCGTAGTTTACTATGGAAACATATCATTGCTCTGGGAGAAAAGTTCCAAGAGCCATGGATAGTGGTTGGAGACTTTAACACTACTATGACACCTATGGAGAAAATAGGTCACTAAAACTTCAACCATCATGAAGCCCTCCTATTCTCAGACACCATGATTGTGGTGGGCCTCTCTGATTTAGGGTTCTTAGGATAGTGCTTCACTTTCCACCACATGCTATAGCAAGGAAGATTGGACTGAGTCCTGGCAAATAGGGTCTTCATGATGAAATTTCCTAAAGTTTTTGTGACTCATCTTCCTAAAGTTGAATATGATCACTATCTGTTGCTGATTCGGCCGATGAGAAGAAACAACCAGCCAAGGAGATTTGTGTCCAAAGTATCCTAGAGCTTAGATGACTCATTCTCAATGCACCTTCTGGTGTGCTGGAACTGTAAACTCAACTACAAAAAAAGCTCTTATTTATGCTGAGAATCTGCTCAATGAGTGGGATACACTACGATGCAAACAATTCATATCTTGGAAGGACCGTCTTCTGTGCAACATCGACATTCTTCAACAGAACATGGCTATAAGGTATGATGATATATCTGACCATATGTTAATCGATATGCAGGATGAGTTGTCTCTTCTACTCAAAGAGGAGGAGGAGGAGGATGAGTGGAAGGAAAAGAGCCATATAAATTGGCTCAAGTAAGGGGATAACAATTCCTACTTCTACCATGCTTATGTCAACCAATGGAAATGAGCATATCATACCAATGCCATCAAATGCCCTGGTGGATGATGGGAAACTGATGCTTCTGAAATTTTTTCTATTGTTACAAGTTATTTCATTGATGTCTTCAGAACACCAAGAAAGGTAGACTCATGTTGACTAGAGAAGTAGAATCCACTAAAATTGAAGGGATCCTAAACATGATGGATCCCAATAAGGCAGTAGAGCCAGATGGTACTACGATATAGTTCATCAAATCTAATTAGAAAATTTTAGAAAGGTCTGTAGTGAAATCCATAAAGAAGGTCTTAACATCCCCAAGTCTTGACAACCGACTATGTGATTTGACTATTGTCCTCATCCCTAAAACCTCTATGCCAGAAGTGAGTAGCCAGTTCTAACCCAATTCTCTCAACAATACCATACTAAAAATCTTCTCTAAGGTAGTAGTAGAATGTCTACAAAATTGGCCACAACTACGGATTAGCCCTGCCCAAAGCGCGTTCGCTCTAGGCAGGTGGATATCAAATATAACATCGTAGTTTCACAGGATCTGATCTACACAATGATACAGAAGATGTCATCCAAAATAATGGCTATGAAGTTAGATCTCACTAAATCTTATGATATGATGGATAGGAGTTTTATGGATGATACCCTACAAAAGAGTAATATACCAGATAATATATGTATGTATATGATGAACTCCATTACAAAGGGACGATCTACAATTGCATGGAATGATCAAAACACCACCTATTTCAAATCTATTTAAGGGAAAAGGGAAGGAGATCATTTAATCCCTTATATTTTCGTGTTGTGTATAGAACGCCTAAGTTAATTAATTGAAGATGTTGTCAATAGGAAGCTATGGAACCCAATGAAACTAGGTAGAAAAGGTCCACACATTGGACATATGTGTTTTGCAAATCATATAATCCTCTTTCAAAATCAAATGAGTCAAATATCCACACTATCATGAAATGTTTTAAAGAATTTGAACTTGCACTAGGGCAAGATATCTCAGTGGACAAAGCACACGTATTTTTCTCAAGGAAGGTTAGCAAGATGGAAGCAGATAGAATGTACGAGCTCATTAGTACGAGGAGAACATATGACCTCGGGAAATATCTAGTATTGTCGACTCTACATTCCAAAGTGAGCAAGAACTCTTATAATGAAATCCATGAGAAGGTTTCTAGAAGAATGAATTCCTAGGCAGCTCCAAGTCTGTCAATGGTCAGACGGGTGTTCTTGGTGAAAAGCACCCTCACTGCAATACCAACCTATATCATGAAAACGACAAAGTTCCCTTTCCAACTATGTGATAAAATTGATAGAGCTATTAGGAGCTTCATCTGGAGTGGAGGTCGTAGCAAGCACGGAGCGCATGTGATGTCCTGGGATAGAATAACCAGTAGTAAGTCCATTGGTATCCTAGGCTTAAAGTCCATGAGAGAATGGAATCAAGCCATAATTATGAAACAAAGTTGGGACATTACAACATGAGGGAGACTCTTTGGTGCTGATGCGATGATTTTGAGTCGCATTTATAGACTTGTTTTACTCACGTTTTATGCGTTTATTGGTCATTTTGGTGGTTAATATTGCATAATTCACTTATGCATAATTCACTTACTTTAGTCTATGATCCTTCTTTGTATCAAATTTCTCTTATTTTATTGTTTTGAGCATAAATGATTACAATAATATGTTTTATCTCGGCTTATGTGGGTTTGTTTTCCAATTTCAGGAAAAACACATATCTGCAGCTGTCGATACCATCGATGGCTGTCGATACTATCGACACAGCCACAGGCAGCGAGCCACAAGGAGGAGCGAAGAGTTTACTTTTTGGGGGAGCAAAACGGCCCGAGTCTTGCAAGTGCATCTCAGTGTATTGTGCTTTAGCAACCTACTGATCAAATGTCAGAGGGAACTGAGGGGCCAAGTTGTCACTCACACTTCGGTTGAGTCCCTTCATGAAAACTTGGATCCTTCTTTGCTTAGGAATACCAGTTTCATACCTTTCTAGGAGGGTGAAATGACGAAGGAATTCAGCTACAAAGTCATTCCCTTGGCGAATGGAATTGAATTCCATTTCTTTCTGTATGAGCACATATTGGGGGACATATTGGCGACGAAAGAGCTTGAGGAATTCCTCCCATTCCAATGATGTTGTTCCTCCAGGGAGGGTACTAGATAGATTTTACCACTAGACTTTTGCCGCTCCTTTCAACACGAAGGCAACATACTTGACCCATAAGTGTAATGGGCAACTCATACTTTCCAGTATATCATGAGTGGTCAAAACCCAATCCTCAGCTTTCTCCACTATGTCTCGTTCACTTTCCCCTTTGAACTCAGAAGGCTTCATCTTTAGAAAATCAGCGAGCGTATGTTCCTTGATCCCACCACTTCTATGAATGAACCCTTCCATGGCTACCCCCAAATTGATTGAAGTTGGGCCAGTTGGGCAGCTGCATCAACCTTTGGGTGTGAAGGGGGTCCCTTGCGGTGAGAAGGTTGATCTCTCTTTGGTGAGGGGGTGTAGTACAACTTTCTTTTGTAAGAAGAGGATTTTTTTTCATCTCAGATGAGGGGATATGGTGCTTTCCTTTCTTTTGTGAGAAAGTATGATGCTTTCTTATCTTCTCTGTTGAGGGGGTATAATTCTTGCTTTTCCTCTTTGATTAAGGTGGGGAGGGGGTATAGTACCCTTCACTATTAAATTTTTTCATATCAGGTTCAGATTTCTCGAAGTCAAATAGGTTACCTCTCCTAGAAATGAGAAAAGTTAAGTGTTGATAAGGGAAACTATATGAAACCCTAATTCAGAGCAAAGGTAGATGTCGATTGTTGATTTCTCTAATACCATTTCATGTGACGACATAGTTTTACACCATGCATCCATGTATGATAACAAAGTAGCTTGAACATCAACAAAATGAAAACATAACTATTGTTCTCTCAGCAAATACATGAGATAAAGAGTTTTGTCCTCCAGGGGCTACAATGCTAAAAGTACTAAAGAAAAGAGGATCACAAAGGACACCTAGCCTTATGCTCCTTCGCCATTTAGTATCCAATCTCAACAGCGGAATCTTTAATGTGGGTGGTCCTTCTATCCATGAATTTCCCAGAGGGAAAGAAACAACACATGGACCCCATAATGGGAAGAAAATAGGGTCAGCTAGGCCGGTACTAATTCATTTATTGAACTATTAAAAAAATAAAGAGTTATAGATCAAATTTTGGTAAGATTGCTTGGTGGACTATGATAATAGCAAAAAAATGAACTAACTAACATGATAATTTCAAAAGGGTACAATAATGTAGAGTGTTAATTAGAATCAACAATGAGATTTCTCAAACAAATATCAACATATCAAATTATTCAAAATAAAATGATTTATCTATTGGCACAATCAATCTAATATTTTGTCTTCGCCAGTGGCTAGGTGCCTAGTGTTCTCCCCTCTATGAGAGAACAACACTTCGCCTGTGGGGTAACCAGTAATGGGGGATCTCTAGTTGTCCATTATCCACTACGTAGGGTTGGGGGTCGTAACCCACCAGATCTAGTGAGCCAAAGCTCTTTAGCCAATATTTCGAGTTTTTGTGCCAATGTCTAAATCTACAACATTTTGATTTCTCTATAATGTTCAACTTTCAAATGTTGTCTTGGTAAACTTCAACAATAAGGAAAAGTCTAATAAAATGGTTCACCACTTTTTCAAAGTAATGTAGATGAAATCCAAGAGGGAAATAAATAGTTCAATAAATAATTGAGAATTAAGTACATGTTCCAAATTGAGAACTTCCAATCAAGTTGCACACAAGGATCAACGATGCAATTTCCTCAAGAATCTAGAAAGAGAGGAGTTATTAGAGTTATTTGATGTTTCTTGGCTTGGAATCACTTTCTAGTTTCTTATTAGGTGAAATGACAATTTTACCCTTAAGGAGTATTACCTTGAATGATTGCTTTTGGTTGTTGTAACATCTCATGTGAGTCATTAGTATAGTACCCATATTTATACATATAGTAACATATGATATTCTAATCATTATCCGTGTTCACTATGTACATGATTTATGTATTCATATGTTACATACCCATTAGGGAATACATATAGTATTGACCACGCGCATATATATATTTTTACTATGAAACCATATCTAGAAATTGGTTTTCTACACCTTTATAGGTTGCAAAATTTGTATTATAATTGTTATCTTAAATCTATTGAATTAGATTTTCTTTTCCACATATGTCCCTTAATATCCTTAGATATATATAAGGTAGGATTATAATAAGGTCATCAAGTGTATGCCCTTCGGTTTCCCACATTTATTCCTTAATATACTTATTCCTTAATGGTCGAATAATATAATTAAACTAATAAATAAGGAAATATGACTTACTACTATAAGAATTTAGTCTTAAATACTGGACTATAGTTATTGAGGATACTTCCTAATTTTCTCTTTATTTTGTAGGCTTCATTATAGCTCCTAGATTTCATAATAGACATATTACATATGTGATATTGATGTGCTTAGGCATGGCTTTTAGGTGGTTAGGGTGTTTCTTCGTTTGTAACTTGATTTATATATCATAATATGGATTTATTAACATTGCCTTTATCTGGTAGATCGTGATTGATTTTATGTATAGAATAGAACATAAAAAGGAGTCATCATGGTGTATATACCTTTTGGTGTGTGCGATGCTTTGGTTGTGATCTCGGCTTGGTTGCACATCCATGCAGTTGGCTTGCCTGCTGGTATTCATCATGGTGGTAATGACAACATTGAGGAGTTAGCGGTGGCTAACGAGGTTCGACGCTAGTCGTCGGCATAGCAGACTAGAGGAAAAGAAGGCAGTGGAGGGGTGTCTGTGTAGATCTTAGATGCAGCAGGAGTCGTGAAGCTCCCTACCGATAGAAGCAAGGTTGTCTTACAACCACCGTAGGAACCAGGGTTGGTGGTACTCTTGCGGAGGGTGGCGCAGGTATGTGTCATGGTGTTAGGTGAGGCTCTGGTAGTAGGTTGTGGGAGTACGATGGTTAGTCGTCGTTGATGGCAGAACCTGAAAGCAGGTCAGAGAGGAGAGGGAGGAGAAGGAGACGCCATGGTGGAGGCTCGTCGATGTGCACCAGGGCGAGTGCTGCTGCCACCGGTGAGAAGGAGAACAGAGAGTCTGTGGCCCAACAGGACGGACGATGGTTCAGGGTGGAAGATATATGTCATCGTCGTTGCAAGGGGTGGCGGTGGTGTCAGAGGCGAGGGCAGCAGCAGATTGAGGGAGGTGGAGATGCAACGAGGGGTTTGGGGTTGTGTATCTTGGCGTCGAGATTGATGGGGATATATATATACGAGTTGAATGGTGGATCTACGGTTTTCATAGCAAGGTGAAGCTTTGCCAAAAGTTTCTGGGTGACGCAATGTAGCGATTTGAGGTCCGTCAGTTTTTGTCTTTGCTTTAGGGAGCTTTAATTGCAATACCTTCTGTATCGTTTTGGACGCCTGGGGACGTAGCCGTCAGGTTAGAGGATTGAAAGGCAAATTCAAGGCACTTTGAATTCCTTGAAACAGCCAGGAAATGAGGGAGAACATCCTCTCCATTGCTCGTCCGAACAAAGCAGCCACAATGCTACTTTAACGTGAGGAAGCGGCACCCGGGTCAAAGCTTGGTTTGACCGGGAGTAAAAGGCACTTTTAAATAAAATTTTCATTATTTTGAAAATCCTAAGTTACATGTCAGTTTTCCTTGAAATTTTCACCACACCTTTAGGTGTCATTAAACTAAATTCTAAAATTATAAACCGCCATATTTATGATCTTGAGGTGGTCAATAAATTTATTCTTTGAACTAGTACATATGTAATTATCTAATTATAAGTATTGTATTTTTTGGTGTGATTCCAATGCTAAGAGTTTGAGTTGAATTTAATTTTCAGGTGTGGTCTGAATGGAATAATTTGATCAAAATAGGGACACATAGTAGTTAGGTGCCCAAATTTCAACATAATTCAAATGAAGTGTAAACATGATTGGAAAGGTTAAAAAAAGATATTTTTTATATATCAATAATTAAATTTTGTACCAAATTTCTATATGTTATAGTTCCAGTTATGTGATGGCAGTCTTATTTATTCTATAAGAAACTTAACTTTATACTTGCCTCTAATGTATGCATGCTTTGTTGTTTAGTAGCCCTGGAGTAGTGTAAGTACTTTGGTTTTTGGATTGTGTTCCCATGTTATATTTTTTAGATGGAGGTTGTGTGCCCCATACTCGAGTTGTATGTCCACTTTTATATATGTCTGGGAGTTTGACAGTACGTCATTCTCTACTAGGTTTTAAGATTGTGAGCCTTTGACACCATTGGTACATATATTGTTCTTGTGCTATGTTTATCTCACATGCATGCAGGTGGTAATTCTTGTGATGGGTTTTATGCCTAAAAATTTAAATGTGCTTCTACAACATAACCTTTCTGTTTTAATTCATGGAAAGTATTCTCCATGGAATCAATCTTTAGAATCCATATTCCTTTATGCCTAATTGGGTAGTCCTTTCCTTTTGTATGGGAAGTCTTGTTTATTTGACAATCTTTATTTCTCATATTTCTCAATACTCGATTTAGTATGTGCATACCATGTTTTATGTTGTGTTTTCTACTTTTTCTCTTCTTGTTGGGGTACGCTTCCAACCTCAGGTGTAGGTCAAGGAGAACATAACCAAGTTGGACCAGGACCTCATCGAGTATAGTTGAATCTTTTGGGAGATTTTCTAGAGGTGGTTAGATGACCCTCTACTAATCCTTTAGTATAGTTAGTTTTCATATGTATCAACATGCACGTTGAAGTATAGTGATAATATCAAGAATTATAATAGTTAGACATTTTTTTCCACTGCTACAATTGGTTACTCAAATCCTACTTTTGAAAAAAATTGATTACCATCTCTTTGGAAGAAAAAATAGTTGTGTAGGATGTTTCCTTTTTATTTGATTTAGTAGGGAGTGGATCCCCTCTCACATCCCACTCCTTACAGGGACAACAACATTGACATCATCTAGAGTGATGTAAACAACAACAAGATACAAGCTACAATGACAACTATGTGATTTATCAACCTTGTTAGTGGAAACAAAAGAGCAAGGTAACAACCCAAACACTTGTTGAACGGAAGCTGCAACAACATCCCTCAGTGGTAGTGCCATCATAGACAAATGGAGGTGACTTCTAGAGCACATACAAAGGACACGATAGGAAGTAGGAAACAGTGTTGAATGAAGGAGCTTGGTAGAGAGTTGGGGTTTCACAAGTCTAGAATGGAGTGAGGTACATGAGCCATTAGTGGGATACCACTATAGTCTTGTTTTAGAGAAAAAACAACACTATATGGAACATATACCTTGGTTTATAATCCAGTGACACTTGACATTGTTTTTTCTTCTTCTATTGTTCAAGAATCCCCCCTAAGAAGGGCCATATTAGACCCACCCCAACAAAGTAAACCCCAAGAATAGACACATGGTGGAAAGTAACCCATGTGCTATGCTAAGTAGCATGAATTGTCCTTTTAAGATTAGCCCCTGGTTGATGTGTTAGGAGGAGATTTGTTTCTCTAAAAAATCCTTGTGGGTATTTGAACCCAATTTCATTATCTCTAAATAACCGAAATTATAATATTTCTTAGGTGTATAATGGAGAGAAATCTTTTTTACAGGATCTCAATGAAATGCGTCTAGCATTGATTTTTTTTATCTAAACCTGATGTTTTATGAATTAGCACCCAAGTTTTTAATACAAAAACACTAAACAACATCTAGCATCACATATGTATATACAGATGATGGTGTGATGTGTAAACATGATTTTCCAACAAGACAAATGTAGTGAGAAGTGTTATGATACATGAAAATTGTGTTATTCCCACTTAAAGCCTTTTTCCTTGAACATGTAGTGAGAAATTATACAATCCCCAAATCATATATTGAATTATCCAAACTACAACAAACAATATTCAATGAAAATGCGAGAAACCAAATCCATTTCAAACTAACACCACATATACCACAAATCAATATCATTATGTATAACAAGCCACGTCACCTAAAGTTAAGATCTTCCACTTCAAACAGTCGACATTTTTCCAAAAAAATGGCCATATGAATAACTGTGTATAACATATTAATACACAACCATGACCATATTCACCATGATTTTTGAATGAAATTTACAAATATATAGCCTAAATTGTTCAACATGTACTGGTGTGGAAACAACTAGCTGAGGTGATCATAATACAATAAAAAGAGCTAAAACTTAGAGCATATCAAAAGTTCCTCCTTGAGGTGACCAGAAGTAGTTCCTTGGAATAACTAGAAGCATTAAATTGGAGTGACTAGAAGCAATCTCTCGCATGTGACAAACTACATTGATTATGTTGAACTCGTACAACCAAAAAAGTGGTCAAACTATTATAATTAGATCAAGATAAGAGTGATAGATGTTTAGTTGATAAAGTAATTAATTCTTTTTAGGTACAACTAATCAACAATCCATCATAATGATAGTTCATAATTTTTAGAAATTTAGTTTATGTTTGGAAAGAACAACATTTCAACAATTTGATGTTATACTAATTAAGAGCATAAAGGACATAAAGTATTTGGCATTTAGAAATGATTATATGAACATTGAAATGAAGAAGTGGTCCAATACTCATGGTAGGATGTGATAATATTTTGGATTTGTCCTTTCACAATACTTCAGGTGGGGTAGTAAATAGAAAAAATACATTGTCTCCCACTTTATTCGTTGTATTCATCTTCTAAGGAAATAAATAATTAGACTTGATCCTATTCAATGAAATAGGGTAAGGAAATAGTGGCAGAGACGTAGGGCAATGACAATATTAAGTGTTGGTGCAAAATATGAATGATGGAAATGATGGGATGATAGGATAATGATGAGTACTAATTCCTTCTTCCATCATTGGAGATGAGGATAGGTGGAAGAAGATGAAGGGGTTGTTGCAACTTTGGGGGATTTATAGGATGTGATGACAATTGCACCACCTCTGATTGTGGTGCTACTCTTTGCAGTTGTGCTTGGTACCATGAATTTTGCTATCAATGCTTATCTCTTTTCTTAGTAGGAGAGGTGGATGCAATCCGAAGAAATAGGGGCACAATGCAGGAGCTAGAGAGTTAACAACTGGACTGATGACACTTGTGGATGGAGGGCGCCTTGGTGGTTAGAAGGCATGACAACTATTGATGCTAGAGATTCACCAAAAGCACTAGGACACCCTCGTCATCACTAAATGTTACATTTCTTGGTGGAAATTAACACTAAAATGGGGGAGGGAAACAAGAGGAAAGCTATGTGGGTTTACTAGGGGCGTATACCATGATAGTTAAATGAAAAAACGTCACTAAATAAACTTATTCACTTTAGTTAAACTCACATCAACATTAGATGACAATTGCTTTATAAAATTTGTAGCAATTTAAAATATCTGATGATTATTTTATGACATTACTAATCTAAGTAATTATATGAAAAGTGATTAATGGTAAGTGAGTCTTGACAATGAAATAAGTTTGCTACCATCAGTGCATTTTATATCCACTATAGTTAGTATGTTATAACCATGCATGAATATACATTTTGGATATAATTGCATCCCCATAATTACATCCCCAATAGTATATCATGAAGAAACTCAACTTCACTTCTAGCACATTAGGCAAAGTCAATGTGGAACTCTATTGCAGTATCATTTGAGTTCAAGGCAATGTAGTGGCATGATAAACTTCTATCTATATCTATATTTTCTAGAGCAATAAAGATTTGTGTGTTGACAAAATGATCGAGGAAGGAAAAAGAAAAATGAAGAAGAATGTGAATTTTAAACAATCCACAGAAATGGGAAACAAATTTTTTATGTGGCTATGTTTACATGGGAAAAGGGAGACAAAGGGTGAGATTTTTAGAAATATTTTATTTTATATGAGTGTGAGGATATGGATAAATGTTACTTATAAAATCACCAATATAAATGTGATTTTTTTCTGATTAATTAGTACATAGACATGACAAAATTTCTTTTCAATATAGCCAATGAAAGCACAAAAAATTGTATAAAAAGATGCAATTACATAATTAGATGTGAAATAGTTAGGAAAAAACTATCCATCTAAGAGAAACAAGTCATTCATAGGAAACTATTCACTTAGAAGGAAATGATAATTTGGTATGAGAGATCTACTTATAAGATATATATATATATATATATATATATATATATATATATATAGAGAGAGAGAGAGAGAGAGAGAGAGAGAGAGAGAGAGAGTCAGGCTAGAATACACTCGAGTGTATCCAGAGCGGAATACACTCAAGTAGTTTTACATGATGCAATATTTTTTTTGAAAATCTAATCCATTGATCTTCTTAAACATCTTGTGAACAACTCATACGCAAAATTTGAGCACATTTGGATATGTATAGCTCATGTTATGACGATCGCAAAAATTATGCATTTCAAATTAGTTTCGCGCGTCGATTTTGTTGCCCTTGGATGAGTGACTTACACTCATCCAAATAGGCTCAAAATTTGTATGTAGCCTAGTTATAGAATGACAGTGAATATCAATGGTTTACATTTTGCAAAAAATAGTCTTGATATGTAAACACACTTGAGTGTATTCGTGCGATCCGTACACTCATGTGTATTCTAGCCTGACTCTCTCTCTCTCTATATATATATATATTCTAGAAAATTACTTAGAGGGATATTATTTAGTTTGCAGAAACAAAAATCTTTAAATAAAAGTAATATTTGGAGAGAAGTATTTTTATCACATATGTTCTTCACTTGGAAGGATTTTTTTTAAAGAAAATATAGTTACTTATATTGCAACACATTTTTAGAAAGAAAATATTCACTTAGACAGAAACAAAAGTTTGTGAGGGAACTAGATTTTTGACATCATATTTCTCTTTTTAAGGAAACAAATCTAAACAAAAAATTTGATTGAAGAAAATCACTTTACCTGGTGGGAACGATATTCATGACTATCTATATGAAGTACTATTAAAGGAAAATACTTCTAATAGAACAAACATTCTTAATTAAGAAAATTAATATCTAAAAATAACAAATAAATTATTCATTGGAAAAATTACGTGGAAGAAAGTAACAAATCAGATGGTTAATAGTGGAAGCCACAAAGTATACATATTGGTGTAAAAGTTTTGGAGGAAAATGTGTATACATGTACAGAAAAAATAAAATAATTTTTTTATAACAATATAGTGGAAGATAAGAAAACATTTCTCCATCAATCTTCGTATTTTTTGTAGGGACATACCAAATTTTCTTATGGGTATCATATTCCTCCCTTCCCTATAAGCATACTAACCAAACAATAATTTAAATTTTCCTACGAATTCCCCTCCCATTATTCACTGTATACCAAATACATCTTATGACCTAATTTGGTTAGATGCAAAACCAACTAACACCATGAATTCTAAAATAGGAAATCAAAAGTGATGAATTCAAATAGAAGCACATTCACTTGGTTTTGAGGAGATTGAATGTATAAATTTGACTTGCACACGTTTGGTTGGATGTAAATTTTTAGATCCAGTAGCATGATATTTTGCACGTGTTGTTCATATTGCAGAAGCAGGCTGTTATGGAGTGTGGGAGGGCCGGCTAAAACCACTGGGTTGAAGGCTGAGAGAGGGAGAAAGTTGTGTGTGGTAGCGCCGAGAGGATTGGAGATTTTGAAATAGAATTGTGCCATCTTTTCGTGTAGTCGGTTTTCTTCTAGTGGAGCAGTAAGGCTCCTTGAAGTTAACTTTCTCACTTGGCATTGGTATTGCGTCCAAAATTAGAAACATTTATTTCTTGTATAATGGCATCGTCATATTATATAATGTAGCAAATCACAAAAATGGGAGGAGCTATGGGTAGGATCAGAGCAACTATAGTTTATTGTACGTTATAAAGCTACACATTGGGGTTTACGTATGTGGATGGGGGATCACCCTTAGAACATTCCCAACAAAATATGTGAGGAAATTTCACATGTAACCCCTTGATTTATAAAAATAAACACTATATAGCTGAAGTTGGTGTGGTCCAAAAAATGTTTGAAGTGGCCCTATTAGGGAGTTGAAGCCTTAGGGGAGACGATATTTTTAACATCATCAGAGTCTTTGGGTGGAGCTGAGGGCTAGGCATCAAAGAAGTCATGATTGGGGTGGGGACGACATCTGTATGGTGTGAACTTACTTGGTGGACCTACGATAATCATGACAGTTATAGATAGCAGTAAAAAAAATAGAGTTATGTGACATTTAAATAAATACATAAAGTGAATTTTGGTGTTAATAAAGTATTACTGAAACACACATTTGATTTCTTGATACCCAAATATGTCAAAGACATGTGTCGACAATGCTTTGTAAAGATAGGCTTTTGAAATAATGAAAGCAACCATATTTTGTATGTTGAGGTATGTATCGTTATTGTTTGGGTAGGGGTACTAATATTGTGGCATTGCCATATAGTTTTATAAAAAGGGCAATTAATAAAAAATGTAAGGAATGGATTCTACATTGATCCAACAAATCATACAAGAAAAAGGCCCATGTATGAGTCTTCTATGTAGAATGGGCACAATGAGAAGTTTGTTAATGGAATTGAACACCAAATGAAAAGGGTGATATTGTATATCTAGTATTGAGTTGTCAGAAGCATTTGGTGAATGAGTTGGTTGAGTCTATAATGGTGGGCTAATATAGTTTCCAATCGTTGTCAGGATACTTTTTGGAAAAACGAGAAGGTAGAATCTTTCAAAAAGGTTTGTTTTGTGGCAAAGGATGAATTTGTAGTTTTTGTATTGTAATTTTAGGGTTTAACAAATTAATGATGTTATGTGAGGCAGATAGGCATGGACCATCGAAAAATGCATCATTAATGGGAATGTGCATTAGACTAATGATGAGATTTGCTTTTCTTTGTGATGTTTTCCATACTGAGGAACATTTGTATAAAGGGATAGGTTACCAAAAGGGCTTCTTGTAGTATTCGGCGGTGACTACTTTGCACAAAGGGAGATCAGATTTATCTTGGGTGGTGAAGAGGTTTTTTATGACAAAATATTTAGCCTTAATTTTCATGTTTCGGATTCCTCAACGACCCTCATATTTGGAAAGACAAATAACGTCCCAGAGGACAGTGGATTTTTTTTTTAAATTCCATAAAACGTCCTCTTTGAGCTTGTCGAAGTAGGTAATAGTCTTGTTTTAGGAATATGACTACAACTTATGAGAGGACGGAGTTGATGAGAATTAAGCAACCAGTCAAACATCGAGAAGGGCTAATTCCACTTGTGAGTTTTGATCTATTCTATCAATAATTGGATTTCATACGGAGGTTCTGAGTGGTTGTGGATTGATTGAGTGGTAGGACTCGGTATTTTGTGATGAAGGGACCAAAGTTGCAGTGAGGTATATGTGCATATGTGTAGAGATCATGTGTCAGGGTGTGGTAACTTAGGAGAGATACTTGCAACTGTATGTTTTCTTTTGTATATCCAATCAAATAAGCCATTAATGAAGAACCGCGTATTCGCTTTTCATCTACCAATCAAAAGTCTACACAATAAACATTTGTGTACTCTAGCAGTTAACAGGTATGCTGAACAGCAGTAACTTGCTTTAGGGAGGTCATGCTTCATGGGATTCCGGTACGCATCCCTTCTATATGTTCCTATGGCGCCGCCTACACAATCATATAATAATCCAATTTTGCACATCGTATAGAGGGAGTAATATTTCTTACAGGCGTTCTTGGATATATAAATTCCACAGGCAGATAACCGCGCTTAATTACCTGCAGTTGATATGCAAGTTCTTGAAGAAGTGCTGGTCCAGCATGAAGGATGAAGGCCACTCTGGTTAGCCAAGGAGACTGCCGATGAACCATGCAAGATTTTGCGGCTGTACAGACATGCAAAGAATTATTCATGGACTGAATACATCGGCAAGTCATCCTTGGCTACCAAAGAAGACCATCATCCCCATGTAAGACCCTTCCCCGGAGGAAAAAACATCGCCTTGCTGTACTGAGTTGTGGTTATGGCTACGGGTGATGTTGGATCTCATTGTGCAGAAGTGCGGCTATTTATGGGAGCGGGTATAGACTGATATGGAAGCAGGATTAATATTATATCGGTGGTATATGCTATCGCCGTATACATATTTCCCTTTCGGGAGTGGGTGTTATCGTTTATTCTTTTGACTTCTCATTCAATAAGCTAGAGCTGTTATATTGCAGAATAAATTCCTTTCATCATTGAACCCCAAGTGGATGTTTATAATTATACAATCATTGAACAATTTCTCGTGGTCAAACCGACAATATCTTAGTTCTTTTCCCTAGGGATAACTAGTTGCTGTATCGGTTTAGCCAAAAGCTGCTAAAAAGTGCGTACACATTGAGGCACGCCCGCTATTTATCGTTCGTGCACCTATTGTAGTCAAGGATTTGCGGTATACGTATGGAATCAAAGAATAAGAAGAGACATATCTTGACATAAAACGGCGGTCAGTAAAGTGGGGGCTGCTTTCTTTTATTCTTTTAAGCTTTATGTCTACGTGCCTTCAACATACAATGGACAAAAATTCAGGCATGTATATACAGTGCATGCTGATAATGCAGATGCAATTTATACTGGTGGCTATAAATAACATTATCCTTTGTTCTTTTTCCGATTTCCCTTAAATTTATGACAGTGAAGAAAAATGTCTCCAGGTAGGCGATACAAAAAGGGCGATCTATGGTTAAGATTGTGTTTGGCATGTGGTGAATCATGCATGGGGAGGGGAATGATGGGGAATAAAAGAAAATATTTGTTAAGCATAGCAATGGTGACCAAAAAATTTTTCATTGGAAATCTATAGAACATCTAGTTTATTTTTGTCTTCATGGAAAAACATGGTGCACGATGGTGTGGAAAAAATCATAAAAGTTAACTCTTTATTATTTATTTGGACATTTATATTAAAAAAATTCACAATATTTGTCTTCTCTAGACAAACATATTTACTTCCAAGATTTCCGACCAATATATTTTATTTCCCAATAGAACATATTTCTTTCGGAATACTGTTTCTCTATATTACTTCCACAAACAAAAGATTTCTCATACTAGAATATTATTTATTTATTAAGGTCACTATTCTCATTGTATGTTATTTCATTTTTAAAAAAAAAAACCCTTCTAAGAATATATTTTATTTTAGTTATAATTTTGTCAAAAAACTAATTTCCTTCCAGATGCCATTTCCTCCATGTTGTTCCTTCTAAATAAGGACCACATTCTAGATAAATTTTCAACCAAAAATTTGATTACTATCTAAACTTTTGTTTTGATTGAGATAAACAATTTTGTTTTAAAATTATTTTTCTTTCAAGAATTAATTTAGTAACAAAAATTCGTTAGCAAAAAAAATTCCAACAACACGTTTCCCTCCAAGACAAAGTGTCTCACTAAATGGTTTCTTTACAAGTATGACATTTTCTCAAAATATATATGATGAAAAGATCTTTGTTTACAGTTTTTTTATAGGAGTATTTAGTTATAACATTTTTTGAGAAATATAACCTACATGTCAAAAAAATTCCTTTATATTTTACAAAATTATATAGTTTATACCCATAATTAAATTTATGGATAGAATTGTGTTGCTATTTGTGTTAAAAATAATTTTCTTTGAGATTGTCTCAAATGTAATAAATAGCATTATAATTGTATGAGGTATTTTTTATTAAAAGAATTCCATCCCTTCTCCAATTTTATGTAACAAACAACATTTTCTAATTATTTTTCAGTCATTTTTCTTTCCCCTTCCCTAAGCTAGAGTTGACAAACAACAATTTCTAGCAATTTCCAATTTCCCCTCCCTATCATCGTTCCCGTCTTTGTCATCGTCACTATCAGTGTCACCATCTATTTTTTTGCGAAGTACGTAACATAGCCTAAACCTATTCATATTATAATGATAGAAATATATGTATAATTTGATCAAGTATTAAGACAACATATATTCTCTTTTTTTATATCTAATATAATACATTCTAAAAATATTGATCAAATTGAAACTATATGTTGCTCGTTGTAGGATCATGAGGCCCTGCTAGGACACAATGCTTCCAAAAGAAGCAATACGTCCTGATAGAAATTGTGTCGACGTTTTGGGTGGATACCACATGGGGGCAATTGTGTCCCATAGGAGATGTACTGCTCAATGTATAAGTAGCAATAATTTTCATCCTTTATTCACCCAAATCAGTCTCCTATATTTGTTTTCTTCTTGATTAGGCTCACTTATAAAAACATTTTCTCATTTATCTGTCAGAATTCGCTTATGTGGTAAAAAAATAATATAATTAAAAATTCTAAACATAAGAACAATACCACCTCTTAATATGGTAATCAAAATGATCAGCACATACAAGACAGAGTTGTATTTTGTTTAGCACGATATTTATCATATTAAAGTATTTTAATAAAATTCATGACTATTGAATTCTTATCGTGACCTCTCCTTGAATATTTCATAGAGAAGCATGGTTTTTATAAAAGAGTATTGAGATAGAGCACACTACTTATACCAGCGTCTACACCCTGGCCTTGTAAACTTGCAACTGGTATCTCACATGCATGCGGCTTTTGGTTTTCGCGTATTCCTGATGTTCTGTCTGGATTTTGTGATTGAACCGTACCAGAATTTGAACATACATGCTGAGGTTGAGGCTATAAAATCCCACATACCTCCACTCTCTTCCTCTTTTTAATGAGACTCCCTTTCGCTCCCGTCTGACCAAGCGCCGCCTACTGGCTTTCTTCTCCTCTCATATGCGTCGTGACGAGACCACCGTTGTCCTGCCCAGATGCGTCATCGTCTTGCATGTCGCTTCGCCGCCCACTGGATGCTTCATCCTCTCCTCATCACGTCTAGTTCACCGTTGTCCCACTGGCCGTCGTCCCACCCAGACACCATCGTCCTCTAGCCCGCCACCATGTCTAGCTCGTCATCATGACCAAGACAAGGTCACCTCCAGCCCGCCGCCCGTGCCTATCCTGTCGTCGTTTTACCCAACCCGCTGCCACGCCAAGTTTGCTGCTCTGACTGGGCCTCTCTCCCGTCATGCCTCTTGCACCATTGACTATCACCATGGCAACAACAACACACCGTTTTCGTGGCCACATTGCATCCTCCATCGTCAACCTTCAACACGTGCACATGACGTTGATCATCTGGATCACTCATTGGTGTTGTCATTTTTATTCATTTTCAACTGTTAGTCACTCACCTAGACTTGGTATTGTCATGTCCAAAAATTCGACATTTGCTGAACGAATTATGGTGCTACGATATTTATAAATGAGTTTGATTTTATTTTAAATAAAAAATGTGAGCATTCATGAGTCACATGCTATAACGTAGAGTTATGCATACATATTATTTTTTTAGAAAATAATAAATGCATATTCTGCCTTATAATATATTCTTTAATCACAAAAGTTTTCTAATTTTTAGCATTGGCTTAATTTATATTTAGTCTCATGGAGAATGTCTTTTTCTAGTGCAATAATGAATGGTCATTATGTGCTATAATATATTTTTGTAATCATAAAATTTCTCTGATTGTAATCATTATTTTGGTTTATATCGGATCTAGTTGTTAATAGATTTTGGTACTGCTTTGAACATATTTAAGTACGAATTTCTGACTCAGACGTCAAACATGTACAAATATCATCTTGGACAGTCGAAATAAAAATTGGAGGGAAATTAAATTTCTTTTTAAATTTGAAATGAGTTGTTAGTTGTTTGTGGGTGAGAATTAAATACATTGGTTGTTGGTGTTTGATAGTGGGTTGATAGGCGGCAATATTGATTTGTTGCAGCACTGACATGCATACAGTTATGCAACTATACAGTCACACCAGTAGACTTATGACCTAATATTCGTGTCACTCTAGGTTGTCGACTTTTTGGTAGTGTGTCGTTATATTCTTTATATTGTTTTAAATATATTTAAATACTTATTTTTAACTTATCATCAAAATATGCAGAAATATAATTTTGCTCCAACTAGACATCTTATACAGTTGTAGAATCGGTTAAAAATGCTTTACTAATTTTTTCTGGAATATGATGCATTGTGCTAGTCTATTTTAGGTCTTTTTGTTGATGAATTTTAGGACTGTCTTGGACATAATTAAGTATTATTTTTATTATTTTGTTAATTTTTGTTCTTGACATACTTAAGTATGACATTATTATTTTGTTCTATGTATTGATTTAAATTATATAAAATATTATAGCATGACCTAATGAAATGATTTTTTAGTATGACGTTGTGGTTTTGTTAATTTTTTATTCTTAGGTAAAATGAAATGATGATTTTCACATGTGTACAGTGAATAAAAAGAACTATACAAATATAATAAACAACCAACTTTGTATTTAATTTTCCTGATCAAATCAATCATAGATTGTACACACTGTGCTAGTTTATATCTAGTATATTAATTAATATCTTTTGGCACAACGTTGAGTATATTCAACTATTGATTTTAAACTTAGTCGTGAAATGAGTATAAATGTGTACATAGTCGGATCAAATACTATACCCTATCAAAATATAGAGGGAATTTGAGAAAAAAAATTGAATTTTCAAATATGTTGTTTTGTGTGTAAGTGGAATAATGAATACAAATAGTAGTTATTTTAATGTAGCGACTGCATGCATGTAATAATGTTGCATGCATTGCTTTATTGGTCAATGGAGTGGTTGCTTTGATGCAGCGACTACACACAATAATGTTGCATGTATTGTTTTATTAGTCAATGGAGATTTACAATAACGATGCATGATCAACAGACACAGTACAAATTTCATGTTCTCAGTGCTCGTGTCGCACAATGCAGATAGTTACTCGCATACGTTCCCAAAGTGAGGGTGTGAAGCTTCCTGGAAGGCGTGTGCTGTAAATAATTTTCCTTTATAAAATGGGTGCAAACTGTGAAGAAAAATGAATGACTAATTATACTCTTCCGGATCATGACCGGAATAACATGCAAACATCCTTAAAAAGCACTATTGGCATTAATGTGAATAACAAATTGTGTCATTGTTCTATGCACGTGTTTCTATTACATGCATATATATAGGTTTTGATTTGTAGCGAGTGAGCTTAATCGATGTATACTTATCCTTTATAAAATGACATGCGTACTCCTATTCTCTTATGTTATTTAACTCGAAGTCTTGTTTAAATTGTTTTTTTTTAATAAATAGGCATTCTATTCATGGCCTCGTCTAATGTGAGAATAAAGAAGCACCAAAAAACCGACTTAGATGTCAATCCATTTCCATTTGAAATGACGTCGATATTACAATATGCAGGTGATCTCCTGAAAAATTCCAACGAAATTCTCATCATTACATCCACTACACTAATTTGCTAAAAACCCACTTTCATGGCTAGCCCTATCACAAGAGATTTTAATAAGCATGTTAAGAAGTGAAGTTCAGCCTATGAGAGGTTATCAAATGTCATTCGTCCTGCTAAAAATTGGTAACTGCCAACCAAATCAGTATGATATATAGGATCAAGTTTTCCGCACATTAAAATTGAAATCTTGGTGCAAATGTAACGACCAGGACATGTTTAAGAAAGAATCTGAGTATGGGTGCTCGTAGCCTTTGACATCTTCTGTCGTGATCTTTTTGCATATTGGTATCAAAAGAACCCGCCTATTTGAAGAAAAATCATGATGTATCTAGTGTAACTTTTCCTCCGCTTCTAGTTGGCCAAAGAAATGTGTTTTTCCCCTCATGTATTCACTCAAGTGAATCAAGTATAGGAATGAACTATATCAACGATTCTTGGTTCAAGGTAAGAACAACAAATTTTTGAATGGTGGACAAAATTGGTGTTCTTTTTTCTTGGCATGTACCCTGTAGAAGTTCATACTTCGGTTCACATGCTATCCAATTGAAAACAATATCAGTTTCAAAAGAAAATTTGTATGTTTGACAACTAGTAAAAAAAGCGCTCAACAACTCAATATCGAAGGTCAACATTGGGATACAATTTTTCTACATTAACGTTTTGAAGTTAGACATACATGTATTTATACTCATCATTTATCGTGTACGCAGTTAATAATTTCTTCTTTTTAGTAAGAAACCTAACCGAACACCCATCTCAGTTATATGTGTTAGAGATTTTATCACATACCTGAAGACGACGACGTCTCCATGGTGTGTCTGGATGACGATGGCACTGCATTTACAGTTCCGATAGCGTTCGAACAGTGTCTCGCGGCAGCGTTGCATAACACCGTTAGACAAGAGAACAGGAGAGATGAGCGCAAGCGAAAGAACGGACCTTCGGTTTCTCCCTCCTGAGGACTCTCCAACGATGGATGTCGTTTCCGGATAGATTCCTTGAAAAGAGGACCAAAACACCTCATATATTAATATCGTTTTGTCTCTCTTTCCATCATGAAGAGACACATCAGTTATGGGGAACTGCACAACCCCAACGGATGTATCCTTTCAGGAAATACCTAATAAATAAATAAATATCTTTTATTTTGGGCCACACCGAAGGGAATATTTTAAAATTTTCCCACTTGGCCCAAAATACCATGGCAATCATATTTATTCATTTTTCATTAATCTATGAATATAAAGATGTCTACATAAAAGTCATATATGAGTCATAGTGTTCGATAATCAACAAATGAATACTCCCTTCTATGCACCACAATATCTAAATATTTTATGTATAGTGAAACAAAATTTATGAATAGGTTGACCTCAAAACTTATTTTCTTGGTCCAACTTGATGTCAAAATCGACATTCTATTATTACTAGTATTACAACAGATATAGCGAGTCAAATGTGTGATCACACAATATTACACTGTCAAATCACATTATTCATTATACATCAAATAATTTTTTCAGACCCATGTCCCTTACATGAGATGTATACAATCCTGGAGCTAGCCCTTTAGTAAGATGATATGATATCATGTATTGTGTACCAATGTGATCAATCTGTATCATCTTGTTGTCAACTTGCTCATTGACAACATAGAGCTTTATATCCACTTTTATCATTATTAGCAAAAGTCACTGCGGCTTCATTATCACAATATATCTATATCAGCTTATGAATTGAGTCGACAACTTTAAGATCTTGTATCATATTCTTGAGTCATATTGCATGTGATGATGTTTCATGACAAGCTATAAGTTCAACTTCCATGGTAGATGAAGTCGTAGTCTTTTGCATAATACTTCTCCATAAAACCGCACCACCGGCCAATAGGAAAACATAACATGTTGTAGACTTCCTACTATCTAGGCATCCTGCAAAATCTGCATATGAATATCCCGTAACCTCAAGGTGGTTTGTTCTTTTATATGCAAGCATGTAATCCTTTGTTCCTTTCAGATAGTGCATCACCTTCTTCACGACTTTCCAATGGTCCATGCCCGGATTACTTTGGTAATGGCCAAGCATCCCAGTAGAAAAAGCAATGTCTGGCCGGGTGCATATCTGAAGATATTGTAGACTCCCAACTACAAATGCGTATGGTATTTTCCTCATTTCATTCCTTTCTATATCACTACTAGGACACTACTTGGAGTTAAACTTATCTCCTTTAACTATAGGTGATGGTCCAAGTGAAATTTTTTTCATTCCATACTTCTCTAATACTTGAGATAGGTAAGCTTTCTGGGATATACCGAGCATGCCCTTAGCTTAGTCCCAATGTATCTCAATACCGAGTACATATGAAGCTTCACCCATATCTTTCATCTCAAAGTTGGAGGAAAGATATTCTTTAATTTCATTTAATATAGCAAGGTTATTACTTGCTAGTAGAATATCATCCACATAAAGAATTAATATTATGAACTTATTCCCATTGACCTTGAGGTATGTACGCCGATCAACAATATTTGGTTTGAACTCAAAGGTTGATATAATGGTGTTAAACTTTACATACCATTGTCAGGATGCTTGTTTAAGTCCATAAATTGATTTCTTTAATTTGCAAACCATACGACTTCTACTATTATCAATGAAACCTTCTAGTTGGTCCATATAGACTTCTTCAGATAAATCCTCATTCAAAAATGTTGTTTTCACATCCATTTGATGTAGCTCTAGATCAAAATGAGCCACTAAGGCCAAGATTACCCTAAAAGAGTCCTTTGAAGAGACTGGAGCAAAGGTCTCCTTATAATCAATGACTTCCTTTTGTGTGAAACCTTTAGCAACTAGTCTGGCCTTGTACTTCTCTATTTCACCATTTGAGTTCCTTTTGGTCTTAAAGACCCATTTGCAACCAATAGGTTTAACATTCTCTGGTGAAGGTACAAGGTCCCATACTTGATTTTTATCCATGGATGTCAGTTCCTCCTTCATGGCATCAAGCCACTTAGAGGAATTTTCACAATTTATTGCTTGTGAAAAAGATAAGGGATCAATATCTTCAAAGTCTAAATTTGGTTCTTGAAGGTATACACTCCTTGATCTTGTGGATCTTCATAATTCAACATTGGGTCCTATATTTTCTGTAGGCTCTTCAGGTTGTCCTTTATCATGATCATGATCAACTTGATCATTTACAACCTGACTAGGAGTGTGATCTACTTCCATTGGCTCATCCACTTGACCATTGTTCATGGGAACAATAATCAGATAGCTTATACAATTTTGACTGGGTGCAGGTGTGACTGAATTTTCTTGCACTTCATCAAATGAATAATTTTGAAGTAGATCATTCCCACTGATTTGATGATCCTCCAAGAATCTAGCCTTACCAATTTTGATTATCTTTCTTGGGTGAGATGGACAATAAAACATATATCCCTTTGACCTTTCTGGATAACCAATAAAGAAACCGCTAGTGGTTCTTGGGTCAAATGCCTTCTCATGTGGATTGTAAATTCTAACTTCTGTGTGACATCCCCATATGTGCATGTAGTTCAAAGATGGTTTACTTCCTGTCCATAATTCATATGGAGTTTTCTGGAGAGACTTGCTGGGAACCTTATTTAATACATGCATTGTCGTCTTTAAAGCCTCACTGCACATGGTGGAAGGAAGGGACGAATTACAAAGCATTGCAAGAACCATTTCCTTTAATGTTCGATTCCTTCTTTCAGCTACACCATTTTGACTTGGTGTTCCTGGCATTGTATATTGAGGTACAATACCCTCTTCCAAAAGGAAATGTGAAAATGGTCCCTTTCTTTGTCCCATCTTAGTGAACCTTCCATAATATTCACCTCCTCTATTTGATCTGACTATCTTAATCACTTTACCTAATTGTTTCTCTACTTTGACTTTGAAGTCCTTAAAGGCTTGAAAAACCTCACTTTTGTCATTTAATAAGTAGAGATACATATATCGTGAATAGTCATCAATAAAGGTTGCAAAATACTTTTCCCCTGTAAAACAAGGTGGAAAATGTCCACTAATATCCGTGTGAATGATTTCTAATGTTCCACTACTCCTCTTGGATCCTTTCTTAGAAGTGTTGGTTTGCTTAGCCTTTATGCATTCAACACATGTTCCAAAGTCAGTAAAGTCCAAGTGTCCTAAAATTCCCTCCTTTACTAATCTTTGAATTCTTTCTTTAGATATGTGTCCCAACCTTCGATGCCAAAGTAGTGATGACTTTTCATCTAGTAATGTGTGTTTATTTCCAATAACATTATGCTGGACCATAAATGCTTGCTCAAAATGAGGGCTTAATTGAACTTGATAAAGATCATTTATTAAAACACAAGTACCAATTAAATTGGAGTTTTTATACAATGACAATTGTCCACTTTGAAGAAAGAAACCATAGTTTGATTTGTCTAGTCTAGAAACAGAGACTAAATTTCTACTATAATTTGGTACATAAAAATATTTTCTAGATCCAGTAAGCTTCCATTGTCAAGGATTAATCTACATGTGCCAATAGCCTTTACTCGTGAACCCAATTTATTTCCATAATAAAGGACTTTTTCATGCTCCGTTGGTTTCCTTTAATTCAAAAATCCCTACAATGTATTGGAAATATGCATAGTAGCACCAGAGTCAAGCCACCAACTATATAATGTCGAATGTTAGAAAGATGACATTTATATGAAACAAGAGACATTATACCTTTCTTTTCCAACCATTTCTTGTACTTAAAACACTCCTTTTTGGCATGTCCTTTCTTATGGCAGAAGAATCATTTCATATTAACATTGCTTCCCCCGGCCTTGCCATCACCTAGCTTGGACACTCCACCTGAGATAAGAGCAGTTCTCTTTATTTTCCCTTTACCCTTGCCGCTATGCTTGTCATGGGTGCTTAAATGTGCAGTGGGGATCCCTTCATTCTTAAGTCTCTCTTCTTCTTGAACACACATGGCTAATAAATCATTTATCGACCATTTTTCCTTTTGTGTGTTGTAAGAGACTTTGAATGATCCATACTGACTAGGAAAGGAAGTTAAAATGAAGTGAACTAGAAATGCATTGGAAATGGATAACTCCATTTCATTAAGTTGGGAACCAATGTCTCTCATCTCCATGATGTGTTCACGAATCCCACAAGAACCATTGTACTTCATAGAGCACATCTTAGCCATCAAAGGTGCTGGCTCTAGACTTACTAGAAGAAGCATATTGTTCCTCTACTACCTTTAGAAAATCCTTTGCCAATTCATAAGTGAAAATAGACCGTCTAATATTCTTTCCAACATGTGCTTGCATAAGCAACAAACTAAGCCTATTAGAACATTCCCACTTATCATAATTGACCTTTTCAGCAGTAGTACTTTCCTCCATAGGTAGTTGTGGTTTTTCCACTCAGAAAGCCAAGTCTAAATCCATACATCCTAATGTAAACATGACCATTTCTCTCCATTCATTAAAGTTTGAGCCATTGAGAGTAGGAATATTGTTATTTTCACCATGTAAGGATGAGGAAATAACTGCAATAATTAAAATTTCATATCAAACCACATCTGAGATATAAAAGTAACTTTATGAGGTCTACTTTATTTACTTTTATAATACTAATCACAAGTAGTCATTACAAATTATCTTTGGATAAATATGTAACATTGGGTAGTATTAGTTTCCTTATGTTAGTTAGTCTCACTTAACAAAATAACATAGCATATGGATGTTAGTGACATAATATTTTTTTCCTTTGGGATAAACATTATATCAATGACATACATATGCTAACCAACTTAACTTGTATAATGCCAATAACAATGATAAATATTAACCAAAATCATTGTTGTCAAGTTAAGTTAAATCTAATGTTACTTAACACTCATGTGAATATTCTCATCATTGTATCAATAGACTTACTTTGGCAAGACTACTCATAATCTTAAATGTAACAGAGATATTCACAATTAGTAACACTAGCATCTTATAGTTAAACAAGTCGAATTTCAAATGATACATCTGTTAATATTAGCATTTGCATGTTTATAAACACTTTCATGAATACAAATATGTTAACAGTGCATTGGTTGTTTATACGCATGATCCTTGTAATCATGTCTATAAATGTCATCATTCCAATGTGTTATCTTATTTCATACGAACGCATAAAATTTAGCAAATGATGATACTTTTGTATTAGACTATAACAAAGAATGATTCTTATGTATTTAACTGAACTAAACTATAACAGATGATGATACCTTTGGGTTAAACTATCATTATGATGACAGAATCACCACAATTACTGACTTTGTCAATTTTTTTTTAATTTACGAAGGTACTGTTCTAGGCGTGAATGCACCAGCCAAAGAGTGGAGTCTCTTAGTATTAGCCAAGAAAGGGGGAAGGGGTGTCATCCACATGACGCCATTGGCGTTATGAACAAGGTGTTCATCTGTACAGAATTGTCTGATAAAGATTTGTTGATGGGATTCGATGAAGCACCGGAGCGAAGCATGGAACAAACTTTGTGACCAAAAACACCCTATCACTAACCATGAAAGCACCACAAAGGGCGGCCTGGACATGGGTGATCGAAGTATACTGGTGCTAGGGTAATTGTTGTTAAATACAACCCTTCCACCCACCAGACAGAATGCAAACCAATAGAAAGGTAGAAGCACGAGTGATCAAGAGCAATATAAGAAGCAATCGAACCTCACTCTGATACCATTGTTAGAGATTTTATATCATACCTAAAGACGACGACGTCTCTATGGTGTGTCCGAATGATGATGGCATTGCGTTTACGGTTCTGACAATATTCAAACAGCATCTCGCAGTAGCGTTGCATAACACTATTAGATAGGAGAATAGGAGAGATGAGCGCAAGAGAAAGAATAGAAGTTCAGTTTCTCCCTCCTGAGGACTCTCCAACGATGGTTGTCATTTCTGGATAGATTCCTTAAAGAGAGGACCAAAACACCCCATATATTAATATCCTTTTATCTCTCTTTCCATCATGAAGAGACACAATAGTTATGGGGAACTACCCAATCCCAACTGATGTATCCTTTCAGGAAATACCTAATAAATAAATAAATATCTATTATTTTGGGCCACACCGAAGGGGATATTTTAACAATATGAACTAAGGCTCTATCTTGTTGCAGGAAGCCATCATTTCCACCAGACCTGTAAGGGATTGGATTTCATCTTTAAGACTCTTAAGGATCATTTTAGCCAAACTATCAACAAGTCTATTTGCATCCCTCTTCATTTGGATAACAATAGCCACGTGAAACTTGGCTCTAATCATGTTGATTCCTTGGGAAAAGGCTAGAGACTTCATAGGACAATGATTGCCATCTTCCAAAACGATGGTCAAAAGTTTAGAATTTGAGCAGAGCTCACACTTTGTCCACCCTCTTATAGATGTCGCATGCATGGATTTATAAATATCCATTAATTTCCCCTCCATAGGATCACTTTCTGCAAATTTCACTACAACTCCTTCCAACCAACTTCCATCCCCATCTGGAACAATATAACTGGTGTTTTGTACCTGAAGATATGTATTACAATATCAACATTGATTAGAATCTTAACCTCCATTGAGACCTTCCACCTTGTCCTCACCCTTATAATATTGATATTATTATGAACTGGTACTTGAGACAAGGTTCTTATTATATCCTCATTTGTTGACATAATGTCCCAAACCATTCCTATCATAGGAATGGATGCATTCTCAAATTCAAAACTATTTCATTGCTTCTATATTTTACAACATGTAATAACAAAGGTAATACCCTAATCTAGGGTAGAGCCTTGTATTAGATTTTGTTTTATTCAATCCTCCATGTTTGAAGTCAAGAAAGAATCACCTCTTACCATGATAGATGGTCATCCATGTCTCCTTGACTCTCAGGAAGTCTCTCGAAGCATGAATATATGATTCGACACCTACATGGCATGTATTGCATGTTTCAACTTTGGTCATCTTCCTCTTCAATATCATTTGATTTGTGATCAACAATCCAAGTAAAAGTAGCCATATAAACACCTTTATTCTTGGTGTAATTTTCTTCTTCCAAGCTAGAACCTAGTCACCGATCATCTCCCTGCACCTTTGGCTTATTAAACCATCATAAATCCTTTTGGCATCAAAACAGTAGTGGTTATGATTAGTAAAGTAGACTTCATCATCAACAATGTCTTCTTTTGGAGTTGGCATAGAAATGAAGATCCTAATTGACTTGTCCTCAAGGAAATGTTCCAAGAAATCAACGTCACAAGTACTAACATCTTTGATAAGGCTAGCCACTAATAGATCTTTTAGCTCACCCGATACCATTTCTTAATTCCTTAAGATTGTTTCCTTCCCTCCTCTTAACCATTTGCATATGGGTTATTTGTACTCTTCCCATTTCCAAATCATATTGCTAGTGTCTTCTACACAATTTGTGTCTGAGCATGAATACTCCTCCAAATGATTGACCCAGCTAAACATCCCCCTTCCACTGAACTATACTTGGCCTTGAGTAACCATTTCCATATATACTCCTTCTGACTCAAGTATTCACATGTATCCTTCATCAATAGTGCCTCGTGAAACTCTCTTGTAGATCTCACACATAGGCCTCCTTTCATGTTAGTAGCCAAACTAAATGCACAACCATACTTGAAAACCCCCCTTTCCAGATGAAGTTTTAGGTGATTTGATTTAATCTATCAAAATGAAAAGAGGCAATTTAGATGATTTCATGATATGCACTGTTGATGTGGTGAGTGTCAAAATTGCGAGGGTGATCCAACCTGCTAGTGACAAACATATGTTGGCCCAGTTGCTAACCTTTCCTTGAAAAATCTTAACGAAATCTAAATAATTCTCCCTCGAGTTCCTTTTGTGAATAATTGGGATCCCATGTGAAGTCATTTGAAAAACTCAAGTGGGACAAAGTGGTCTTGTTGTTCGTGAAAGAGGTAGGTTTCCAGTGATGTTGATCAGCTTAGATTTGAATAGCTTGACAAAAATGCTCCATACATACGACAAAGATGTACAAAGATAGGAGGTCTCCTTGCTTGACCCCTCTGGAAGGTTTTACAGGAGGCAATAGTTTACCATTACAGATAATGGTGAATCTTCTTATCAACATGATCTGCGTGATAATTTGAATGGTATTTAGAGGAATGTTAGTTTTGTTAAGAGTATCAAAAATTCCAACTCGGTTTTTTGTAAGCTTTAGAAATATCTATTTTCACTTGCATTTTCGGCTTGCTATTACGAGCCTTCTCCATCGAGTGGGTAATCTTTTGTAATATAATCACATTGTCATGTAGACTTCTCCCATGTATAAAACTAGTTTGGGTGGGGGATATCCACTCATGAAGGTATGGTTTTATCCTATTAACAATGGTCTTAAATATGGTCTTCATAAACACATTATTTAACAAAATATGATGGAGGTCATTAGAAGTAAGTGGGTTTTGATATTTAGGAATAAGAATGATAGTTGAATAAGCGGAGGTGGCTCTAGATGAAATCCCTTAAAAGGATTTAGTGTAGAACATATTAGATCTTTATGTATGATATTCCACTTATTTTGTAGGAAACCAACATCTAAACCATCTGGTCATGGTGCCTTCAGAGGATACATCAAGAATAGGCTAGTATTTATTTCTTCTTCCGCTGGTATACTTCTCAAACACAAATGTTGATGCTCTCAAAGTTAGTGGAACATACCCACATACATTGGTCCCTTCTACATTCAAGACCTATGTATAGGATCTATGAGGAGTTCAGAGAAGACAAATCCCACTAGAGTTGCAAGCCCGACTTTATTCTTCACCCATTCATCATCTTTATTCCTAAGTATTGACACCTTACTTCTCCAGTGTTTTGCTTTCTCCAGAGTATGAAAATATTTATTATTCTTGTCTCCCAATTTTAACCCTTCACAATGTGCCTTGTACCTTCACTCCATTTCGCCCAACCTCATCCCCTCCATTATCTCAGTATGCAGCTCTATGGTTTTAGTGTCCACCTCTAGACTATATTGAGCCAAAATATGTTGTTGAGCTAATTGTAACCAGACAAGTAACCATCTTTGTCTTTTAACCCCACACACCCACTTCATTGCTGCTTAAATTGAACTTTTAGCCATGTCCATAAAACCTACCTCTCCCTTCTAGTTTGATTGAACCGGAAAGGTGAACTCCTTGTGTTCTTTTTAATGTGCCATGTGAAAGATCTCGTGTTCTACTTTGTTCTTTTAGGTCTATCCGTAATCAGCATGGGCGTATGATCTGACTTAATCCGCTCAATCACATTCTTAGAGGCATGATCGAACTTGTCTAACTGTCATTAATTACCAACTTCTTTGTCCATCCTCATCTGCATCAATCTTCTTTTGAAGGTCATCACTAAACCATATGCTCCAAGGTCCTCCAGGTTGTAATCAATTAATGCTTTCAAAAATTCCTTGCAACTCATAGCATCTAAGATCCTCCCTCTATCTTTTCATGGGGTAGAATATGGGAATTAAACTCTCCAACAACTACCCATGGATCAATATAGACAACAATAATATGACCAAGTCTCTCCCACATTAATCTTCTGCCTAGATGACGTGATTTTTACTACACTAACAAACTCATTTAGGGCTGAAATCTCTAAGTTTTACCAAAACCTTGTGTAACTAAACTTCGACCTCAAAGCATAAGGCTTGGTGGGCCATTAATCAACTAAACTTCGACCTCAAAGGCGCTGGTGAATTCGGACAACTTCAACTCCAAGAACTAGAAGAATTATGAATGACAGCCTACCACAATGCAAGAATTTACAAAGAACAAACCAAGATGTGGCACGATGGCCACATAAAAAGAAAGGATATAATCGTCGGAGATAAAGTCCTCTTATTCAATTCTATACTAAAAATGTTTCTTGGAAAACTGCGTACTAAATGGTCGGGGCCTTTCACAATCAAACATATCTACCCGACAGGAGATGACATTATTCTCGATGATAATGGAGGAGAAAGGACCGTTAATGGTCATAGATTAAAGAAATACCACACTCCAGCAGACAAATTATCAAGACAAACTATAGAGATCCAAGATCCTATAACATCAGCATAGCTGGAGCAGAATTTTGTCGAGCCAGCGACGTTAAACCAAAGCGCTTCTTAGGAGGCAACCCAAGACCTGAGTATCACCTTTTCTAATTTTCTAGTCTTTTATTTTCTTTTAAACTATATTTGTTTTCTATAAGTTCTTTCATCATTAATCTAAAAATACATAAAAATTCACATACTCTAAAAACAAACATAAAAACACAAGGTCTTAAAAGCAAAAACCTTAGCGGTTAGGGGCGCCCCCCCAAATCCTATAAATACCCCCCCGCCCCCCGTTCTTTCTTCTAGAATCCCGAATTCTTGACTTCCCTGTTTCATTCTAGAGCTTCGTTTTCGTGCTCGTTTCCCTCTCTGACGCTATCGTCGTCTCCACTGTCGTTTCATCACCTCGCCGTCGACTCAGCTTTTTCACTGTCGTCTCCGGCTCCGTCGTCGTCCCCGCGCATTCCCGCGCTCCTGCTCTACTGCTCACCGCGCCCAGCATTCTCGCCGCGCTCACCTACAGGTAGACCACCCAGCAGTTCAATGGATTACACCACCGCCAGACAATCGTGGATTTTCGAACTCTGTCGTCGCCACCATCGCCGTCGGTAACGTCGACATGCTTACCCGTCGTCGTCGTCGCAGTTCCCTGCCGACGAACGGCCGCGCGGTTCGTCTCCCGCACGGTTCATCTTCCATTCGGTCTCCAAACCATTTGGGACCATTCGGTCTCCAAACCGTTTGGGACCATCCGACCTCCAAACCTGTTAAAAAAAATGAATACCCAAACCGTTTGGAACCAAACGGTCTTCAAACCATTTGGAACCAAATGGTATTCAAACCGTCTCATCTTTTAAGCGCTTGTCCGAACGCTCTAAAGACCGTTTGAGACCAAACGGTCTCAAGACCGTTTGAGACCAAACGGTCTCAAAACCGTTTGAACTCAACCAATCTAATAAACCTCAAACTCCAATAACATTACTTTGTTATAATTTCAAATTTAAGAATTCTAATTATTGTTTTCTTGTCAATAAGTTTAGAATGACATCACCTTCCAAGCAACCTCGAGGAACAGCTGATGCCCCTTTCTGGATAAGGGAACAATTAGAAGCTAATCGTGACAAACTACAACAAGTTGTAGATAGCTATGAAACGACTGGAAGGGTCCCGACAAAGGTGAACCTGCTCAAAGTCATGCATGAGATCAAACGCATTAACAGATGCTTAGCTGAGGTACCCTCTGAAGAAGAGGTTGAGGAAATTCCATCCGACGAGGCCTCGGAATATCATCCTTCCCCCGAGGAAGAATCACCCACTGCAAAGTCTAAAGGGAAGAGAAAGGCCCAAGCAACCACATCAGAACCAGCACCCAAGAAATGGGCCGGGAAGCAAGTTCACCCTGCCACTGCAAGGGAACAAACCCTGGCAGGGTACATCCCACCATCCACCACCACCACTACAACCCCTGCCACAATTATCGTTCCTATTTTCCCCCCCATCACCACCACAACACCACCACCTAAAAATCTTTATCTCCACAACATCCCTTCCATCAGCCAAACTCTTAAACCAACAATGTCTGCCCAAGCATACTTATGAAGATGGGAATCTATAATAGAATCCTCACACTACTTGACAATTCCAATCTTTCTCGGCTATGCTTTTTCCCCGAAACCCCCTATATTGAGCCAACAACAGAATTCTTCACCTACTTCCACAAAGAATCGGTGGACATCATGGATAGAGCAAGGGACGGTGGTGACCGTAGAATAACCACCAGAATCTTTAACAACGAAGTGGTCATCACTGAAAATATGCTGAATGAAATTTTTATAGATAACCAAGCAGCTGAAAAAGCTATTGCCGTTGGTACAGAACACCCCAAGTTCAACAAACATACCTTCTGGAAATCGCTAACGGGGATACCAAATTTTGATGCAAAGACAAGAAAGACCTCTAACATTCATTCTGGCCTAGTGCGCACACTTCACAAAATCATCGCTGGCGCACTCTTCCCCAGATCAGAAGGAAGAACTGTACTCATCTCTGATCTCTATGTTCTCTGGTCCGTCCTAAATGGAATGCCAGTTAACATTGGACGTCATATGCTCCTCAAGCTATCAGCTTTCGCCCTAGGAAAAGAAATGTGCACGGGTGGTCATATCACATCCATCATCAAATATCTTAAGATGGATAGACTTCTACCCAAATGCAACCCAATAAAGGGCGACATCCTTACCAATGAACATACATTAAAGAACTCCTTTATCATAAAAGAAAAGGATGCAAAGCTACACTACATTTTCTGCCCCACAAAAAAATCCTCCAGAACCCTGCTCCCACTTCCAGAACTTGCTGACTATGACAAGGACAAGCTCCTATTCTCAGACGACGAGATCGTCAAACTCATAGCCTCAGTCAAAGCCACAGAGAAGAAAGCAACAACAGGGCAGGCGGAGCTCAGCATAAATTCCCCGACAGTTAAAATAACAAAAGTTCCAGTCAAACGACCTTCTAGAAGGCTTGTGAAGGCACATGAGCTGTCGGGGACACCAACATCAAAACCCCACCCCGAATCTGAGCCCCCCCCTTTCAGAGGAGCATATTACAACCTCATCACTAGACTCTTTTATTATGAGTCTAAATGTTGAGCTCACTACCACCTCTCCACCTTCCACCACCCCAACATCCACTACCCCACCACCTTCAACCACCCCACCATCTTCCATTTATCCACAATCAACCACTCTTCAATCATCCTCCATACCACTTTTCACTACACCACCCTTCTCCACAACCATACCACCACCCCCACCCTTCTTCACTTCGGGCACCCCATTCTCCACTACAATGCCCGAATTCACCTCCTTCACCTCCACCGCCTTTCCATCAACATTCTCGGATCCATTCCTCTCTCTGGGCATGTCACCACCTTTTCCATCCACCACCACCCCGACATCGCTGGTGACCCCATCCACAATCACCACACAGTTCGTGGGTCCATCAACAGTGTCTTTTCCGCACGACACTACCATTCCACCTCGACCCCAGCCACCTCACTTTTCATTTACTGGGGTCCCTTCTACTAACGTCGGTGAGGAATTCGGACGTTAATTCGACACCATCCGAAACCTCCTCACCGACCCCTCTAACATTTTAAATTCTATTTTTTCTTATGTGCAGGGTCTAACACAACAGGTCGCCAAGATTGACGAGTAGAATCGCACCATGCCAAGCATCCTCCAAGGAATCCAACAACGCCAAGATTCAGTGGCCAAGCAAGTCGACCACATCGACGACCACTGTAAAACCTTTCCCGAGTTGATCCATGGAGTACAACGCCAGCATGAAGCGTTGGCAAAGCAGGTCGATAGGATCTCTACGCAGACTCAACCTCTGCCAGAGACCCTCCGCGAGCTCAAGCAGCAACAACAAGCTTTCAGCACGCGCCTGGACGACATCGACAACACCCTCACACAACTACATAATTGCCAGGAGGTGTCGTCAAACAATGAGCTTATTCAACTACGAGCTCAAGTAACTGACCTCACAGCACGACTCCTCTCAGTCGAAGAGCGTTATTCTGATTTAAAAGAAACCCACGATGCACTGCTTGAAACACACGAGCACGTGCAAGTGGCATACGACGAGCTACAATCCCTCCATCGTCAGTGCAAGAAGAAAGCACATAAGAAAACAACTGATAAATCAGCAGCAGATGAAGACGATGAAGATTCTGATTCCTCCGCTGACTCAAACAACAATACCCCCTTAGCTGATGACTCCGATAAGCCAGATGATGCTGGGGTGGGCCCCAGCCAAGGAACAGAACCAAAACACCAGAAAGATCACCAAGCTGGTGATAAAGATCCCAAATCCCCTGCTCACACGAAGAACGTCAACATATATTATGGGGATCAATTCCTAAACTACTCCACGGGATCTTTAGGGGAGGCTGCGAAAGAAGTGGCTTTTGCTGAGTTCGAAAAATGTATTCTGGGAACCAGCAGTAGTACCCCAGCCACAGCAGCTCAACAACTCTCTGCACCTGAACCTTCAGTGCCTTTTCCCCCTGAGCAGGAAGAATCAGAAAGAGTACGCCTAGACACTGATGAAGAACTAGATACTCCTTCTGATTCTGACAGAGATGTAGATCTACAACATTACATTATGACTTAGAGCAGACTTCTTCCCCCACACCGCAAGAACTACCCCCGCCGCCACCTCTACCTCATAAAATGCACGACCTCGATATGGCGGCCATCTCTACCTTAGACGCACAGGATATCTTCATCCTGAACACTATAGTAGATTATACCAAGGAAGGGGGGAATGTTATCTATTAAAACACAAAGACCAAGCGCAAGTTGACACGTGAGGATTTCCGCTCCATCCTCCGACCCCGGTCTGAGGTGAAGATGGCAACCTTCCGCACCCTTCTTGCCAATTCTATCAAAATTTATAGAAGTCCCAAGCGGTAGAAACCAGTTCTGAACGCCTCACCAACTCTGGGTTTGTGCTTGCTATACAAAGAACTACAACACAAATCCATTGAGCGGTTGCATAGGGGAATGGCCAGAAGACCACGTTTTATATCTGTGCCATTTCAAGTCTGTGGTCACTGGCTACTTATGATCGTGGACACCTTAGCTAGAGACGCAAAGGTGTACAACTTTTGTGCTAGTGAACTAAAGGCCGGAATAATCAACTTCGTCGGCACTGAAGCCGGGGAGGCAAGATGCCTTTCCGGCTTCTAAAACACATATGGGCCGCATGCCCTTCTCTCCGCCAGGATTGAAGTCAACCCTGGTTTAGAATAATCAACTCACAAGTCCAAACCACTGAAGGATCAGGGGACTGCGCTTTCTACGTTATACGACACATTTTAGCACTAAACCAGCAAGTCCCATTCACCGATCTCATTAACGAAGATTTCCACTCCTTGCGAGGGCGTTACGCCATGGAGCTTATCTCCGATAGAAGGTTCTTCAACGACCCTACTATGGCGCCAGATGACGTCCCTCGTTATCTTTTTTCATCCATCCAACGTCCGCAGAGGAGACCATTCAGACAAACCCTAGCGGAGTTGGCAAAAGAAAAGCAGCCAACCAAAGTCACCGAGCAAAGTCAATGGAACCCTTACACCTTCGACCTGGCTCCAGATAAAGGTGATGTTGATTTGATATCCGGGGTAACCATCAAGAGATCCTCACCACATATGGTGCCCCCATCTGCCATTGAACCATCATTTCCAAATTTCGATCGGGAAGCTTGCAAAAGTCTTTCAGACAATGAGCTCCGACTCATAATGTCACGGCTATATGCTGAAAAGGACGAGCTTGTATATATTGACGGGGATATCTTGGTTATGGCAGATGTCCTCCATGAAACCGTACAGATCAAAGGTTCCATATCTATAAGTGTAATGACTGCTTATCAATACTTACTCTCACGGAATCACCACATGGTCTATATGGTGTCCGCTTACATGAAGGATGATCTTTTAGGGATGAAGAACTTCGGAACAAAGGAGACACTCATCTCTTATCTCCAACATACAACTCCGAAGTTCATCATGCTACCTTTCCTTCATCAAGAGCACTGGATGTTACTGGCAACTAATCTTCATGAAGGAACAACAATAATCTACAACAGTTCCGACAGCCAGTATGATCCAGAACCGAAAGAATATACTACAACTCCAAAGACACCAACGGAGGAGGTGGCGAAGGAGTGTGCTGACAAATTACACGATCTTTTGGGTCAGCACACGCGGTCATATGACAAAGATCACTTCAAACCACCAACCTTCTGCCACAGGTGCCCCCAGCAAATTAGAGAATCCAACGACTGCGGCTTCCACGTCCTCTTCTGGATGTATACAATTGTGGCCCTTCACAAGCCTATAGAGGACATTACAGAAGTGGACTACCACGCACTACGTGGAAAGCTCGCAGCCACCTTACTCAGAACTCATGGGGCAAATAAAGGATTAACAAAAACCTAATGCCCTTGTCCAAGCACTTCTCAACCTATCACTTTGACACTCTGTGGACAGAGTGAGTGATAAGTTAGGGGGGAGTGCACTGGACAAGGGTGAGGTATCATTCTTCTTCAACCCTTCAATCTCTACTCCTTCCCTTAACTCATACTTTTCCGCACATCTTTTTCAAACTTTCTGTTCATATTTAGACTTTTTCCAGTAATTTCTTCAATAAAATAACTCTTAAGTATAACTTTCATCCTGGAAAGAATCACCCCTAGCTAAGTTAGAGATAAAGTAGTCCTCAAGAATAAATAACAAGATTAGCATATAGGCATGAATGGCGAATTTATAAATTACATTCACAATTGGTTTTTATGCTTTTACTTCAATTCTATCTCAGACTCTTCACAGGTCAACTTCAGGGCCAAAGCAAATCGAAAACTCTCAAGGTCAAGAGGGAAATCAGGGGGAAATCCAAAATCAAGAAATCTCACAAGCGGACCACCAAATAAAAATAAGTGCATGTCAGGAACCCTAAGAATAGTTTTCTTCTTTCAATAAAAGAGGCTTGGCCGTCCAATCAAAAACCCTAACAAAAACCCACTTCCTAAGCCTGTGAGTTTTGAATAAAAGCCAGAGTGTTGAATAAAAACATGAGAGTTGTGCCACGCATAAGGACCTATATGAAGAGACAATAAAGATCTCACCCGGCCGGTACATACAGCTGCCCTCATGAAGGCATATGTGTCGTGCCCGGTAGTGAGATCCTAAGGTCTCCTAATATATGAAAAGGCTGATAAAGGACTTGGCCGGCCGGTACATTCAGCTGCCCTCATGAAGGCAGATGTGTCGTGCCCGGTAGCGAGACCCTAAAAGCATAAGACAAACCCTCCCCCACTTGAAGGGGGAATTACACAATAAGCCTTTTAAGCCAACCGTCATACCCACTCTAGCTGCCGGTAGGTTTCTCAAAAGAAGTATAAAACTGATTAGAGTCGATGACATGCACGTAATAAGAAAGGTGGTCCCAATGCGAGACTCGTGATATGAAAGGAACCTGAGATCCATGCAACGCTTGATACTCGAAAGAGTTAGTGTAAGCGGAAGCCCTAATAAGACCTCAGTAGATCTCTGATCTAGAATTGAAGCAAGAGTATGGAAACCCTAACTAAATAAAATCGCCTCGCCACTTTGCCTTAGCTCTATCTAACTTGAGGACAAGCTAGACTCTAAGTTAGGGGGGGGGGGTGATAACCTCCCATTTTGTGACGTTATCTTATTAGTTCTCCTTAATTTTCCATACTGTTTCTTAGATAAATTAGATAGAATCATTAACTTTTTACTTTATTGCTGATATACCAATAAACTAACTCCTCTTCTTTATCATTACAGGAAAACACAAAAAAAATTACAAAGACTCTATACGGTCCCAAGACCGCATGAAGGCCATACAGTCCCAAGACCGCATGAAGGCCATACGGTCCCAAGACCGCATGAATGCCATTGAAGGTCATACGGTCCCAAGACCGCATGAAGGTCATACGGTCCCAAGACTGCATGAAGGTCATACGGTCCCAAGACCGCATGAAGACCATACGGTCCCAAGACCGCATGAAGGTCATACGGTCCCAAGACCGCATGAAGGCCATACGGTCCCAAGACCGCATGAAGGCCATACGGTCCCAAGACCGCATGAAGGTCATATGGTCCCAAGACCGCATGAAGGCCATACGGTCCCAAGACTGCATGAAGGTCATACGGTCCAAAGACCGCATGAAGGTCATACGGTCCCAAGACCGCATGAAGGTCATACGGTCCCAAGACCGCATGAAGGCCATACGGTCCCAAGACCGCATGAAGGCCATACGGTCCCAAGACCGCATGAAGGCCATACGGTCCCAAGACCGCATAAGACTAAACGATCTCAGAGACCGCATAAAGGCAAACGGTTTGAGAACCCCAAACGGTCTCAAGACCGTTTGGGCTCAACTTAAGCCTATAAATAAGACCCCAAGGGTCACCTCAAAGGAGAGAATTCTCATACGTCGAAAGGCTGCCCTAATCGTTCCAGAGCTCCTGCCACTTCCATCCTCCGCCCTGAGGCTGTCGATCTGAGATCCATACTCCATCCTGAAGCTGCTTTCTCCATCTTCGCTAAGAAGGTGGGAAGAGGAGACCTCCTCATCGTGCAACCTATGAAGACTGGTGGATCATTTCTCTCTCTCTCAAAGGAGTTGACTTTCCCCCCTCCTTTGTGGGGATGATGCTCTCTCTCTCTCTTCTCGGCTCCTTCTTGGTCCTAGTCATGAGGGAGTAGTCTTCTTCACTAGGGTGCGGGGAGTAGCCCCGCTACCCATACTTTCATATCATGTAAAATGTAATCCTTAGGTTGTAATAGAGAGTTCTTATCTTTGTTAGTTCGACATCAAACGATTAGTGAATGCATGTTTCTTGATCTCCAACTTGTGTTATCCTTTATCTTTTAGTATGAATTGTCTACGTTTGTACTATTAGATTCAAAACTCGTTTGCATGTTGGTTCTTGGTGCATGTATCCACCATGCATCTGTTTCGGTATCCAGAAGTGTATCTCAAGAAGTGGAGTAAACTCACTATCATCCGTTGCACTTTCATACTATGAAATGGAATCAATTAACGTATGGAAGTGCAACCTTGGTATGTCGAGGAACACACTTTGCGAGGGGAATGATGCAAAGTAGTGTGACCATTTGTTCGGGAATGGCTGGCGTTGCAACATTCCCGCACTTCTCGTAGCTAGATTATCCAAAAGGAGGCTAGGTCTACAAGGATACTAACTAACCGAACTCTTTTTGCAGGTTAAGTTTTGCTTTGCATGTGTTGATCCATGTGTGTGGTGATGAAAAACCGATTACACCCTAGTGATCTTTCATCATTGTTAACAACCTAGATTTACTTGCTTTCTTTACATTACTTGCATTTAGCTTAAAAACAACCCAATCAACCTTTTGATCTAAATACCAACTATTGAGTGATTAAGTGAAATTCAAACGTTTTCCATCTTGTTGGCAACAACAAGACCGTTGTCTCGAGGATTCGACCCTTAACTATACTGCGATAAGACTTCCACGTATCCTAGCATACATGGGTGGAGTTTTAACTTAGTATAAGCAAGGCTAAACTTAGAGATCTTCTATCTCTAGGATTTTTAGTGGTGCACGCAACTCCACGTAAGTGGAGGCTCCATCAAAAATTGGCGCCGTTGCCGGGGACAACAGAATGTTCTAATTTCGTTTAGTACCTTGTTAGTTGGTTAGGATTTTACACTTTCTTTTAACCATTACTCCAAATCTTCTTGATTTCTTTGTTTCTCTTCATCATCTAAATGTGTGAATTTCCTTCTACTCAGGTAGAAAACGTGTATGCAAACTCCGCATCACATCGGATTCTCCCCTGAACCAGAGTATGACTCTGAGGTAGATAGAAGTTTCCATCGAAGGATTAGACTTAATCGCCAAAGAGCCAGACAGATGGCTGAGGAGCAACGCCTCGTAGCAGAAAGAGTCAACGCCGCCATAGCTGCACAATGAGCACAACTCATTGCTGAGATTCGAGCTGAGGAACAAGCCCGCATCCAAGCTGAGAATGCTGCTGCTCAATTAGCGCTAAGAAACAAGCAACTTCGGGACTACGCAGTCCCAAAGAATTATGAAGATGATCACCCAGTCCGACCACCGATTATTAACATACCAAACTTTGAAATCCGGATGCAATGGATCCAGATCATGCAAGGCATCTCTTTCTCTGGAGGACCTGGAGACGATTGCATGGATCATCTTAAGAGATTCAAGTCACTCTGCCGCCTTGTACCTCAAGCGGGAGTTGCCTTGGAGGCAATAATGTTAAACCTCTTTCACTTCACCTTATCTGGAAGAGCGCTAAGTTGGTACAATGCTTTAGATAGGCACCCTATCATCACTACTTGGACCCCCTTAGAAGAAAAGTTTCTTAAGAAATTCTTTCCACCTTCACTAACCTATGAGATCAGGTGACAGATTAATCACTTTGCCCAACTACCTGGAGAAACACTTGCGGAAGCTTGGGAAAGATTCAAAGAACTCCTGAGAAAGTGCCCTCATCATGGCATATCTCAAAATCAGCTAATAGAAACATTCTATAGAGGAGTAAGTGATGATATCAAGCAATTTTTAGACTCCTCATCTGGAGGAAACTTTATGAGAAAGAACTATGAAGATGCCTGGAATATAGTTACGTTAGGGGCCGAGAACCAATCCAATTGGGGAAGGTCATCTAACCAATCTAAGGGAGTCCTTAAAGTCTACAAGGCTGAAGAATCCATGGAACTCAAGGCCATTGTAGAAGCCCTAAAGACTATTTCTACTAAGCAACAAGCTCTCGAAACTTCTTTTGGAGAATACGACAAGAAGAAAAGCTCCCAGTTTCAACAAGTAAAAGCAGCTACTGGAACTTACGAAGCTTGTCATGCATCTGATCATCCCACATTATCATGTGGTCTGTTATACAATGTTATGATGGATCTACAACCACCAGTGCCGCAATATGAACCCATTATTGAACATCCCGAGGACCAAATGCTAGAGCAAGTCAACTCCATTCACTCAATACCTGGCCAGGTGTATTTCAATCCAGACAAACCAAGAAACCACCCTAGTTTTCAATATGGGAATCCTACAGGGACTGCCAATCCACAACAACAGACACAAGGTGGATCTTTCAATAGACAACCACCAGGATTTCAGAATAACTTCAACCAGAATCAAGGGAATTATAGAAATGGGTTCCAACGATCCAATTATCCTAGGAATCCCTCTTACCAATATACCCCTCAAGGACTGCACCCACAGCTGCAACAACCTCAGTTGCAGCAGCCACACCAACCGCAGTTAACATCACCCCCACAACAACCACAAGGGTAGCAAGTCACTCAATATCAACAGAGGAGTGCCCCTCCCCAACCATCTGATGAAATTTCTTTGATTAGACAGATGCTACAGTCTCAGCAAACCATGCTTGCAAACCAACAGGCTCAACAAAAGGTTGTAGAGGCCCAATTAGCACAGATTGCTGCTCAGTTAAAACCACCAGCAGGTACCTTAGCTGGGCAACCAGAGGCAAACCCAAGGCATGACCAAAATAGACATGAGCAACTGAATGCTGTCACCACAAGGTCTGGTCGTGTCCTTCCTGATACCACTAGAATCATCCATGATGATGATGATGTAGTTATTCTTTCCCCAACAGAAAGCTCAACCAATGAAAAGTAAAAACCTACTACATCTACTGAAAGAGAAAAAGAAAAGGAACCAATGCCAGAAGTTCCACCCAGAATTCCTTATCCGGACAGGATGAAAGGAACCAAAATGAACACTAGGTTCCAGAAATTCAAAGAAGCTATGAAGAAACTATACATTGATATACCATTCCTCGATGCTCTTTCCGAAGTTCCCGCTTGGGCTAAATACCTGAAAACCCTTCTATCAAGAAAATACATGATAGAAGAGCACGAAACAGTGAAACTAGCTCAGACCACTTCAGACATTCTGCTTAACAAAATGCCAAAGAAAAAGAAGGACCCAGGTTCCTTCGGTATTCAGTGTTCTATTGGAAATGGCTCCAGCAAGAAGGGCTTAGCAGATTTAGGAGAAAGTATATCCATCATGCCTTACTCTATGTGTAAAAGATTAGGTTTCACTGATTTGCTACCTACGACAATGACAATTCAGTTAGCCAACTCTTCCATATCTGCTCCCCTTGGAATCATTGAAGACATACCTGTCAGGATAGGAACGAATTCTTATATTCCGTGCGATTTCGTTATTATGGACATACAAGAAGACCTAAGATACCCGATAATCTTCGACAGACCTTTCCTAGCTACTACCCGAGCGCTTATCGATGTAGAAGCAGGGACTATTATCTTGAGACTTGGGAAGGAAGCTTTTCAGTTCAGAGTTCTTAATAGCATGAAAGGTCCAAGCATTCAAGAGGACATTTTTCTCCTGGATGCTATATATCAAATGTCCCAATTAGAAATGTCTGAACCCTCTGATGAATTGGAAAATACCTTGACTAATCTGGAAGTAGAATTCTCGGCAAATGAACTAGTGCAACAATGCCTTCAATACTTAGAAAAAGCTGAAGAAGCCCCAACGGCCACCTTTGAAGAACTTAAGGCTGTCACCATTATAGAAGCAACCGAGCCACCTAAGGCTCCTGAAATGAAAGCCCTACCCGAGGGACTCAAACATGTCTTTCTCGACAATGAGAAACTTTGTCCAGTGATTATCAGCTCCACTCTGGAAGTAGACCAAGAAGACAGATTTCTTGATGAACTGAAGAGACACAAGAAAGTTATCGGATATAAGATGACTGACTTGACGGGTATAAATCCAGCCTTTTGCATGCACAGATTGCCCATGATGGAAGATTTCAAACCATCAAGGGAACATCAAAGAAAGTTGAACCCTAATCTCAAGGAGGTAGTTCGTCTCGAGGTTCTCAAACTTCTGAAAGCAGGCATCATCTACCCAATCTCGGATTCTCAATGGGTAAGTCCCGTGCAGGTGGTCCCTAAAAAAGGGGGGACCACTGTTGTTCTTAATGACAAAAATGAACTGGTACCTACTAGAACAATAACTGGGTGGAGAATGTGCATCGACTACAGAAAACTTAACAAAGCAACAAGGAAAGATCATTTCCCCTTGCCCTTCTTGGATGAATTTCTCGAACGACTCGCTCACAAAAAAAATTTATGTTACCTTGACGGATATTCAGGATTTTACCAAATCCCAATCCATCCTGAAGATCAAGAAAAAACCACTTTCACCTGCCCTTTTGGAACATATGCCTTCAGAAGGATGCCTTTCGGGTTATGTAATGCACCCGCAACCTTCTAAAGATGTATGAACGCTATCTTCGCCGGATTAACAGAATCTATCATGGAAGTCTTCATGGATGATTTTTCCGTATACGGAGATTCTTTCGACAACTGTTTACTCAATTTAGGAAAAGTCCTGCAAAGATGTGAGGACACCAACCTGATCTTGAACTGGGAAAAATGTCACTTTATGGTGACTGAAGGTGTGGTCCTAGGACATCGAGTAAGTAGTAAAGGGATTGAAGTGGATAAAGCAAAGGTAGATGTCATCTCAAAGCTAACTCCACCTAAAGACATCAGAGGAGTCAGGGCATTCCTTCGTCATGCAGGATTCTACAGGAGATTTATAAAAGATTTTTCAAAAATAGCAAAGCCAACGACTCACCTACTGACCAAAGAAGCTGATTTTATATTTGACCAAGAATGCATTAATAGCTTCATAACTCTGAAGAATGCCCTTATCTCTGCCCCTATCCTAAGAGCTCCTGACTGGTCTCAACCGTTTGAAATTATGTGTGACGCTAGCGATTATGCTATAGGGGCAGTCCTTAGTCAAAGGATGGACAAAAAGCCTTACGTCATATATTACGCCTCCAAGACGCTTGATGAGGCACAAAAGAATTATACTACCACCGAAAAAGAGTTCCTGGCAGTTATCTATGCTTTTGAAAAATTTCGGCCTTACCTAATCGGGTCAAAAGTCATAGTATATACTGACCATTCTGCGATACGATACTTGGTCCAAAAACAAGATGCTAAACCCCGACTCATCAGATGGGTTTTAATGCTTCAGGAGTTTGACTTAGAGATTAAAGACAAAAGTGGGGTTGAAAATGTCGTCGCAGATCACCTCAGTCGTATTGAAGCTAAGGATTCCGATAAATTACCCATTCGAGACTCTTTACCAGATGACCAACTAATGAAGATTACTACTGCATTTCCCTGGTATGCTGATATTGTTAATTATTTGGCAACAGGAATCATCCATCCGTCTGCATCTTACCATGACAAAAAGAAATTCATTCATGACGCTAAGCAGTATTTCTGGGACAAGCCCTACCTATTCCGCTTATGTGCAGATGGACTTTTTCGTCGATGCATTTCGGAGACGGAAATCACCTTGGTTCTAGAGCACTGTCACTCAGGCCCTACTGGGGGCCACATGAGTTCTAAGAAGACAGCCCTCAAAGTCCTGCAATCTGGTTTTTACTGGCCAAACATTACAAAGGATGCACATGAATATGTGCGATCATGCGACAAATGCCAACTATCCGGGGGGATAACCAAAAGAAATGAAATGCCATTGAATATATGGCAAGAAATCGAACTCTTCGATGTATGGGGAATATATTACATGGGTCCTTTCCCCCATCTTACGTATTCATGTACATCTTGGTTGCTGTGGATTACGTTTCGAAATGGGTAGAAGCTCTACCAACCATTTCTTGTGATTCAAAACCGGTAATCAAGATGTTTAAAGAGATAATATTCCCCAGATTTGGTGTTCCAAGAACAATAATATCCGACGGTGGATCACATTTCTTGGAACGGAGCTTTGAAGCCTTATTAAGAAAATATGGAGTCAACCATAAAGTTTCCACACTGTATCATCCACAGACATGTGAACAGGTTGAAGTCTCCAATAGGCAAATTAAAGATATCCTGGAAAAAACGGTCAATAGGCACCACACCGATTGGTCCACCAAACTATCTAACGCTCTATGGGCCTACCGCACAGCTTTCAAAACACCAATTGGAACAACACCATTTCGATTATTGTATGGGAAGTCTTGCCATTTGCCAGTTGAATTAGAGCATAAGGCTTGGTGGGCCATTAAGCAACTAAACTTCGACCTCAAAGGCGCTGGTGAATTCAGACAACTTCAACTCCAAGAACTAGAAGAATTACGAATGACAGCCTACCACAATGCAAGAATTTACAAAGAACAAACCAAGATGTGGCACGATGGCCACATAAAAAGAAAGGATATAATCGTCGGAGATAAAGTCCTCTTATTCAATTCCAGACTAAAAATGTTTCCTGGAAAACTATGTACTAAATGGTCGAGGCCTTTCACAATCAAACATATCTACCCGACAGGAGCTGTCATTATTCTCGATGATAATGGACGAGAAAGGACCGTTAATGGTCATAGATTAAAGAAATACCACACTCCAGCAGACAAATTATCAAGACAAACTATAGAGATCCAAGATCCTATAACATCAGCATAGCTGGAGCAGAATTTTGTCGAGCCAACGACGTTAAACCAAAGCACTTCTTGGGAGGCAACCCAAGACCTGAGTATCACCTTTTCTAATTTTCTAGTCTTTTATTTTCTTTTAAACTATATTTTCTTTCTTTAAGTTCTTTCATCATTAATCTAAAAATACATAAAAATTCACATACTCTAAAAACAAACATAAAAACACAAGGTCTTAAAAACAAAAACCTTAGCGGTTAGGGGCGCCCCCCCAAATCCTATAAATACCCCCCCGCCCCCCGTTCTTTCTTCTAGAATCCCGAATTCTTGACTTCCCTGTTTCATTCCAGAGCTTCGTTTTCGCGCTCGTTTCCCTCTCTGACGTTGCCGTCGTCTCCACCGCCGTTTCATCACCTCGCCGTCGACTCAGCTTTTTCGTTGTCGTCTCTGGCTCCGTCATCGTCCCCGTGCATTCCCGCGCTCCTGCTCTGGTGCTTGCCGTGCCCAGCATTCTCGCCGCCCTCACCTACAGGTAGACCACCCAGCAGTTCAATGGATTACACCACCGCCAGACAGTCGCGGATTTTCGAACTCTGTCGTCGCCACCATCGCCGTCGGTAACGTCGACATGCTTACCCGTCGTCGCCGTCGTAGTTCCCTGCCGACGAATGGCCACGCGATTCGTCTTCCATTCGGTCTCCAAACCGTTTGGGACCATTCGGTCTCCAAACCGTTTGGGACCATCCGACCTCCAAACCTGTTAAAAAAAAATGAATACCCAACCCGTTTGGAACCAAACGGTCTTCAAACCGTTTGGAACCAAATGGTATTCAAACCGTCTCATCTTTTAAGTGCTTGTCCAAACGATCTAAAGACCGTTTGAGACCAAACGGTCTCAAGACCGTTTGAGACCAAACGGTCTCAAAACCGTTTGAACTCAACCAATCTAATAAACCTCAAACTCCAATAACATTACTTTGTTATAATTTCAAATTTAAGAATTCTAACTATTGTTTTCTTGTCAATAATTTTAGAATGACATCACCTTCCAAGCAACCTCGAGGAACATCTGATGCCCCTTTCTGGATAAGGGAACAATTAGAAGCTAATCGTGACAAACTACAACAAGTCGTAGATAGCTATGAAACGACTGGAAGGGTCCCGGCAAAGGTGAACCTGCTCAAAGTCATGCATGAGATCAAACACATTAACAGATGCTTAGCTGAGGTACCCTTTGAAGAAGAGGTTGAGGAAATTTCATCCGACGAGGCCTCAGAATATCAGCCTTCCCCCGAGGCAGAATCACCCACTGCAAAGTCTAAAGGGAAGAGAAAGGCCCATGCAACCACATCAGAACCATCACCCAAGAAAAGGGCCAGGAAGCAAGTTCACCCTGCCACTGCAAGGGAACAAACCCTGGCAGGGTACATCCCACCATCCACCACCACCACTACCACCCCTGCCACAATTACCGTTCCTATTTTCCCCCCCATCACCACCACAACACCACCACCTGAAAATATTTATCTCCACAACATCCCTTCCATCAGCCAAACTCTTAAACCAACAAAGTATGTCTGCCCAATCATACTTATGAAGATGGGGATCTATAATAGAATCACACTACTTGACAATTCCAATCTTTCTCGGCTATGCTTTGTCCCCGAAACCCCTATATTGAGCCAACAACATAATTCTTCACCTACTTCCACAAAGAATCGGTGGACATCATGGATAGAGCAAGGGACGGTGGTGACCATAGAATAACCACCAGAATCTTTAACAACGAAGTGGTCATCACTGAAAATATGTTGAATGAAATCTTTATAGATAACCAAGACCAGCTGAAGAAAGCTATGGCCGCTGGTACAGAACACCCCAAGTTCAACAAACATACCTTCTGGAAATCACTAACGGGGATACCAAATTTTGATGCAAAGACAAGCAAGGCCTCTAACATTCATTCTGGCCTAGTGTGCACACTTCACAAAATCATCGCTGGCGCACTCTTCCCCAGATCAAAAGGAGGAACTGTACTCATCTCTGATCTCTATGTTCTCTGGTCCGTCCTAAATGGAATGCCAGTTAACATTGGACGTCATATGCTCCTCAAGCTATCAGCTTTCGCCCTAGGAAAAGAAATTTGCACGGGTGGTCATATCACATCCATCATCAAATATCTTAAGATGGATAGACTTCTACCCAAATGCAACCCAATAAAGGGCGACATCCTTACCAACGAACATACATTAAAGAACTCCTTTATCATAAAAGAAAAGGATGCAAAGCTACACTACGTTTTCTGCCCCACAACAAAATCCTCCAGAACCCTGCTCCCACTTCCAGAACTTGCTGACTATGACAAGGACAAGCTCCTATTCTCAGACGACGAGATCATCAAACTCATAGCCTCAGTCAAAGCCACAGAGAAGAAAGTAACAGCAGGGCAGGCAGAGCTCAGCATAAATGCCCCGGCAGCTAAAATAACAAAAGTTCCAATCAAACGACTTTCCAGAAGGCTTGTGAAGGCACATGAACTGTCGGAGACACCAACATCAAAACCCCACCCTGAATCTGAGCCCCCCCTTTCAGAGGAGCATATTACAACCTCATCACTAGACTCTTTTATAATGAGTCTAAATGTTGAGCTCACTACCACCTCTCCACCTTTCACCACCCCAACATCCACTACCCCACCACCTTCAACCACCCCACCATCTTCCATTTATCCGCAATCAACCACTCTTCAATCATCCTCCATACCACTTTTCACTACACCACCCTTCTCCACAACCATACCACCACCCCCACCCTTCTTCACTTCGGGCACCCCCATTCTCCACTACAACGCCTGAATTCACCTCCTTCACCTCCACCGCCTTTCCATCAACATTCTCGGATCCATTCCTCTCTCCGGGTATGTCACCACCTTTTCCATCCACCACCACCCCGACATTGCTGGTGACCCCATCCACAGTCACCACGCAGTTCGTGGGTCCATCAACAATGTCTTTTCCGCATGACTCTACCATTCCACCCCGACCCCAGCCACCTCACTCTTCATTTACTGGGGTCCCTTCTACTAACGTCAGTGAGGAATTCGGACGTCAATTCGACACCATCCGAAACCTCCTCACCGACCCCTCTAACATTTTAAATTATATTTTTTCTTGTGTGCAGGGTCTAACACAACAGGTCGCCAAGATTGACGAGCAGAATCGCGCCATGCCAAGCATCCTCCAAGGAATCCAACAACGCCAAGATTCAGTGGCCAAGCAAGTCGACCACATCGACGACCACTGTAAAACCTTTCCCGAGTTGATCCATGGAGTACAACGCAAGCATGAAGCGTTGGCAAAGCAGGTCGATAGGATCTCTACGTAGACTCAACCTCTGCCAGAGACCCTCTGCGAGCTCAAGCAGCAACAGCAAGCTTTCAGCACGCGCCTGGACGACATCGACAACACCCTCACACAACTACATAATCGCCAGGAGGTGTCGTCAAACAATGAGCTTATTCAACTACGAGCTCAAGTAACTGACCTCACAGCACGACTCCTCTCAGTCGAAGAGCGTTATTCTGATTTAAAAGAAACGCACGACGCACTGCTCGAAACACACGAGCACGTGCAAGTGGCATACGACGAGCTACAATCCCTCCATCGTCAGTGCAAGAAGAAAGCACATAAGAAAACAACTGACAAATCAGCAGCAGATGAAGACGATGAAGATGACGATGAAGATTCTGATTCCTCCGCTGACTCAAACAACAATACCCCCTCAGCTGATGACTCCAATAAGCCAGATGATGTTGGGGTGGGCCCCAGCCAAGGAACAGAACCAAAACACCAGAAAGATCACCAAGCTGGTGATAAAGATCCCAAATCCCCTGCTCACACGGAGAACATCAACATATATTATGGGGATCAATTCCTAAACTACTCCACGGGATCTTTGGGGGAGGCTGCGAAAGAAGTGGCTTTTGCTGAGTTCGAAAAATGTATTCTGGGAACCAACAGCAGTACCCCAGCCACAGCAGCTCAACAACTCTCTACACCTGAACCTTCAGTGCCTTCTCCCCCTGAGCAGGAAGAATCAGAAAGAGTACGCCTAAACACTGATGAAGAACTAGATACTCCTTCTGATTCTGACAGAGATGAAGATCTACAACATTGCATGGATGACTTAGAGCAGACTTCTTCCCCCACACCACAAGAACTACCCCCACCGCCACCTCTACCTCATAAAATGCACGACCTCGATATGGCGACCATCTCTACCTTAGACGCACAGGATATCTTCATCCTGAACACTATAGTAGATGATACCAAGGAAGGGGGGAATGTTATCTATCAAAACACAAAGACCAAGCACAAGTTGCCACGTGAGGATTTCCGCTCCATCCTCCGACCCCGGTCTGAGGTGAAGATGGCAACCTTCCGCACCCTTCTTGCCAATTCTATCGAAATTTATAGAAGTCCCAAGCGGCAGCAACCAGTTCTGAAAGAATATACTACAACTCCAAAGACACCAACGGAGGAGGTGGCGAAGGAGTGTGCTGACAAATTACACGATCTTTTGGGTCAGCACACGTGGTCATATGAAAAAGATCACTTCAAACCACCAGCCTTCTGCCATAGGTGCCCCCAGCAAATTAGAGAATCCAACGACTGCGGCTTCCACATCCTCTTCTGGATGTATACAATTGTGGCCCTTCACAAGCCTATAGAGGACATGACAGAAGTGGACTACCACGCACTACGTGGAAAGCTCGCAACCACCTTACTCAGAACTCATGGGGCAAATAAAGGATTAACAGAAACCTAATGCCCTTGTCCAAGCACTTCTCAACCTATCACTTTGACACTCTGTGGACAGAGTGAGTGATAAGTTAGGGGGGGAGTGCACTGGACAAGGGCGAGGTATCATTCTTCTTCAACCCTTCTATCTCTACTCCTTCCCTTAACTCATACTTTTCCGCACATCTTTTTCAAACTTTCTGTTCATATTTAGACTTTTTCCAGTAATTTCTTCAATAAAATAACTCTTAAGTATAACTTTCATCCTGGAAAGAATCACCCCTTGCTAAGTTAGAGATAAAGTAGTCCTCAAGAATAAATAACAAAATTAGCATATAGGCATGAATGGCGAATTTATAAATTACATTCACAATTGGTTTTTATGCTTTTACTTCAACTCTGTCTCAGACTCTTCACAGGTCAACTTCAGGGCCAAAGCAAACCGAAAACTCTCAAGGTCAAGAGGGAAATCAGGGGGAAATCCAAAATCAAGAAATCTTGCAAGCGGACCACCAAATAAAAATAAGTGCATGTCAGGAACCCTAAGAATAGTTTTCTTCTTTCAATAAAAGAGGCTTGGCCGCCCAATCAAAAACCCTAACAAAAACCCACTTCCTAAGCCTGTGAGTTTCGAATAAAAGCCAGAGTGTTGAATAAAAACATGAGAGTTGTGCCACGCATAAGGACCTATATGAAGAGCCAATAAAGATCTCACCCGGCCGGTACATACAGCTGCCCTCATGAAGGCAGATGTGTCGTGCCTGGTAGTGAGATCCTAAGGTCTCCTAATATATGAAAAGGTTGATAAAGGACTCGGTCGGTCGGTACATTCAGCTGCCCTCATGAAGGCAGATGTGTCGTGCCCGGTAGCGAGACCCTAAAAGCATAAGACAAACCCTCCCCCACTTGAAGGGGGAATTACACAATAAGCCTTTTAAGCCAACCCTCATACCCACTCTAGCTGCCGGTAGGTTTCTCAAAAGAAGTATAAAACTGATTAGAGTCGATGACATGCACGTAATAAGAAAGGTGGTCCCAATGCGAGACTCGCAATATGAAAGGAACCTGAGATCCATGCAACTCTTGATACTCGAAAGAGTTAGTGTAAGGGAAGCCCTAATAAGACCTCGGTAGATCTCTGATCTAGAATTGAAGCAAGAGTATGGAAACCCTAACTAAATAAAATCGCCTCGCCACTACATGCCTTAGCTCTATCTAACTTGAGGACAAGCTAGACTCTAAGTTAGGGGGGGTGATAACCTCCCATTTTGTGACGTTATCTTATTAGTTCTCCTTAATTTTCCATACTATTTCTTAGATAAATTAGGTAGAATCATTAACTTTTTACTTTATTGCTGATATACCAATAAACTAACTCCTCTTCTTTATCATTACAGGAAAACACAAAAAAATTACAAAGACTCCATACGGTTCCAAGACCGCATGAAGGCCATACGGTCCCAAGACCGCATGAAGGCCATACGGTCCCAAGACCGCATGAAGGTCATACGGTCTCAAGACCGCATGAAGGCCATACAGTCCCAAGACCGCATGAAGGCCATACGATCCCAAGACCGCATGAAGGTCATACGGTCCCAAGACCGCATGAAGGTCATACGGTCCCAAGACCGCATGAAGGTCATACAGTCCCAAGACCGCATGAAGGTCATACGGTCCCAAGACCGCATGAAGGTCATACGGTCCTAAGACCGCATGAAGGCCATACGGTCCCAAGACCGCATGAAGGTCATACGGTCCAAGACCGCATGAAGGTCATACGGTCCCAAGACCGCATGAAGGCCATACGGTCCCAAGACCGCATGAAGTTCATACGGTCCCAAGACCGCATGAAGGCCATACAGTCCCAAGACTGCATGAAGGTCATACGGTCCCAAGACCGCATGAAGGCCATACGGTCCCAAGACGGCATGAAGGTCATACGGTCCCAAGACCGCATGAAGGTCATACGGTCCCAAGACCGCATGAAGGCCATACGGTCCCAAGACCGCATGAAGGCCATACGGTCCCAAGACCGCATGAAGGTCATATGGTCCCAAGACCGCATGAAGGCCATGCGGTCCCAAGACCGCATGAAGGCCATACGGTCCCAAGACCGCATAAGACTAAACGATCTCAGAGACCGCATAAAGGCAAACGGTTTGAGAACCCCAAATGGTCTCAAGACCGTTTGGGCTCAACTTAAGCCTATAAATAAGACCCCAAGGGTCACCTCAAAGGAGAGAATTCTCAGACGTCGAAAGGCTGCCCCAATCGTTCCAGAGATCTTGCCACTTCCATCCTCCGCCCTGAGGCTGTCGATCTGAGATCCATACTCCATCATGACACTGCTTTATCCTTCTTCGTTAAGAAGGTGGGAAGAGGAGACCTCCTCATTGTGTAACCTATGAAGACTGGTGGATCGTTTCTCTCTCTCTCCAAGGAGTTGACTTTCACCCCTCCTTTGTGGGGATGATGCTCTCTCTCTCTTCTCGCCTCCTTCTTGGTCCTAGTCATGAGGGAGTAGTCTTCTTCACTAGGATGTGGGGAGTAGCCCCGCTACCCATACTTTCATATCATGTAAAATGTAATTCTTAGGTTGTAATCGAGAGTTCTTATCTTTATTAGTTCGACATCAAACGATTAGTGAATGCATGTTGCTTGATCTCCAACTTGTGTTATCCTTTATCTTTTATTATGAATTGTCTACATTTGTACTATTAGATTCGAAACTCATTTGCATGTTGGTTCTTGGTGCATGTATCCACCATGCATCTGTTTTGGTATCCAGAAGTGTATCTCAAGAAGTGGAGTAAACTCACTATCATCCGTTGCACTTTCATACTATGAAATGGAATTAGTTGACGTATGGAAGTGCAACCTTGGTATGTCGAGGAACACACTTTGCGAGGGGAATGATGCAAAGTAATGTGACCATTTGTTCGGGAATGGCTGGCGTTGCAACATTCCCGCACTTCTCGTAGCTAGATTATCCGAAAGGAGGCTAGGTCTACAAGGATACTAACTAAGCGAACTCTTTTTGCAGGTTAAGTTTTGCTTTGTATGTGTTGATCGATGTGTAGTGGCGGTGAAAAACCGATTACACCCTAGTGATCTTTCATCATTGTTAACAACCTTGATTTACTTGCTTTCTTTACTTTACTTGCATTTATCTTAAAAACAACCCAATCAACCTTTTGATCTAAATTCCAACTATTGAGTGATTAAGTGAAATTCAAACGTTTTCCATCTTGTTGGCAACAACAAGACCGTTGTGTCAAGGATTTGACCCTTAACTATACTGCGATAAGACTTCCACGTATCCTAGCATACGTGGGTGGAGTTTTAACTTAGTATAAGCAAGGCTAAACTTAGAGATCTTCTATCTCTAGGATTTTTAGTGGTGCACGCAACTCCACGTAAGTGGAGGCTCCATCAAAGATCTAGATGAGGAGAAGAAGAACATAAAGATAGGTGAGGATGTTCTTCTCTCTCTTTCTTGTTTCTCTTCTCGTGCTCTTGCTCGTAGGAGATGGAGCGGGAGATGGCTGACAGATGAAGGTGCTACAAATCTAAAATCCCACCACTTTCATAGCTAGGAGATAGATCTTGATGGAGCAGAGACGGCAGAGTAGCAAGGACACCACGGAGGTAGTCTTTGGCAGTGGGGATCGTCTTCCTTGGCTAGGTACAGAGTGGCATCCTGTCGGGATTTTGGAGCAGAAGAGATGCCCCCAAATGGATGAGGGGGTCGTCTATTTATAGGTACAGATCACCGACTTAGTGTCATGGTCCAAGTGTGCACCGACTTAGTTCCACAGTCGAGGTCGGGTGGGAGGTCGTGTTCACAGTCGATTGGAGGTCGCAGTCGCGGTTCCATGGGAGATCGTGGTCGCAGTCACAGTCGCGTGGGCCTCCTTGATCGATCTGGTTGCCACGGTCAAGGCGTGTGATATTCTCAGCAACAGTGATTGCTTCTTTGACCGCGATCGCGGTCATTTCTTCTTGGCCGTAGTCATATCTATGTTCTTATTGGCCACGGTCGTAGTGGCAACATGATGGACGAAACCCACCCCCGCGGGGGGGTGGGGGGCTCTTACTATGGGTTGACGGGCCTGCGTCAATGAACCCTCTGACTATTGAGGATGCATTATGATGAAGGAACTAGAACCTACACTTATGCACCTAGTGAAATGCTTAATCATGCAATGGAGATGAAAGGATTTGATCAAAACTCTGAATAATCATCTAAAATTGAGGAAAATCATATATGAGCATATTCAGGGGACATATGAGAGCTTTCAGTGCAAAACTGTGCTAAAAATGGCAACAAAAACTAAGATGTATATGCATTCATCAAAACACCCCAAACTTAAATGTTTATCATCCTCGAGTAACAAAAAATCTGAAAAAGTCCCCAACTGAATACTTTCAACACTTGTGGTTGCCTCATCTTCACATCACGTTTGTTTCTTTTCTACTTTGTGTAACATCCCTGACCTGGGTTAAGGATTAACCCTAGAAGTTTTGATTAAGTAAGTCATTTATATTCTTGTCTTTATCTTTTTAAAAGTAATTAAGACTCAAGAGGAACTTATGTTTCAATTTTGGTCCTATTTGAATAATGTTGAAATAATGTTTTACTTGTTTTGAACTAAAGTGCAAATTACCCAAGTTGAGGGGTTAACTTGAAAATGTTACATGATAAAATGTTCCTCAAGTGTTGAAGCATCATAAGAATGAAAATGATGCATAGGTATGGCTTCCACAAGCCTGAACACCAAGAAAGAGCTTATTAAGCAATGTTTGTGCATTAAAACCTAGTTTTGGTGTAATGTGTAATTTATCCAAAACCTAGGGTTCAATATGCAAAATACCACTTCTAGGGAGTCCCTAATGTTTCTTGGTATCAATTAGATACAAGACAGTCAGAGGGGCATCTCATTTGAATCTCTTTGGAGAAGAGAGAATATTGATATTAAAACAATCAAGAGTTAAGCATAATTGAAACCCTAATTCAATTTAATGCAAAAATAAATATATTAATGGAAGTGCCCTTCAACCAAAAGTATGATGGTTGAATTTATATAAGTATGGACGTCCTTGTGCCTTACAATGGCACCGAAATATCTAAAGTGAGTGGAGAGTCCACTCACATTAGTAAAAAAAGTAATATCCACTAATTTTTGGATATTATTATTATATTGATTAAGGTGCTTAATTTGTTTTCTTTTAATTCATGGATAAAGATGAGTATTTCGAAGGGGAGGATGATGGCTTAGTATGCAAGGAAGTTAGGGGGATAAATGGCACCAATTTAGGGAACTAAAGGATTTATATAACACTTTCTCTCTCTTGAATTTTCCTTATATACACTTCATTCTTTCACCCACATGAAAAACTTTTTCGACTCTTCTTTCTTTCCTTGCTTTGGCCAAGCACAAGGGAGCTTAGGAGAAATAGTAGGACGTACCCCAACCTGTAGGTGAGCTCCTTAATCATCTTCAACTTTGATTTCATTGTGGAAATCAAAATTCAATGCTTATTTTCTTCTTTTCTCCATTCAATCTTCGACTTTAGCCATTCTTTTCACTCAAAGACTTGAGGACGGACCTTGGGAAGGTGAGCTCCTTAATCATCTACAACTTTGATTTCATGGTGGAAATCGAAATTCAATGCTTATTTTCTTCTTTTCTCCATTCAATCTTCGACTTTAGCCATTCTTTTCACTCAAAGACTTGAGGACGGACCTTGGGAAGTTGAGAAAGCTTCATTCACCATTAAAGACGTGAAGCTTGAAGCTTGGATTCAACTTTGAAGGTGGATTATATAACTTGAACCCTTAAATGTTATTATTGATTTCATTTCTTCATCATATGTTGAATCTTTCTTCTTTCCCGAAATTCCTTTTGATTAGTTGATGAAATCACCATATAAATCACAACAAATTTCGAAGGTTTATAGCTTGAAGATGATGATTTCATCTTAGCACACACTTCAATAAATATCATGAGCAAATAGTTTTCAATTTTGATGACCAAACAATCTCAAGACCGTTTGGTGATCAAACAGTCTCAAAACCATTTGGGGACAAACAGTCTCAAGACCGTTTGAGGTCAAACAGTCTCAAGACCATTTGGGGTCAATTGCTGTTATGGATGGATGAAGATCCAATGGTTCCAATTGATCTAATCACTATGGTTACATGGATGGATGATCTATTGATTTCAAACCCTAATCGATTGATTGAAGAAACCATAAATTGATTCAAACGTTTTCAAGATGAAGTGAACCAAACGGTCTCAAGACCGTTTGAGGGAAAACGGCTCAAGACCATTTGAGGTCAAATGGTCTCAAGACCGTTTGAGTTCAAGTGGAGTCATGGATGGATGGAGATCCAAGGGTTACATTTTGATCTACTCTCAATGGTCCAATTGATGAATGATTCAATGAAGCAAAACCTAATTGATTGGTTGAAGGAAAACCTAGTTGATCCATTCGGTTTCAAGTTAGTTTGGGCCAAATGGTCTTGAGACCGTTTGAGTCCAAATGGTCTTGAGACCTTTTAGGATCAAACGGTCTTCAAACCGTTTAAGATCAAACGGTCTCAAACTATTTGGAGGTCCAATCAGTTTCAAGGCTGATTTGTCCAATATGTTTCAAATGTTGATGGGTTCAATCAGTTTCAATGTACATTTGATCAAACTGTTTCAAGGGTTAGATTCCCAAATGGTTTTGCCAAATGGTTTCAAAACCATTTGGAGGGCAAACAGTCTCAACCCTAGATGCCCAAACGGTTTCAAAACCGTTTGGAGGGCAAACGGTCTCTAAACCGTTTGAAGGTTGAGGGGTCAAAACCGTTTTGAGGTTCAATGCAACCAAAACCATGTGAAGACCTAATGTGGTGAAAGATCAATTAACCCCATGATTGTTAATGATGTTTATCAAAGATAATTACAATGGTTGTACCTTTAAGTTACTAGGGTGATTAGTACACTTAGAGGGGTTAACCTTTGATGCTTATGAAAGTAATATCTCAATACACTATGCTAAACCTAAATGTATGTACTTGAATGAAGGGTTGACCTAACCTACTCAAGCTTGAGGTAATCAACATCCTAGAGAGGATGACAGAGAGAGGAATTCATACATGTATAATAATCATGTAGTGGTTAAGCCTCAACACTTTCAACATGAATAAAATATGTAATTAGGGTATGATCCTTGATAAAGAGATCATGAAACCTTAATCGAGAAGGTTGATGAGCCATAACCCTAATTTAGGGCAATGCTAGGTGAAACCTTATTCTAGGGTAATGGTGTAACCCTAATCTAGGGTGATGATATGAGAAATCCCAATTCAGGGTAATATAATGAAAAACCCTAATTTAAGAGGATGCTTCATGAAACCCTAATTTCGGGTAAAGTTATATGAAACCCTAATTTGGGGAAAAGTTATAAGGAACCTTGATTCAAGATAATGATGCCATGTGAAACCCTAATCTAGGGTGATGCCATGTGAAACCCTAATCTAGGGTGATGCCATGTGAAACCCTAATGCAGTGATGTGATGTGAGACTCTAATCCAGGGTGATGCCATGTGAAACCCTAATCTAGGGTGATGCCATGTGAAACCCTAATCTAGGGTGATGCCATGTGAAACCCTAATGCAGTGATATGATGTGAGACTCTAATCCAGGGTGATTCTATGTTGTTCTATATGAAACCCTAACCCTAATAAAGAGTGAAGGTGTGTGGAACCCTAATATAGGATGATGTTATGTGAAATCCTAATGTAGGGTGAGGTTATGTGAAACCCTAATATAGGGCGATGTTATGTAAACCCTAATTGATAAATATGGGAAACCCTATTCCTAATAATGGAATAGTGACTAATGTATTCATAAGTGAAACACTTAAAGTGGTTGATAATGGATAACCTTATATGAATAATGCCTTAACCTGAGATGAGTCAATATCATTGATAATGGTTGAATAATTCAAATAAGTGACTTATGACCAATACATTACATGATAGATGTGATGAACTGGTGCATAAAGTATTAGGATGGGAAATAACCTAGTACCAGATAAGTTGATGAACTTAAGTAAGATAAAGGTGATGAGGTCAGTGATACATCAAGACATGATAGATATCACATCCAGCACCTCAAGATTGATACACCTTGATGTATTCTAAATCCAATATACTTGAATGAGTAACACATGAAGTGTGTCATGTCAATTGTTACATTGAGATGTAATGCACTTTGATAAGTGTAGGCCAACATACCTTATGAAAAGGTTAAACAAAATTAATAAAGTATGATGTAATCATATTCTGGTAAAGTTGAGAGAGGAACTCATATCTTGTGTTGATAATTAATTTAATGATAAATGATGAGAATAAATAAGCATGCCTGAATACTTATGTTATCAATGTTGGCTCCTAGTTGTGTGGAGCAATGAATTAGGGATTGATAATTAATAATATGATCTTGAGAACCTAAATGGTTAATAATGGAAAACCCTAAACCTCATGAAGGGTGATGATATGCAAGAGAAACCCTAATCGATAAGGAAGGGAAACCCTAACTCAAATGATGGGAAGGTTATAATTCTTTTGTTGCATAAACCCTGTAAGGTATGTTAAATACTTGAATAAAAGTATAATGTGCACTGGCCTTGTGAGCCTTGTGAATAAGTTGTTACCTAGAGAGAGGTGACAAGATGTAATGGCCTTATGAGCCATGTGATAATTTGTTGCCTAGTGAGAGGTGGCAAGATACTTAATGGGCCTTGTGAGCCATGTGAGATGCTTGTGCAGCAAGTATCATGTTTACCTTGGTCAGATGACCTGAAGGTATTAGTTACCTGATAAGTGGTAACAAGCGTTCTTTGATGAACTAAGGGTTTGAATACCCATATTCCATAATCATGATGATGAGATGTTAAGGGATGAGAATTCCCATGATGTGACAAGGGATTGAGTTCCCAATGTTTTAAAAAGTTTTGAAAAGTACTTGATAGATGTATTATACTTTTCTTTGTAGCATTTGTCATAATAATTCTTGTTTGAAACCTGACTGATGCTAAAAGAATACGATAATGTACTTAATTAACTAAGTGAAGTCTCATAATGTAGTGCCCTGGTCATAGATCCATCAGCGTTAGAATTTGCTAAATGGTGAAACGGGTTGCTCCGCGGCATAACCCAGAGGGCATATTTTTGAATGTGGGGGTGATGGGCGTGAATATCTCTAATGAAGGAATTGATGTGAGATAAACATTAAATCTCTCAATCCTTCATTATATATGCCATGGTGGATGTATCACTAATCCCCCGATGATAGGATGGATGTATCATGAATCTCTCGATAATATTAATGCCAGATCGATGTAAAATAAACATGAAGTCTCTCTATTGCGAAGAGAGTATAGCCGCCACTGTAACTCTGTAGCGAAGTTTCCAGTATACCGTAGAAAGCTATTTAGCAGAGACACGAGATGTCCTACATGGGATCTCGTACTGACTAAGATAAGGGAGGTCATGGCAGCCGACTCTTCCATTGACCTGGTATGGCACCGATTTCGACTTCCCAATGGTCAGTTGGATTATGAGTGGTATACCTCATCTCCTCAGGGCATACGTATGACTATAAAATGTAATCAGCCGTATAGCATGTTTGCTTAAGGATTGAATACGAAAATCATTGGCTGATGTTACATTTCTTTTATGCATCTTTAGTTGATAGATGATATATTTATGTTTCCTTACATTCCTTGCAAAGTATATAGATGATGTATACTTCTACCATGGGTAGATGCAATGTTCTCCTTAAGAAAGGAGATTATCTTATTCTATTCATACAATGATTAATACTGCTATTAATATAAAAGAACTCCTGCTCAGTTTATTACTATTTATCTGCAATAATAATATTTCTGGTAGAGAGTTATATCTCTCACTGGGACAATTTCAATTGTCTCTCACCCCCGTGGGATCCAACCTTTTTAGGTAGACGCGGAAGAAGAGGCAGAAACCTTATAGCAGGAAAATAGCAACACCAGCAACAACAAGGACAACAGTGATATTCTAGGTGGAGGCACTGACTGTCATGTTTTGTATAGAGAGTCCTATGTGTCGTATCTGTACTCTCAAGTACTCGGAGTTAGTAGTTAGTACTATTAATGAATCGATATGAGATTTGGGCTTGATGCCTCGAGGTTCTTATGCAGCCTGTGTATAGTTTTAACAAAGCAGCTGATGCTTGTAATCCTCAAGAAGGGATGGTACATGATATGTACTTATGAACAAGGATGTAAATAAAAAACATTGGTTCTTGATAAAAGAGTTTTCCTATGTTTGGATCTCTTTGTAAATGGTTTTAATTTTTAGTGATTTTCAGTAATCCGCTCTTAATGATCGCTTCCGCTTAGTTAATGACATTTTGTTCGAATCGTGTGTCACAATTTAGTGGTATCAGAGCTTAAGGTTCGCTGAGTCTATAGAGACATAGGACTAAGGTGTTGAGTCTATTTTAGTGTCCTTCAGTATATCTTATAGTGACTTCTGCTCCTGCAGAAGATAGAATAAAGCTTAAAGGTGTTTGGACTATTGAAGGAGCACATTGCTAAAAGCAATGTTGTTGCACCAACAGAAGGTGCAAGGGACCAGGCGAGAGAAGAACGACTGCCTGAGAACCCCCAAGATGATCCAACCATGATAAGGGATTCTTCTTTTAATATCCCTGTTGGGCAAGTTAGGACTGAAATGATGTGTATAGTGGACCATATATTAGCAATACAACCTAGATTACCATCCCCTAATGATGAATTTTTGGACTCTAATAGGATTCTTGCTCAACATCAGCATGTTGGAGCAATGAATAATGATGAAAGGAATAGGTTACCACCCAAAATCAGGGTTTTCTATGGGTATAGACAACCTGGACATAACAGAAAAGATTGTCCAAAAAAGGATAATGAGGAAAGAATTAAGAAAAGGCCTATCCAAACTCGGGATCAGAGGCCTAGTAGTTCCAAAAAGGGGAAGTTTTTGGTACCATCGGTACAACCACGGTCTAGTGCACTAGGGAAATGGTTACCCAGAAAGGATAAAGGACCTTTTAGACTATATCAAGAGAATAGAACTTGTTACCAGTGTAGACAGGTAGGACACCTAGTAAGGGATTGTCCAGTTGGAAACACACAACCACCTAGGCAGAGACATCAAGGTCATCAGAGGAAACAATTTTCTAGTGGCATTCGAGGACATGGACATACGTCCCAGGCAGGATCAACTACATTAAATAACAAAGCACAAAGTCAACATCAGGCAACGGTAAGATTATATGAAAAAAATCAGCCTGAGGCAGTAAACAAACCACGAGATGAGGTAGGTCATATGAAACAGTTTCATTCTAATATATTATTTCATGATTTCATGTATTGAATATAAGAAATTAGTTGTTTTTTAGCTTCCTTTGACAAGTCCTATGAGGACATAAGGAAGACGAGGACTTATATTTTTCTCATTATTCCTTTAAATGCTTTATAATTTCTCTTATCTGTGTGAAAAAGGATAAGGTATGTATATGATGCCTGGAGGAAATCCAGGAATGATAATTCCAATGTTTTAGATGATATGAAAAGTAAGGAACATGATAGTAAACAAAGTGCATACTACCTAATCTCAGTACTTATATACCCTGGCCAGGTATATAATTATTGAAGATAAGATGAGTATGGAACTCTTAGGTTGTTATCTTTTTGATTACTTTGATCAAGTAATCATTCTGAGACAATCTAGTGAGCGTAAAGAAACTAGAAATATGGCATGGATATTTTTATCACATCCTAAGTGCAAGAAAGAGGAATATGAGATGATCTCAGGTCAATCTGTGTGTATGAGGAAGTAAAAGTATAATCCTCATGATAAAGAAAATGAGACAAGGGAGATGATCCCTGTCTGATAAATCATGTATGTATAGTAAAGATCTTTTCCCATGATGTGGAAATGGGAAATGTGATAAAATCACAAAATTTTCATAAATATGTTAGACAATAACAAAGAAAGGAGTGATGACATGTAATCATCCCTATAATTCCTATGCTGATGGCAAGGAACCTAGGATGAAACAAGAGTAAATGACTCATGAACAGTTGAAAGTTCATACAATAATTAGAGGAGATGATAATCTTTTCTCTTTGATAAACAACCTTGGGTGATGATGGGGTGATACAAGGAATATGTTTATTTGTGTTCTCTTCTTTTAGGAACATGGTAATAAAGTGAGTATTATGGCATTTGATGTGCATGGATTAGAAGTAATCCATTGATGGATACTTATAAAAGTATCAGTTCATCTTGGACTTTGGTTCCAAGATAAAGATATGTGTAACAAGTAATGTCCCAAGATGAAAGAATGATGAGGATGTGATGTGTTTTCGACACATGTGACAAATACCAAAGTAAGGAATTCTGGTATCGAAGAAGTATCAGGTGGTATGGGAAAATAAAAACATAACTCCTAATCAGATGATTTATGTTGGTTACCTGGAATGGCCAACTGTGAAATCAACCAAGTTATATAAAATAGTATGAACATCACATGTTAGGGGTTTATGCTCTGCATAAACATAACATCGACAAGAATGTACTAATTGAAGGAACAATTATAAAATCATTGTGGGAAAAGCTTATCAATCTAAAAATAATTCCTTAGAATATTCATACCTAGATCTGTTAAAGAAACTTATATATAACATCTAGAGATATTTCCAAGATAAATTCTTAATTGGTAAGTAACCTCCCTTATGAAAAAAGTATGTACAACTAATGAGATAGTTTGTACAAGTAGTAAGAAAGTTTAGTGTTTTGATAGTAGTTTGGATGACACACCAGATGTATGAAGAGACTTGTAGTCACAAGTGGGTGACAAAATGTAACTCTGGTCTTTCCTTGGAAAGTGAAATGTTAAACTAATAAGGAGTATGGGAGACTCCCCAGAACCAAGAATCATGTAACATAAAGTTATAAGTTGAGAAAGGTGACAAATCAGTGAAGTTTGACACCTGAATAGAATGAGGTATGTATAATGTATCTCTGACAAAGAAAAATGATACCTGACACAGAGTTGACTCTACAGTCAATAATGAAAAGAAACAATAGAGTATGTGTAAGGACCCTGACCTCCGTTTAGGGCTTATCCTGTTTGCCTTGCTTAACCCTGGTGTTTAGTTGCTTGCTAATCACCTTTAGTGGTGATTAGGGTTTGTTTATGCTTTGTTGAGAGCTGGAGGTACTACTTGCAATTAACCCAAATTTAGGGTAGGTGGGAAAGTTTGTCACCTTTAGGAGTGTTCCTCTCTCTCCCCTTGCTTCCTCTAGCGTTGAGAGGAAGGGTTGGGGCTCGTTGCTTGAGTTGCTTTGGGCTTGGATGAGCTTGTTGGGCCTTGGGATGCCTTTCTTGAACCTTGCCCTTGCCTTGTTGGACCTTGTGTCAGGCAGGAGTGCCTTGTATCAGCCTAGGTGTGTCGCCCAGGGTGTGATGTCAGGCTTGGTGATGGGGTGTATCGCCCATGGACCCCTTTGACCCCTTTTAACCTCGTTTGTGTCACCACTAGTGGACAGTTGGTGCTTGATGCTTGCATGTGGCAATGACCTTGGACATGTGTTTATGACAAGCTTGAGAGGTGGCATTACCCATGGACAAGTGTCCCTAAGTGGGTGACACCTTGCCTTGTCTTACCTTGGTTTCTCCTCCATCCTCTCCTATATATGCACCTTCTTTCTCTTGCTAAGGATCCCTTTAGTTCCTTAGTTCCCTTCTCCCTTGGTTGCACAACACCTCTTCCTTTGCAAGCTTGGTGGCCGATCCTTCTCCTTGGACTCTTCTTCTTCCTCTAGTGGTGGCCGAACCCTAGAGTTCTTTGTTCTCCTTCTTGTGGTGGAGCTTGGAGCTTACTTAAGGCGGGTAACATAACTCCTAACCCTAATCATATTACTTTCTTCTATATCCTTGTATGTCTTCTTATGATCATAATCAGCTTTGTATGTTGCTAGATATGTTTCTTGCTTAGTTACACCTAGTTGGCCGAACCATGTTTTAGGTTTCCTTGTTGAGAAACACTACTTTCTCTACTTGGTCTAGAGGAGTGAGCTTGAGTTCTAGTAATATGGGCAATACCCCACTCTTGTTTAAGTTGAGAGGTGAGCTTGTGTTCTAGTTGCTTGAGCAACACCCTCCTCTCACCATGGACTTGAAAGGTGAGCTTTTGTGTGGTTTAAGACCTTGGTTAGGGTTGATCCTTGTGGTTTCCCATTTGGTGATAAGAAGTTGTGCAAGACCCCTCTCTCTTGATTGTTGAGAGGTGAGCCATTTTCTTGATCAATTAGGGTTTGGTGCCCTTGCGCTTGAGGTTGAAGATGATCTTGTTGAGTTGTATCTTACACGATATGGCTTTGGGGTTTTGGTGGTGCTGCCCGATACCCATCTTGCTTTGGGTTGTGCCTTTGGGTGATACCCTTGTGTGTTGGGCGTTATGTCTTGTTGAGTACCCTGCCCGACACACCTAGCTAAGGTAGTGGCTTGGTGCCCGATATACCTTGGAGGTTTTAGAAGCTGAAGGAGCTACCTTAGTGTTGGACGATACATATGCTGTGTTGGGGTGTTATGTGCTGGAAGTGAGGGCCTTGGGTGTGTGAGTGGTGTGGCTGCCCGATAGGTACCTTCACCTCTAGTGGGTGTTGTAGGGTTGACATGGGCACCATGGCTCTAGCCGTCAGAATAGTTGTCGCTCGTTGCAACCCCTAACACCTAGTGCACGATACCCCTAGAGCACGATAGACCTATTGCACGACATGCCCCATAGACTTAGCTGCACAATAGGCTTTGTGGCCGTTATACCCTGGTTGCACGATACAGTTGGTTGCACGACACTCCTTGAGGTGGTAGGTGTTATCCTTGACCGATACATGGCTAGATGCTTGGGTGATATGAGGGAGTCTACCCTGCCCGATACCACTTCCAGTGAGAGTGCCTTGCCCGTCACACTTCTTGTGAGGGTAGTGGGTACTTCTAGTGAGGGTCATGTTCCACCCGAAAAACTCATCTATTAGTTCCTTATCATGCGATCACATCTTTGTTGATTAAGGAGTTATGGTTTATGGTTCGTGAACCTTTGACATGTTTGATATAGTAGAATGCACATATGTAAGCACGGAATATCTAAACTCTAATGCCATGATATATTGAAATTATATATATATATATATATATATAATGATAAGTTTGGAAGTATATGAGTTTCTTCATAAGATGATGTGAACCATGTCTATGATCACAGGTTGAGGCATGAATAATAAAACATGCAATCATCAATGTTGCCCTATATTGACAATATGATAATTCTGTTAATCTATGATGGTTTCGGTTATCTCTATGATTGTGTATACTAACCATGCAGGTGTTTCATGTGGATACATAGCCAGAAAAAAGGCTATGAGGTATATATGTTTGAATAACACTTCTTTGATGGTCACTCTTGATGATGAGATAACATGCATCACCTGTATGATGTGTTTTGGTCTGAGGACCTGAGTTTGGTTAAAGTGCCTAGCTGAGGTGTTATCCTCTGATGATGAGATCAGGGATTGTTATCCCAGGTGATGAGAATGCCTTATGAGGCAGTAGTTTCTTGTGATGAGGGATTGAGATCCTGGAATAACATGATGGTGGTAACAATAATGTAGCTTTATGTTATGCATGTATTACAACTTGTTTGCCCCAACAATCCACTTAAAATATACTAACTAATCACAGTGGAACATTTCATGTATTTTCCATGGCCATAGATCCATCATCGTCAGTAGCAGGTGATGGTGAAACGGGTTCTCCTATGAGTTAACCCGAAGTGCATATTGTTGAATATGTGAGGTTTCTCCTAGCCTAAAATAGAGAGGATTCGAGTGCAGCTGCGGTTGCAGACTCAGGGTAGATAAGAGCATGGTGAATAGGCCCATGGCTCAGGGAGCACGGTGAACTGGCCCGTGACTCAAATATACTAGCTCCGCGACCTGTACCAAGGAGAGTTAGAGAAAGGGTAGCCTGTGGGAGCTGACCCTGTGGCTGAGGCCACTTAAGCATGAGACTGTGGTCCTGCTTTGGTTCTCGTGCACTGACCATGAGGTGGGAGTTCATGGAGTCCGGATCTTCCATTGACCTTGTATGGAACCGGCTCTGAGTTTTGCAGCCGTCGATTGGATTTGAGTGGTGCGACTCACTTCATCAGGACATAATAAAACACAATCCAGCCGAATCGTATTTATTGCTTAAGGCAAAATAGAACATTGGTTGAGGCCTTGCTTGTGTAGTCGATCTCGTTATACATTACAGTTACTTATACGTTCCTTATGTTATGTGATAAGACCTTATAAATCTTATCTTGTCAATCATGTTCCATAAAGGAATACTTGGTTATATGTCTTCCATACACCATGGTAAGCTCAATGATAAGAACAATCTTACTCTATAGACTGCTCTTGTCATACATTTTATCAGTTATTTGTTGTTGCTGCTCTAACCTTTCTGAGGTTTTATGGTTCTGGCGGGGAGTTATGTTTCTCACTGGGACTGTGTGTATCACCCCGTTGGTTTGCAACCTTTTTAGGTATTCGCACTGGACGTGGTGGTGGTCGCGGGGTTGCGGACGAGCAGCAAGAAGAGGAGTAGTAGAAGGCAAGAGATGGATATGCTACTATTTTGGTTGTTTGTAGTAGAGTCTTAGAGTCATCCATGTACTCTCAGGTCCTTGGAGCTATTTTGACATTGTTTTATGATGAAGCTTTGTATATCCCGCGGTTGGCCGGATGTGGCCCGTTATGTAAATAAACAGGTGATGAACTCATGTGATTATAAGACAGCTGATCCGTTAAGCTGTGGACACGTATCAAGACTTGTAAATGTTTACATAACCTATTTTCTTGCAGGTTGACGATGTGAATGTAATAGTTTCTTAGTTTATCTACTTTCCATAATCGTTTTTAATTAACCCATGTTTTTGGTAATAAGTGGTTTATGGTGTTTTCCCCACATTTTGACATGGCACCTCATTGTCTGTGTGATAGCGGGATGTGTCGCCACAAGCTTGGTATCAGGGCTCTAGGTTCGCTGAGTCTACAGGGATCTAGGACTAGGTTGCATCTGTTCTTGTGAGTCCTCCAGATTTTCTTACAATCATCTTCTGCCCTCAGTGGAAGAAAAAGCCAAGATGTCTGGAAACCATGAAGAACATGCTGCCGAGAGCAGCGATGTTGCATTAGTTGATGGAGCTGAAAGGCAAGCACATGAAGATCGGGTGCCTGAGATCCCCCAACTTGACCCAGCCATTCTCGAAAATCATGCCTACCAACATCTTATGGGGCAGATGATGGCTACGATGAATCTCATGGTAGAAAGTTTGCCAGTGCCTCCGCCGAGAGCACAGGCTCCCCATGGTGAAACATTGGGTATTGGGAAGACCTTTGAGTGGCTTCGCCGAGTCAGAGCTTCAGACTATGCTGGGACGGCTGATATAGCGGATGCGGATCTGTGGCTGATAGGTCTTGAGAAGGCCTTCCGGATCCTCGACATCCCTGAAGCAGACAAAGTTAAGCACACTATCTACCTTCTGAAGGGTAGTACTGGTCACTGGTGGACCATCGAGGAGGAGAAGCGACCCGGTGAGGTGATCGGTTGGGAGGTTTTCCAGTGCGAGTTCATCAGTAGATACTTTCCGAAGATGTATATGGACAAGAAGATCAACCAGTTTGAGCACATGCGCCAAGGATCGATGAACATCGTCAAGTATGAAGCCAAGTTCATGGACCTTTTGAGGTTTTTTCCTCACATGGAAACGACGAATGATGAGCGAATCAGACATTTTGATAAAGGCCTGAGTGCTGAGCTGACAACACCTGCTTCTGTGTTGGAGAACCAAGAGCGGTTTGCCACATTTGTGCATCTGTCTAGAGGATCGAACGATCAGTTAGGGAGAAAAGAGAATCCATGTCTAAGAAGAGGCCTTCTTAGTTCTAGGGACAGAGGTTTGGTGGCTTTAAGAAGCTGAGGTTTTCAGCACCTTCTGGGTTAAGAGGTTCCAGTGCACCGTCACAGTGGTCCCCGAGTAAGAGAAGAGGATATGTTTCTTCACCGTCGAAAGCACATAGTACAACTTCAGTGGCAGTGATAGGGCCATCTAGGCCACAGTTTGAGGAAAGGGCATACTATATCTGTGGACAAACAAGGCATTTCAAGTCGAATTGCCCAAGTAAAGATGTTGAAGTGACCCAGCAGCTGAGGCAGAATCAACAAGGGTCAGACTGACAGCAACCCAATAGTAGCAGAGGGCGAGGATGCGGCCAAGCGTCATAAGTGGGATCGTCTTCTCAAGGAAGCAGAGGACGTGGAAAGCAAGCAATGGCTCGATTCTATGCTATGAGTCAGCCGGAGGTGATAGTCAACCCGCGAGTGGTGGCAGGTCAGATGGAGTTACCTCATTCTGATTTGTCTTCTTCTTGCTTTATATCTGTTTTGGTTGACCCAGGTGCTACACACTCTTTTATCACACACCCTATGCTTGATGACTGTCTGTTACCTGTTAGATGTAAAAAAGATAGCTTGTTGTTAGAAACCCCTCTTGATGGTTCCTCGATGCTTCGAAAGGAGTGTCCATGTTGTGTCTTATCTTTTTTGGGACACATTATACAAGTGGATCTTATACCACTTGATATGCATGGGTTCGATGTGATCATTGGGATGGATACCTTAGAAAAGTATAAGGTTGTGTTGGACTGTGGTTCCAAACAGGCAGTGTTTGAGGTTTGTGGAGAGAGGTGGATCTTCCAAGGAGATATGAAGATTCTTCCGACATGTTTAGTATATGTGATGGTGGTAGAAAAGCTGCTACGACAAGGTTGTAAGGCATTCTTAGCTCACGTTATCGATACCAAGGCAAAAGGTCCTAGCCTTGAGGAGATGGCAATTGTATGAGAGTTTGCATATGTGTTTCCTGATGAGTTCCCCGGTGTTCCTCCACCTTGAGAGATCAATTTTGAGATCAATCTAGATCCAGGAACACAACCAGTTGCATAGACACTGTACAGGATGGCTCCAGTTGAGATGGCAGAGCTAAAGAAGTAGTCACAAGAGTTGTTGGAGAAAGGTTTCATCCGACCAAGTACATCACCTTGGGGTGCTCCAGTGTTGTTTGTTAAGAAGAAGGACGGATCGATGCGGTTATGCATAGACTACCGGCAGTTGAACAAGGTCATAGTCAAGAACAAGTACCCGTTGCCAAGGATAGATAATATGTTCGATCAGTTGCGTGGGGCTAAAATGTTTTCAAAGATCGACCTACGGTCCGGATATCATCAGTTGAGGATTAAGGCGGATGACATACCAAAGTCAACTTTTAGGATGAGGTATGGTCACTTCGAGTTTGTAGTTATGTCGTTCGGGCTAACCAATGTGCCTGCTGCTTTCATGGATTTGATGAACAGGGTGTTCCGTTCATTTCTAGATCAGTTTATTGTAGTCTTTATAGATGACATCTTGATCTACAGTCAGGACAGTCAGAAGCATGAACAACATCTTCGACAAGCGTTGACTCTCCTTCGCCAGCATCAGTTGTATACCAATTTTAGTAAGTGCAAGTTCTGGTTGAAAGAAGTAACTTTCTTATGTCATGTGATATCTGTAGAAGGAGTTAAAGTGGACCCGAAGAAGGTGGGGTCGGTTGCAGAATGGGAACAGCCGAAGATGCCGACTGAAGTTCGTAGTTTCCTGGGTTTAGCAGGATACTACTGGAGGTTTATAAAGGACTTCAGTGATCGCATTGTCGATGACAAAGTTGACTAGAAAGAATGTACCTTTTGTCTGGAATGATCATTGCCAACAAGCTTTCTAAAGTTTGAAGGAGAAGTTGACTAGTGCTCCAGTACTAGTGCTGCCAGAGCCTGGGAAAGGCTATGTTGTTTTCTACGATGCTTCCAAGAAGGGCGTAGGATGCGTGCTGATGTAGGAAGATCATGTAGTTTTTTTTGCTTCGCGACAGCTTAAGAAACATGAGGAGAACTATCCGACTCATGATTTGGAGTTGGCAGCAGTGGTTCATGCGCTAAAGATTTGGAGACACTATCTCTATGGGGAAGTGTGTCAGATCTTTACATATCATAAGAAGTTGAAGAATATCTTCTCGCAGAATGAGCTAAACATGTGACAACGTCGTTGGATGGAGCTAATCAATGATTATGACTGCACCATCGAGTATCACCCTGGTAAGGCGAACATAGTAGCTGACGTGCTTAGACGAAAGTCTTCTTCTCTTCCTACAAAAGGAGCACAGTTGTGTTCCTTAGTATGACATAGACGGGATATGTTTGTCTCCTTGCGGCAGATGAATGTGCAGATGGAGGTTTCCCTATTAGTAGGACTTTTGGCACATATGCATGTCAAGCCTATGCTGAAATAGCAAATCAAAGATGCACAGCAAACAGATGATACCATGCGATTGATCATGTCAGAGCTCAGCAGTGAAGGGTGTAATGGGTTCCATGAGTCTGAGGATGGACTAGTTTGCTATCATGATAGGATGGTGGTCCCCGATGCTGATGATCTGAGGAAGCACACACATCGATGTATGTTATGCATCCAGGAGTCACCAATATGTATCACAATCTAAAGGACCTGTATTGGTGGCCTGGCTTGAAGAAAGATGTAGCTGAGTTTGTGGCTAAGTGTGCGGTTTTCCAGCAAGTCAAGGCTGAGCATCAGAAGCTGGTAGGTACACTGAAACCCCTGCCAATACAGCAGTGGAAATGGGATCATGTAACCATGGATTTTGTAGTTGGTCTGCCCAAGACAACTAAGAATCATGATTCCATCTGGGTGATAGTGGACAGATTGACGAAGTCTGCCCATTTCATACCTGTGAAGACAACACATACAGTCGAGAAGCTCACTCGTGTATATGTAGATGAGATAGTTGTTGGGTTTTAGGGGAGGCAGAGAAGGCAGCGGAAACAAAAATTTTTTCCCCCAAACTCGAAACAAGGAAACGCGTCAACGTCTATACAATAAGAAAGGATGGTTTGTGGAATCATACCTTGTCCCGAGGCTTGCTCGGTGAAAATACCTCGCGGCTTGCGCGGTCTTCACCTCCGGCCTTGGACGATGTTTGTGCAGCTACTGGTCGCACCAGGACTGATAGGATTGAAGGCTGTCCTCCTAGCGGCAGAAACCTCCCGCCTCTGAAGTAGTCCACACAGACCACCTAGAACTCCAATCTCCTTGTCCCATAAGGAATTGGAAGGAGTCGCAACCTCCTGTTGGTGTACTAGTCGCCAACACACTCTCCTGCTACCAGTCGCAACTGTAGTTGTCTTTCCCTTGCTATGCCTCCCTTCTCGGGTAGCACTTGCTCGGGCTCTCTCTCGGTTACCAAAACCAGAGAGAACGACAACTTTGCAGAGCAACTGGTTTGCACTAAGTTGTACTTTGAGAAGCCCCCAATACCCCTATATATATAGGAGGGTCATGGGATAGGGTTCTCCATCCCGGGCAATACAGGACTAAAAGGAGTAGAAGGGTTTGAGATTTTCCACAAAAACAACCAACTCACAACCTGAACCGATCGTTTCACAACTGAAACGGTCAGTTGGGGACCTGAACCGGTCGGTTGACACCTCAATGTATCGGTTGGGACCCATGAGCCGGTCAGTTCACTTATGAACCGGTCGGTTCGTAGTCCTGACTAGTTCCTGATTGACTTTCCTTCTTTTGTTTCTAATCGTTATCGAATACCAATCCTATTTCCCAATCAAATTGGGCAAGTGAAACGAAAGGAAAATTCTCACCAATCCTACTTTCCCAACTTGCTTGGTTGCACCAGTTGAATCGATCATTTCAACACTTGAAGCAATCATTTCACCCTGACCATGAGCCGATCGACTCAACACTTGAGCCGACCCATTCACCAAGCTCAGACGATCAGTTCATCACATGAGCCGATCGGTTGGCAGTGCAGATTGTGCAGAATCAGTCAATTGTGATTTCAATCAATCTGATACTCCAATCAATGTGTTCAACACCTTAAATATTATGACATTGAGCTATCAATTGATTGAGTGTTTAATTGAACTACTAAACTCCTTTAGTAATCAATCTAAACATTGTTTGTGGACAAAACTCCTCTTCCAGGTTAAATCCTATGTGTGTGACCCTGCAGGTCCATTTCACGTTGGCAGTGAAAGTCCATAACACTTATGACTTCACAAGCAAAGAGCGGTGCCTAGTCACACATCAGTGCTACCCAAGTGAAAGTAGAAAGTTAGAGAACAACTTTCAATCCTACAATCCGTGAATGGTGTTACAGTGAATGTATAATTCCTTTATCACTGATATCCTGAATGAACTCGAGGCATGGAATAGTCATCCTATCAACATTCATTCACTTTCTTGATCTTAGAGTAGATTGGAAGAGATATGTATGACATCAATATCACATACTGATTCATACATGTGTGCGCACGCCTATTTCAATCCTACTCATCAAGTGGCCTTAGATATCAAACTCCCTCAGGAGGGACAAATCCCATATCTATCACTCACCCCTCAAAAGCCCCATGTGTCAAAGCCACCCAATCATCACCTTTATAACAACCCATGTTTCAGGACTATGTTTAATGATGTCAAAGTGTGCCCAATGACATGTGTTGAGTGTAGTGATTTCAGGTCAAAGAATCACACTCACCGCCATCACTGTGATTACTGACTGTGACTACCATGTCATGGTTCCATGTGTCAAACTCACGGTGGGTCTATCCGGTACACTTGTTCTCTAACAACTACCTATGTGTTTGGTTTGATATCTCTATATCATGACTAATGAGATTATGTCATCAACCAACACCATAATCTAGTCTTGTGTGTCATCGTTGTCTATCTACCTTCCACAATGACATCCGACTAGGGACACAACAAGAATGTACAAACTCTTACCATCCGTATGATCTCATCGTTCCGGTCCTAAACTTGAAGGCATACGTCATTGAGTACTGTCATTCTCTAGACATTCAATATGTTCTATCACTATCTCATATGACTGAACCAGAAAGAATTGGAAACTTGCCTTTGATGTTTATCAAATCAATCTTAATGTATCCCACCAATCATCCCATGATTGGCTCTCAAGGCATACATACCAACAGACTCCCACTTGCACTGCGAGCCAATCAGCCTTGAATCATATTCATAGTGATCTTTAAACATGTCCCACATGTTACTATGATCTAGTACGAACATAGTGAGTAATGGCAACACCTTGCCAAAGTCAGTATAAATTGCATGTCTCTCATCTCTTCGCTGTACGTCACACGTATGAGATGGAGTTGTCGTAATATGCGATCTAGTATTCCTTTACTAACCTTTAGCCACATTGCATGATATGGATTCCATACTTGTCATCAATGAGTGGAATATCTATAAGTTCATCTCATGAACTTCCAGATCCATATAGTATCCACAGTTGTTCTCTAACGCATAGATACTCAACATTTCCTTTTAAATGGTTTTATTGGAACACTTCCAATTATCAACAAACTTTCACTTTTATATATCTTATATATATTTTGCGATTAATTTTCTGTCCTTTTGGAAGTTCGCATCAATGTAACTCTTTACATTGAACTCTTCCTTATCTCAATAGAACTAGTACTTCTCAAGTACTTATCAAGTGCTCATGGTATTCCAGTAACCCTTACCGGAAGTAGACAGACATCCACTTGTCATGTCCCACATACGAGTTATCAGGATGAGCACATCATATTGCCATGTCCTACATACAAGATGATGAATGCATATTGTTCTTGCCATGTCGATACATGCAAGATAATGGGATGATTACATACATGATAGAACCATATCTATTCTTAGTGTTCCCATTCTTCATAAGAATTGGACACTTGGCCTTGGGATACTAACTCCATGTAACATGGACAAGTTTTCTCCCACTGAATCTGTGCATACTGAACCCTTCAGTACAAATTGCCAATGTATACTCTCTTCTTTCAGGTCAAGAGGTTTTCGAGAACTATCTCTATAGATCTCTATTCCTATCACACAGGAAACATCTCTATCTTCCTTAAAGATAATTTCCACTTTTGGATTTCCATTCTAGAACATTTCCATTTCACATCAATATGTGGAATATGAACACACTCCGACTAAATCACAGATCCCTCCTTTATCTTTGACATATCAGTCAAACCCTTTGACTATATCATCAAAGTAAAGATCCAATTCTGAGTTGCTTTTACTCAATCAATCACATTGATTAGTCCATTGTAACTTATAGACTTCATTTGCATTAGTGGATTCATAAACCTTATAGGTTGTGTCACGTACACATCCTTGTTTTATTCCTCATAGGAATGTGGTTTTAGTATCCATATGCCAAATATCTTAGTCATTAAGTTGCAATCAATAAGCATCATCCTTCTCAAAATGTTATCCATGTGTCTTAACACTTAAGACTCATTTGCACTCATGGATTTGATCCAATGAGTGCTACCATCAAGGTCACACATTATGGTTCACATGGATGTCATTTAGGATGTAATGGTCATAAACCATAACCCAAAATTCGGTTCCTCATATTCATCTAGATAGTTGACTCATCACATGAACAACTCATCACATAGATAATTGAAGTGTATCTGTCAAGGATATAAGAACTCACAACTCCTTGTGATTCTCAGTGTCCTTTATTAGTGAGGGGTATTCTATTATTAAGAAGAATTCAGTTATTTCATAATCATTCTCTAACTCCTTAGAGTATGTTTCCTTCTGAATTTAGACATCACCATGCCTTAATCATGAGTTCACTATGATACACTATCATAATCACTCACCAGAATCTCAAACATTTGGTCCAATATTTCATTCATTGATCTCATCAAGAATTAACACTTTACCAAATTTGCACTTCATCTATGATAATCTTGAACCCTTCAAGATATTCATATTGGTATTTCTCTAAACACCATTTGAAGTATTAGCATTTGTTCCAATAGGTATGTAAATACATCACATGTATCATACCTAATAGGATAATCATTCTCCCACTACCTTTAGTGAAGATTGATTAATCATGTCCAAGATATTCATGTCTCTTACTGGTTCTCTAACCAAAAGAGTTTAGATTTATCCATCACATGGAAACTAGAAATGAATTTCTCATGATTGATGCTAATTTGATTGTTTGAGTTATCTATAACTTTTAGGTATCATTTTATCTTATGCATATCAAATAACACAAGATAAATAAGCCATTGCCACAAAGATCATATCTTTATAAATTGAAACATCTCTTTATTGATTGCCATCATTGTCATACAATATGCAAAAATAAAGTGTTTCTATCTATTGGCAAATATGAAATAGCAGTTCTCAACTCTATTTCGTGCCCTTTAGGCTGAAATAAACTGAAAGGTACTCCTATCTTTGGCAGCAACACTTGCTCCAATGATGGATACTCCTTTCTTGGTCCTTTCACAAAGGCCATTACTTCTTTGTGGATATTGCATATCATATATGACATATCCATATCTTGGTATCATATACCTCAGATAAAGAAATGGTTCATTCATGATACCTTAGGTGGAGATCTCCATCCCCTCCTTCATCTTCTTTTGTTCTTCCAGATATACAGGGAAATTCCCTCATACACCCTTTCCCCATGTGCCTTTGAGGTTGAAGATGGCTTGGGCTACTGGCTAGCATCAGAACACTTCTTTGCTTTGCCCTTGCCCTTACCCTTAAGACTTACCTTTCATTGATCTCATCAAAGATTAGGGTTAGTCTTTCTTCATATTTGCCTCTACTATCCTCAACATGTCCAACAACGTTTTCAATGCTTGTCAAAGTTGTTCATGTTGTAGTTTATCATGAATTGTATGATTATTGCAACATTTGTAGTATCATACCAATAGCCAACTCTTGGCTCAGAGAGAATCCTTCTTAGTCAGGTTTTCCACATACCCAATCACATTGAGTGTGTGAATACCTTACTGGATCTCCTTCTGTCATGATATACTAGGACAGTGTCTTGGAGACATCATATGTCTCATGTTGTCTCTGCAACTCATTGTTTAGAGATCACAACATCAAGCACTCCTCATCAATGTCTTCCTCGGTATGCTTCCACAAGCATACTTTCATCCATTGATATGGTGGGATCGAGTTCATCTGGTATTGGTATAACTAGGACTTGGAGCTTTCGCTCTTTGAGAACACTTATCATCATCCTAACCAGTCGTGGAATTATTCCCATTTAATTTGTTGGTCTCAAAGACCGATTGCAAATAAAGTGATTTATTGATTAACCATTTATTTTAACAAAAGGAAATATATGCAATTTTAGTCCAAAACTCTTTTGACTTGTTTGATTGATTTGAAAAGTTGGCGATATAATTAGGCCTTTAATTAATTATCACTACCACTATTTTATTTCAAATTGATAGCCCTCACCATCAATTCGGAAGATGGCAGCGTACAACCTTCTAGTGGGCAAGATTCTGAAATCCTGTAAGTCATGGACCAGCTAGGGCTGTCACCCACAACATAGATCTCTCAGGTAGGCAACTCTTGCCAATTGCATCATATGCAACTCTTGATAAGATGTCATATGCAACTCCTTGCCATGATCATCTCCATGCCTCAAGGTACTAGATCCCATCTAGATCACCTTATTAAGTCCGACCCAAAGCAAACACGATGAATATGCACCCTGCTAGGGCAGACCCACACATTCATCCTTCACGCTTCCACGAGATAGACGGTGCACCACGCTAGGGCGTGCCCACACTTAGTCAATCAAGCTTTTCACGTGTGTCATTTTTAGAAGGCATCTAAAACTTAATATTTAATGAGTGATTTGGTTTTTATATACATATACATATCCAATCACCACAATACATAGTATGTATCATATACATGCTATATCCCACAGAAAACATGCAAAATGATAAAAGCGATGATTATGTCCATCCTAATGTGATTCCTCGAGCTAAGAGGAATCACGGTCATCTAGGTCTACATCACATGCAACCTATACAAGATGAACTTTGTGCTTTGCCTTCCGAGTTGATCGACTCATCACATGAGTGGCCTGCTCGATCTGGTCAGTCGTCTGGGTGCCACCAGTCGATCGGTTGGCTCCTCCAACCGATCAGTTCGCTTGGTCATCGTGCATCTCATCATGGCCGCCACCCTCTCATCTCGCTTCTCAAACCAGTCATCAACCGATCGACTCACTCCTTGAACCGATCGTCTGGAACGTCAACCGATCGATTCATCCTTGAACTGATTGTCTCAGCTGTCGTCAGGATGTCCTCCATTCTTCGACATAACAACAAATAAAATCTATTTTATTTTACATTGTTAAAAGAGAAACCTCAAGTTACATTCGAGGGGAGCAAAGGTAGGAAAGAAATCTCAAATTATTTCGAGTTACATCAGGAATAGGAGAAGGAAGATCGGTGCGCAGACCGAGATGCAAGCAACCACATACAACCATACACAGATAGCGTTTATTGGCCATAACCACGCTATACATCCACCACAAAACTCATTTAAGGGCAACGTGTATCGAGTGCATTCATAATACATATCATATATGTAAATTGGGATTTGTGGATTTTGCATTGGACATGCATAAAGCCAATTTTATTCGCATCGTATGCAATAAATAAAGGCGACAAACCAAAATCGATCATATCGATATTCCCAAAGTATAGAGCAGTTGATGTGGCTCTGATACCACTGTTGGGTTTTAGGGGAGGCAGAGAAGGCAGTGGAAACCAAAATTTTCTCCCTCAAACCCAGAACAAGGAAACGCGTCGACGTCTATACAATAGGAAAGGATGGTTTTTGGAATCATAACTTGTCCCGAGGCTTTCTCGGCGACAATACCTCGCGGCTTGCGCGGTCTTCACCTCCAGTCTTGTACGGTGTCTGTGCAGCTTCTGGTCACACCGGGACTGACAGGATTGAAGGCTGTCCTCCTAGCGGTAGAAACCTCCCGCCTCTAAATTAGTCCACACGAACCACCTGGAACTCAGTTCTCCTTGTCCCACAAGGAATTGGAAGGAGTTGCACCCTCCTGTTGGCATACTAGTCGCCAACACACTCTCCTGCTACCAGTCGCAACTGCAGTTGTCTTTTCCTTGTTGTGCCTCCCTTCTCGGGTAGCACTTGCTCGGGCTCTCTCTCAGTTACCAAAACCAGAGAGAACGACAACTTTGCATAACAATTTATTTGCACTGAGTTGTACTTTGAGAAGCCCCCAATACCCCTATATATATAGGAGGGTCATGGGACAGGGTTCTCCATCCCGGGCAATGTAGGACTAAAAGTAGGAGTAGAAGGGTCTGAGATTTTCCACAAAAACAACCAACTCACAACCTGAACCGATCGTTTCACAACTGAAACGGTCGGTTGGGGACCTGAACTGATCGGTTGAAACCTCAACCGATCAGTTGGGACCCATGAGTCGGTCGGTTCACTTATGAACCGGTCGGTTCGTGGTCCTGACCAGTTCCCGATTGACTTTCCTTCTTTTGTTTCTAATCGTTATCGAATACCAATCCTATTTCCCAATCAAATTGGGCAAGTGAAATGAAAGGAAAATTCTCACCAATCCTACTTTCCCAACTTGATCGGTTTCACCAGTTGAATCGATCATTTCAACACTTGAAGCAATCGTTTCACCCTGACCATGACCCGATCGACTCAACACTTGAGCCGACTGGTTCAGCAAGCTCAGTCGATCGATTCATCACATGAGCTGATCGGTTGGGAGTGCAGATTGTATAGAATTAGTCAATTGTGATTTCAATCAATCTGATACTCCAATCAATGTGTTCAACACGTTAAACATTATGACATTGAGCTATCAAGTGATTGAGTGTTTAATTGAACTACTAAACTCCTTTAGTAATCAATCTAAACATTGTTTGTGGACAAAACTCCTCTTCCAGGTTAAATCCTATGTGTGTGACCCTGCAGGTCCATTTCACCTTGGTAGTGAAAGTCCATAACACTTCTGACTTCACAAGAAAAGAGTGGTGCCTAGTCACACATCAGTGCAACCCAAGTGAAAGTAGAAAGTTGGAGAACAACTTTCAATCCTACAATCCGTGAATGGTGTTATAGTGAATGTATAATTCCTTTGTCACTGATATCCCAAATGAACTCGAGGCATGGAACAGTCATCCTGTCAACGTTCATTCACTTTCTTGATCTCATAGTAGATTGGAAGTGATATGTATGACATCAATATCACATACTGATTCATACATGCGTGTGCATGCCTATTTCAATCCTACTCATCAAGTGGCCTTGGATATCAAACTCCCTCAGGGGGGACAAATCCCATATCTATCACTCACCCCTCAAAAGACCCATGTGTCAAAGCCACCCAATCATCACCTTTATAACAACCCATGTTTCAGGACTGCGTTTGATGATGTCAAAGTGTGCCCAATGACATGTGTTGAGTGTAGTGATTTCAGGTCAAAGAATCACACTCACCACCATCACTGTGAGTACTGACTGTGACTACCATGTCATGGTTCCATGTGTCAAACTCACGATGGGTCTGTCCGGTACACTTGTTCTCTAACAACTACCTGTGTGTTTGGTTTGATATCTCTATATCATGACTAATGAGATTCTGTCATCAACCAACACCACAATCTAGTCTTGTGTGTCATTGTTGTCTATCTACCTTCCACAATGACATCCGACTAGGGACACAACAAGAATGTACAAATTCTTAGCATCCGTATGATCTCATCGTTCAGGTCCTGAACCTGAAGGCATACATCATTGAGTACTGTCATTCTCTAGACATTCAATATGTCCTATCACTATCTCATATGACTGAACTAGAAAGAATTGGAAGCTTGCCTTTGATGTTTATCAAATCAATCTTAATGTATCCCACCAATCATCCCATGATTGGCTCTCAGGGCATACTTACCAACAATAGTATGCTTGCACGATGTACCAGCTATGATAGTTTCTGACAGAGGTACTCAGTTTATGAGTCATTTCTGGGAACAGTTGCACAAAGCGTTGGGAACACAGTTGAGGTTCAACACTGCTTTCCACCCACAAATAGATGGACAGTCTGAAAGGACTATTCAGACTTTGGAGGATCTTCTTCGGGCTTGTGTTTTGCAGTTCCTAGGAAGTTGGGATGTACATCTCAGTTTGATAGAGTTTGCCTACAACAATAGTTACCAATAGAGCATTGACATGGCTCCTTATGAAGCTTTATATGGCAGGAAGTGCAAATCTCCTTTATGCTAGTATGAGTCTGGTGAGTATCAGCTTTTGGGGCCTGAGTTAGTACAGTAGACAACAAAAAAGATCAAAGTGATACAACAATAGCTGAAAGCAACACAAGATAGGCAGAAGTCATATGCAGACAATCGTCGATGACCTTTAGAGTTCCAAGTAGGAGACAAAGTATACCTCTAGGTCTCACCTTAGAAGGGCGTGCTAAGGTTTGTCCGGAAAGGTAAGATAGCACCCAGGTATATGGGGCCATATCCAGTAATAGCACGTGTTGGAAAGGTAGATTACAAGTTAGAGCTGCCGCCAGAGTTGCACAGGTTACATCCAGTATTCCACATCAGCATGATGAAGAAAAGTCATCCAGACATAGGGACAGTGATACAGCCAGTCGAGGTTGATCTTGATGAAGATGTGACCTACAAGGAAGGTCTTGTAATGATCCTTCACAGAAGAGTAAAGAAGCTGAAAAGGAAGGACTTGGTTCTGGTAAAGGTTCTTTGGCATCATCGTGGCGTTGAGGAAGACACGTGGGATCTCAAGGAAGAGATGAGGAGGAATTATCCCTCACTTTTCTCTTCGGATTTCGGGGACGAAATACCTTTGTAGAGGGTTATAGCTTGTAAGGACCCTGACCCCCGTTTAGGGCTTATCCTGTTTTCCTTGCTTAACCCTGGTGTTTAGTTTCTTGCTAATCACCTTTAGTGGTGATTAGGGTTTCTTTGTGCTTTGTTGAGAGCTGGAGGTTCTACTTGCAATTAACCCAAGTTTAGGGTTGGTGGGAAATTTTTTCACCTTGAGGAGTGTTCCTCTCTCTCTCCTTACTTCCTCTAGTGTTGAGAGGAAGGGTTGGGGCTCGTTGCTTGAGTTGCTTTGGGCTTGGATGAGCTTGTTGGGCCTTGGGATGCCTTGCTTGAACCTTGCCCTTGCCTTGTTGGACCTTGTGTCGAGCAGGAGTGCCTTGTATCGACCTAGGTGTATCGCCCAGGGAGTGATGTCGGGCTTGGTGATGGGGTGTGACGCCCATGGACCCCTTTGACCCCTTTTGACCTCGTTTGTGTCACCACTAGTGGACACTTGGTGCTTGATGCTTTCATGTAGCAATGACCTTGGATATGTGTTTAAGACAAGTTTGAGAGGTGGCATTGCCCATGTACAAGTGTCCCTAAGTGGGCGACACCTTGCCTTGTCTTACCTTGGTTTCTCCTCCATCCTCTCCTATATATGCACCTTCTTTCTCTTGCTAAGGATCCCTTTAGTTCCTTAGTTCCCTTCTCCCTTGGTTGCACGACACCTCTTCCTTTGCAAGCTTGGTGGCCGATCCTTCTCCTTGGAGTCTTCTTCTTCCTCTAGTGGTGGCCGAACCCTAGAGTGCTTTGTTATCCTTCTTGTGGTGGAGCTTGGAGCTTGCTTAAGGCGGGTTACATAACTCCTAACCCTAACCGTATTACTTTCTTCTATATCCTTATATGTCTTCTTATGATCATAATCAACTTTGTATGTTGCTAGATATGTTTCTTGCTTAGTTACACCTAGTTGGCCGAACCATGTTTTAGGTTTCCTTGTTGAGCAACACTCCTTTCTCTACTTGGTCTAGAGGAGTGATCTTGAGTTCTAGTAATATGGGCAATACCCCTCTCTCGTTTAAGTTGAGAGGTGAGCTTGTGTTCTAGTTGCTTGAGCAACACCCTCCTCTCACCATGGACTTGAAAGGTGAGCTTTTGTGTGGTTTAAGACCTTGGTTAGGGTTGATCCTTGTGGTTGCCCGTTTGGTGATAAGAAGTTGTGCAAGACCCCTCTATCTTTATTGTTGAGAGGATAGCCATCTTCTTGATCAATTAGGGTTTGGTGCCCTTACACTTGAGGTTGAAGATGATATTGTTGAGTTGTATCTTGCACGATATGGCTTTGGGGTTTTGGTGGTGTTCCCAATACCCATCTTGCTTTGGGTTGTGCCTTTGGGCGACACCCTTGTGTGTTGGGCGTTATGTCTTGTTGAGTACCCTACCTGACACACCTAGCTAAGGTAGTGGCTTGCTGCCCGATATACCTTGGATGTTTTAGAAGCTGAAGGAGCTACCTTAGTGTTGGACGATACCTATGCTGTGTTGGGGTGTTATGTGCTGGCAGTGAGGGCCTTGGGTGTGTGAGTGGTGTGGCTATCCGATAGGTACCTTCACCTCTAGTGGGCGTTGTAGGGTTGACCTGGGTGCCATGGCTCTAGCCGTCAGAATAGTTGTTGCCCGTTGCAACCCCTAACACCTAGTGCACGATACCCCTAGAGCACGATACACCTGTTGCACGACATGCCCCATAGACTTAGATGCACGATAGGCTTTGTGGCCGTTATACCCTGGTTGCACGATACATTTTGTGGGCTCTGATCTCCAAACCATGACATAAACATGATTAAAACTTAGCGGAAGCGAATCGGTAATCAGCGGAAGACAAAATCACGGGAAATTAAAACTTTTCGAGACAAGAGCTTGGATCCATAAAAGCTTCTTTCATAAAGATAGATAAACTGTTTACATCTCAGGATAATTACTTCTCGAGTAATTATATACATCAAGATACAAAATCTCAAGATTACTATACAAAAGACTCCAAGACCTGAGAGTACAGAGGACACATAGGACTGACTCTAACTACACCACATGGCAGGACAAATCTCCACCTGAGATTACTGCTGCCCCTGGTGCTGCTGCTGCTGAGACTGGTCACCTGTAGGCTGGTTCCTTCGTCTCCGACGTCCACCTAAAAAGTTGAAGCCTACGGGGTGAGACAATTATACATAATTGTCCCAGCGAGAGTTATAACTCTTCGCCAGAAGCTTTATTATAACATTAAAGAATATTTTAAACAGTAAAGCCTTCAAAAGGTCAAAGCTATAACAGTTGCAGGTATAACAAGATCTCTACAATTTAGAAGATATGGAGAATATCAACATTATTGCAATGTAACATCAATCAACTAACTTGGAGTCCTCTCTAACAAGTTATACTACATGGTTGATTATGTTTTACAAACAACATTATGCCCTGTGGAGATGAGGCTTACCACTCATACTCCAACTGATCGCTGAGAAGTCACATCGGTATCATACATAGGTCATTAAGAGAGCCGGATTCTCATGACCTTCACATTCCTCAGTCAGTAAGAGGATCACTTATAGGACATCTTGTGCCTCTACTTAATATAGCTCACCAGGGTAAACTGGTCCTTCGCTATTCTAGAGTCACAGTGGCGTTCTGTACTCTCTTCGTCATCAGGAGGTTTCATATTTACCTACCACTGATACGGATATCTGTGCTTTCTTCGTCATCAGGAGGTTTCATGTTTACCTACCACTGATACGGTATGAAACTATAGTGAAGGATGGATGGATTACACATCTACATCACTTTCCTACACTAGGATGTAAGGTTCTACACATCCATGTACCCCACATACTCAAAAGTATGTGCTCCAGGAGTTCCCTGAGGAAAACCTATTTCACCATCACTTAATTTCTGAAAATGATGGATCTATGATCAGGGCTCTACATTATACTTGATTAGTTAGGTACATTCAGTATTCTTCAACAACATACATTGTTCTTCAAACAATAACAGTAGCATAGCAGCTATAAAAGAAGAATACTAAATGTAACAGGCCTAACTCATATCAATCATCATTTCTCATTATCCTCATCACAAGTCATCTCTAAGGCATGACCTTGATGGTATTCATGGCTCTCATAGCCCATTATCAGCATAGGATGCCACTGACAAGGCATCAGATTACTTTACTTATTCATAAGGCTAACAGCATGCCTTTAATGAATATAACATCAACATCCATACCTGGATATGATTACCTTCATATCAGAACCTGCATGGTTAATACATCTGATAAAGGTAATACAACAATAAGGAATGTACTTCCTACTCTTGTCATAAGAGTTAAATCTTTAATTCAAATCAAATAGAGTTTAATACTCAAAAGCATGCCATTACCCTTGAATTAGGGTTTACTATTCACATTACATGTCATCACCCTTGAATTAGGGTTTACTATTCACATCAAGGTGAATTAAACTCATAACATCATCATGTATGAGTAACATCTTTATTGATGCTCTTGGTTTAGTTAAAGGTTCATCATTTATCATAATTAGGGTTTCTATGATCTCACACAGGTGGATCATACCCTAATTATGCTCATTTCTGTGTATTGGGGATGCTTCAATTGAGTTTCCACTTAAAAAGGGTACTTTCTCTCTATAGAAGTACTTTCTCTCTCTAGAAGTACTTTCTCTCTCATCATAAGGTTAGGTGATGTCAACATCACTCTAAAACAGGTTGGATTGAGTCATCATAGGCTAACATAGCCAAAAACATCATCATTATGTGATTTAGAGTTACTTTCTCTCTCTAGGGTACTTTCTCTCTCTAGAAGTACTCTCTCTTTCATCATACTAATGGTGGATGATAACATTAGACTAGATCAAGTTGGATAGAGTCATTATGACTAAAAACATCATTCTCATGTAATTAGAGTTTGAATTGAGCAAGGTATAACTCAATTGACCCTTCAGGGGTATATTGGTAATTCACCCCATTGATCATCATCATGGTCAAAAACCTTAGTCAAATAACCCCTTACTATCCTAGATTATCATTAGGGTTTGATTTGGGCAACATTGAACCATTTACATCATCAAATGATTGAAAGAAGTCAACTTGGAATTACATTGATTGATTTCACTCATTAATCATCAATTGAGTTGAGATCGGTTGAAAGTGTTGACCGTTTGCCCACTTTGACTTTCCAAGACCGCGAGCCTCCTTCTAACCTCAAGACCGCGAGCCCCCTTAGGCTTCCAGACCGCGAGCCATCATGCATTCAAGACCGCGAGCCATCATGCATCCAAGACCGCGAGCCATCATGCATCCAAGACCGCGAAGACTCCAATTGAGGTTAAGACCGCGAGGGTCATGAAGACCGTTTAGCTAGTTTGACCTCAGGACCGCGAGGCCCTTTGTGGTCTTGAGACCGCGAGCCTCCTCTCGGTCTTGAGACCGTGAGCCCCCTCACGGTCTTGAGACCGTGAGGCTCTCATGGTCTCAGCCGCTTGGTCCTTCAATCAAGACTCAAAGATGCAACCGATAATGTCAATCGAGGTTGAAGCCTTCAAAAGGTCCCATCTATGTTGACCACCTATGGATTGGGTTAATTAAGGTTATGCTTAACCAATTGGTCATTCAATTGACCCTAAATTGTTGACCAATTATGATTGAAATCGATTCAATTAGGATCTATCAATGTTCACCCATCAACACTCAACAATGTGCATCAACACAAGGTTGGACCCTTCAATTGAGCTCCAATTGGGCCCAAACTTGGCCCAAACGGTCTTGAGGTCATGTGGGTGGACCCCACATGGTCTTGAGACCGTTTGCCCAAGATTTCATTAAAATCTAAAGTGATTTGATAGAGATTGAACCATGATTGGGTCACTAAATCAGTATTTTAATCAATTGATAACTTATTTGCAATTGGGTCCTCAATTGGTCAAAATACTTAACCCTAGACCTTCAAACGGTCTTGGGTGATTGTCCTCTCGGTCTTGAGACCGTTTGGATGAGTTCCAAACGGTCTTGAGACCGTTTGCCCATCCAAATTTTGGATTCTAGTGCAAATTCATCAAGGTCTGACCCATTGAGTTGATGATCATGTCAATATTTAATTGCAATGTAATTTTGTGTAATTGTACCTTCAATTGGTCAACTATCCTTGACCCCAGACCTCCAAACGGTCTTGGTTGATTGCCCTCGCGGTCTTGAGACCGTTTGGGGGACCCCTAAATGGTCTTGAGACCGTTTAGGTCAATCAACCCTAAAAACCCTAATTAGGTCACCATAATTTTAGTACTGATTTCATCTAGGGTTAGCCCTAGTATTCACCCTTCAACTCTTAGCCCGTTAGGAATTAGACCATCAAACTTGGAGAGTTGTTAATTAACATAATTTTGAACAGTAATCTCATATGTTCAATGCCTGGTCAACGACCTTACACGGTCTTGAGACCATTTGCCCAAAAAGGCAATTTCAGACCGTTTGAAAATCAGGAATAAATTCAAATAAAGTTGTTACTTAAAAAGGTCATATCTCCCGATTCCTTTGGAGTTAGCCTCCTAAATTGTGAGGGTAAATAGCCTATATAATTAGGAACAGATTTCTTATACGGTCCACGCCCAGTCAATGGGGACAAACGGTCTTGGAGACCGTTTGCCCTGTCGCGGTCTCGAGACCGTTTGCTCACCTCGCGGTCTTGAGACCGAGAGAGCAAACTTTTGAGACCATTTAAGGAAGTGAAAAGCGGTGGGTTTTTCTTGGAAATCACGCCTTCATCTCCTAGCTCAAGAACAGTACGAATATCCCATGGATTTTCTTGCAAAATAGCAGGGAAAAGTAGGGAAATACTAAGAGCTATCATCAAAACGCATATAAAGATGCACATAGTAAAGCATGGGTTTAGAGTTATAAAACCCGCCTAAAGCTTGCTTCTTGAGCTCCACGCTTTCAAGCTCCAAGCTCTAATGGCGTCCTTGAGTTCTTACAGGTTGGCCAAGGTGAAAACTCCAAGGAAGGATGAAAAGAGACGGCTAGAAAGATAGGGTTTCGAGAATTAGCCATGAAGCTGACCTTGAATTCGAATTCTAACCATGGAATTAGGCAAGAAGAGGGGTTTAAACCTACCTTGCACCCCTTGGTCGTCCTCCTTAGCTCCAAGGCAGTCCTTGGTCGTCTTTGGTGAAATTAAACAGTAAGGGAACGAAGGGTGAGTTCCCTTGCAACTAAGGGAAGGAGGGCTTATATACATGGGGTAGGATTTTCAACATTAGTTCATAAGTTGTCCATAATTCCTACTAGGTCCCTCCTTCTTTACTTGATCGTCCCTTCCTCTTTATTATAAGTACAAACCTTCTCTTAAGGTCTTAGGAAAAGAAGGTAAAGGAGAGCAAGCTAATAATGAGGTACATACATAAAGAAATATTGCACATATACCCTGATTATTCAATCACAAGGCATATCTCATAACTTGATAATTCAATTGAGGTGACTTCCTCATCATTTCTTCTCTTAATGATGGCAAGAGTCTAAAAAGATACATTAGATGACATATTTCGCAATTTGTATCCATTATTTTGGGTAAATTGCATTTTACCCCAAACTAGGGTTTCAAGCACCGTGATTGTTTCCACAGCTGCACCTTGGTGCCTTAGCTTGGGAAATCCCTCAAACTTTGCTAAAAAGATTTCTCATGATGTTTCAACATCAGAGGAACATCTCATCATGTGCAAATTGCAAGCTAACCCTTTTAACTGGGTAATTTGCACATAGGTCCATGTATATCAAAACAATGCTACTACTTTAAATAAAAAGGAGCAAATACTGAGATATATGTTTCTGAGAACTTAATTACATGCTCAGAGTTAATCACAAAGATTTAATTACATATTTAGGCAAAACACCTAGGGTTAACTCATAACCCAGGTCAGGGATGTTACAAATTATCCACCCCTTACAAGGATTGCGTCCCCGAAATCGATAACAATACTAAGAGAAAAGGGCAGGATACTTCCTTCTCATCTCATCCTCTAACTCCCAAGTGGCTTCTTCAATACCACGATGGTTCCAGAGGACTTTCACAAGACTTATATCTTTCTTCTTTAACTTTTTAATTCATTTATCAAGGATTGACACTGGTCCCTCCTCATAGGATATGTCATCATTCAATAGTACTTCCATGGGTTGTAGAACTGACTCGGTGTCTGGGTGACATTTCTTCAACATAGAAATGTGAAACACAGGATGTAACCTCTATAATTCTGGGGAAAGTTCTAGTTTATATGCTACCTTTCCAATCCGTTCAATGATTGGATAAGGCCCCATATATCTAGGAGCTAACTTCCCTTTCCTTCCAAAACGAAGGACCCCTTTCCATGGTGAGACCTTAAGATACACTCTGTTTCCAACCTGGAACTCTAAGGGTCTACGGCGTTTGTCAGCATAAGATTTCTACCTATCCTGAGCAGCCTTAATCTTATGTTGTATAACTTTAATCTTTTCCGTGGTTTGCTGCACCAGGTCAGGACCTAACAACTGATGCTCACCAGTCTCAAACCAACACAAGGGTGATCTACAATGTCTACCATATAAGGCTTCATAAGGTGCCATATCAATACTATGTTGATAGCTATTGTTATAGGCAAACTCTATCAAGCTTAGGTGTAGATCCCAACTTCCGGTGAACTGGAGAACACATGCTCGTAACAAGTCTTCTAAGGTTTGTATGGTCCTTTCCGACTGTCCATCAGTCTGTGGATGAAAGGCCGTACTAAACCTTAGCTTAGTGCCCAAGGCTTTGTGCAACTGTTCCCAAAAACGACTGGTAAACTGAGGACCTCTGTCAGAAACTATTGTGACAGGAACTCCGTGCAAACGCACTATCTCTTGAACATACAACTCTGATAACCTTTCAGCAGAATAGGTTGTTTTGACAGGTAAGAAATGTGCTGTCTTAGTCAACCTATCAACAATTACCCAAATGGAATCATGTCCTTTGCTTGTCCTGGGTAGGCCGACAACAAAGTCCATGGTCACATGGTCCCATTTCCACTGTGATATGGGTAAAGGTTGCATTATTCCTGCAGGCTTCTGGTGTTCAGCTTTAACTTACTGACACACGGAACACCTCAGAACAAACTCTGCAACGTCCTTCTTCATCCCAGGCCACCAATATAGATCCTTCAAATTCCGATACATCTTGGTGCTCCCTGGATGCATAGCATACATGGAAGAATGGGCTTCTTCCAGGACTAACTTTCTCAAGTTGTCCACATCTGGCACTATCATTCTTCCATTATAACAAGCTACTTGATCTTTTGAGTCATGAAAACCATCTAGCTTCTCATTTCCATACTCAGATCTTATATGTTGAACTACAGCATCACCTAGTTGTGCCTCTTTAATCTGCTCCCTTAGGGTAGGTTTAATATGCATCTCAGCTAACAAACCGGCTAACAATGACACCTTTAACTGTACATTGTCTTGTCTTAAAGAGATAAGCATATCTCTCCTAGAGCATACTAAAAAGTTTAGTTGTGCTCTATTCATGGTTGATGTTGCTGATTTCCTACTCAAGGCATCTGCAACAACATTAGCCTTGCCTGGATGGTAATCAATTGTACAGTCGTAGTCCTTGATTAACTCCATCCAGCGACGTTGCCTCATATTGAGCTCATGCTGAGAGAAGATATACTTAAGGTTTTTGTGGTCTGTGAAAATCTGGAATGTCTCTCCGTAGAGATAATGCCTCCATATTTTCAAAGCATGAACCACAGCAGCTAACTCCAAATCGTGTGTTGGATAATTCTCCTCGTGTTTCTTAAGCTGTCGGGAAGCAAAAGAAATCACTTGTTTATCCTGCATCAACACACATCCTAGTCCGTTCTTGGAAGCATCACAGAAAACTACATATCCTTTTCCTTGTTCAGGTAGCACTAGCACAGGTGCACTTGTCAACCTCTCCTTCAGCAACTGGAAAGATTGTTGACACTTATCACTCCAAGAAAAAGGAACCTCTTTCCGGGTTAACTTGGTCAAAGGTAAAGCTATAGAACTATAGTTCTTAATGAACCTTCGATAATAGCCAGCTAACCCCAAGAAACTTCAAATCTCCGTCGGTGTCTTCGGTTGTTCCCATTGTAGAACAGATTCTACCTCTGTAGGGTCAACACAAATTCCCGAGGCGGATATCACATGTCCAAGAAAAGATACCTCTGGCAGCCAGAACTCACACTTGCTAAGCTTGACGTACAGCTTATGTTCTCTTAGCAAGGTCAAAACTTGGCGAAGATGTTGCTCATGCTGCTGGGCATTCTTACTATAAATCAGTATGTCATCTATGAAGACGACAACACACTGATCAAGGAAAGGTCGAAAAACTCTATTCATGAGTTCCATGAATGCAGCTGGTGCATTGGTTAGTCCAAACGACATAACCGTGAACTCATAGTGACCATATCTTGTCCTAAAGGCAGACTTGGATATGTCACTATTCTTAATACGGAGTTGGTGATATCCAGACCTCAAGTCTATCTTTGAAAAGACTGTTGCACCACGCAACTGGTCAAAGAGATCATCAATCCTCGGCAGAGGATACTTATTCTTTATTTTCACTTTATTGAGTTGTCTGTAGTCGATGCATAACCGCATTGACCCATCTTTCTTTTTAACAAACAAGACCGGAGCACCCCAAGGTGAAGTACTCGGTCGGATAAAACCTCTCTCAAGTAACTCTTGAAGTTGTTTCTTGAGTTCTGCCATCTCGGCAGGCGCCATCCTATACGGAGTTTGAGCTATGGGTTTCGTATTTGGGATCAGATTAATTTCAAAATCACTCTCCCGGGGTGGTGGTATACCAGGAAGTTCTTCAGGAAACACATCCTCGAATTCCCTGACTATGGGAACTTCAGCAGGATTGGTCCTTTCCTTGGTAACATCTACCACATGGGCTAAGAATGCATAACATCCTTGCCTCAACAGCTTATCAGCAACCATAGCTGACACAAGACAGGTGGGCAGAATCTTTCTTTCACCTTGAAAGATCCATGTGTTGCTTTCATCAGCAAACACAACCAACTTGGACTCACAATCCAAGACAACTCTATACCTTTCTAAGGTATCCATCCCGAGGATTATATCAAATCCCTGCATATCAAGTGGTATAAGATCCACTTGAATGCGATGGTCAGAAAAGAAGAGGATGCAGGGAGAACATACCTCTTGCAAAATGGCAGACCCACTCAACGGAGTCTCTAACAACAAACTATCTGCTCTATGACTAACAGTCACATTGCAGTTACGAATCACTTCACGAGTGATGAAAGAGTGCGTAGCACCCGGATCAATCAGAACAGATACATCACAGGATATAGACATATCAGAATATAAAAGTTTCATCTGACCTGCCACTACCCGTGGATTGACCACTGCCTCAGGTGGGTTCATAGCATAGAACCTCGCAGTCGCCTGGTGTTGAGGTGGTGCTGATGATCCAGCTTGAGACGCTTGTCCACGTCCTCGAGCTGCTCCTTGATGTGGTCTATTCTGAGATCCCTGTTGATTCTGTCTCGGGGTTTGTTGTCTCACACCGACAGGCCTAGAACGGCAATCCTTCATCAAGTGTCCCACCTTACCACAGTTGTAGCAACTCCTCTCCTGTTGCTGTGGTCTGGGTGGTCCAGTAACTGACACTAATGCAGAACTGTGCATCCCTTGAAGTGGTTGACTCCATCCTCTACCTCTGCTTGGTGTCCATTGAGTTTGAAAACTTGATCTGGGTGGTGGAGGGTTAGGTGCAGAGAATCTAGGTTTCTTGGAATCCCTAGATGAAGAACCCTGGAACTGTGGATATCTTTTATGGGTTTGTCTTTTCTCAACCACAGATCTCTCTATCCTTCGGACTGACTCAACGAAGGTAGAGAATCTCTCTCTGTTTTCTAAGGCAGACACAGGGGTTGACATATCAGAATTCAAACCCTTTTCGAATCTTCTGATTCTTTCCTCATCCGTAGCAGCCATGTGCGGACAGAACCGCAATAACTCCATGAACTTAGCTTCATACTCACTAATGTTCATCATACCCTGCCTTAGTTTCTCAAACTGAGAGATCTTCTCATCTAGGAAGGTCTTTGGAAAATATCTATTGATAAATTCCTGACGAAACTCTTCCCATGAGAACTCTACTCCAGGTCTCTTTTGCTCTTCCATGTTCAACCAGTGACCGGCACTGCCTTTGAGAAGATAGACAGCATGTCTAACCTTCTCAGCTTCCGGGATCATAAGAATCCTGAAAGCCTTCTCCAACTCTGTCAGCCATAAGTCAGCATCTGCAGGGTCGGCAGTTCCGAAGTACTCGGTAGCTCCGACACGACGAAGTCGTTTGAATGTCTTACCGATACCTTGTGCTTCAGGCTGGACAGGTGCCCTAGGTGCAGGAATGGGCATTCTATCAGTTATATGTGTCATGGCAGTCATGAACTGCCCAAACATCGTCTGTACAGCTGGGTCACTCATGTCAGCTGGGTCGAACTGGGGTGGCTCTCTTGGCGACTCAGGTGCAGGTTGTTCTATTCTCGGAACTCTTGCACCGCCTCGAGGTGCACTAGCACTACTCTCTGCCACGTGCTCATCACGATGTTCTGACATTCTTATGTATCTTCTTCTCTTGAGGAGCAGAAGATTCTATTAGATGAGGAAGGAGTACTAAAGGTAGACTCGACCTCCTAAGTCCTATGCCTCTGTAGACTCAACTGAACCTGGAGCTCTGATACCACTAGTTGTGGGCTCTGATCTCCAAACCATGACATAAACACGATTAAAACTTAGCGGAAGCGAATCGGTAATCAGCGGAAGACAAAATCACGGGAAATTAAAACTTTTCGAGACAAGAGCTTGGATCCATAAAAGCTTCTTTCATAAAGATAGATAAACTGTTTACATCTCAGGATAATTACTTCTCGAGTAATTATATACATCAAGATACAAAATCTCAAGATTACTATACAAAAGACTCCAAGACCTGAGAGTACAAAGGACACATAGGACTGACTCTAACTACACCACATGGTAGGACAAATCTCCACCTGAGATTACTGCTGCCCCTGGTGCTGCTGCTGCTGAGACTGGTCACCTGTAGGCTGGTTCCTTCGTCTCCGACGTCCACCTAAAAAGTTGAAGCCTACGGGGTGAGACAATTATACATAATTGTCCCAGCGAGAGTTATAACTCTTCGCCAGAAGCTTTATTATAATATTAAAGAATATTTTAAACAGTAAAGCCTTCAAAAGGTCAAAGCTATAACAATTGCAGGTATAACAAGATCTCTACAATTTAGAAGATATGGAGAATATCAACATTATTGCAATGTAACATCAATCAACTAACTTGGAGTCCTCTCTAACAAGTTATACTACATGGTTGATTATGTTTTACAAACAACATTATGCCCTGTGGAGATGAGGCTTACCACTCATACTCCAACTGATCACTGAGAAGTCACATCAGTATCATACATAGGTCATTAAGAGAGCCGGATTCTCATGACCTTCACCTTCCTCAGTCAGTAAGAGGATCACTTGTAGGACATCTTGTGCCTCTACTTAATATAGATCACCAGGGTAAACTGGTCCTTCGCTATTCTAGAGTCACAGTGGCATTCTGTACTCTCTTCGTCATCAGGAGGTTTCATATTTACCTACCACTGATACGGATATCTGTGCTTTCTTCGTCATCAGGAGGTTTCATGTTTACCTACCACTGATACGGTATGAAACTATAGTGAAGGATGGATGGATTACACATCTACATCACTTTCCTACACTAGGATGTAAGGTTCTACACATCCATGTACCCCACATACTCAAAAGTATGTGCTCCAGGAGTTCCCTGAGGAAAACCTGTTTCACCATCACTTAATTTCTGACAATGATGGATCTATGATCAGGGCTCTACATTATACTTGATTAGTTAGGTACATTCATTATTCTTCAACAGCATACATTGTTCTTCAAACAATAACAGTAGCATAGCAGCTATAAAAGAAGAATACTAAATGTACCAGGCCTAACTCATATCAATCATCATTTCTCATTATCCTCATCACAAGTCATCTCTAAGGCATGACCTTGATGGTATTCATGGCTCTCATAGCCCATTATCAGCATAGGATGCCACTGACAAGGCATCAGATTACTTTACTTATTCATAAGGCTAACAACATGCCTTTAATGAATATAACATCAACATCCATACCTGGATATGATTACCTTCATATCAGAACCTGCATGGTTAATACATCTGATAAAGGTAATACAACAATAAGGAATGTACTTCCTACTCTTGTCATAAGAGTTAAATCTTTAATTCAAATCAAATAGAGTTTAATACTCAAAAGCATGCCATTACCCTTGAATTAGGGTTTACTATTCACATTACATGTCATCACCCTTGAATTAGGATTTACTATTCACATCAAGGTGAATTAAACTCATAACATCATCATGTATGAGTAACATCTTTATTGATGCTCTTGGTTTAGTTAAAGGTTCATCATTTATCATAATTAGGGTTTCTATGATCTCACACAGGTGGATCATACCCTAATTATGCTCATTTCTGTGTATTGGGGATGCTTCAATTGAGTTTCCACTTAAAAAGGGTACTTTCTCTCTCTAGAAGTACTTTCTCTCTCTATAAGTACTTTCTCTCTCATCATAAGGTTAGGTGATGTCAACATCACTCTAAAACAGGTTGGATTGAGTCATCATAGGCTAACATAGCCAAAAACATCATCATTATGTGATTTAGAGTTACTTTCTCTCTCTAGGGTACTTTCTCTCTCTAGAAGTACTCTCTCTTTCATCATACTAATGGTGGATGATAACATTAGACTAGATCAAGTTGGATAGAGTCATTATTACTAAAAACATCATTCTCATGTAATTAGAGTTTGAATTGAGCAAGGTATAACTCAATTGACCCTTCAGGGGTATATTGGTAATTCACCCCATTGATCATCATCATGGTCAAAAACCTTAGTCAAATAACCCCTTACTATCCTAGATTATCATTAGGGTTTTATTTGGGCAACATTGAACCATTTACATCATCAAATGATTGAAAGAAGTCAACTTGGAATTACATTGATTGATTTCACTCATTAATCATCAATTGAGTTGAGATCGGTTGAAAGTGTTGGCCGTTTGCCCACTTTGACTTTCCAAGACCACGAGCCTCCTTCTAACCTCAAGACCACGAGCCCCCTTAGGCTTCCAGACCGTGAGCCATCATGCATTCAAGACCGCGAGCCATCATGCATCCAAGACTGCGAGCCATCATGCATCCAAGACCGCGAAGACTCCAATTGAGGTTAAGACCGCGAGGGTCATGAAGACCGTTTAGCTAGTTTGACCTCAGGACCGCGAGGCCCTTCACGGTCTTGAGACCACGAGCCTCCTCTCGGTCTTGAGACTGTGAGCCCCCTCACGGTCTTGAGACCGTGAGCCCTCTCACGGTCTTGAGACCGCGAGGCTCTCATGGTCTCAGCCGCTTGGTCCTTCAATCAAGACTCAAAGATGCAACCGATAATGTCAATCGAGGTTGAAGCCTTCAAAAGGTCCCATCTATGTTGACCACCTATGGATTGGGTTAATTAAGGTTATGCTTAACCAATTGGTCATTCAATTGACCGTAAATTTTTGACCAATTATGATTGAAATCGATTCAATTAGGATCTATCAATGTTCACCCATCAACACTCAACAATGTGCATCAACACAAGGTTGGACCCTTCAATTGAGCTCCAATTGGGCCCAAACTTGGCCCAAACGGTCTTTAGGTCATGTGGGTGGACCCCACATGGTCTTGAGACCGTTTTCCCAAGATTTCATTAAAATCTAAGGTGATTTGATAGAGATTGAACCATGATTGGGTCACTAAATCAGTATTTAATCAATTGATAACTTATTTGCAATTGGGTCCTCAATTGGTCAAAATACTTAACCCTAGACCTTCAAACGGTCTTGGGTGATTGTCCTCTCGGTCTTGAGACCGTTTGGATGAGTTCCAAATGGTCTTGAGACCGTTTGCCCATCCAAATTTTGGATTCTAGTGCAAATTCATCAAGGTCTGACCCATTGAGTTGATGATCATGTCAATATTTAATTGCAATGTAATTTGGTGTAATTGTACCTTCAATTGGTCAAGTATCCTTGACCCCAGACCTCCAAACGGTCTTGGTTGATTGCCCTCGCGGTCTTGAGACCGTTTGGGGGACCCCTAAACGGTCTTGAGACCGTTTAGGTCAATCAACCCTAAAAACCCTAATTAGGTCACCATAATTTCAGTACTGATTTCATCTAGGGTTAGCCCTAGTATTCACCCTTCAACTCTTAGCCCGTTAGGAATTAGACCATCAAACTTGGACAGTTGTTAATTAACATAATTTTGAACAGTAAGCTCATACGGTCAACGCCTGGTCAACGACCTTACACGGTCTTGAGACTGTTTGCCCAAAAAGGCAATTTCAGACCGTTTGAAAATCAGGAATAAATTCAAATAAAGTTGTTACTTAAAAAGGTCATATCTCCCGATTCCTTTGGATTTATCCTCCCATATTTTGAGGGTAAATAGCCTATATAATTAGGAACAGATTTCTTATACGATCCATGCCCGGTCAACGGGGCCAAACGGTCTTGGAGACCGTTTTCCCTGTCGCGGTCTCGAGACCGTTTGCTCACCTCGCGGTCTTGAGACCGAGAGAGCAAACTTTTGAGACCGTTTAAGGAAGTGAAAAGCGGTGGGTTTTTCTTGGAAATCACGCCTTCATCTCCTAGCTCAAGAACAGTACGAATATCCCATGGATTTGCTTGCAAAATAGCAGGGAAAAGTAGGGAAATACTAAGAGCTATCATCAAAACGCATATAAAGATGCACATAGTAAAGCATGGGTTTAGAGTTATAAAACCCGCCTAAAGCTTGCTTCTTGAGCTCCAAGCTTTCAAGCTCCAAGCTCTAATGTCGTCCTTGAGTTCTTACAGGTTGGCCAAGGTGAAAACTCCAAGGAAGGATGAAAAGAGACGGCTAGAAAGATAGGGTTTCGAGAATTAGCCATGAAGCTGACCTTGAATTCGAATTCTAACCATGGAATTAGGCAAGAAGAGGGGTTTAAACCTACCTTGCACCCCTTGGTCGTCCTCCTTAGCTCCAAGGCAGTCCTTGGTCGTCTTTGGTGAAATGAAACAGTAAGGGAACGAAGGGTGAGTTCCCTTGCAACTAAGGGAAGGAGGGCTTATATACATGGGGTAGGATTTTCAACATTAGTTCATAAGTTGTCCATAATTCCTACTAGGTCCCTCCTTCTTTACTTGATCGTCCCTTCCTCTTTATTCTAAGGAAAAACCTTCTCTTAAGGTCTTAGGAAAAGAAGGTAAAGGAGAGCAAGCTAATAATGAGGTACATACATAAAGAAATATTGCACATATACCCTGATTATTCAATCACAAGGCATATCTCATAACTTGATAATTCAATTGAGGTGACTTCCTCATCATTTCTTCTCTTAATGATGGCAAGAGTCTAAAAAGATACATTAGATGACATATTTCGCAATTTGTATCCCTTATTTTGGGTAAATTGCATTCTACCCCAAACTAGGGTTTCAAGCACCGAGATTGTTTCCACAGCTGCACCTTGGTGCCTTAGCTTGGGAAATCCCTCAAACTTTGCTAAAAAGATTTCTCATGATGTTTCAACATCAGAGGAACATCTCATCATGTGAAAATTGCAAGCTAACCCTTTTAACTGGGTAATTTGCACATAGGTCCATGTATATCAAAACAATGCTACTACTTTAAATAAAAAGGAGCAAATACTGAGATATATGTTTCTGAGAACTTAATTACATGCTCAGAGTTAATCACAAAGATTTAATTACATATTTAGGAAAAACACCTAGGGTTAACTCATAACCCAGGTCAGGGATGTTACACATTTGGTTGCACGACACTCCTTGAGGTGGTAGTCGTTATCCTTTACCGATACATGGTGAGATGCTTGGGCGATATGAGGGAGTCTACCCTGCCCGATACCACTTCCAGTGAGGGTGCCCTGCCCGTCACACTTCTTGTGAGGGTAGTGGGTACTTCTAGTGTGGGTCATGTTGCACCTGGAAAACTTTTCTGTTAGTTCCTTATCATGTGATCACATCTTTGTTGATTAAGGAGTTATGGTTTATGGTTCGTGAACCTTTGACATGTTTGATATAGTAGAACACACATATGTAAGCATGACATATCTGAACTCTAATGCCATGATATCTTGAAATTATATATATATAATGATAAGTCTGGAAGTATATGAGTTGCTTCACATGATGATGTGACCCATGTCTATGGTCACCGGTTGAGGCATGAATAATAAAGCATGCAATCATCAATGTTGCCCTATATTGACAATATGATCATTCTGTTAATCTATGATGGTTTCGGTTATCTCTATGATTGTGTATACTAATCATGCAGGTGTTTCATGTGGATACATAGCCAGGAAAAAGGCTATGAGGTATATATGTTTGAATAACACCGCTTTGATGGTCACTCTTGATGATGAGATAACATGCATCACATGTATGATGTGTTTTGGTCTGAGGACCTGAGTTTGGTTAAAGTGCCTAGCTGAGGTGTTATCCTCTGATGGTGAGATCATGGATTGTTATCCCAGGTGATGAGAATGCATTATGAGGTAGTAGTTTCTTATGATGAGGGATTGAGATCCTGAAATAACATGATGGTGGTAACAATAATGTAGCTTTATGTTATGCATGTGTTACAACTTGTTTTCCCCAAAAATCCACTTAAAATATACTAACTAATCATTGTGGAACATATCATGTAGTTGCCCTGGCCATAGATCCATCATCGTCAGTAGCTGGTGATGGTGAAATGGGTTCTCCTACGAGTTAACCTGGAGCGCATATTGTTGAATATGCGAGGTTTCTCCTAGCCTAAAATAGAGAGGATTCGAGTGCAGCTGTGGTTGCAAACTCGGGGTAGATAAGCGCATGGTGATCAGGCCCATGGCTTAGTGTGATAGAGCATGAATGTGTTCATGGCTCAAGGAGCACGGTGAACTGGCATGTGGCTCAGATATACTAACGTCGAGACCTGTACCAAGGAGGGCTAGAGAAAGGGTAGCCTGCGGGAGCTGACCCTATGGCTGAGGCCACTTAAGCATGAGACTGCGGTCCTGCTTTGGTTCTCGTGCACTGACCATGAGGTGGGAGGTCGTGGAGTCCGACTCTTCCATTGACCTTGTATGGCACCGGCTCCGAGTTTCGCAGCCGTCAATTGGATTTGAGTGGTGCGACTCACTTCCTCAGGGCATAATAACACATAATCCAACCAAATAGTATTTATTGGTTAAGGCAAAACATGGAACATTGGTTGAGGCCTTGCTTGTGTAGTCGATCTCGTTATACATTACAATTACTTATACGTTCCTTATGTTATGTGATAAGACCTTATAAATCTTATCTTGTCAATCATGTTCCATAAAAAAATACTTGGTTATATGTCTTCCGTACACCATGGTAAGCTCAATGGTAATAACAATCTTGCTCTATAGAATGCTCTTGCCGTACGTTTTATGAGTTATCTGTTGTTGCTGCTCTAACCTTTCTGAGGTTTTATGGTTCTGGCGGGGAGTTATGTTTCTCACTGGGACTGTGTATCTCACCCCATTGGTTTGCAACCTTTTTAGGTGTTCACGCTAGACGTGGTGGTGGTCGTGGGGTTGCGGCTGAGCAACAAGAAGAGGAGCAGTAGAAGGCAAGAGATGGATATGCTGCTATTTTGGTTGTTTGTTGTAGAGTCTTAGAGTCATACATGTACTCTCAGGTCCTTGGAGGTGTTTTGACGTTGTTTTATGATGAAGCTTTGTATATCCCACCATTGGCCAGATATGGCCCGTTATGTAAATAAACAGGTGATGAACTCATGTGATGACAAGACAACTGATCTGTTAAGCTGTGGACACGTATCAAGACTTGTAGATGTTTACATAACCTGTTTTCTTGCAGGATGAGGATCTGAATGTAATAGTTTCTTGGTTTATCTACTTTCCGTAATTGTTTTTAATTAATTTGTGTTTTTGGTAATAAGTGGTTTATGGCGTTTTCTGCACATTTTCGTGTGGCACCTCATTGTCTGTGTGATAGAGGGATGTGTCACCATAGTATGTATCTTATGTGACAATTTCTATGGCATCTCCATGACATTAAGATGTTATGTGGAGACCTAATGATATAGTGAATGAATAACATTTGTCTCCCTTTACCTGGGATTTCGGGGATGAAATCCTTGTTAGGGGTTTATAATTGTAACATCCCTGACTTGGGTTAAGGCTTAACCCTAGAAGTTTTGCTTAAGTAAGTCATTTATATCCTTGTGTTTATCTTTTGAAAAGTAATTAAGACTCAAGAGGAACTTTTGTTTCAATTTTGGTCCTATTTGAATAATGTTGAAATAATGTTTTACTTGTTTTGGACTAAAGTGCAACTTACCCAAGTTGAGAGGTTAACTTGTAAATGTTACATGATAAACCGTTCCTCAAATGTTGAAGCATAATAAGAATGAAAATGATGCAGAGTTATGGCTTCCACAAGCCTGAACACCAAGAAAGAGCTTATTAAGCAATGTTTGTGCATTAAAACCTAGTTTTGGTGTAATGTGTAATTTACCCAAAACCTAGGGTTCAATATGCAAAATACCACTTCTAGAGAGTCCCTAATGTTTCTTGGTATCAATTAGAGACAATAAAATCATTGGGGCATCTCATTTGAATCTCTTTGGAGGAGAGAGAATCTTGATATTAAAACAATCAAGATTTAAGCATAATTGAAACCCTAATTCAATTTAATGTAAAAATAAATATATTAATGGAAGTTCCCTTCAACCAAAAGTATGATGGTTGAATTTATATAAGTATGTACGTCCTTGTGCCTTGCAATGGCACCGAAATATCTAAAGTGAGTGGAGAGCCCACTCACATTAGTAAAAGAAAAAGTAATATCCACTAATTTTTGGATATTATTATTATATTGACTAAGGTGCTTAATTTGTTTTCTTTTAATTCATGGATAAAGAAGAGTATTTTGAAGGGGAGGATGAAGGATTCGTATGCAAGGAAGTGAGGGGGATAAGTGGCACCAATTTAGGGAACTAAAGGATTTTTATAACACTTTCTCTCTCTTGAATTTTCCTTATATACACTTCATTCTTTCACCCACATGAAAGAGTTTTTCGACTCTTCTTTCTTTCCTTGCTTTGGTCGAACACAAGGGAGCTTAGGAGCAATAGGAGGACGTACCCCAACCTGTAGGTGAGCTCCTTAATCATATTGAACTTTGATTTCATGGTGGAAATCGAAATTCAATGCTTATTTTCTTCTTTTCTCCATTCAATCTTCGACTTTAGCCATTCTTTTCACTCAAAGACTTGAGGATGGACCTTGGGAAGTTGAGAAAGCTTCATTCACTATTAAAGATGTGAATCTTGAAGCTATGATTCAACTTTTATGGTGGGTTATATAACTTGAACCCTTAAATGTCATTATTGATTTCATTTCTTCATCATATGTTGAATCTTTCTTCTTTCCCAAAATTCCTTTTGATTAGTTGATGAAATAACCATAAGAATCATAGAAAATTTCGAAGGTTTGTAGCTTGAAGATGATGATGTCATCTTAACACACACCTCAATAAATATCATGAGCAAACGGTTTTCAAGACCGTTTGGTGATCAAACAGTCTCAAAATCGTTTGAGGGCAAACTGTCTCAAGACCGTTTGAAGTCAAACGGTCTCAAGACCATTTGGGGTCAATTGCTATTATGGATGGATGAAGATCCAATGGTTCCAATTGATCTAATCAAAATGTTTACAGGTATGGATGATCTATTGATTTCAAACCCTAATCGATTGCTTGAAGAAACCCTAAATTGATTCAAACGTTTTCAAGATGGAATGGACCAAACAGTCTCAAGACCATTTGAGGTCAAATGGTCTCAAGACCATTTGAGGTCAAGTGGATTCATGGATGGATGGAGATCCAAGGGTTACATTTTGATATACTCTCAATGGTCCAATTGATGAATGATTCAATGAAGCAAACCCTAATTGATTGGTCGAAGGAAACCCTAGTTGATCCATTCAGTTTCAAGGTAGTTTGGACCAAACGATCTTGAGACCTTTTGAGTCCAAATGGTCTTGAGACCATTTAGGATCAAACGGTATTCAAACCATTTAAGATCAAATAGTATCAAACCATTTGGAGGTCCAATCAGTTTCAAGGCTGATTTGTCCAATCAGTTTCAAATGTTGATGGGTTCAATCAGTTTCAATGTACATATGATCAAACTGTTTCAAGGGTTAGATGCCCAAATGGTTTCAAAACCATTTGGAGAGAAAATTGTCTCAACCCTAGATTCCCAAACGGTTTCAAAACCGTTTGGAGGGCAAACGGTCTCAAAACCATTTGAAGGTTGAGGGGTCAAAACCGTTTCAAGGTTCAATGCAAACAAAACCATTTGAAGACCTAATGTGATGAAAGATCAATTAACCCCATGATTGTTACTGATGTTTATCAAATATAATTACAATGATTGTACCTTTAAGTTACTAGGGTGATTAGTACCCTTAGAGGGGTTAACCTTTGATGCCTATGAAACTAATATCTCAATACACTATGCTAACCCTAAATGTATGTACCTGAATGAAGGGTTGACCTAACCTAATCAAGCTTGAGGTAATCAACATCCTAGAGAGGATGAGAGAGAGGAATTCACACATGTATAATAATCATGTAGTGGTTAAGCCTCAACACTTTCAACATGAATAAAATATGTAATTAGGGTATGATCCTTGATAAAGAGATCATGAAACCCTAATTGAGAAGGTTGATGAGCCCTAACCCTAATTTAAGGCAATGCTAGGTGAAACCTTAATCTAGGGTAATGGTGTAACCCTAATCTGGGATGATGATATGAGAAATCCCAATTCATGGTAATATAATGAAAATTGCTAATTTAAGAGGATGCTTCTTGAAACCCTAATTTCAGGTAAAGTTATATGAAACCCTAATTTGGGGAAAAGTTATAAGGAACCTTGATTCAAAATAATGATGCCATGTGAAACCCTAATCTAGGGTGATGCCATGTGAAACCCTAATGCAGTGATGTGATGTGAGACTCTAATCCAAGGTGATTCCATGTGAAACCCTAATCTTGGGTGATGCCATGTGAAACCCTAATATAGGGTGATGCCATTTGAAACCCTAATACAGTGATGTGATGTGAGACTCTAATCCAGGGTGATGCTATGTAGTGCTATATGAAACCCTAACCCTAATAAAGAGTGAATGTATGTGGAACCCTGATATAGGATGATGTTATGTGAAATCCTAATGTAGGGTGAGGTTATGTGAAACCCTAATATAGGGCGATGTTATGTAAACCCTAATTGATAAAGATGGGAAACCCCATTCCTAATAATGGAATAGTGACTAATATATTGATAAGTTAAACACTTAAAGTGGTTGATAATGAATAACCTTATATGAATAATGCCTTAACCCGAGATGAGTCCATATCATTGATAATGGTTGAATAATTCAAATAAGTGACTTATGACCAATACATTACATGATAGATGTGATGAACTGGTGCATAAAATATTAGGATGGGAAATACCCTAGTACAAGATAAGTTGATGAACTTAAGTAAGATAAAGGTGATGAGGGATGTGATACATCAAGACATGATAGATATCACATCCAGCACCTCAAGATTGATACACCTTGATGTATTCTAAATCCAATATTCTTGAATGAGTAACACATGAAGTGTGTCATGTCAATTGTTACATTGAGATGTAATGCACTTTGATAAGTGTAGGCTAACATACCTTATGAAAAGGTTAAGCCAAATTAATAAAGTATGATGTAATAATATTTTGGTAAAGTTGAGAGAGGAACTCATATCTTGTGTTGATAATTCATTTAATGATAAATGATGAGAATAAATAAGCATGACTGAATACTTATGTTATCAATGTTGGCTCCTAGTTGTGTGGAGAATTGAATTAGGGCTTGATCATTAATAATATGGTCTTGAGAACCTAAATGGTTAATAATGGAAAACCCTAAACCTCATGAAGGGTGATGATATGTAAGAGAAACCCTAATCGATAAGGAAGGGAAACCCTAACTCAAATGATGGGAAGGTTATAATTCTTTTGTTGCATAAACCCTGTAAGGTATGTTAAATACTTGAATAAAAGTATAATGTGCAATGGCCTTGTGAGCCTTGTGAATAAGTTGTTACCTAGAGAGAGGTGACAAGATGTAATGGCCTTGTGAGCCATGTGATAATTTATTGCCTAATGAGAGGTGGAAAGAAACTTAATTGGCCATGTGAGCCATATGAGATGTTTGTGCAACAAGTATCATTTTTACCGTGGTTAGATGACCTGAAGGTATTAGTTACCTGATAAGTGGTAACAAGTGTTCTTTGATGAACTAAGGGTTTGAATACCCATATTCTGTAATCATGATGATGAGATGTTAAGGGATGAGAATGCCCATGATGTGACAAGGGATTGAGGTCCCAATGTTTTATAAAGTTTTGAAAAGTACTTGATAGATGTATTATACTTTTCTTTGTAGAATTTGTCATAATAATTCTTGTTTGAAACTTGACTAATGCTAAAATAATATGATAATGTACTTAATTAACTAAGTGAATTCTCATTATGTAGTGCCCTAGCCATAGATCCATCAGCGTCAGAATTTGCTGAATGGTGAAACGGGTTGCTCCGCGGCATAACCCAGAGGGCATATTTTTTAATATGTGGGGGTGATGGGCGTGAATATCCTTATGCCCTAATAAAGGAATTGATGTGAGATAAACATTAAATCTCTCAATCCTTCATTATATATGTCGGGGTGGATGTATCACTAATCCCCTGATGTCGAGATGGATGTATTACGAATCTCCCTATAATATTAATGCCGGATCGATGTGAGATAAACATGAAATCCCTCGATTGCAAAGAGAGTACAGCCGCCACTGTAACTCTATAGTGAAGTTGCCAATATACCCTGGAAAGCTATTTAGTAGAGACACAAGATGTCCTACATGGGATCTCATACTAATCGAGATAAGGGAGGTCATGGCAGCCAACTCTTCCATTGACCTTGTATGGCACCGATTTCAACTTCGCAATGGTCGGTTGGAGTATGAGCGGTATACCTCATCTCCTCAGGGCATAAGTGTGATTGTAAAATGTAATCAGTCGTATAGCATGTTTGCTTAAGGATTGAATATGAAAATCATTGGCTGAAGTTACATTTCTTTTATGCATCTTTAGTTGATAGATGATATATTTATGTTTCCTTACATTCCTTGCAAAGTAGATAGATGATGTATAATTCTACCATGGGTAGATGCAATGTTCTCCTTAAGAAATGAGATTATCTTATTATATTCATACAATGATTAATATTGTTGCTAATATAAAAGAACTCATGCTCAGTTTATTATTGTTTATCTGCAATAATAATGTTTCTAGCAGAGAGTTATATCTCTCACTGTGATAATTTCAATTGTATCACCCCCGTGGGATCCAACCTTTTTAGGTAGATGCGGTAGAAGAGGAAGAAACCCTATAGTAGGAAATGAGCAACAACAATAGCAACAAGGAAAGTAGTGATATTCCAGGTGGAGGCATTGACTGTCATGTTTTGTATAGAGAGTCCTATGGTTCGTCTCTGTACTCTCAGGTCCTCAGAGTTAGTAGTTAGTACTTTTAATGAATCGATCTGAGATTTTGTCTTGATGCCTCCAGGTTCGTATGCTGCCGGTGTATAGTTTTAACAGAGTAGTTGATGCTTGTAATCCTCGAGAAGGGATGGTACAAGATATGTACTTATGAACCAGGATGTAAATAAAATACATCGGTTCTTGATAAAAGAGTTTTCCTGTGTTTGGATCTCTTTGTAAATGGTTTTCATTTTTAGTAATTTTTAGTAATCCACTGTTAATGATCGCTTTCGTTTAGTTAATGATGTTTTGTTCGAACGGTGTGTCACACTTTGTATGGCTGAGCATCTTAACATCCTGAGATCACTAAACACATCTTACAATATCTTTGTTCCTAAGTTTGTTTCCCAAAAGAACTTCCTCCCCAATTTTTCCAACATCAAGCATGTCTAAGAGCTTCGTAAGAGTCCAGAGATACTCATAGAACAACAAGTGTGCATCTAATCTGACATTGGTGTTTTTCAAGAGAGTGACAAAAAGGAGGCATTCATTGTGCCTATAGGTGGAAAAGGGAGTGAAGGGGGTATGGAAGGAAGTAGTAAATCTGTCCTCTATTCGACTCGAGATTTTTATTATATGGTTGCAATTTCATTGATTGCAACTTTTTTATTGTATGCGAATATCTCCTCTATTCGACTCGAGATTGCATTTTTTTCTTGTGTGCACATTGACATCTTTTCTTTTTCATTTTGGTGATACACCCCTATTAAATAGAGGGGGGTATGGAGGAAGCGAATAAAGAGAGGAGTGGTGTGCCACCCCGAACATAGGGTTTGACACTATTTTTATGGCTTTTTGTTTCTTTTTTATGGATGTAGGGGTACGAAGATGGTAGAAGAAGTGTAGAAGAGAGTTCAGATCATAATGCAACTTGATTTACAATTCGTTGCACTGAGTTGTTCTCTTTATCATACTATGCTCAAATAATGACTTGATGGAAATTCGATGGAGATTCCATGCTATTGTTCCACTAATTAGTTAGGAAGCACGATGTGTTTGATCCCTATCAGTTTGACAGATACTTTCCATTCTTACTAAAGGATTACTATGTTAGGATTCATAAGCTTCACATGGTGATTTCTAAACATCGACTAGTTTAAAAAATTGTCCCCCTTGAGGCTTTGCTTCAAATAAGGAGGGTATAATGATTCAAAATTGCATAGAAAAAGAACTAGTCAGCTAGGTAAAGGCATTGGTTGAAATAAAAGCATCAACACTTCATCAAGTTTCTATACAAAACTACTTTGAAAACTTTAAGATTTTGAAATTTTTTATCAAAATGCTTCAAAATTGCAATGATGGAATCTTAAGTTTGAAACAGATAGGTGTGGGTGGAAAGTAAAATACGTACCACCCAGCCTCCACCCCACACTTAGAAATTTGCTCGTCCTGAGCAAACTCTAAATCCGTGATAGAGGGGAAAACCCATGTTGATTGGCCCACCAGATGTGGTTGTGTTCCTTTTAGCAATGTGTCCTCCATCTGAAGTCTCACAAATGAACACTATCAGGACTTAAGATTGCATCTTGCGATTCATTATCTACTGGGTGCAAAATTTTCTAATTCAATACTAAAAGTAAAAGCTAAGATAAGGATCGAGTTGTCTCCTGACAAGCGCCTTTGTTTTATGTCATTTTCTTGACATGCTTCTTTCAATTTTATGGTAGATATGCTGGTTTAGAAAGATTCAGATATGCTTCCATGCTCATGTCGGCTGTGGTGAAATATCTCTTCAAGTATTGGCCATTTTCCACAAACTCTCCTGACTTTTCACTCCATAGAATGAAGGCACCATGTGGGTAGATGTTCTTGATAGTGTATGGTCCAAATCAGTGAGAACTGAGTTTTCCTGGGAACAATCTCAGTCTTGAGTTAAATAGTAGAACTTGGTCTCTGACTTGTATGTCTTTCCTTTTCAAATGACCATCATTCCACCATTTTGTGCATTCTTTGTAGATTCATGCATTCTCGTAGGCTGTCATCTGAAGTTCTTCCAGCACCTGAAGTTGCAGAATCCTAGCTTGGCCAGCTTTCTTCATGTCAAAATTCAGTTGCTAGATTGCCCACCAAGCTTTGTGTTCGAGTTCTATGGGCAGGTGCCATGATTTTCCATTGATTAATCTAAAGGGTGTTGTTCCAAGAGGAGTCTTGAAAGCAGTTCTATAGGCCCACAGGGCATCATTGATTTTTATTGACCAATCTTTCAATTTGCACCCTAATGTCTTTTCTAATATGGCTTTGAATTGGCGGTTTGACACCTCTACCTGTCCACTCATTTGTGAGTAATAGGGGAAAGCTACCTTGTGAGTCACTCCATATTTTCTCAAACTTGCCTCAAAGCTTCTTTCTAGAAAATGAGAACCTCCATCGGATATCACAATGTGTGGAACTATGAAAGGGAAAAAATAATATCTCTAAACATTTTGATAATAGGTTTCGAGTCTCTAGTGATGGTTGGTAGGGCCTCTACCCATTTAGAGACATAATCCACTGCAACTATAATGTAGCAAAATCCATACGAGGATGGGAATGGGCCCATGTAGTCCACTCCCCAAACGTCAAAAATCTTGACTTCTTACCAGAGCTTAAGGGGCATCTCATCTCTTTTTGTAATGTTACCTGCCCTCTGGCGTTTGTAACAAGACAAGACAAAGTTGTAGGCATCCTTGGATATGGTTGGCCAAAAGAAACCACATTGTAGAACTTTCAAAGCAGTCTTCTTGGAACTCATATGGCCTCCAACAGGGCCTGAGTGGCATTTCTCTAGCATAAGATGAGCTGCTTCCTCAGTGATACATCGTCTGTAAGACCATCAACACAAAGCTTGAAGAGGTATGGCTCATCCGAGTGATATTGCCTCACATCATGCATGGATTTCTTCAATGCGATGTCAGTGCACTCAGGGTGGATAACACCGGTTGCAAGGTAGTTCACATAGCCTGCGTACCAAGGGATAGCTTTCGAAGCTTTCATGAGCTGGTCGTCTGGAAGAGAGTCATTAATTGGGATCTTTACAATATCCAGAGTGTAGATACGACTCAAGTGGTCTGCCACGACATTCTCTGTGCCTTTCTTATCTCTTATCTCAAGATCAAATGCTTGCAAGAGGAGAATCCATCTTATTAGCTTGGGTTTTGCATCTTTCTTTGCTAGGAGGTAACAAATTGTAGCATGATCAGTGTAGACAATCACCTTCAAACTGATGTGGTCAGATCTGAACTTGTCAAAGGCATACACAACTGCTAAAAGTTCCTTCTCAGTAGTTGCATAGTTCCTTTGAGCTATGTCAAGGGTTCTAGATGAATAGTAGATGACATGGTGTTTCTTTTCTAGATATTGCCCCAAAACAGAACCGACTACGCAATCACTGACATCACAAATGATTTCAAATGGGTTCCCTCAATCTGGAGCTCTGATGATAGGGGTTGATGTAAGGGCATGCTTAAGATTGTTGAAACTCTTGATGCATTCTTCATCAAAATGGAAATCAGCATCCTTTAGTAATAAGTTTGTCATAGGCTTGGTTATCTTGGAGAATTCCTTTATAAACCTTCTATAAAAGCTTGCATGACCAAGAAATGTGCAGACCTCTCTTACATTGGTTGGAATATTGAGTTTAGAAATCACTTTGATCTTTGTCTTGTCTACTTTGATCCCTTAATTGCTGACCCTATGGCCAAGGACAATGCCTTCTTTTACCATGAAATGACATTTCTCCCAATTTAGCACTAGATGAGCTTCTTCTCATCGTTTGAGGACCAGGGATAGGTACTTCATGAATGATTCGTATGAATCCCCATATATGAAGAAATCATCCATGAAAACTTCCATAATAGTTTCAGTGAGTCCAGCGAATATGGTTGTCATGCAACACTGGAAATTGGCAGGTGCATTGCAAAGCCTGAAAGGCATCCTTCTAAAGACATATGTTCCAAAAGGACAAGTGAATGTTGTCTTCTCTTGGTCATCTGGATGTATGGGAATTTGATAGAATCCAGAGTAACCATTGAGATAGCAAAAATATTCCTGGTGAGCCAATCGCTCTAAGACTTGGTCTAGGAAAGGCATCAGGAAATGATCCTTACATGTGGCCTTGTTCAATTTTCGATAATCGATAAACATCCTCCAGCCAGTGGTTTTTCGAGTGGGGATGAGCTCATTCTTTTCATTCCATATCATGGTATTTCCACCTTTCTTTGGGAGAACATGTACTGGACTTACGCAAGGCGAGTCAGATATAGGATAGATGATTCCTGTAGTGTGGCGGACTACCTCTTTTATATTTGGATTTAGCTTCCATTGATGTTCTATAGTCAGCTTATGGTCTTCCACCATGGGGATTCTATGCATGCAAAGCACTTGTCTGACCCCAGTGAGGTCCATTCATTTTGTAGCTGAGGGCCTTTCTTCTCTCCCTTAATTATGTCAGGAGTTTATCTTCTTATTCAGATGTTAGGTCAGAATTTATGATAACTGGGAAGACCTTGAGAACATCCATAAACATGTACTTTAGTCCCTCATGTAGGGGCTTCATTTTAGGGTCCTCCCATTTCTCACATAGGTCTTCAGTTGCATTCGCTGCCTTGAGTTCCTCAAATTTATCTTCAGGATCTTCTTCTGCAATGTTGAGGCAGACAACACAATTCTTTACTTGTTCGTCAATGGATTCATCAGCGGATGGGTTTGTTAGAGCCACTTCTAAAGGATTGTCTGATTCATGATTCTCTTGCATGAGGAGTGACACTTTTTCTATGCAATTTATCAGATAGACTTCTTCTTACATGCTCGATCTTTGCATACTTTCAAAAACTCTAAACTTGAGTATTTCTTTGCCTAGTCCGAGGACCAAGGTTCCCGCTTCAACATTAATCAAAGCTCTTGAAGTGGCAAGGAACGAACAACCAAAGATAAGACGGTATTTGGAGTCCTCTTTTATGTCCATGATTACAAAGTCACATGGGACATAAGAGTCCTTACCTACCTTGATGGGGACATCCTCAATGATTCCCAAAGGAAGAGTCATAGAATTGTCTGCAAGATGTATGGGCATGCTAGTTGGGGGAAGTTCTGCGAATCCTAACCTCTTTCAAAGTCTATGTGGCATGATCGAGATGCTAGCACCGAGGTTAGCTAGTCCCTTCTGACATGTGGAGTCGCCAATATGGAACGAAATCCCAAAAGATCATGGGTCCTTTTGCTTCTTGGGCATTTTGCTCTGAATAATATCTAAAGTAGTTGTTGCTAATTTGACTGTCTCATATTCCTCAGTTATATACTTCCTGGTGAGAAGAGATTTTAAGTATTTTGTCCAGGTTGGTATCTCAGCCAGCGCATCTAGAAAGGGTATATCAACATGAAGCTTCTTCATTTCTTCCTTGAACTTTGTGAAATGAGTGTCAAGCTTTGTTTGCTTTAGTCAAGATTGAAAAGGAGGATGAGGTTTGTATACTGGTATAACTGGCTTAGGCATGTCTTCTACTTCTGCAATGATAGGTTTCTCAAAACTTGCTTTGTCTGCCTTATCAATGATCAATAGTTCTTTCAGTTGAGATTTAGGTACTTTAGTGTCTTGAACAATCACCAAGTCATGCTCGTCTATAACTACCAGATGTGTCTTGATAGGAGGATTAGAATAGTCTTTTCCAGATCGAGTGGAAACATCTTTCAGTTGCTTAGGATGTTTAGGATTATTCTCTGGTTGGCCTGTGAAAGCCCCAGTAGGTGGCTTGAGGCTAGCTGAAAGTTGAGCTAGTTGGGATTCAATAGCGTTCTGATGGGCTTGTTGATTTGCTATAATAGTCTATTGCGATTGTAGAATCTTCTCAATGGTTGATTATTTCTCATCAGAATGGATGGGACCGGATTGTTATCCTTGTTGTTGATGTTGATAAGTGACTTGGTTGAGATTCTAGAACTGGGAGGTGTTTTGATACTGGGTGTAATTTATGTTCTGAAAGTTACCCCTAAAGTTCCTTTGATTCCTAAAATTTTGTTGTTTATTATACTGGAATCCCAGTTGGCCTCGTTGTTAATCAACTGAACTGAGTTGCTATGAGTTTCCTCTCTCGAAGGATTTCCGTACTAAAAACTAGGATGGTTCTTGTTATGATTTGGAATATAATACCCTTGACCAGGGATAACATGGATGGCATTCAAATTTTCTATATGACCATTACCTCCTTGGGTACAAGCATTGCCCAGAATGACATTGTAGAGAATATTACATGCTAGAGTAGAATTATCAGTGCCTTTACATGCTTCACAAAATAGAGAAGCTGACTTGACTTGTTTTTGTTGTTGATGGCCTCCTTTCATAGGTGTTAAAAGATGATTCAAGGTTGTCTTGCTTGGCAACTAGTAGATTTAGAGACTCAACGATAGACTTGTACTCGTGACTACTTTCTTCCATAGCTATCTTCAACACTCCTTTGCCTACAGATCTACCCCAGTTGGCTTGATTTTGAGCTCCAAGGATGACAACCTTCCATGCACTATCATAACTTTGGCACATGAAGTTTCCTCTAGATGAGGAGTCTAAAAACTTCTTGATATCATCATCCACACCCCTATAAAAGATTTCGATGAGCTAATTCTTAGGTATGCGATGGTGTGGACACTTGCGTAGTAACTCATTATATCTTTCCCATGCTTCTTCTAGGGTTTCTCCAGGGACCTAAACAAATTATGTTATTCGAGCCCTAATATCATAGGTGAGGGAAGGAGGATACAATTTTTCCAAGAAAGCATTTTGAAGTTGTTCCTAAGTGGTGATGGGGTCGCATTGCAAAGAGTTATACCAAATCATGGCTCTATCTGCAAGGGAATATTTGAAGAGATGAAGTCTAATGGCATCATCTGTAACTCCATTCTACTTTGTCATATCACATAAATATATGAATTTCAGAAGATGTTCTTGACTATCCTCACCTTGCTTGCTGTAGAAAGGGTTGTTTTGAAGTAGTGTAATCTGATGTGACTTGATCTCAAAGTTTGGAGCAGCGATAGGAAGAGGTTGCACTGGGTGTTGAACATCAACAGCCTTAGGGATTGAGAACTATCTAAGGTCCTTTTGTAACTTAGCTTGTTGAGCTGCTTGGATTCCTCTTGAACCACAACTCAGGATTCTTGCATAAGCCTTTCTCTTTGTTCATTAAGGGCTTGAGTTACCCTTCAAGCAATTTCCTCCTCTTATGCCATCCTATCTTGATTCTCTCTACTCTGACGATGAAAGGTTTGTTTAATCTCAGGGTCAAAGCTAGTTACAAGGACAATGTTGTTAGAGAGTGTAAAGAGGCAAGATCACCGTCTTACTAAAATTTAAAGTAAGTACAAAACATCCATATTTTTAGAAAGATAAAAGATATTGAGGGATGCATGTATAATATTCAAAGTAAATAAGCACACACCAGATACATTATAAAATGTCAATAGAAGCAGAAATAAAAGTACTAAGCCTATTACATGGCTTTAATTGTTCATTACACGATTGCTCCCAAAAGAAAAAGACAAGAGAAAAGGATCTAGCTATAGAAACCTAGACATCCTTTCAGATAGCTTGAGATATACTCCTGAGATGACTTCCTTCAAACTTGTCCTTCTCCTTGCTCAGCACCAGCACCTGGGTGGTTGGAAAAAATCCTAGCAAAAGGGGAAGAAAACAAGGTATGTGTCACAAAACTAGTCTAGGATAACAAGATAAGTAAAGAAAATTAGAACAGGCTAGGGTTCATCATAAGATGAAGATAACAAGAGTATGAGGCTATATTCAAAAGAAACTAGCCATTAACAATTATATTAAAAAGGATTTGCATGCAAGATAATTATGTCTACCTAACTAAGTAGGGTTGACGCACGTACTGGACCTGTAACCTATAGGTGAGGGGAGAATAAGAAATTCCCAGTCACCTACACAATTATATAGGGGGGAATAAAAACATTCCCCAGGGTGATTAAATGCATGCCCTCTGTGGGTGGTTGTACATAAGTATTGCTATTCTAAATTAAATAGAACAAAATTCTACATGCTAGAAAAGTAGTCATGGCAAGAGTAGTCATAATATTCAATAAGCATGGCAATGGGGTATAAGACCCAAATAAAAAGAAATTATAATCAGATTTGAGGAAACAACATTAGGATATAAGAATAGAAGATTTAGGGTTCATTTAAGCCTCATTAGGGAAATATAGGGTTTGGCTGCAATTATCCCAACATAGGATGTAAGGAATGTACATACCTCTCTTACTGATATCACTTACTAACTTTCACCACTTAAATTGAGTCGAAGTTCCACTTTACCTATTTTCAATGTATTAACATGTATTAGAGTACATAATGCACATTAATGTATAAAACCCTAATTTCATAACTTTTTAGAAAAACTCAGATTTAGATTTTGAAAATATCACCAATGAACTTATTAAGTTCTCCTGATGAAGAAAACATATTTTTATGTTAATTTTGGAGTTATGATGATTAAGATGCAATTTTTATGGATGTTATGCATCAAATTCATTTACAAAAATCACCCTTCGTCAAACTATGAAATCAGACCTTGAAATATTTTTATTAAATAGATTTTAATTTTCCAATTCCAAAACATATTTATTTGTAAAATTTGGATAAGCGGATTAGAAGACATGAATTTTTCAATACTGACCCATAGGAAATTGCCACATCATCAAACCAATTGAGATAATTGAATAGAGAGGGAGAGGGAGAAAACACCATTTGACCAAAGATCAGGTTTGGAGCTTCATAGATAACCAAATTAGAGCTTCTAGAGAAAGTAAAATGTCAAGAAACCAAAACCCTAGAAGAACATGGTAAATAGAGATGGAGATCATCGATTTTAAACATAGAAGCATGAGTTTTAAGCATGTAGTAAGCAATATATGAGAAGGGGGTCAACAAAACTTGCCTCTAGGAAGGTAAGAAGGTCCAAACAATAAGTATCTAGAGATTAGAAGGTCTAGTTGCTCCAAGCCAAGCTCCAATTTCTTGAGAAAAATCACCTTCTCCCCTTTAGAGGTGCAAACCCTAGCAAAAGAGCATGGACATGAGATGTTTTAGGGTTCTAGGTGGATTTTTAACATGGGAAGGTCATGGTTCTGACTGGAAGAAGGTGCAAGGAATACTAACAGCATGAAAATAGGAAAGGAAAGGAGGATACTTACTAGTTTTGGTCAAAATCACCAAGGAGGAGCTTAAGAAATCCTAAATAGAGAAATTTGGAACCCTAGGAGCCTTCTTCACCAAGGTAGGCACCCTCTTTTACCTTGGGATAGAAACTTCATGGCCAAACATAGAAGGTATGATTCTCTAAGCTATGGGAAATATAAGGAGAGTATTTCTTCTTGGATTGGGAGGTGGGAAGGGGTAGGCATGGCTTTATAAAGAAGGGGGCAAGCATGAGGTGTCTATGGGACTTTCCATGTGTCCTTAGGCTAAGGCTTCATGGCCATGCAAGAGGAGAGCTCATAGAGACTTCTTGCATATCCAAGGTTGGTCCTAAAAGCCCATGCAGGCTTCTAGGACATCCCCACCATCCTCTGATCAAAGTAATAACCCCATTGGTTGATAGCTTTTAAAGATAAGCTCATTTATAAAGAGGGTAATCCCTATAATGCCCTTGGAGAGAAACACCTTCAACCAAGGTTCAACTAGGTTCCCCATGGTTAAGAATCTTGAGAATGGTAAGGGAATATATCAGGATTAAAATTCATGTGATTATTTGCAAAGGAAGCCTCCCAATTGGGTTATTTGCATAAAAGTCCATAATGTACCTAAAATTGCATAACTTGCACAAACAACATCCAAATCGATAAAAATTTCAGAATTAGGCTCATTTTATGTCTTAAAATCACATCCAAAAGTTATAATAAGGTTTAGAGCACTTAATTATGGTAATTAAGCTTTCACTGAGGTATTTTTGCATAAACCCTTATATTGGTAAAATTAATGAATAAATGTTCACTAAACCACTATAAATTCTACTAATTAAACATGAATGACATAAAGGATAGAAATGAAATGGAAATTTAGGAAAAAGGTTTAAATGGAGATTACATCTAAGATTCATTATGTTACAGAGTGTGGCATGCACTAGTCTTTGGGGGGTACCTAGGATGGAAAGATCTTTCGGGAGTCACATGGACGAAGTAGAACCAAATTCAAGTAGATGATCAATAGTATCAAAAGTGAAAGTAAAATCCTAGATTAGTCTCAATAGAACTATATTTAATTAGATGATTTTGTTGTCCCCAGAAACGGCGCCAGAGTTTGATGTGATTTTTACTACACTTTCAAACTCATTTAGGGCTGAAATCTCTAAGTTTTTACCAAAACCTTATGCAATAATACCACCCGCAAGCAGACGGATCTTATCACAGTATAATTAAGGATCGAATCCCAAAGGATAAAATTTTTAATAATCTTGCTAGTCAAATCTAGATCAACTAAGACTAATATTTATAACAAGAGTTGATTTGGGTTTCGTTAAACTAATTGCAAGGGAAGTAAAAGAGCAGAATTAAAAATTAGTTTAGATTAATGATGAGAATTACTGGGGTGGAACTGGGTTTCACCACCGCTACACAATGAAACACATCCAAAACACATCTAGGCAATATACAACTATCCAAATGGAGTTTCAAACCATCCATTAGGAAATAAAGTTTGAGTAAGCATCTCCACAGGCTCGATGTCTCATTACCCACCGGTCACACACTTACTACTTCAGAGATATCCCTTTGAAAGTTCTTGTCTGGGAAACAACCATGTCAAGCAATATTCAAATCCTAAGTATTGAAGTTCTCGCAACAAAGGAATATAATAGATCATGCAAGGCAGGTTATCAATCCACAAAGCATGCATTAAACGATTAACAACAAAATGGAAAGTTATATACAATCCATGGAATGTTATAATATGAACATGTAAGCATGGGTAGCGGGGCTAATCCCCACACCCCCAATGAAATGGAATACTAGTTCCTCATGATAGAAACAAAATAAATAAGAGAGAGGGAAGATTCTGTCATGGTCATGGTGAAGAACATGGTCGCGGCTCAGAGGAGAAACATTCTTCTACATAATGGTGGGGCAGATCTAGACGAGGAGAAGAAGAACACCAACACAAGTGAGGATGATCTTCTCTCTCCTTCTTCCTTATCTTTTTGTGCTCTTGCTCGTAGGAGATGGAGTGGGAGATGGCTGACAGATGAAGGTGCTATAGATCTGAAATTCCACCACTGTCGTGTCTAGGAGATAGATCTTGATGGAGTAGAGATGGCAGAGTAGCAAGGACACCACAAAGGTAGTATTTGGCAGTGGGGATCATCTTACTTGGATAAGCACAGAGCGGCAGCCAGTCGGTGTCGTGGAGTGGAAGAGATGCCCCCAAATGGATGAGGGGGTCATCTATTTATAGGTGCATATCACCGACTTAGTGCCACGATCGAGGTGTGCACTGACTTAGTGTCATGGTCGAGGTCGTGTGGGAGGTCATGGTCGCATTCGCGTGGGAGTTTTCGGTCGCGGTCACATGGGAGATCGTGTTCTGGTCATGTGGGCCTCCTTAGTCAATTTCATTGTCACAGTTGAGGTGTGTGGCCTTCTCGGCCTCGGTGATCGCTTCTTTGATTGTGATCACGGTCATTTCTTCTTGGATGTGGTCGTGGTGGCGACATTATGGACAAAATCCACCCCCGCGGTGGGAGGGGGGCTATTTCTTTGGGTCGACGAACTTGCATCAATGAATCCTCTGACTGTTGAGGATGTTTTCTGATGAAGGAACTGGCCATCAAAAAAGGGTCCAAAATATTGGCTAGTGGGTCCACCACCTCCTACACTTGTGCACCTAGTGTAATGCTTAATCCTACAATGGAGATGAAAGGATTTCATCAAAACTCCAAATAATCATCTAAAACTGTGGAAAATGGTATACGAGAAGATTCAGGGGGCATATGAGAGCTTTCAATGCAAAACTAGGCAAAAAATGGAGACAAGAATATGCATTCATCAGTAGCCATAAAATACTCCCAAACACAAATGTTAAAAGGACATGTTCATCCATCCTGCAATGAAGAAATTGGTGGTGTGATTGAAGGATCTATGGAGTGTGCATTTCTTCATTCCACAGTACCCATAACCCCCAGAAAAGTCTTGTGCCTCTATTTTGTGGGATCATTGAATCCAATATTTTTGACAGTATGATTTGCCTGCTCACCACTCAATCTTGGTTCCATGACCCCAAAGACAAAAACCTGATAAGAATCAGGTTTTTCATTGCTATTTGGTCATCTTGTTTACATATACCTTTACATTCCTTTCCATGACAATCATATTATAAGAGTAGTCTAGTTATTTCCTTCCCCTTCTTCTACTCTTACCTCTTCCTCAAGCTCTTGTTCATTTCAATTATTTCCTCTTTTCCTTAAATTCACTCTAACTTGATCCGACAGAATGATTTTCCTTCTATTACATAAATGAATAACCACTTGTGTGTTGCCTCCTCACGTGTTTGATTTGGTTTTAGTTTTTATTGCTAAAAACCTCACATTCTAGAAAAGTTTTGATGGGCTTTAAATTCCTTCAATTATTTGATCACCAGTAATTTCGACAGTTGTATGCATTAGATCCAATGCCTTATCTGAAACCTTATCTGGAGTTGAGTTAGAAACTTTTCATGTGTTATTGTTTTCCTACCCTTCGCCTTGTTCCATATCTTAATGTTGCTTATTCACCTTGTTGATTCTTTTCATTTCCCTCCATTCAATGCCTAAGGTGTGCTGGTTGGACTTAATCGTATCCTTCACAATATCCTCAACTACCTCATCATCCTCCATGTTCTGTTGGTTCCCATACCTATTCCAATTTCCTAGTTCCTCCTCTTCTCTCATCTGGGGTTTCCTTCGTGGTTATTGAAAAGTGGCCATACATGGATTTTAGTAGATAACTATAGATTTTTCATTCTATCCCCTTGAGTTCTTTGTTGAGAGATATCACCGTCCATCTCAATGGATTTCTCCCAATTTCTAAGAGGGTATCCTTTATCAGATTGTCCCACCTTTCAACACCCAAGATAGATTATTGGTATATTTTTGTATTGTACCTCATACTTCTTCCTTGAGATGAAGATCAACGAGATAGAGGGGCTTTCCCAATGAGATTTCTATAGCTAATCACACAAACCACCCCCATCTTTTCATGGTTGTATTTGTGTCAAATTTAATAGTTCTTCCAATTTGGTTTCCAGTCATTGTGAGAAATGTATCTGGATACATATATATAAGTAAATTATGGATACAATTACACACAATCATCTTTTCAAGATTTCTACTCTCCATCTTAAACAAGGGATGCCACCTCTAAATAGAAATATATGAACTAAACAAAGGCCACAACGCCCCATAAGAGCCCAGATGTAGTCCTCCTACATAGTAGATGAACCATGAAGTATTCGTTATCTAAGTAAATAAGATTGAACATGCCAATATGTTTCTAGAGAACACAAATTTGGTCCTTTATTGTAAGATAACCAATTTCTCTAGAAACTTTTTTCACTACTACTGCAAACCTCCAAGGTTCTAGGAGTCCCTCAATTGATTCAACCTTGATAACAAATGTTGGTGCCCCCACCCTTTGCTGGTCACAACGATATCCTCTGTTTTTAGCACAATTCCCATGTTATGAGTATAAAAAGGATCATGTCTCATAGTGTTGTTGATCACATCCTTATACAAGACTTGTGGTCTCGACATTTTTACAACATTTGAACTCATACCTAGTTTTTACTCCTTTCCCTTGCTCTAGTTCTGACTTGAAAGTTGTAGGGATTGACCTTTCAGTGGTGTTTATGATTCCACCTCCATGAATGCATCTTGGAAGGTGTCCCCAAAATCCAAGGTTAAATCCTCCCGCCTCTTGTTGTAATCCAAACTGATTCCTAGACTTTCCATAATTTAGTTTTGCACTACACTTCTACCATATCCTCCTTCCTCCAACATGGTAGATGACAACGAACTTGTGTTAACTTTATCATAAGGATCAAGGATTTCCAACATACGACCCCAATAAAATGGGTAATCCATGTTTTCAGACAACTTTCCATCGCCCGAACTTGATCGCCTACCACCACCCCCAAACCCTAGAACCATGATCTTCCCCTATAATTATTTTTTTATTCATGAAGTGTAGTAGTCATAAATAATATTTATAAAATATTAAAAATAACTTAGTTTACAAAATCATGAAGTCATAAAAATTAAATTTTAAACCAATATTTGTTTTGATTAGTCTCATAGTTAGATAAATAAAACTCAAGTTCGACGAAATTGGAAAACATTATAGTTAAAAGTAATTATACAATCAATGATGAAATATAATTAAGTAAATAAAATCATTTTATGTTTGAAGCGAGTAAATGTAGTGTGTAGTAAAGATGTTAGTTGTGATGTAAGCAAAATGTTTTAAACAAGCATTCAAAGTTATAGGATAGTGTCAACTCTTTCAAAGGGGAAATGGTAGTTGCATTTTATTATAATAAAAATGATACAAACTGAGGTCATATGTGGAGTTTCTCAAGAAACTAGTAGTGGTGAAGATGCCATATTTTTTATAGGTGTAATGACCCATATAGATATGCCATATTTCCATGGAAATAGTAGCAATTATGTTCTTTTTCATATCCTCTCACAATCAATTTACTCTTTTTTTTAAATAGGGTACATTTATTCATTCTGCCCCATCGGGTTTTGAACTAGAGACTTGTTCTTACAAATCCACTAACTTAACCAATTAGATGCCATTACTTTGTCTCTCACGATCAATTTACTAGTCTTGTTATTTCATTTCATAGGATTGGAATCCTTGACATTGACGTATAGCTTGGGCATAGTAATAAAAATACACTATCTCCAACTCTCACCATATCTATAATTAATGGGAAAAATCAAATAATCTAGGGGATGAAAGAATATTGGTGTTCAAGTAAAATCACATGAAGAGGAAGATGTGATCACTACAAGATTGGATCACTAGGGGGCTACATATCGTCTTATCTAACATTGTAGGTTTGTAGATGTAATGGATACCTTGACAATATTCTACATATGTCCAATATTCATAAAAAATGGATTCATTTTTACATAATCTAGTACAAGGATTTTAGTGTAGATCTGTACAAAACTAAGAAAAAAGAAGCCACTTCCACATTAAAACATTGAAATTTATTCTGGTCTAAGGGAAAATATACAAAAATTGCATATAAAAGATATATTTTTAATTTCCTTTATACATATACTATATCTAATATGTTCTTTATATTGACTTTATCATCACATATTATACTATAATATCATATTTGCATCAAACAAGACTTGAATTGTCGAATCCTTGGCATTAGTATTTATTCTATAGAATAATGTGTTCATGCCATTCCTTTTATTTAGGGCTATCATTTTTTGTCTGAACCCATGAACCTGATCTTGTACAACTCAGAAAAAATCACTTTTGGTTTTGGATTTTGTCAATATGGGTTGGTTTTGGGTTTGAATATTGATGTCTGATTTAAAACTGGACCAGTTTTAGGTGGTGACTTGTTCAACCCGGATTCAATTTGGGTTGAAAAAATTATGAAATACATGTTATAATCATGTACAAATTCATATATATCATGTGTAATTAACAAAAGTTTATGATCTGGGTTTGTTTCCGATTTACACATCGTAAAACTAGGTTCGGTTCCAAACAGACCCCGTGTAAAAAATTTGGTCCCAGGTCGATTTCGGGTTGAGATATTTTATGTTAACCTAGTTGTTGTCCGACCTAGAACTGACCCCGAATCAATTTTTTGACACTCCTACTTTTATTTGAAATCCCAAAACCTAGTATAATACCAATCCCACAATTCAAATTCCTACATACAATCAAATTCTAGATTCTATTCATAACATTCATATTAAAATTCACAACAGAATCTCCTACAAACACAACTTTCAACAATTCTATTCCTTTCAATCCATCAATAATGAACATTAGGATTATTAATAAACAATTTTTTTATGCATAACAATATGAATTTTAAGTCAAATATATGATTTGAATAAAAAACTAAGTAATTTTTTGATACTACCAGTTTAATAACTATCATATCATAATTCATAATTGAAGTCATAAGTTAGAAATGTAATGCCTTTGTGGATACCTATCTTACATCAATTGGAGGTTTACAATATTCAACCAATTTGATGGTTGTCATAAATTGTATGAATATTCTTGCAAGTATTATGTACACTTAGTGCTTGTTTCAAGTAGGATAAAGAGGTGAAGCATATTTTCAACAAATGTCATTCCCTCTTTACAATAAGTGTAATTCAGCAAAATATTTGCAACAAGTGATGTACTATATGCAAGAGGCTGCATGCTGACTAAATAACTTTTTCATACTTTTTTAATATGTAGGTTCATGTAATTGTATCAAAGTGATGGTTGTTGGATACAATATGGCACTTGTTGGAAGAATTTAACTATAAATTCATATTGCAGGTTGTATGAAAAAGAAATATTTTTTTGAAACAAGCATCATTCCCTCTCCATTCTATTTGGAATGAACACCACACTATCTGCAAGACAAAACATATTGACCAGATGATCTCTTCATACTTTCTTTTTTAATATGGAGATTTAGGTAATTGACTCAAATATGACCATATCAAATAGTATGACACTTGTTGCAAGTATATTGAACACTTGATTCTTATAGCAAGTAAAATTAAGAAGTTATTCTTGCTTACAATGAGACTAATTCCCTCTTCATACTATGTGCAACAAGTACCAATTACCCATACTTCAACACTCCAAATACTTCTGTAAGAGCCTTCTGTTGATCATATGAAATGCTTATGTTTGAAAGTGGAGGTCATGATCAAATTAAGATGATGATTGTTGGAAATTTTGTTTTACTTGTTACAAGTAGTGTGAACATTTTATGCTTATTGCTAGAAGTATGAAGAGTTGATGCTTATTTGCAAAAATAATCATTCCCTATTAAAACTAGACATAACAAGCACCATTTCTTCTTGAAAGTATTTGCAAGGAGCATCAAATACCATACTATTTTCTAAAAGCCACATGTCATGTGGAGGTTCAAATGATCGAATAATCACATTGTAATCTGTATGGAAAATTGGTGCTTGTTGCAAGCAATATAAATAGGCTATGCTTAGTGGAGCAAGCATCATTATTTAATCAAACTAATTTCAAAAATAACTAATTACCATACTACTTGTAACAAGACACATGGTATCTAAAAGAATATCCACATTAATGTAATGCACTATTTCACCCACATCTCACAATTAATACTAAATTGGACATTACAATATATATTAGAAATGAAGCAAACTAAACATTAATTTCAACATTTTGTATCAAAACAATTTGATTTATTTCACCCAATCGCATGTGAAACTTATCATGAAATGAAACATGGTTACCTTGGTTTGATTGCAAACCAAAGAAGCAAACTAAGTCCATTTACACTATTCTTATTATATATATGCTTACTTTTCTTGACTATTAAATATAAAGTCTGGAAATAAAGAAATGTTAATACAACTCTCAAACATTTACAACTTTCTTTACTTCTATATAAGGGCCTAGAGTTGCAGGGACTGAATAAACTAATATTTTCTAACATTTGTCTTATTGCAAATTTGCTAATGTGCAATTAACATATACAATATCTCAAGGTTTGTTTCTAAATGGAAAAAATGATAAGATAGTTAAAATCATCGAATTATGTAGTTCATGTTCTTGAGAAACTAGAATTAGAACCAAAGTATTAATGTAAATAAAGATATTAAATATTAAGAAGACAAGTAAATAAGTAACATGTATTTGTAGTGATAAGCAAGAATCTATGTCATATTTCTCTTTGTTCCATTATTCTCTTGTAACACTGATTTGGCTTGTATACTGAATTGGTATGAGTAAGTCAACCATGATCTGAATTAACTAAACTAGACGTCAACTATGATTTGAATTAACTAAACAAGACCAACTTTTTCTTTCACTTTTCCCCTAGACTCATTTGGATTGTAACAATCAAATGAAATCCACTACTGTGTCTTACCATACAAGTCCTAAGTTATAACTTAGTAAACGTAAGACTACTAACTCACTACAAAAAAACTATGATTTCGCTATATTTATTTTAATTACAATTATTTTATATGTAGCTAAAACTATTTTTGGCTATAAAATATATAATTGTAACTAAATTAGGTGTAACTAATCCTATAGATTACACATAGGCATCGTTTTCTCTCCCTATTATATGTAATTAAGATAAATATAGTCAAATCTTCATTTTTAAAACTAAAAGATAAGCCAATTGGAGGGAAAATTTCACCGAATTCCATATCCCCCATGCACCGGCGCGCTCCCAAAAATTGTTGCATCCTCTCTTGATTTCCGTCCAAGAACTGTTGTGGGCATTGTCCCTTGTGAACCCTTTCCCCGAGAACTCAAGTTGGATTGGAATTGCCCCCTTTAGTCCTCTCCCGAAGCCAGCACTTGTGGTTCTTCACCAGGTTGGTGTCACCAAGAGACTCCAATTTTGGTCTTCCATCATCTTGTCCCATTGTTATTCCCCTCCCACCTTACCAGCCCCATGATGGTGATCTCAGGGAGACCAATTTCTCTATGCTATCGTTGTCAGTCCGACGTCATTCCTCCTCCAAGATCTCTTCCCTGCCACAGCTGCTGCTGCTCAAGCTATGACGGCCACTACCCTCTATCCAGCCATCACTACGGCTCTGGTCAGTGCCTTTGTCGCTCACTGTCTAGGTTCATCTCTGTTTCCACTTCAGGTCAAAACCTTATTACAATAAGGAATTAAGTGTTTAGGTATAATATCTTTCTATGAACATGTATCAACCATATTTTAAGGTATTCCAGCTACAGAGTTACTGGAAATAAAATGGTCGTTGTGCATAATGAAAATTATATTATTTCTAGAAATCATAGCACTTTTAAATGTATTAGTTGCATGGCATTGTTTTCCAATAAAACGAGTAACAAAAGGGGGTGACCCCTTTTAGATAGAATGTTGAAGGTTCTTTTCATTGATGGAGATGATTATAAAGATCATTATTTTCAAGTTGATGTGTGTCTGTAATATACTAGATTGTTTGGGAAAATTCGGAGGTGAGCCATCTTTATGCTGGGTAATTGGAAGAACCTAGCGTTAACGAGGATACCTTCAATCAGCTTTCAAGTAAGTTGTAAAGTTTCATCAGTCTGGGAGGATGTCCTCAGCGTCATTCTATTATGTGTTTTGGATGTTCATGATGTATCTCTCTACCTTTTGAAATAGAATATTTTCTATTATTATTATGATCTAATTATTTGCCTTTTATTTTTTGATACCTTCTTAAAGTGTGCTTTGATGTTGTACCTATTTTATGTTTGAGGCTTGTAGTTTAGTGATCTAGGATTTTGATTTCAGTGCTCTGTCTATGGTTTCTTGTTGATGTAAAGTGCATGTGCCAGTGCTAGAGTGTCCTCATATGTATATAAAATGCAGAAAAACTTAACTATTGTTTCAACAAATTTGACAGAAATTTAGTCTAATGTAGAAATTTAGCCTTAGCTATTAAGTCTATAAGGGATTATGACGAATCAACTTAACCTGATTAGTATATGTCCCCTTTCCCTCATCCTTTAATCTAGATGACGACAACACATTAGCCTCATGTCTATGCTTTTAATGGACTCTACAGTCTAAAGTATTACCACATGCTATGTTGCAATAATTTCATCAGTTGTATATCATCCTAATAGATGGTAGCAATGTTTTTTGCATTCATGTCAGCTTGGCTGAATCAGAATTGACCATCTACTCATCCTCAATTTGCTTTATGTAGAAGACAAGAAGTCTGGCCTGCTCTATGTTCTCGTTTGTTTTTGCTGCTACGTATAAACATGTTGATGATATTATACATGGCTCTACTAGAAAACAATTCTCAAGCTGGAAATCCAAAGGAAAAGATTGAAGGAGCAGATGACACCTCTTTCTAACTTTGAAACAAGCTTCAGTAGATGATTATGTAAGGATAATAGAATATGGATTTTATCATGCTATCAATATATATCTTAAGGTATACATGTTTTTTTAATTAAACTATAAGCTCCACATACAAATCCATTAAATGACTTGATATATATGATTTAGGGTAAAAGGTTTCCCTAAGTTGCTCTAGATTGATACTTTTTAGCTGGTCCAATCAATTTCAAATTTTACAAGTAAGGTGGATACACAGTTTACCTACTCATCAAAATCAAAATAGAGTGAGAAACTATCTTCTCTCTCAATGATTCTGGGACAAGAATGTATTCAAATTATAAGAAAATTTCTTGTCTCTATGTATTTTACATAGTATGAAAGAATGCATTTTATGTAGCATGTTAACATTATGCCTATGAACTGGTGATGATAGGGGAAGTTACCTACGCTGCTAGTAGATCACTATCTCATGAGAGGACCTACATTGATGTGAATTGTCATTTTAATTCATAGTGTCATTTTCAAAAGGATTTCTACTCTAGTGAAGAATCACATTCACAATCGGACATGGAACCTCCTATAGTGCCTATTTGGGAAGAGAGTTCATGAGTCATATGCAAGGTAGGCATGCATGATCCTTTAGCACTAAAGGTTATTTGATATGTTACTCACAACAAGGTGAGCATACAAGATAGATTTCGAGGGGACGGGTCATCTTACTAATTTACTCATTATAGGAACATAGGAGGTGTACAGTAGGGTCAAACATGCTTGTTTGAAAATCCTTCTTTTTTATTTTCGGGGTGGAACAGGGACATGCTTGTTCTAGTTTGTCTACACTTTTGACCTGATAGCTCATAGGGAATCCAAGTAATTAGGGCAGGTTGATGCTATTGATTTTTATAAGAAAATAGAAATTGTGAACTAAGAATTCACATATATTAGAAGCTGATAATTTGCAAATGACAATCACTGGTCCAAAAGAAGACGCAGTTAATTCTAAAGTCCATGATCACATTGAGTTGGATTACTCATGAAAAATCAATAAACACATATGTACATTAATTTCTTATTATCTATTGAGGTTGCTCTAGCATGTATCCTATTTTAGCTGCTCGAGGCAAATGCATTTAGCAACAACTTCTCAGTTGGTGCTACTATTCGAACTGCCATCAACATAACCAAAGAACAGAGAGGATGAGGCCTCTTATAATTGAGACTAATCAGAGGGCCACATGTCAAGACTTGGTGACACCACACAAACAATAGGAGAGTCAGAGGGGACATTGGTAGATGTTGGATCTAAGTTCTTGACTAATTTATCTTCATTTCACAATTTGATGCTCAAAGGTGCCATGTGGTTACTAGTTTATTTTGATATGACATTTTGATTGATGCAAGTGAAGAGTTTGAGGCATTGCATGATGACACAGAACCTTCTCAGAGCGTGAGATGTCACAAGCTTCTGTGGATGTTCTAAAGAATATGCATCCTACAGTAGTTCACAAAAATTTCAATGTCCCGTTGCATCTGAAGATGGTATTAATGTCTTTATTGTATGACTTATGGTCTTAGTGATGATGATTTCATCTTTTCTTTTACAAGTTTGGTTTTATTCAATGTATACAAGAATGAGAAGTATGTCATGGTAGCCTACCTGACATAAGGTATGGTCGTCATACATCAGGCTCTCACCCTTCTAGTTAGAACTAGAAGATCAGTGTAATATGATCAAGTGAGATAGGTGCATGGTCATATTTGATATGCATGTGAAGTGAAAGCCTCAAACTACATCATAGTTTGAAATAGAGGATTATGTTTAATTTGTTCTCAAAATCGTCAAACTACACCAGAGTATATCATACTAAATAGGGCCTAAGCTATGCATTCATATTTCCTAGTTCACGTCCATATTTGATATGTATGTGAAGTGAAAATACTTTTCTAGTTGTTTTTTGAAGTTTCTTTTGCTCAAAATGCATTTGTAAGTACAAAACTTTGAATGCAACTTTGTGCCAAATCATTTCCAATTTTGTGGTGAGTGAGAATACTCAATGTCTTTTAGCATCTTGTATGAACTTAGATTTAGTTTCCTTAGTATATCTCCTACCTCATCCTATTGTTTTCATAGTTTTCTTGGTCAACTTACCTACCAATGTCAATGTGTTAGCCTTTCTTATCTACTTGCTTGAGTATATATGAACTCTATGCTGACAATTGAATCACTTCTATCTTGTTTCTTAGAATTCCTACAATATAATGGTTATGATTCTACTAGTTGGTTATTTCCATGTATTATATACGTTGTATATGGCTTTTTTTGTAGAACATGTGGAGTTGGTATTCACATACTGCTAAAGATTGTGGTTACCACATTGTCATGCTTTATCAATATGCTTACTAAACATTCTTGTTGTGTACATCTGAATTGTATTTGAAACTAGAACATTCTACATATTGGGATTTATAGATCCTTCAACCTAATGGTTTTGATTGTGGCTTTTGGCTGTTGTTATGAATTAAAGACGTGGTATATGACCTCTGCTCTGGATCATATGAAAATTTTAGCTTCCCATTAAGGAACCTTTAGTCTAAGGCACATTAGGCCAGAAAACATCTAAGGATCAACACCAGGAACCCACCATAGGTTGGTCCATTATAGATGGGGTAAAAACAAGATCTTGCAGGTTCTCATAGAGAAACAAAGCATCCTCTAGAGCATTAAAAATTAAGGGATCATCTACAACTTGAGGTGAAGGACTCAAGGTCTATGAAAGAGTATCCACACCATGCCTAATCGAGCATTTTTCACCTGTGTATCCTATAGTTTCTATGTACTGTGATTATGGTGTGCTACTTCATAATGGGATTCTAACTACATGCAAACTACATGCTAATGTTTTGCTACTGGTTAGGTGTAACATGAAGTGGAAGTCTGGGCTGGTAATGCTATCTATTAATTATAACCAATCAAGTCTAGTCTCAATCAAGATACACAACTCTACATTAATGAAAAGAAACTAATTTTCTACCTTGCTTACAATTCTGGCTCCATACAAGGATTTGGAAACTCTAGATTGAAGGGAACATAAATAGAAAAGACTCTTTGATTAATAATATCCTAGTAACCATTTAATACCTTCTAGTTTAATGGCCAATATACCCTTTTGGATGTGGTACTATACGCTATTCCAGACTTCAATTAGGTTAGGCATGTTGATTGCTCAATGTAAGCTAAAACATTTCATATAATAAATCATCATAAATAAGGATCTGAATGGAATGAACCTCCACTTCGGTCAAGCTGCCTTAGCAAATCCAATATGGAGGTTTCCATAGTCAAAGGCAGTGTATACACACCCATGGAAATATATCTGAGAATCAACAGAAGGCCAACTGGAGTCTCTCATCTCTTATAGATATGTTCAAGGATGATTATGTTCTTGGAGTCTCTCATCTCATCTCTGACTTTTGATGTTTCTATTTATGTCTATTCTAGAATTCTATCAAACTATTATGGCTCCTTAGTTATTCATCCTCATATAAATGGTCATCTTCATTATGGTTAAGTGTGGTAACCTACAGGGTAAATTTAGGATAAAGAGGGATCCATCTTTTCAAAGAACCATTTCAATGTAGTTGGTGTCTGAGAATCCTTGTGGAAACTACAGGGTAAATATGGGTAGGAAATGTAGGGCTCAGGTCAGTGGGCATAAAGTTGGGGATTTTACATCCCCCCCAACAATGCTACATTCTTTGGTTCATGTCAATAGCTAGATGTAGTAGCGGACATTAGGGTAGAATCAGATGCCCTGATAGGTTTGTCCCAGAATTTTTTATGTGAGATTTATAATGCACTTACCTAGAATTATCTTATTTGCTTGTTCTTTCTTTGATTTTTACGGACTTTGGTGGGTTGTGCCACACCAGAAAATGGAAGGCACAACCTTTTTAAACATTATTCAAGAGGATTTAGTGATCCTTACTAAATATCATAGTAATGTATGATGTAGTTTTCATAGGGTATCCATTTTGTAATTGTCTCTTTGTAATGGATGAGTGAGCTCTTCCTTTTTTAATTATTCTCCACATAGCTTAGCTTTAGGCTACTGAAATAACATAATTTTGTAGATTATAATATCGGCTTATGAATTCTATCATTTTTTCTAGTGGGAGAAACCTAGTCATAATACTATTAGGTATGATTTTGGGTGATGTTAGTGGATGCTTTCTTACAGTAAGAATATGCAAACACAATGCATTCTTCTATGGTTCTATCCGATGGTATCCATGGTCTTATAGCTATTTTATTTTTCCGGGATTTTGACAGGGTTTTCTTTCAGTAAGAATAATGTAAAAAGAGTCCAACCCCTATTTCTAACATGTTCATTTCTGATTTCAGTTCATCTATGGTTCCCTCAACATTCAACACCTGATATGATATCCATTCCTTCGAGTTCTTTAAGAAGAGTAGAGAATATTGTGTTAGAGTCACTATTTTTTAGGCATTGAATCCTACATAACCAATTGCTCATCATGAGGATTCACGTTTGCAAGTTGTTGTTTTTCTAGGCTAGTAGATTCTAGTTTCTTAGTCATGGCAACATGAAGCCGTTTGGACTTTAGTGTGTAAGATCTGTTTTGTTTCAGAGACTCACCAACTATGTTTGCATCTATAAAGGCAACATTGATACTAAATTTTGTTACACCAGTAGGGGTAAGCCTCACCACTACGTTCCTTTGGTTTTAAGATTTGCTGCCTGCCATTTCAAGTTCGTGATCTTTGGAGAAATCAATTGCCTAGCTGAACCCATGAGTTTTTAGATGCGAAAGAGGGGTTTCATGTCTGAAGACACTCTAATTTCTACACCACCAAGCTGCCAAGCAACATAGTGATATTCTCTGGTTTGGACCTCTTTCCAAAAGAGTTAATGTTTTCTACTTCGAGGCATATTCTGCTTGATACTATATCTAAGGAGTGTTTTATGTTCTCTATGTTATTTTAGCTAGATTTTATGGTATACCTCTTTCAAAACTCTATGTAAGATCTTTATTTTCTTGTAGATAGATTACTAAACATTATGCATTGATGTTGTTAAGCTTATGATCTTCATGGATAAAGATTGAACCCTATATAATTATATTGATAAGTAAAGCATCTGTTGTTTATGGATATGAAGATATATTGATCTTTTGTCAGTTTGTTTCAGTTTGGTTTCTAGAAAGGCCAGATCTCAGATGTCTATTTTGGGATCTCTTTAAAATTCATTCCATCTTGGTCATGATCTACCAACTTCAATAAAAGGGGTCATCAAATCAAAGGTATGGAAATCTAAAAATTCCAGATCTTACTTCAATATAAAATTTTTTATATATCAACTTCAATCAAAGGGGTTCATCAAATTAAAGGTATGAGAGTCTGATAATTCCATATCTTGTTGTTTATGGCATTGCTCATTGTCATCTATTGATATTTCAATGAAAGGTTTCACTTTTGTTTGGATTTATGGCAGTATTCATTGTCATCTATTGATATTTTTTGCACCTTGTAAGCATCCCTTATTATATTTATGATGATGTCTGTGTAATTTTATATGTTTAACACACAAACAAGCACATGAGCTACATGATATAAAACTCATTGCCTATTTTCAACAAATAATATCTTAGCTTATATGTAGGCCAACCAGGAAATCATTTTCTTCATCAATGGGAATCCCATTATTCATTAATATGAATCCTATTATTCATTGAATTGAATCTTATTGTTCATTACTTACTTTAACATGTGCATTATATACTTAATATGAAATTGTATGCTCTATTGCACTTTTAGTAAACACATTATAAACTCTGTAAGAAAATATGTACCACTGACTTGATCTCTAAAACATTTCTTTTTCCAATTTTATTATTTAAGTCTATAAATATATATATTTATCTCACAAGGTTCAATATGAATATTTGTGATAAAAAAATCAGGTCTGTGGAACCTTATCAATTGGAAAATGGGACTATCGTTCTTATCAAAGTCTTCACATTTACTGATGGTTCTAATTAAATGTTTTGGTCAATGCTGCTAGCACAAGGAGTTGAGGTTAGAAATGACAACTGTAACCACTCATCAGTAGCCTCAAGACAATTCTATAAGAGTTCCCAATATAATAGCTTTGTCAAAGTAGGTGCACAGTCACCCTTGAACGATATCAATACGGAACAACAATTTTGTATTAGGGAGAATCCTTGTAGGATCATCACACATGAAAAAACATGTCCATAGTAGCTTTTGACTATATGCAAACATCAAGCACATTCTGTCCAGAAAATTCACCAACATTATCACTGGGGATTTATCCAGAAAAATACCCAACTAATATGGTTACCTCTGTTGTGTTTATAGTACTGGAATTTCCTAGCGAACTAAACATGGGTTGTGGTTTTGTATCTACTATTAGATCTGTTGTGGTTTATAGTGTTTGGTTGTCTTAATACCACTATCTTGATAATTTATACTTCAATTTCTTCAACAACATTGTTGTCTCATAGGTCATATGTAAATAACATGTTTCACAAAATAAAACTTGGTTGCTCATATGGTGCCTATGGGATTGAGAATCTAGTAAAGGAAGCCAGTAGAAAGGACATGCAAGATAAACAATACTATGATTATTTAAGAGAGTTTTCACCTTAACAAGACGACCACTTCCTATTTTATCTCCCTATTTCTCGAGATCGCATTGGTCGGCCTACTCAAGCCAGTACCCTGGTTTCCTATTTGTCAATGGAGTTTATTCCTTCACAATGACATTTGAGCATAGAGCCCCAAAGGTAGCCTTGAGTAGGTTGTTGTCCATCCGAGTGGGATATATTGAGGCTTAAAACTTGAAAACCACTTGAAATAAGGAGGTTGCAAACCCTCAGATACAGCTTTTGGGCATGATACTTGAAACAAAAACATAGGCTCAGAGAGTGAACCTAACATGAGTTTATGAGACTAGGCAAGAATCATATTTATGGAGTTTTTCACAATTAATGACCTCTTGGTTTAAGAAAGCTTTATCTTCATAAACATATCTCTCTACCAAATGAGATAAGGGTGGTTTAAGAAAGATTCCTCTTGAGCCGGTGTTGGCTTTATGATATGAACATTGCTTCTTAGTAGGGGTCCGGTGGTGGGTGGTGTTCACATATTTTACACTAACCTATATTCCTTTTAACACCCACTTTTTTTTGTTGTTGCATGCAGTAGATTCATTACCTTCAAAACACAAACAATGAAAAGATTTAAGGTGAATTGAAGTCTAAAGGAAACTATCTTAGTTGTTTGCAGTTCTAATTATCTATTTCATTCCCATTTTAACACTACCTTGAATAAATCATTCACCTAGTAACCTAAGTGATCGTGATATTCACTGTCATTTAATTGTACACGTTCTTCCATTAGTTTGGTAATCATATCTCGAGCCCATACACATAAGAAGTTTGATTTTGATCTTGCTACTTCAATGGCCAATGATATATGCTCAAATTGCTAAACTCTTAAGTAGAATTTCTGAAAGATTAATCTGGGCTAGATTAATGGAAAGGAACAATATCATTGGGCTGACATAGTTATAAATTGCATGCCTTTTCTGTTACTATTATCATGTACAACTCCTTTATGATCATTTTATCTAGTATTGCATGCTAGGATCTACATTAGTTTTCTTCTTAATACTTTTTATGTATTGATCTTTTACATTGTGATATAAAACTTTGTAACTTGAAAAAGGTTATGATGTCTATGGATAGGAATAAAAAGCATTTCATTAGAAACCTACAACCAATTTTAACTAAGTAGGACTCCTCTTGAAACACTGCACTAAAGACATGCAACAACAAATTCCCTAATTTGTCAAAACTACTGAGGATGCATTGGTTTCAAGGTTTATTACTAAGTCCAACAAATCCATGACAATAGAACTATTCAACCAATTCTAGATCCAGAGCATGGCATCGACATTATATTATCTCTAGGCATGTCATGATTAAATTTCCTAAATGAGCTTTGTGCCCATAATTCCTACAACTGTAGAAGTCAAGGGCATGGTAAAAGGTTACCAGTGTATTATAGTAGCCATTGCAACCACCATCAGGAGTTATACATCTATCATGGATGGCAAGCTCATTTTTTATCATCTGTTATACGATGAGACTGGACATGTCATAGGAATAACTAATGGGAGTTTCCTTCAATGCTGATTGTTGGTCTTTATTGTTTGTTTCTTTATGCAAGCTTCATGTCATAGGAATATCTAATGCCCATTTGCTTTTGCATATAAAAATAATTGCATGTCAATTATGATATGTATAGTAGGACCTTTCTATTTATGTCTTTTATGTTTCATATAGTTTACGTTAGCAACCTGATATTACCATTGCAGGTGGATATTTGATGCAGCCCTATTTTAGGGCTTCATCTTGTGTTATTTTGCTCTTCAATCACATCTATACCTGTTAGATTGCATGTCATTCCCCCTAATATGCTTATTTGTATAAAATGCACTTATGGACATCATTTGCATGTTTTTTAGGCATTTGGACCACACTTGATGGAAGAGAGAGAGAAGGAGTGATCCTAGGGTTCCTATGCCCTTGGAGAGACCCAAAGTGAAGTCCAAGGCTCCCTCAACCTGCCCTCAGTGGCCAAAGATCATTTGAAGCAAATATGTCCAAGAAAATCCAAAGATCCAAGTCAAAGTGCTGCCCCAAGACTCAGCACGGCCGTGGTACCACAGAACGGCCGTGCTAGATGACTTAGAAATTAACAAGCTCAACATCCAAGTGAAGCAGAGAACACCACGGCCGTGTAGAGCACCACGGCCGTGCAATGGGCAGACACCACGGCCGTGCTCCACAAAACGGCCGTGGCACAGCAGAGCAAAACGGCCGTGGCACACCACCACCACCACGACCGTGTTGACCCACCACGGCCGTGGCCGTTTTGACCACCAACCTGACATTGTGCAATTTAATTCCCACGACCGTGCCCCAGCCACTACAGCCGTGGCCTACCCTGCCCACCACGGCCGTGGTACCCCACCACGGCCGTGCTACTCACAAAATCAAGTTACTTTTTCACTTCTTTCCCCATTTTGCCCCTAACTTAACCTAGTGCTTCCCCCACACCTATATATACCTCGGTGGTGGCTGGGGCACGAGGTTGGCTACCTTCTACCCCTTCCTAGCTCCCCAAATCGCCACCCACTCCATTCCACTCCATATCCACCTCAAATCCACTCCATTTCACCATTTCCACTACATAACCCCCATATCTAAGCCTTCCATCCACTTCCCACCATCATCCCACTCCATTCCATCCAAGAAGAAGGAGGAGGACTTCCCTACAGCTGCTAGAGAGGAGGACTTCTTCATCTACACTGAGCTCCATGGCTTCTTCTACCTCTTTCTCCTCTCTTTTTGTATTTTGCTTTGTTATGAGTAGCTAGGCCCCTTGGGTGGGCTGTTTGGGGGAAAATATGTTACTTTTATACCATGTTGGGGGAAAATGACATGTAAACTTTGTAATTCCATTTGTTAATGATTATGTTCTATTTGCATCTCATTCTCCATGGATTGCTTGTTGGTTTGTGTGTGAAATCACTTAGGAATTTAGGCAAATTGCTTATATGTGTGAATTTTGGGATTTGCCCCTAGGTCCAATTCTTGGATCCCTAGGCTGCCTCCCATCTTCCTACATCTTAATCAATCTCCCTAAGCCTAAGTGAGAGATCTAAGTAGCTAGATTGGATAATTCTAGTGCAATTAGCATGGAGCGTTCTCAAGGCTAGAATGTGGGGGAATTGGGGCCCAAAACCCTAATTTCACCCCCCATTACTACCCTCGGCCCCTAATTGCCCTAGGAATGTCTAATGTAGAAACCTAGACTTGATTAGACTCTAATTGGATTAAACCTAATCCCTTACCCAATTGAGCCTCGTAAGGGTAGTAGGGGGTGTTAGGGACTAGTTCCCCTATACACAACCTAGCATATCCATGGCCAGTTAGTAGCTTAGGTTAATTCATTAGACTCTAACTTGTTGTTTGGTTTGGATAATCTAAATGGAATCATAATGTTCATATGTCACCCCCAAACTTAAGTGATAAGTTCATACCCCTAGACAACCCACGCATCTCTTTACTGTTTGAAACCCTAGTTTTGTGCTTGCTTAGCTTAATTAGTCTTTTCCTTGCTTAGTTCTTTTCTTGCTTAGTCAGTTGCTTGCCTTGTTCATGCTAGCTTAGCTCTGTAATTGCTCTCTTTCTTGCCTTAGTGTAATTTGCCTTTCCATTCCTAGCTTAATCCTTTCTTGCTTGTTTAGCCTTAATCTAGTCTAGGGTTAACGTAGATTTCATTCCTGCCTTTAATTGCCTGCTTGTTTATCCTTAGTTAACAATCAAAATCAACCTTTAAACCCTTAACCCTAGTCTTCGCAGTAGGAACCTAGCCAAACTAACCTAGCTCTAGTGCCCCCTCTTTTCCTTGTGGATCGACCCTATACTTGCCACCTTCCTATACTACGACACGACCCCGTGCGCTTACGATTGTAGTTGTCTTAGTAAAAGTAGGTGCGTTAGTTAGGTTTATAAATTTCGGAAGTGAATCCACCGTGTGTTCTGACCTCGTGGGGTGTAAAAGCACCACTAGTGGAATCGCACCAAGCTTTCTGGCGCCGTTGCCGGGGATTAGAGGCGCTCGGCCTAGCTAGTTAGTTTTTCTTTGACTTTTCCTACTGCCCTCATCATTGCTATTCTTTATTCATTTTTCTTTGCATTTCTTGTGTATATTGGTTTACTAACTTGCTTTCTTTTGTTTGGTTGTGCTTTATGAATGTGACAAGCCATTCGGGAGGAAATAAGATGGAAGACCAAAATGCACCTCACAAGCTGCTTCAAGACTACTTCATGCCTAGCAACTACAAATCGCCAATTGCTAGCAGGGTTGATCAAATGCCAGGGGAGCAATTCTCTATTCCTCCAGGTCTTCTTGGGTTCTTGCCCATCTTCTACGGCTCGGAGATTGAGAACCCTTATAAGCACTTGGACTCCTTTCTTGAAGTATGCTCCACCTTCAGGACGTCGACGGCTAGTGATGATACAATTCGGTTGACCTTGTTCTCCTTCTCCCTCAAAGATAGAGCTAAAGACTGGTATGACTCAAGAGAGGACATCATGAGTTGGGAAACAATGAAGAATGCTTTCTTGAGATAGTTCTACTCTATTGCAAGGTTGACACAAATGCGGCATTCCGTGACAAGTTTTAGCCAAATGGGCAGTGAGTAGTTTCATGATGCATGGGAGAGATTCAAGAAGCTGTTGAGAGAGTGCCCGCACCATGAGATCCCTTTGTGGCAGCTGGTTCAATCATTCTACTCTGGTTTGTCTCTAAAGGACCAAGACACAGTGGACTCTTCTTGTGGAGGAGTTTTCATGGCTAGGCCACCTGAGGAGATATGGCCTTTGTTTGAGCAGTTGGCTGAAGGATCAAGAATTCGAGCTTCTAGCATGATGAATGAAAGAGGGTATGCCTTTGGTGTGACACCCCCTACTCATGATGACTCAAGCCCACAAGTGATGAAGATTCTTGGTGACATGGTGAACTTCATGAAGAACCAGGTGACAAATGCTCCTTGCCACCCGGTCAATTCTATTGAGTTCTATGGGGATGAAAAGAAGACACCTCACTCCTATAGTTACCAGGAACCACAAAGTCCTACATACACCTCAAGGTTTGAGGAAGAGGTTCTATCCAGATTGAAAGTGTTTGATGATGTTCAAAGGGATGTTGCAAGGTTAGAAGAGAGAATAGAGCAGCTATCTTCTATAATCACTCTCCAAGAGGAAAAATTGTCTTCAAGACCCCTCGTGAGCCACCATGAAGCAACTGGACCCATGCCCTCCTCTCAATATTTCTATAGTCCACCCCCCATGCAAGTACACCCCATTCACTCATTCCAAGGCTATTCCCAGCCTTACACCCCTCCACCACCTCCCTTACCTCAAATCTCCCAAAACTTCACTTTCCAACCCCAATTCTCTCACCCCCCCTCAATTCCCTTCTCCACCTCAATTTCAACCCCAAGTGTCACCTCCACCTCCTCCACAGCCACAAAATGCTCCCCCTCTTCACCATGAGCAAGGTAGTGCTGTGACAGTTCTAAGGAGTGGGAAAACTCTTGAGCAGCCCGCAAGTCAAAGAAAGGTTGATGAAGCAAAGCAAAGGCAGCCAAGTGGAGATACTGTGATTGATATTGCCGAAGATGATGTTGTGATACCGCATGTTGAGTTTGGGATGCCATGTGATCCGCCACATACCCCTTTTGCAGGTCCTACCATCCCTAGTGTTCCGCCTCATGTTCATGAAAGTGCAGCAAAAACTAGTGATCCTCCATTTGTAGAAGCACTAGATGAGCCACCGGAGTTGAAAAGGAGGCAAAAGCACAATGTTGACATTCTTGAGGTGTTTCGCCAAGTAAAGGTGAACATTCCACTTTTGGATGCTATCAAGCAAATCCCATCATATGCCAAGTTCCTCAAGAACCTATGCACTGTGAAAAGAAGGTCAACTGGGAGGATTCCAAAGAAGGTGAGACTGAATGAACAAGTGAGCTCCATCATACAACACTCACTTCCCATGAAGAGAAAGGACCCAGGAGCCCCACTCATACCTAGTTACATAGGGGGACATCGCATAGACAGGTCCTTGCTTGATTTGGGATCTAGTGTGAATTTGATGCCATATCATGTCTATGTTGAGCTGGGCTTAGGAAAGTTGAAGCCGGCACATTGCACTCTCCAGTTGGCGGATAGATCCATAAAAGTGCCTAGAGGTAGAGTGGATGATGTCTTGGTGATGATAGACAAGGAAAAAGGCACGGTGTTCCCAGCGGATTTCATTGTACTTGATATGGAGCCAGAGGATACGAAGATTCCCATCATCTTGGGGAGGCCGTTCTTATCTACAGTTGATGTCGACATTCATGTACGTAGTGGCACAATGACAGTCTCATTTATGGACATGAAGATCAAGATCAACATGTATAGGACCCTAACCTGGCGAGTCCGAGATAGGGATATTGGACATGATCACTTCACAAGTCCAAATGGGCATTTGAGAGAAGGACATCAAGGTGAAGAAGTTAATGATGATTATTGTGATCAAAGGGATGAGGAGAACAGATTGAGTGCAAAGGAAGGATGCATGTTTTGCAAGAATGGACACATGAGAATGCCAAACAGATGAAATTTGAAGAATCACCAAGAAGCCTAGCTGAAGGCAAGAAACTCAGCGCTTGTGGGAGGCAACCCACCTAGGTTTGGGAATTTTTGACCCAGACTGTATTTTTGATACTTTTTCTTTGTTTTTACTTTTTTCCAAGAAAACACACACACACTCGTTTTTGATAGTTTTTGTATAGTTTTGATATGTGCAGGTGAGAACAGAGTGAAATGAAGATGAATAGATGAAAGTTTGACAAAGAATCAACAGAATATCAACTTGAGACCTATTTTGATGATTTAAACAAGCTTCGAGTCTCCTACTGCTGTTACAGTGCCCAAAACGGTTGTGGTACATCAACACGGCCGTGGTGGTGCACTCACATTCAACAAGGAAATAATCAGAAAATTCAGAAAATCAACTAAGTTTTGAACCAGGGCAGAACGGCCGTGCAAGTCAGCACGGTCGTGGTACAAGAAGCCACCACGGCCGTGCAGCAGCCCGATTCCAGCAGATTTAAGCCAATTTTTGCAAACCTTCTTTTCACTTGCTCATTTCTCCGAAGAACAGAACAGCCGTGCTCCGCGCCCTAGCGCCCGTGCAACACTCCGCCTGCCTCCTCTAGCCATCGAATCTTCAACAAATCACCCCCAAACCATTCCCAATCACTCCCGTACCATTTCCACTACCGTAATCTCCAGATCCCACCCATTTCCATCCACAAACGCACCACTTTCTCTCCATTCCGCCCCAACAGCCCCGTTCTTCAGAGAAATCCGAATTTTTCTAATTCTACCTCCATTTTCGAGCAAGAATGAAGAAGTTTGCAAGGAAGGCAGTAGAGAAGACTAGGGGTGTCATCCCCTACCAAAGGAAGCCAAGAAACAGCCACCCCCAGTTGACGGAGGCGGAATTGGATGCCACGGTGGAGTCTATTACTGAAGAAGCCTCCGTACAGCTACAACGGGGGGCACCATCTTCGTCGCAGCCACCGCCGTATGCCTCCCGACACTCCGTCTCATCTGAGAGACCTTCCGCCTCAGCTACGCGACCGTCAGTTTCGGCCGCACGACCGTCCGTCTCCTCTGCGGCACAGCCGCAACCCGAGCCACAACGACGACCACGTCGACGCCTTATTTTACATGATGAAGATGATACTGAGATGCGTGAAGTTGAGCAGCAACCAAGGCCACCACAGCGCCCGCTTCCACAGCCAGAGGTTACCACAGACAGGGAAAAGGAGCCCAAGCACCCTGGGTGCCTGACACGCAGAGTGTTAGCTACTCGATATGCATGCCAAGCGTCAATGGAGGCAATGGGGTTCTTTGTCTATTTTCAAGAATTGATGGAAAAATTGGGGCTTTATGAAATACTGACACTGCAGCAGGAGACATACATTGAGCTGACGCAGCAGTTCTTTGCCACACTAGAGAAAGCAACCAATGATGGCGAGAATGCAATTAAGGTAACGATTGGGGACAAAAGGTGGAAGATAACCTCAGAGATGTTAAATCAGATTTTTGCCCCAAGTGGAGAGATGGCTGCTCTCCTAGATGGAGGGAGGACAGAAAATGACTCTAGTTCTACATATCAAGCCATGTGGAAGTGTTTCACCGGACAAAGTACATTTATAGCAGGGAAATCAAAGACAAGTGGTATTCATAGCCCATTTCTCCGCTATGTTCAGAAGGTGTTGGCGAACACCATCTTTGGCAGGTATGAAAATCAAGGCAGCTGCACCAACAAAGATCTTTTTGTGCTTGGTTGGATAGCAAAGGAGAGACATGTGAACCTGGGGGCGTTATTGATTGATCACATGAGGACAATCCCATCTAAGAGCACAAATCCTTTTGTAATGGGAGGGATTGTAACATCTATTGCCACTGCCTTGGGGCATGACATGACAGGATATACGAAGGCAGAGGGTAGCAAGTTGGTTGATTTGCACTACCTGGCTCGCTCATCCATGATTACAGTTACGGATCAGAAGATCGTGTACCAAATCAACCCACCCTACCCAGGAGTCACATTGGAGTTGCCTTACCATACTAATCCCCTCATGGCACAGTTTGGACCATCGCCAGATTTTCTGGAAAAGTTGAGGAGGTACGAGGAGGAGAACCCCAGGGGAGAGGCAATCCCTGAGGTGAGGTTTACAGGGAGTCCAGGAGAGCCTTCACAGGCGACAGAGCAGAGGCAGACGGCAGAGGAGAGAGTGGCAAGACGGGTGAGGCACAAAGAAGAAAGAATGGGAGCGTCAGAGCCACAGCAGCCTTCAGTGAATGCATATGATATGAGTACCATCCATGCACAGCTGGAGGGCATTCAGGTGACACAGGACATAATTCTACAGGCACAGGAGGGCTTTTAGAGGACACAGGATGCCATATTGTTGGACCACCAGCATATGCATTACCAGATCAACCACCTTTATCAGTTTCACAATGCCCAGGCCCCGAGGAACCCACAGTGGGGTGAAGACTGGTGGAGTTCTTTATTAGCTTTTCAGGACAGCTATCCGCCTCCACAGTCAGACTACTGGGGCGCCTACTACAGATAGGGAGGATCACCTCCACCACCTCCATAGTGATCATCTACCCTATCACCCTAGACTTTAGTGTCATGCTGAGGACAGCATGGTTCAAAAGTTTGGGGTGGTAGGGCGGTATGTCCTTATTCTTCTTGCACTCATTTTTGCATCTCATCTACTATTTTACTTTTTGTTTGTTGTTTTTCATTTCTTTTGCTTGTCCTGCTATCTAGTCTAGAATTTTACTGCTTTGCATACCTGCATTCCATGTAGTTTACCTTATTGTCATTTTTTGCGTAATTTTCAAAAATTTTGCTCTTTTGTCATGCATTGCATATCATGTAGATTTTTGGTAATTTTTGCATGTTTTAGTTAGGATTTGCTTGTTTGCTTCTTTAAGTTCAATAATATAGGCTTAGATGTTATTGAAAGCAACTTGCACCATTTTGGCCAATTTTGCCCAAATTTGGAACTTCTTGTCTAAAAATTGTGTTTTGACCCAATCTCTACTGTTTTGAACTAAAATGTTGACCTTTGACAAATGCAAGTGAATCACCATTGTTTGTTGCTAAGTGGTATCAATGTTTGACTTTTTACATGTGCATCACCTCTCTTAGGATTGTGATTGAATTGGTTGAATTGTGAAATTGAGCAAGCTTTGAACACTTAGTGTTTGTGGAATTACTTGTTTGATATATCAATTTCATTTTGTTCATTCATGTGGTGTGATATCTTGGATGAAGTGTTGGATTAATTCTCATGCAGGATGTCTTATGTGGAAAATCATACCAATGACCCCTCTTTGACCCGATTCTTCTTCCATCATCTTCATACCCCTCCGCCTCATAAAAAGATGCCCTAGTGCACATAATCAGCCTTGGCCACCTCTAAATGTTTGGGGTGGCCATACCTTTATATCCCCGCTTCACTCTACCCACCATATGCCCTATCTACACCAAGGGCAAGAAAAAGAAAAGAAAAGAAAAAGAAAAGCAAAATAAAATAAAAGGATGCTCCTGTTTAAGAGCATTCAAATAAAGAAAAGATGAGTGCGTAAAAACACCCCAAAAATCTTACCGCAACCATTTCTTCCACTTTCATACCCATTGAGCTAGAAAACATCAAACTTAGCTCATTTTACCCTTTTCCGCAGCCACGTGGGTCATTTGGTGTGATTTGAGATATAAGATTGAATGCATGAATGTGAAACAACACTCCTAGTCATTTTTTATTAACGCCACCATGAAACGGTTTACCTGGAACTTAATGGAAGAAATATGGATAACTTGTGTATTATATGCGCTATATTTGAAGTTCATATGCTTTGTGCTCTTTTCATGACTGGATTGTGAAAGAAGGAGAGGAGAGAAGTGAAATGCATGTACTTAGTCATCTTTGATCCCATTCAGCAACAATCGTCTTTTATATTGCATTTGTCATTTCTTTTTGTGAAAGTTTGTAGAGAGATTGAGTTGGAGCATACTTGAGGACAAGTATGTTTCAAGTTTGGGGTGGTGATGCAGCCCTATTTTAGGGCTTCAACTTGTGTTATTTTGCTCTTCAATCACATCTATACCTATTAGATTGCATGTCATTCCCCCTAATATGCTTATTTGTATAAAATGCACTTATGGACATCATTTGCGTGTTTTTCAGGCATTTGGACCACACTTGATGGAAGAGAGAGAGAAGGAGTGATCCTAGGGTTCCTCTGCCCTTAGAGAGACCCAAAGTGAAGTCCAAGGATCCCTCAACCTACCCTCAGTGGCCAAAGATCATTTGAAGCAAAGATGTCCAAGAAAATCCAAAGATCCAAGTCAAAGTGCTGCCCCAGGACTCAGCACGGCCGTGGTACCACAGAACGGTCGTGCTAGATGACTTAGAAATTATCAGGCTCAACATCCAAGTGAAGCAGAGAACACCACAGCCGTGCAGAGAACCACGGCCGTGCAATGGGCAGACACCACGGCCGTGCTCCACAAAACGGTCGTGGCACAGCAGAGCAAAACGGCCGTGGCACACCACCACGGCCGTGTTGACCCACCACGGCCGTGGGCGTTTTGACCACCAACCTGACATTGTGCAATTTAATTCCCACGACCGTGCCCCAGCCACCACGGCCGTGGCCTACCCTACCCACCACGGCCGTGGTACCCCACCACGGCCGTGCTACTCACAAAATACAGCCACTTTTTCACTACTTTCCCCATTTTGCCCCTAACTTAACCTAGTCCTTCCCCCACACCTATATATACCTAGGTGGTGGTTGGAGCACGAGGTTGGCTACCTTCTACCCCTTCCTAGCTCCCCAAATCGCCACCCACTCCATTCCACTCCATATCCACCTCAAATCCACTCCATTTCACCATTTCCACTACATAACCCCCCATATTTAAGCCTTCCATCCACTTCCCACCATCATCCCACTCCATTCCATCCAAGAAGAAGGAGGAGGACATCCCTGCAGCTGCTGGAGAGGAGGACTTCTTCATCTACACCGAGCTCCATGGCTTCTTCTACCTCTTTCTCCTCTCTTTTTGTATTTTGCTTTGTTATGAGTAGCTAGGCCCCTTGGGTGGGCTGTTTGGGGGAAAATATGTTACTTTGATACCATGTTGGGGGGAAATGACATGTAAACTTTGTAATTCCATTTGTTAATGATTATGTTCTATTTGCATCTCATTCTCCATGGATTGCTTGTTGGTTTGTGTGTGAAATCACTTAGGAATTTAGGCAAATTGCTTATATGTGTGAATTTTGGGATTTGCCCCTAGGTCCAATTCTTGGATCCCTAGGTTGCCTCCCATCTTCCTACATCTTAATCAATCTCCCTAAGCCTAAGTGAGAGATCTAAGTAGCTAGATTGGATAATTCTAGTGCAATTAGCATGGAGCCTTCTCAAGGCTAGAATGTGGGGAAATTGGGGCCCAAAACCCTAATTTCACCCCCCCCATTACTACCCTCGGCCCCTAATTGCCCTAGGAATGTCTAATGTAGAAACCTAGACTTGATTAGACTCTAATTGGATTAAACCTAATCCCTCACCCAATTGAGCCTCGTAAGGGTAGTAGGGGGTGTTAGGGACTAGTTCCCCTATACACAACCTAGCATATCCATGGCTAGTTAGTAGCTTAGGTTAATTCATTAGACTCTAACTTGTTGTTTGGTTTGGATAATCTAAATGGAATCATAATGTTCATATGTCACCCCCAACATAAGTGATAAGTTCATACCCCTAGACAGCCCACACATCTCTTTACTGTTTGAAACCCTAGTTTTGTGCTTGCTTAGCTTAATTAGTCTTTTCCTTGCTTAGTTCTTTTCTTGCTTAGTCAGTTGCTTGCCTTGTTCATGCTAGCTTAGCTCCTTAATTGCTCTCTTTCTTGCCTTAGTGTAATTTGCCTTTCCATACCTAGCTTAATCCTTTCTTGCTTATTTAGCCTTAATCTAGTCTAGGGTTAACGTAGATTTCATTCCTACCTTTAATTGCCTGCTTGTTTATCCTTAGTTAACAATCAAAATCAACCTTTAAACCCTTAACCCTAGTCTTCGCATTAGGAACCTAGCCAAACTAACCTAGCTCTAGCGCCCCCTCTTTTCCCTGTGGATCGACCCTATACTTGCCACCTTCCTATACTACGACACGACCCCGTGCGCTTGCGGGTGTAGTTGTCTTAGTAGAAGTAGGTGTGTTAGTTAGGTTTATAAATTTCGGAAGTGAATCCACTGTGTGTTCCGACCTTGTGGGGTGTAAAAGCACCACTAGAGGAATCGCACCAATATTCTCAAATGATTGCAGGTTTACAAAAACACTTCAGTGACTCCAGGCTTGGCAAGCTTGCCCATTTCATCCCCCAAATCTGAGTTGCCATGTGAAGTAGGAAGTTATCAGGTGAGTGTGAATTTTGTTCGTGACTTATCATTCTATCTTAATTCACAAGATAACATAGATCCAGTCACAATTACACACAAGAGTTCCCTACACCTCCTGAGTCCTCTCCATTCACCTTATGACCGTATAATTGAATGACAAGATTTCATTGCAATGTCATAGTAGGGGATTCACAAATAATTTTACATAAATGGATTACTCATGAGGATATATGGAGTTTCTCAATATGATGGGTGGATGCTTGTTGTTGACTTGTATCCTGGGTTACTCGACATCTTGCATCATGCATCATTTTCCTTTTTATAATGAAGGTTAAACATAATGGCTGCTTGTTTCTTTGTTTGTGGTGGTTATACGCTAGCGACATGTTTGTTTCGCAGGATACAAAGAAGTAAAGGACTAAGAATCATGTAAATTATCCAATCCTATGTTTGGTTACGATAAACTCATATTAGGATGGGTATTCAGCAACATTCAAGTCCTATGCATCCAGGATTCTTCAATTTTGGCCTCCCCCAAGGTACTGGCTCGGAATATATCCCGACTCACATTCCCAACTAAGAGCACGAACCCCCAGATACCTTCCTCTCTCAACTCCACTGCTCAACTCCGCTATGAGTGACACCTCTTCTCCCTTAAGCACGGTACCTTCCCTGCAATGTCGATGACTCCAACAGCTCCATATCAAGCAAGGAATCTAACTCCAGCAAAGATCTGTGAGGTAACCCCTTTGGTGCACTGACCAACTACCCTATACACGCCATCTGCATTCACCCCTGCCCATGTACTTATCTCACAGCCCGATGAATCTAGTTGTGTCTTTCCCCACCTCCTTTGTATCTATTGAAAAGTTGCCCAATCTCCTTCACACATGAGAGCACGATGCATTGGCCATAGAGAATTAAAAAAAACTACATCCTAAAATTGTGATAATGGATTCCTATCAAGTATAATGAGATATGAACTTTTAAAATGCTTTTCTCATTTGTGACTGATCTTTCACGAAATCCATGCATCCATCCATTCACTTTGCCAAAATCTCATTTTGTATTTTGTATAGCATAGTATCATTGTCAATGGCATTTTGTTACTTATTCGAAATCGAGAGTAATGGCAATGCTATGAACTCCAACAGCCAGATTGTAGAGCGAGTATTAGTATTTGAACAACCATCTATTTGTATTCTTATGATTAGCTTTGTTAGTATTCTAGAATATGTCAATGTTGCAGGATTGGTGGATGATTTTATTTTTCTGGTGCAACTGGATATGATTGTATAGTTGAAGGTACTTGGGAACTTGTGTGCTCCTCTCCTCTGCGTTTCCTACTACAATTGAGAAGCTTGACCACTCCAATTCTGTAAAATGATCGAAGAATTTAAAGCTTGAGTGTGAACGGGTTGAAAGGTGACACTCTAACAGTTCGTTCACTTTTTTTGTAAATTTACTGGGGTCTCGTAAGTGTTAGAGTTCTTCTGAGTCATTTTCCTTAATGCCATTGATGAAATTTTGCAGTAAACCTGATCGACCACCAAACAAAAAGATACAAGAACACAAGCCAATCTCACGCCAGAGACCTGTGCCCATCAATGAAACCATGGAGATTATAGGTATTTGTATGGCAGTTCTTGTTCAATGTCTTCCAGGTTTCCAATATTTTGTTGCTAAATTTATTCAGGTGAACATTTTTCAGTAGAAAAAAGTGATGACTGTGAGGAGCTACTTGTTGCTGCAAAATTGACATTGTCTACACGTATGTAATTCTTAGGAAAATTTTTTTGGTAAAGATCATCTCATCAAATGTGTAACTTATCGTTGCAAATTTTTAGGATATAATGGCCCCAACATTTTCTGGAAGCAATTGGACCCCATATTCCGTTTAGTATCTTTAGAGGGGGCTACTTTTTTGACACAATAGGTATAATTTGGGATAATTTGGATCTCTCAAATTCTCATCGAGGTATTTTGAGTCCTCTTAATGCTTCTGTCACTTCTTTTCCAGCAATGTTAATCCTTAATTACATTTTTATATGCTATAGAGGTCATCATGTATAGGTAGGAGCTTTTCTTAAATGCACTGGGAGAAGAAAGCTTATGGAATAGGTAAGTTATGAGTAGGAGAAACTATGTTTGCTTGTTTCTTTCTCGAGCTATATATCAACACTTGTATGTTTCTTTGTAGGTATCCATGGTGGTTCACACAAAGTGGATGCTACCATCAACATGAGGGCACTTGAGATCCACAACATATAAAAGTACAAAATGTATATATTATGAGAAGAAATGTCAATATGTTCTGATCCAGGGGATTCACCAAGCAAAACTAACCATACATGAACCTCTACATGAGTTTCAAACAAGAAATGTTGCAACTCTTGTGCTCAGTCCTATGTGTTGAGAGCTCTGGGAGTTTATGAGGACATGGCACATACCTCTGTCATGTTTGGGATTGGAAGATTCACCATGAAAGATGAGATTCATAGGGTTGTTGAACTCACTATGAATGAGGTGGACGAACTAAGGGCGATGATCCCTCTTTATATTGTGCTTTGTAGTCTGCAGTGGATAGATGTAGTCAGAAGAAGATATTGTATACATGTGTCTTTTTTCCATGCATATTGTAAAATAGGGGCCAGGTTGATGTACTCCCCATGTGTACTCACTGTTCAAATATAAATAAAAGTATCATTGCTGACATTGTAAGCACAACTAGATCTTGATTAACATTCATATGTTTTCTTATTGAAAACCCCTCTATATTGGCAAGCGACTGACTAGATACATAATGTCTCTCACTACATATGTATGTATAGTACATGGTGTCTTTCACTACACACTAACTATAATTACATGTGAAGAAAGTGCTAATTTTTGCTATACATGAAGTACAAATACAAATTGTAACCATTGTCATCTCTCCCTACATATCACAGGTACAAATTGAATTGTAGTCATACATTTGGCTACAATGGAAACTACATGTTTATATGTAAGGACATTTTTACCTACAATTAGGGTTACATATGAATTTGTAGCCAGAGGAATAACTAACTACAACTTTGAAAAATGTAGCCTAAATAATTAGCTACACGGGTATTAGCTATATATTATAAATGTAAGGATAAATGTAGCCAAAGCTTTTGGCTACATTTTTTGGGGTTTTCGCTACAATTTTTTTTTGTAGTTAAAGACCATATTTTTCGTAGTGACTATACTAACCTCAATTGCAGTGTTATTATCTCATAATGCCTATTGGTCTTAAAAACATTTGAAAACTAGTGTCCACATAATATCGGTACTCGTAAGGGGTGCCTCTAGGATAAAAGGCTTCCGACTCCACATAATGTGGTTCCATTAGAACTAACACACAATAAATAGTGTGGAAAATAAGATGGAAGGCAAATTATATATTGTTACTGATAGACATCATGATCCTGTCCTACATATGGGAAAGGAGGCAAGTACAAGGAAACAGAACTTAATCCTAATGGGCCAAAACAATTAGACCCATATAACACAATAAACTAATTAACAATCACTCTAACACCCTCCCTCAAGCTAGATTATGGATTAAACACATATCTAGCTTGGGATTACAAGACTCAATTAGATGTGTGACAAATAAAAATAAAAAATGTCGCTCCTCATACAAGATTTTCATTCCTTATTAACCATGACTCCTAAAAAATAAAAGAAATCTCCATTGAAGTTATGCTTTGTAGACTGGAAGTATTTGAGCTTTGAAGAAGATCTTTTGAAGTGCATGTGGAATGAAGAACATCACCGTCAATCTAGAGAAGATTATCAAAATACCATGACTATGGCATCTTCACTAGAAAGGAATGTGTGATTGGAATAAGAATAATCAACACATACAATGATGTAATAATAGAGGTATTGTCAAACACAAATATGACGAGGTGATTAGGATGACAAACTGGATTCATATAATGTATGACTATTGGGGGCTTTATAGGAATGAAAAACACCATGAAGAAAGTCCAAGTAGATCACTAGAAGTACCAACTTGGTACTTGGAAAACATACCATGCAACTTTGATAAGACATGCATAAGAAAAAGATTAGCAAAGATAAAATCTAGACAAATCATCATCCTTTCAGGTATAGTACATGTAGTCTTAATATTGATGAGCTTCTAAAGAGTAACCATAAATATTATGAGATGCAACAAGGTCATCATAGACTAGCACCAAAGAAAACCATAGGTTGCAATAAGTACATAAAACTCAATGATATAATTGAGATCCTTCAACTAGCATTAAAGTGATAGCCAACTGGAATAAGCAAAGTGCATATAGTCAACCTATGTGTGTATTGTGGAACAAACATGAAGTCACATTGTGTCGCTACAAAATAGACACACCTATGATGCACTGGAAGCATGAAGAAGCATAGTTTCATTAGAAAAGAGATACACCAGTGATGCACAAAAGCACAATTCTTAGTGGAAATGAAATGCTAGAAAGACATTGGTAAGATGAATATGTTGATGAACATGAAGATCCATGTACAAAAGATAGCATGGACTTTAAATATCATCTATATCATACTCTTTCTCCTCATACTCCCTCTTCTTACATTCTCTCTCTCCCACCTCATACTATCTCCCCTTTATATCCCCCCATGCACACTAGTTATGAAGTGAGTCAGTAGCTGGGGTAAAAAAGATATAACAATCCTACACGTGGAAAGGGATGCACACATGAGGGGTGGTAGGGGGATAAATTGGCGAAGGAGAGTCATTTTAGATTTTGATGGTAGAGGTGAATGGAATCCTTGGTAGATAGTCGTCAAACTGATGGCATTCTAGGGTGGAAAACCTCCCAGTTAGGGTTTGCCCTTAGTAGGAGGGAGTTAAGGGGAGATTTCTCAATGTGGAGGTTCAGAAGTAGAGCCCAAAAACAAATGATCTACAACATTTTTCAAATGGAGATGATGAATAAAATTTATACAAAGATGGTAAAAATAAGAAATTTCTAGAATAATGGTAGCTTTGCAATGCCTTAGAAAATAGTGAAGACAAGGTTGTTGAGAGGAAGATCCATATGAATACTTGAATCCTCTCTGAAGATTTGGGTAGTCGACAACAGTGGGAAACTATGGTAGACAGAGAGGCAGTAAAGGATCGAGTAGAAGAAGTGGGCGGCCACTACTTGATGCAGTTGATGTCGATGTCAGTACTACTGAGTTGCTTCTAGTGATGGTAGTCCTAGGCTACTACTGGATGCAGCGATATGGTCTACTACTATTCTTGGAGACCATTGCACTTTTGTTGGTGGTGGCAACCACTACATCATCGGTTTGATAGTGGTCAATTGTTGCCTTTGGTGGCTAATTCGATGATGATGGCAATAACAGAAGACACAACAGTTTGTTACTACCTATGGTGACCATTGTGCTATTATTGTTGGTGATGGTGGCAATGATGATACTAGGCCAACTGTGGTTGTTGGCTATAGTATCCAACGGGTAAGGATTAGGCCTCTATTAGGGGCTAGAGATGTGTGGGTGTTATATGTAGAGGATGGAGTTGGGGAGGATGGGGGAAGAAATGAGTAGATAGATGGGATTCATGGAAGTTATATGAAAGTTGGTGGTGGTGGGGATGAAGAAAGTCAGCAGAAAGATAAATAGAATATTTGATTTTTATGAGACAAAGAGAGGGGCTAGGCATAGAGGTCGGCATGACGTTTGGCAGGCAGCCAAGACAATATGAGATGGAAGTCATCTCAAAGGATGCTCTCTCTTTTTTCCCAAGGGTTAGAATGAATGCTCTGATACCATTGGAAACAAGATGGAAGGCCAATGAGATATTACTTATTGATATATGACACACTCCTCTCCAATATATAGAAAATGAGGCAAAACAAGGAAGTCGAACATTACCCTTGAAAAAATATTTTTGACTTCCATTGTAAATATATTGGGTACCACCAAAACCTCTAACTATTCTTCTCTACCCTTTATGGACCGGAAAAGTTCCACATATACCTAGTTGTTTTATGTTGGGTAATTTGCTAAACTGAAGTACCATTGATACCTAGTCATCTAGTGTTATGTACTCAAAACATGTATCATGAATACTTCTTCATATCTATGATAGTTCGTGGATCATTTCACCTTGACCAGTCCAAACCTCTAGGAATGAGTTCTATAAGTGTTGATACCATCTATTACTATTGTAAAATCTTATTATAACTTTCTACCATGGTAACATATTGTCCCATCCTCTGACTCATGGAAGCCATCATGCTTTTCACTACCAAACTCTGCTCAGATCTGTTAAATCACAGTATCGTCATGTTGTGCATCTCTGGTCTATTGCCTTAATGTAGGTTTTACCTGTAACTGGGCTAAGATAAGGCATGAATACTCTGTTCATCAAGTCCATGAACGATGTTGGTGCATTGGTTAGCCCAAATAGAATAACCACAAAATCATAGTGACAATACCTAGTCCTAAAAGATGACTTGGGCATGTCATTCACCTTGATTTGTAACTAATGATAGTCCAACCTCAGATATATTTTTGAGAACACAGAAGCACCCATCAACTGATCAAATAGATCATCTATCTACTGCAAAGGATACTTGTTCTTGATCGTCAATTTGTTCAACTGCCAGTAGTTGATGCACAACCTCATATATACATCCTTATTCTTAACAAACTAAACTACAGCACCCTAAGGGGATTTGCTCAGTCTAATAAAACCCTTCTTAAGCAACTGCTGCATTTACTTCTTCAATTCTTACATCTCTATTGGTGCCATTCTGTACGGTGTTTGTGCTATTGGCAATGTACCAGGGACTAGATTGATCTTAAAATCAATCTCTCGAGGAAGGGGAACACCTGGAAACTCATCAGGGAACATGTCTACAAACTCACAAACAACTAACACTTCCTGGAAACTAGGATTCCTCACCTTGGTATCCACCAAAAGTGCTAAAAACGATTCCCATCCCTGCCTCATCAGCTTTTTAGCTATCATAACTGACACCAAACATGTCAGAAGAATATTCCTATCTCCTTAGAATATCCACAAAACATCACCATCCTAAAATGTCACCACCTTGTCACTACAGTCCAAGACCACTTGATACTTCTCCAAAATATCCATTCCACGGATCACATCGAATCCATGTATGTCAAGTTGTATGATATCCACTTGAATGTTGTGTCCCGAGAAAGAAAGTACACATGATGGACACACCTCATGCAGCTCGATGGAACCAACCAAAAGGGTTTCTAAGTGAAGGCTATCATGTCTATGCCTAACAGGCAAGGAATGGCTAGCAATCACTTCTCTAGTGATGAAAGAGTGTTTCATACCCAAGTCAACTAAAATAGATATAAAATAGGAAGAACACAAATGAGAATGAAATAACTCCATCTAACTTGTCATGACCCTCAGGTTGACTACTCCTTTTGGCTGACTCATAGCATAGAACTGAGTCATTGCCCTATTGTCATCCCCGTCCTCTTCTCACTTGTCTAGATGATCTATCCTGTGATGCATGTCTGCATCCTCGGCCTCCACTACTACTAAACTATCATTGTTGCGACCCTTCCTGACCTTGTATCAGCTATTGCATTACCTATTCATCCTTCACCAGACATGCCCATAGGAGATGTCCTACTTGCCCACACTTATGCCAAGTCTTGGTCTTGTATTGTTTCCCAGACAACCCCCTTACTGACATTGACACCGCACTGTGAGCTCCTACCGACAGAAAACTACATCCTCTTCCCTTGCTTGGCAACCACTCAGACTGAACCACCGATCTATGTTGTGACTGAGGTGCTTAAAACCTAGGCTTATTAAAGCATCTAGATGATTGTCCTTGGTACTGCGAAGGTATCTTCTTGGCGTTCACCTCTCGCTTATCTACAACTGGCCTCTCTAACCTCCTAACTAACTCCATAAATGTGGAAAACTTCTCTCTGTTCTCTAAAGCTGACACTAGCGTTGTCAACTCGGAACTCAAACCCTTCTCAAAATGTCTTATTCTTTCCTCGTCTATAGCAGCCATATGCAAACAAAACCTCAGATGCTCCATGAACTTCACCTCGTACTCATTGATTGTCATAGATCCTTGTTGGATTTCTCAAACTGTGTGATCTTTTCATTCAGATAGATCTCAGGAAAGTATCATCTCACAAACTCTCACCAAAAAATATTCCCAAATGATCAAAACACCAGGCCTCTTCTCCTTCTCAATGTCCTGCCAATGTCCATCACTCCCTTTCAATAGGTACATCGCGTGCTTCACCTTATCCTCTTTAGGGATATTGATGATCTTCAAGGCCTTTTCTAGTTCTATCAGCCACATGTTAGCATCCAATGGATTTGCCATACCGACATACTCCAACACCCCCACTCACCTTAACCTATCAAATATCTTCCCAGAACCTTGAGATTCCACATCAAAATAGCTACCTTGGCTTGGGGTACAAGCATTCTATCTACCATATGCATCATCGTGGCCATAAACTGCCCATACATGGACTAAAAAGTGGGATTGGACATAGTTTTTGGGTCAAACCGAGGCACTTTAGGGACTCCATCATATCTTACCTACCTCCTGGAACCACCTCTTGGAGTAGAAACATTGCTCTCTACATCTTCCTTGTGTTCTCTAGACATATATTTTCTTCTCTTCTTCTTCTTCTTCTTCTTTTGCATAAGAAGAAGTTACTGTTACATATGTCAGAGGGCACTAGAATAGACAAAAACCTAGTCCTATGTCCCTGTAGACTCAATGAACCTAGAGCTCTAATACTAGCCCAATTGTGATGCCCCAATCATAGTAAAATGAGATAACTCCAAATAAATCGTCAAACTAACATTAATCATCTAGATTACCAAAAAAACATGGTAAACTAAAATTGATTCCATATAACCCCAAAACGAAAACACATTACATCTGAGTCCACATGAAGCCACATGTATCACATAACATGTCACAAGATGATACATATCATTATTCACTTGTCTCACTAGCCACAACCAATTACATATGATAACATGTTCATATATACAAGCCATATTGGTACAACCACGACCTACTCTCAAAACTCATGTCGATATACAACATCTGCAAAACACCCCCAAGGACCTAAGAGTACATGGATGACACATAGGACTCTACTACAAACACTAGTAGCATATACAACCTTCAAATAGCTACAACTCCTCTTGCTACTTAGCCTCAACCACATGATCTCTAGTCGTCGTGTACGACCACCTAAAAGATGTGGCAACCCACGGGTTGATACCAATGTCCCAGGGGGAGATATAACTCCCCGCCAACAACTACTATAAGAATATATGGATTAAAGACATAAGATAGCATTATTATTAGGATGACCAAATCAGCTAAATGATATGAGTAAAGAAATTAACACTATTCAAGCAATTTAGGCATCTACAATTGAGCAGTAGAACATCTTATACTTTTAGAAGGAATATGAAGAACATGCATAATAGTTGGTTTTTCTTACCACATTATAAATAAACTAATCAGTATAAGAGATAAGGCAAAGGGTCATCCAATGTAAGTCGCTTTTAACGCTAAGCAAATATACTACACGGCTGTGTTATGTCTTTTATTATGCCCTAAGGAGATGAGGTATACCACTCATGCTCCAACTGACCACTACTAAGTCAAAATCTGTGCCATACATGATCTAGGAGGATCCAGACTCATATGATCTCCGACATCCTCTGTTGGTCTGAGTCTACCACAGTGACATATAAAGTCCAACTGCAAAACAGCCTTGTCTGCCTTGGTATATAGGCACAACACCTAGTAAAAACTGAGTTACGACCACAGCTGCACTACTACCGAGTTATGACCACAATCATCCTCAAAACGTATCATATCTATATTGAATCACATCACATGAGATATGGCCTTGATAGTTCTCCTGCTAGGGTATGACTGCAGCCAATCCTATGAAATGCATAAACTCTATAGTATACAACTCTAAGTGTCCATTGAGGGAGAACATGTTTCACCATCCAGCAAGTGCTAATGTTGTAGATGGTTCAATGGCATAGGAAAAGTACATGAATATGGTTTCACTTGATTAATTAACACAATTGAGTATATTTTGGAATCAATCAAGTTACAATTTACAAACCCTAAACAAAATCTACAAAGATAAGGGTATGGCACAACTCCAAAAGATAAAAAACGAATGACGATGAACGTGTCACATCATCACTTGATACCACTGCCATACAAGGCCATTAACAACATCACATTACTAGGGTATAACAATCCCTCATCACATCACTAGAGGATATCACCTCACATTAGGCATTGAGCCTCTACCAGGTTATAAGACCCAAATTACATAGTTCCTGCACATCATTACTATCACATCATGCCTCATTAAGGCTCTCAATCATTACCCTGTGTCATGTCAAAAAAACCATAGCAATCACTAGTTATGATACTCTTTCCAAATGCAAGGTTAGGTTTACACAAGTAGGAGAAAGAAAAACATAGTCTCATGTTATTCATTCAAGAAAGCTCAACAAGTACATCATACACCATAGAAATAGGGTTAGGGTTTCTCATATACTATATTAGGGTTTTCCATCAAATCACTCCACATCAAACTCTAGATAATTCATTTACCACATGGTTGGAGCACATTAGGGTTAAGCATCATACTTTTCATGATTAGTCAATTACCTCGAACGAAACTATGTGTCGACCATCACTTACATATTCATGTGTCGCTACCAAACAACCAAGTACATGTTGTTGTGACTGCAAGAGAGCCGTGTAGAAACCTGTGAAAAAGTGCATTTTGACATAAATATGGTTTATTTACTCTTTTTCCCTCATTATATTCACTCATGAGCTTGACTCTTTATTCCTTGATTTCTTGATCAATGTTGATACTCAAATTCAAAACATAATGGCCAATGTGAATTTTATACACATTATGACACTACAAATTGGATTAATTTATTACTTCATCCAAAGAAGTAAAATTGTCAGTTTAATTTTGTCTTTTGGTTCTCAAACTTTTTATTAATATTTAAACATTTTTGTGACCTATGGTCCAAATTTCATCTCATTTGGACATTCCTACAATTTTCTATGAATTCTTGAAGTTAATGTACTAAAAATCCCTTTAAATTCTCTTTATACAACATTTTCCACCTCAGTGGTCCAGGGCTCGCTTGGGGGATGAACCTTAGCCCTTGTATTTGACCCATGTAGATCACATCCTGATAGAATAGCCACTCTATCATCCCCTACCTCCCACAATCAGTGCAGAAGGGACTATGAAATCGAGCGTGCAATTCAACTCAAAACAACAAAAGTTTGAAAATCTAAGTGAAAGAAAATGTTTGCCTCACAAATTTGAACTCATCTAGCCCTTAATCCACTTCTAATTGATCTATTTCAGCAGCAAACAAGGGATCTTTCTTGGCTGCCACCATGGGTGTTTTGCTCCACCCAAAACCCTAAACCCCACCCCAAAATCCTATAAAAATACCACCTACTTGCTCACACGATCTTGAACAACATCTTGCATTCTCCTTCTCAACCTCCTTCTTGCTTTCCCTATTTTCTCCGGCTGCCTTTCCACCATGGAATTGTCATCCTGTGCTTGAGCTGGTGCGGGCATGATGTGCACCGTTAGATCACAGTCAGTGTTTGACCACAGTCCAAAACTAACATCCAGATCGCATCCCATGCAGCCACCATCTCACACTTGTTCCTGAGATCAGGATCCCCTCATATGTTTGATCGTAGCACCAGTCAAGGGTTGACTGACTGATCAACATCCCACATTTTTACCTAGCTATTTCCTTTTTGAGGTATTTACCTCCTCTCTGCTCAGAAAATCCAATAAATGAACAAATCTTGGAAAAACCCTAACTTTTGATTCTTAGCTCCAAAAATTATGAATAAATAGTCCATTTTGATCAAAAAAAAAATAAAGAATCATCTAAAAATGCTTGTGAAGCCTAATTCTATATTTTATCATTGATATACCTAATATTTGATCTCTTGATTATACTTTTACCTAAATGACTCATTAATCATGATTAGTCTCTAGAAACCCTAATATTTAACTCAAATGATTATCTTGAAACACTAACCTTGTTGGCTTAACTACTCTTGAATATGAATCACATACCCTGAAACAATGGTTAATCTTGATGATGACATCTTAGTATTATGGTTGTTCCAAATCTTGTGAAATCCTTGATCATTTGACCTAATATCTAGTCCATGACTTTACTTTTACATCAAGAAAGACTTGATCTAATCTTGATTATGAATGGTGCTAATCCATCATGATGATGATCTAGAGACTTGATAATGACTTGAATAATGATCATAAATTTAGGGTTGACACATGTGTTCCTAAATTACCTAGGTAGGTCATTCATACTCAAGAATATACTTGACACCTGAATAAATGTTAGACATCTTGAGTTTTTTTATCATAAGTGAATGACCTAACACCAATTCTAAATAGGAATGAGAAACTCTAATCTTGAACATTGAAACATGATCTTCTAAACAACATGTTCTTGACCCTTGATCCAATCTTGTTGATCTAGGATCAGACTCAAGGGGTTGATCTATTATTTATTGGAATATATACTCTAATCTTCGGTGAAAGGTATTCTTTTATATTAATTCCTCCTTGAACAGACTAGTGGTATTGAATGATACATGTATGTGCCTCTTAAAAATATTGGCTATGTATTTGTTTCAGCTATTTTTCCCTATTGATTAGTCTTCTGATTTTCTATATTATAGATTGGAACAAACTTGAAAACATAAATGATATTGCCATTATGACTGCCAGTAGTACTTGTTGATATTGAGTACAAGTGACTTCCTCATTCGGATTGTGGAACTTGTACATGTTGAATTATCTCAAATTTGTACATGTCAATCGACCTCCTACCTCATATGGAGAGATGGAACTAGGTGACCTACCTCATCTCGTTGGGGCGATGGAGCCACACACATATATAAGCATGCTTCTTGATATCAGCATAATGGGAAACTTGTAATAAAAATATGTCGGATAAATGTCTATTTGGAAAATCGCTTGTTGATTATTTTTCTTATAAGTCATGCCAAGTACTATTTTTTCTATAAATGATTCAATTATTCAATATTTGTTCTTTTCAAAGCATACTGATGCATTTTCTTTGATTGCATCTTGATTTACCTAATTTTAGGAAAACCAGATGGATCATTATGAAGAATTGACTAGATCGCTTCCACTCTTGACAAACTCTGATGATAAGGACAAAATTTAAAATATCTCATATTTGGGTTGGTTAGTTCTTTAAACCTCTTGTTTTATGAGTTATTACTTATTATTGTATATTCCAGTGTGTGAGATCCTTTTGGGCCACTCAGGGATGGGCGCTTGAATCCCTTTACCACTGTCTAGGAAACGGGATTGGGATTGGGGTAAGAATGGTTCTGTGAAAAAACCAAGCTTAGGTATTGTAGCGACCTCAACACTAGGCCAGTACCTTGTTGTGCTCGCAACCCATCACCATAGATAGCACCCAAACGAAGTAAACTACCCTAGGTGTAGCATCCACTACACATGTAGTGACCCACACTGATTAGGATTAGGGTTAACATTGTGACTGCAACAATTCTATGCATGTGGAAACCACAATGGAACCCATATGTAGCGACCCATACAAGATCGCATATGTATCAACCTCATGCGAAAACCAAGACCAACATTTTGCGAACCAAACCACAAGAGTTAGGGTTTGTTGCACCCGCAACAACCCAACAACTATGTAGTAACCCCAAACACCAAGGTGATGTGTAGTGACCCAAAAGTCAAACCACACCAAACCGCACATAACCAACTCTGACACAGATCTAAAACACTATCAAACAAATGATAATCATCAACACAACTAAGCGCCATCAAAGGAAAAACTTCATGTAGAGACGATCATCAAAACCTAAAACAAACATCACCAAGATGCACATGGATAACCATGCTAATAGAAGGAAAACCATGCGTTCAACTCATGTAAACCAAAGATTAAAACCTCTAACAATCACATGATGGCTAAAGCATAACATGGTGATAGAACAAGGGATCAAGATGCATGTAGAAACAACAACTCCTCTATCTCTTAGAAATCGGGTGCATGAAATTAGGGTTTAGGGAAAAGAGTAATCCATATAAGAATGCTTCACAATCATAAACCCTAGATCATGATAATGTCATCTAACATCTTAGGATCACATCTTAGATATTAAAATAGTAGCATGCAAGCAAGAAAATGGTGTAATAATAGAAGAGGGGAAAGTTATATAACCTTCCTTAAGAAGAAAACCAAGCTCCAAAGCCACAAGCTCTAAGAGAGAAGAAAACTCTAATTTGGATCAACTTCACGGCCAAAAGATCACCTCAAGAAGAAGAAAACATTCCAAGGTCAAAGGAAATCTCAAGTTGAAGAAAACTCACCCTAGGATGAACAAGAAAGAATAAAGAAGAAAGGAGAAAGGAGGAAGCTTCTTCTCACTTAGGTATTACCATGGTCAAACCATAGTCTCTGACCTTTGTGAAGAAAAGATCCTTAAGATAGCCTCCATGGTGGTCCATAGTCACACATCCAAGAGGAGAAAGGAAGAGGTAGGGTTCCAAAGTAAAAAATGAGATCAAGGGTGTCGAACCACTTACCAAGAAGGAAAACCACCAAGGATCACATCAAAGAAGATGATCAAGCTCAAGATCCCCACATACAAAGAAAGATATTCCACCAAAGCACAAAGTTCACCAACTTCTCTTTCTCCTCAAGCTCTAGGCTAAACACAAGGGAGAAGAGAGGAAAATACCTAAAAGAGATACTTGCATGTGAAAGATAGAGCTTATATATTGAAGGGGTGGGAAGGTGAAGATACGAGGTGTCAAGGTATTAGAGCAACATAGGGACACATGCCCACCAAAGGATCGGTCATGCAACCACTCAAAAAAAGCATGGAACAAAGGGTGATAAGAACAAGATAGTGTAGCAACCACTAGAGTCACTACACCCCAAGGTTGAAACAAAACACATAGGCAGGTCACAACACCACCCAAGGTCAGAACACATCTCAAGAACATAAAACCCTAGCGACCAAAACATAGAGAACATGGCACTAGTTCACAACAACCATCGACCAAGAGAGTGTTGTGGTCACAACACCTCAAAAACCATCACACAAGGTCAATACACCGTCAAACTCAAGCGTCCAAGTAAATCCATGCAAACTGTAATGTCATCTCATGAGGCCACCTCATCAACCAAGGTCCAACAAGGTGTCCCAAAGCATCATTCTCCCTAAAATGATGCTAAGGCACAACCTACATGTCACAAATTGCAAGATAGACCCTCAACAAGGGTAAGTTGCAACTTGGTCCAAACAAGCATAACTAGCTCAAACATCAACCAAATAGAACCAAACTGAAAACATAAACATGTCACATGTTATTAAGGCATCTCAAGATATTGGATTAAGTTTTAAACATCTTATTAATCAAAACTAACATAAGAAATAACTAATCTAGGTCAAGGGCCTTACAACCATAAACCCCTCATATGGATTTTGCCCCCAAAATATTACACAAAAAGAGATGAGCACTTCCTACGCATCTCTTCTGTAAGCTGCCACGTGGCTTCCTCCATGCCATGATGATGCCACAAAACCTTAACCAAAAACATATTCTTCTTCTTCATCTTCTTGATCCTACTATACAGGATCAACACAGGACCTTCTGCATATGACACATCCTCATCAAGCTCATCCTCTACTTGTTGCAAAAGCAACTCAGTGTCAGGGTGACACTTCCTCAACATCAAAACTTGGAACACTGGGTGCAACCTATGCAACTCAGGTGGCAACTCCAACTTATAAGCCACTTTCTCAACATGTGCCACCATAGGGTAAGGTCCCATATATCTGGGAACCAACTTACCCTTCTTCCCAAACCTCAATAGTCGTTTCCAAGGAGAGACCTTAAGATACACCTTGTCTCCCACTTGGAACTCTAATGGACTATGATGGTTATCATATTAAGACTTCTACCTATCATGGGCTGCCTTAAACTGATGTTGGATCATCTTAATCTTTTATGTTGTCTACTATACAAACTCAGGACCCAGAAGCTTATATTTTCTAGTCTCATGCCGACACAATGGAGATCTGCAACGTCTCCCATATAAAGCCTTGTACGGTGCCATATCAATACTCCTTTGATAATTGTTGTTGTATGCAAATTCTATCAAACTGAGATGTATATCCCAAATACCCAAAAACTACTAGGCACAAGCTCTCAATAGATCTTCCAAAGTCTATATAGTCCTGTCAGATTGTTCATCTATCTACGGGTGGAACATTGTACTGAACTCCAACTACATAACCATGGCTATATGCAGACACTCCCAAAAGTGACTGGTAAATTGAGGGCCTCTATCTTACATAATGATAGATGGGATACCATGTAAACGAACAATCTCATCAACATAAACTTGTGCCAACTTCTCAGCGGTATATGTTGTCTTGAAGGGAAGGAAATATGTTGACTTAGTTAACCTGTCAATGATCACCCAAATGGAATCATGACCTTTGGTTGTCCTAGGAAGTCCAACAACAAAGTCCATAGTGATATGATCCCATTTCCACTGTGATATAGGTAACGGTTGCAAAATTCCTACCAGTTTCTGATGCTCTGCCTTAACCTACTGACATAATGCACTCATAGCTACAAACTCAACCACATCCCACTTCAAAGCATCCCACCATAAAGGTCTTTCAGGTTGTAATACATCTTGGTGCTTCCTGGATGCATAGCGTATGTCAAATAGTGAGCCTCTTCCAAAACTAACTTCCTTAGATCATCACATTCGGTAACATTGCTCTACCATGGTAACATACTATCCCATCCTCTAAATCATGGAAGTCATCAAACTTCTTTCTACCAAACTCTGCTCGGATCTAATAAATCACAATATCATCACATTGCACATCTTTGATTTGCTACCTTAACATAGGCTTCACTAGTAAGTGGGCCAAGATAAGGCCTGAACACTCTTCTTATTAGCTCCATGAGCGTTGTTGGTGCATTGATTAGCCCAAACAACATAACCACAAACTCATAGTGACCATACCTAGTACTAAAAGCTCTTAGGCATGCCATCTTCCTTGATCAATAACTAATGATATCCTGATCTCAGATCTATCTTTGATAACATGGTAGAACCCCTCAACTGATCAAATAGATTGGCTATGCACGGTAAAGGATGCTTGTTCTTGATCGTCACTTTGTTCAATTATAGGTAGTTGATGCAAAACCTCATGGATCCATCCTTCTTCTTGACAAACAACATTGGAGCACCCCAAGGGGATGTGATCAGTCTGATAAAGCCCTTCTCAAGCAACTTTTGTAACTACTTCTTCAGCTCTTATATCCAACCGGTGTCATCATGTATGGTGCCTGTGCAATTGGTTGTGTACTGGGGACTAGATTGATCTCAAAATCAATATCCTGGGGTGGGGGAGCACCTACAAACTCATTGGGAAACATGTTTACAAACTCACAAAGAATTGGCACTTCTTGGATACTAAGATTTCACACCTTGGTATCCATCAAATGTGCCAAAAAATGCTTTAATGACATGCCCATAAGTATTTCCATTGTCTTAGCTGACACCAAACATGTCAGGAGAATATTCCTATCTCCTTGGAAGATCCGTGAAGCATCATTTTCATAAAATATCTCCATCTTGGCACTACAGTCCAAGTCCACCCAATACTACTCCAAAGTAACCATTCCAAGGATCACACAAAGCCCATGCATGTCAAGTGATATGAGATCCACTTGAATGTTGTGTCCTGAGAAAGATAGAACACTAGATGGACACACCTCCCACAGCTGGGTGGAACCAACCAATGGGGTTTCTAAGAGAAGGCTATCGCATCTATAACTAATAGGAAAGGAACAACTAGCAATCACTTCTCTAGTGATAAAAGAGTATGTTGCACCCGGGTCAACCAAAATAGATATAAAGTAGGAAGAAGACAAAACATAATGAAATAACTTCATTTGACCTATCAAGAACCAGCTTGCGACACTTGTCTGTGTCCTCGGCCTCCACCACTACTGAACTGTCATTGTTGTGACCCTTGCTGACCTTGTCTTCTCTATTGTGTCACCTCTTCATCCTCCACCAGACATACCCACCTTAGATATCCTACTTGCCTACACTTATGGCAAGTCCTAGTCTCATATTGTGGCCTAGACAACCCCGTCATTGACACTAAAGCTGCAATGTGAGCTTCTACTGATGGAAAACTATGGCCGCTACCATTACTTAGAAACCATTGAGACTAAACAACAACCTCTTCTATGACTGAGCTGCTAAAAACCTAGGATTCTTAAAGCCTCCAGATGACTATCCTTGGTACTATGCATGTCTCTTCTTGGAAGTTACCTCTCGCTTCTCCACAACTGACTGCTCTATCCTTCTGACTGACTCTACAAACATGAAAAACTTCTCTCTGTTCCCTAAAGCTGACACTAGCATTGTAAACTTGAAGCTCAAACCCTTCTCAAAACATTTGATCATCTCCTTGTATGTAGTAGCCATATGCGGACAAAACCTCAGAAGCTCCATGAACTTCACCTCGTACTCATTGATCGTCATTGATCCATGTTGGATCTTCTCAAAGTGTGTGATCTTCTCATCCAAATAGGTCTCAGGAAAGTAACAACTCACAAACTCTCACCAAAAACCTTCCCAACTGATCACAACACTAGGCCTCTCCTCCTCCTCAATAGCCCACCAATGGCCAGCACTCCCTTTCATTATGTACATTGTGTGCTTCACCTAATCCTAAGATATATTGAGGATCTCGAACAACTTTTCCAGCTCTGTCATACACATGTCAGCATCTGCTAGATCTTCCATATCAACATACTCCAACACCCCCACATGCCTTAACCTCTCAAATGTCTTCCTAGAACCTTGAGATTCCACATAGAAAATAGATGCCCAGGCTTGGGGTACAAACATTCTATCCACCATATGCATCATCATGGCCATACATTGTCTGAACATGGATTAAAAAGCAGGATTGGACACAATTGTTGGGTCAAACTAAGGAACTTTAGGCACTCCATCAACTCTTGCATGCCTCTTAGGAACCACCACCTAGTGAAGCAACACTTCTCTACACATGTTCTTCTTGTTCTCCAGACATATCTTTTCTTCTCTTCTTCTTCTTTTACATAAGTAGAAGTTACCATTAAATATGCTAGAGGGCACTATAATAGACACAAACCGTAATCTATGTTCTTGTGGACTCAGCAAACCTAGAGCTCTGATACCGACCCAACTTTGATGCCCCGATCATAGTAAAATGAGATAACTCCAAACAAAGCACGGAAGTAACACTAGTCATCCAGATTACCAAGAAACATGGTAAATTAAAATTGATTCCATATAACCACAAAAGTGGAAAAAATATTACATTTGAGTCCACATGAAGGCACCTATATCACATAACATTTCACAAGATGATACATATCATTTTTCACTTGTCTCACTTGCCAAAACCTGTTACATATGATAACATGTTCATATATATAAGCAATGTCAGTACAACCATGGCCTACTACCAAAACTCATGTTGATATGCAACATCTACAAAACACCCCTGAGGATCTGAGAGTATAGGGATGACATATATGACTCTACTACAAACACTAGTAGCATATCCAACCTTCAAACAGCTACTGCTCCTCTTCCTACTCAGCCTCAATTGCACGATCTTTACCTTGTTGTGTACGACCACCTAAAAGACGTGAAAACCCACGGGTTGAGACCAACATCCCAGTGGGGAATATAACTCTCTACCAACAACTATCATAAGCATAAATCGATTAAAGTAGAAACATAGCATTATTATCAGGATGAGAAGAGTCATCAAAATGATATGAGTAAAGAAATGAACACTATTTAATCAATTTAGGTATCTACAACTGAGAAGTAGAACATCTTATACTTTTAGAAGGAAAATGAAGAACATGTACAACAATTGATTTCTCTTAGTGCATTATAAATCAACTAATCAATACAAGAGATAAGGCAAAAGGTCATCCAATGAGTGTTGTGCTTAAACCTAAGAAAATATAGTACATGGTTGTGTGTCTTTTATTATGCCCTGAGGAGATGAAGTATACCACTCATGCTCCAACTAACCACTACGAATTCAAAATTAGTGCCATACAAGATCTAGGAGGAGTCAGACTCCTATGATCTCCCACACCCTCGGTCAGTCTGAGTCTACCGTAGTGACATATAAAGTCCAACTACAAAATAGTCGAGTCTGCCTTGGTATATAGGCACAACACTAGTGAAAACTAAGTTACGACCACAGCCGCGCTTTTGCCAAGTTATGACTGCTGTCATCCTTAAAACATATCATATTTATACTAAATCATATCACATGAGATACGGTCTTGACATTCTCTTTCCAAGGTATGTCCACAACCAATCATGTGAAATGCATATACTCAACAGTATACAACTCTAAGCTTCCACTGAGGGAGAACCCGTTTCACCATACAGCAAGTAATGACGATATAGATGGATCTATGGTATAGGGCAACTATATGATTAGGGTTTCACTTGATTAATTAAGTTAATTGAGTATCTTTTGGCATCAATCAAGTTGCAACATACAAACCCTAAACAAACTCTACAAAGATAAGGGTATGGTACAACTCCAAAAAATATAAAATGAATGAGGTTTGAACTTGTCACATCATCACTTAATACCATTACAATACAAGGCCATCAACAACATCACATTACTAGGAGATAACAATCCATCGTCACATTACTAGATGCTATCACCTCACATTAGGCATTGAGCGTCTTCTAGGTCATAAGACCCAAATCACATAGTTCTTACACATCATCACTATCTCATCATGCCTCATAAAGGCTCTCAATCATTAGCTTGTTTCATTTCAAACACACCATATAAATCACTAGTTATGATACTCATTCCACGTGAAAGGTTAGGATTACACAACTACGAGAGAGAAAAACATAATCACAAGCTATTCATCCAAACAAGCTCAACAAGTACGTCATACACTTGAGAAATAGGGTTAGGGTTTCTCAAATAGTCGATTAGGGTTTCCATCACATCACTCCACATCAAACCCTAGATACCTCATTTCCCACATGTTTGGAGCACATTAGGGTTAAGAATCATACTGTTCATGATTAGTGAATCACCTCAAATAGCACTATGTGTCGACCATCACTTACATATTCATCTGGAGTGACCAAACAACTAAGTACATGTTATTGCGACCATAAGAGACCCATGTAGCGGCCAAACCAAGATCAAATACTATATCCACCTCAACACTAGGTCAGTACCTTGTTGCTCCTGCAACACATCACCATAGGTAGCAACCAAACCAACTAAACCACCCTAGGTGTAGCACCCATTACACTTGTAGTGACCGAAACTGATTAGGGTTAGGGTAAACATTGTGAATGCAACAACTCTATGCATGTAGCGGCCCATACAAGATCTCATATGTAGTGACCTCATGCTAAAACCAAGTCCAACATGTTGCGACCAAACCACAAGAGTTAGGGGGTTGTTGCGCCCGCAACACCCCATCAACTATGTAGCGATCCCAAACACCAAGGTGATTTTTAGCGGACCAAAAGTCAGGCCACACTAAACCGCACATAACCAACTCCAAAATAGATCTAAACCCTGATCAAATAGATGATAAACATAAAAAACTAAGCATTGTCAAAGGAAAAATTCCATGCAGAGATGACCATAAAAACATAAAACAAACATCACCAAGGTGCACATTGATAACCATGATGATAGAAGGAAAGCCATGCATTCAATTCATGTAAGCTACAGATCAAAACCTCTAAAACACACATAATGGTCAAAGTATAACATGGTGATAGAACCAAGGACCAAGATGCATGTAGAAATAATAACTCCTCTATCTCTTAAAAATTAGGTGCATGAAATTAGGGTTTAGGAGAAAGAGTAATCCATATAAGAATATTTCACAATCATAAACTATAGATCATGATAACATGTAACATCTTAGGATCACATCTTAGATATTAAAACAGTAGCATTCAAGCAATAATATGGTGTAATAATAGAAGAGGGGAAAGTTATATAACATGCCTTAATAAGAAGATCAAGCTCAAAATCCATGAGTGCAACATACCGTACCTTGGACCCTACCCTAGAAGTTTAACCTTTTGGGTTTGACCAAACTAGGTTAAGATTAGAGTGATCCTAATAATCTAATGCATGAATAATGTAATATAATACGTCAAATAATTCATTTGGTGATAACAAGATGATAAATAACTTAATTGGATGGATAATGATGTTAATGGGCGTCTAATGGGCCAGATGACAAAACCCATGTAAGAAATTCTTTAAAGTGGAAATAAACTCCAAATTTGTAATCTACACATTAAAATAAGTTTACATGTCAATTTTCATTTAATTTGGACAACCTTGAAATAATATGGTAAGTTAAGAAAGAGAAATTGCCTAAAAGGTATAATTAATAAATAAATATAATAAATAACTCCAAAAGTGGAAAATAATTTTCGATTCATAATCTACATAATAAAATAGGCCTTTGGGTGAATATTTACTCAATTTAGAGAAAGTTTAATTACAAGATGATATTAGGAGAGAGAAAGTATGAAGAACATTCAAAATATTAAATAATTATAATAATAACTTCAACATCTAAAATTTATGGCAAATTCGTATTAAACATGTTAAACATGACTTGTGGATCAAGTTTTATTATTTTTGGATAATCCTAACATCACTAATGAAGGAAGAAATAGAAAATAGTAATTAATTTATTTAACACATTAAAAGTTTCCAAAAGGCAAAACTAAGTGCATAATTGGAATCTACATGCATTAATTGATCTCTGTGCAAAATTTTACTAAATTTAGTTAATGTTTGGACCCTCAATTTGCTTAGTAAAGAAAGTTAATCAAACATTATTTAAGTGCATAGTATTTTCTCGATTTCCTTGTCACACTATTTGATTTCCTTTAATTTTTGGGCTTTAACCTGGACCCTCCGATTTTTTATCAACGACACTCAGCTCATCTCCCACCTTGGGTAGGAGTCCAGCGCAACCCATTCTGTGTAGGGTCCCGACTGCGATCTCCGCTCGGGTCTCTCTCCCTTTCCTTTCTTTCTTTCCCTCTGTTTTCTTCTCCTTCGCCTTTCCTTCTGCTTCCTGAACCCAATGACCCTATAAAGGTAGGGATGTGGTTGCCCCTTTCCAGTAGTGGTTGGGCGCCGCCTTCTTCCCCTGTTCTCCCATCTTTTCCTCTGTTTTCTTTCCCCTTTCGACCTTCTCCCCCTCCCTAGACCATCGGACCTCCAGGAACTCGGTCCCTCACCTTCTTTGCACCACCAGGAATCTTTCCTTGGTACTGGACTTGACTCCCCCTATCCTGAACTATTTGGCCTAGAACCCACCTGCCGCTGTCGGTGAACGGTACTTCGTTAACGTGCAACTGGACTCCTCGACCCTGGCTAGGTCTTCTGATCTTATGCTTGACATCTTTATGGGTTTTGAAGAGTTGCCAATACCCAATTCCAACAACCAGGTAGACACCACGTTTTTCCCCTTTTCAGTTTGGTATCTGTGGATTCATGATCACAATGTTGTTTTCCCGCCTCCGGCCACCACCCAGCTCGAGTCTGGGGTGATTGAGTTTGGTTTGATCTCAGTAGATCGAGTGAGGGTTTCATTTTGCAGGACCTGCTTTGGTGGTGAGAATCTGACTTTGAATCGAACCTGTAAAGTTATGTTTTCCTTTGTTCTTGCGAAGAAGATGACACATAGCCATTTTACATCTTTACCCTCCTACTTTACTACTTCCGTTGTGTTTCTTGACCAGGGGAATTTTGGTAATTTCTCTTGGAGTTTGCTTCTTTTGCGGTCTTCCCTCTCTCCTGCTTCCTCACCTTTAAATTACTGACATGTAATTTCTTGATTGGCCGAGATATAAAAATTAATAACTAATTAATGGCTGGTCAGAAAAATATAAATAAATATTTGTTGGATTCAGAAAAATGCAAGCTTTCTAATGGTATTGTTTTTGTCACCTGAATCTGATGTTTTAAAAGGATGATATAATGGATCTAATTAAATAAGATAATAACTTCTAAAATTCATAACTAATAATTTATAAGTCAGAAAAATATAATAAAATATCTTTTGAACTCCTTATTTAATATACTAAAATATGGCATGGTTTTGGAAACCTAATTCGCATAATGGTAAAAAAGTGATTTTTAGGGTTGTGATAATGTACATGAAATTGATACAAATCTACCTATATGTTTAATAGGTTCTTTGGATGCCTAGGCTTGGACCTAGATGTGCCTTTGGATCATTTGAATCTGATGTTGAGGTATGATTGCATCCCACATTATTTCTATATTGAGAAATAAATATATTTCCTCTCTTAATGTATGTATGCATCCCCAATTATTCTTACTGAGCAATTAGCCTACTTCCTTCTTTTTCTTGGTCCTATGGACCTTAGCCTACCCATTGTCTTGTTCTTTTGAAATCATGCTTCATGTGAAGTATCTTATTTTGTTATTGATCTTGTGATCATGGATATTCTCTTAGAATTTTATCTTGTTGCCTTGGTGCAATTTGGACTTTTGATACTATATGCCCACTGTGATGTGGAAGTTTACTTGGTGATATATGCCCACTTTGAAGTGGATGTTATATGTTGTGTTGACCATTGTGTGATGGCAACATTGTTTATTTTGACTATACTTTTCTACTTGCCTCTACATTAAACATGTCATGTGATTCAGTAGCACTAGAGTAGTGTAATTGCATTGCTTTTGGGGTTATGTGCCCTTTATGCTTTTGGGATGGAGGTTATGTGCCCCATACCCGGGTTTCAGCTTTATGGGGGTTGGCCCAATTTCATATATATTGGGAGTTTGGTTATGTGCCATTCTCTATCAGGCTTCAGCTTTATGGGGGTTGGTCGCCATTGTCTTTATATTGTTCTAGGGCTATGTTTATCTCACAAGCATGCAGGATATTGATTGTGGGGTGTGTTCCCTACTTATGCTTTGTTTTCCACCATGGTAGTGGATTTATTTATGGCACAACCCTTTTATATGTTATTTTATGGCAAGTATCCCTTTTGTCATGTTACTTTTCTCTTGATACCCGTTTGGGTGGTACTTATCTCTTGCATGGGAAGCCTTTTATTTTGATGTCCCTATTTCCTTATATTGCTCAATTTGCTTTTTAGTATGCACATACCATCCTTTGCTGATGTCTCCTATTGTTTCCTTTTGTTTCTCTTTTGCTGGGTATGCTTCCAACCCTAGGTGGAGGACATGGATGGCTTGACATGTGGACCCGGACTTAGTTTGTGATGATGAAGGTTGGAGAGAATCTTGAGGTGGGTTAGATTTCCTCTACATGGATCCTTATGATGTATGTTTGTAACCCTTTGTTTTATAATTGAATATAGTCATGTTTTTATTCTGCTGCTATACTTTGGTCTTTTGATTACCATTATATAAAGATTTGAAAATTTTACACCCACTCCATCATACCTTCTGAGTGTGTTTGGACTGGAGGTTTTATTGTTCAAATTTTTAGTAAGGAGGTGGTTTCACTTCTTTACAGCATGGTATCAAAGCCCATGGTAGTCAGAATCGACTATTTCAATTTTGTCTCCCTATAGAATTCTTGACTTAGTTAGTTACCTCTAAGTGAGATGTGACCCTAGATTTGATCAATGATGATCTTCTTATGCAATAAGGTTTGGTTTGAGGTCAAGATTAGGTTATGAGGAAATATTCACATGGAAATATTGTGACTTGGTTTCCGCAATTGATTTTGGATCCACATTTTATTTCATCTCAAAAAGTTTTCATCGCCAAAAATTATTTTCAATTATATTACTATATGTACAAAAAAAATCTCCGATTTATCGATGTTTTCTTCAACTAAGTCACAATGGAGAGAAACTATAGTTTGAGTAGAATCTAACCTTAGTTTGTGATTAGGATTGATATAATGGTGTAGTTGACCTGCCCTATGACTTTTTGGATGTTCATGTAGGGTTGATAGGTTAGAGACACTAGGACCTAAAATCTCAACCCTAGATGGTGACGTGATAGTTGGATACATGAGAAACATAAATCTTTGAAACTTTTTCACAACTAAAAGATGTGGGTAGCTCTAAAAAGTTGTTTAGTTTGACTGGTTAGGTTGAACCCTTTAAGGGGTGGAGAACAGTTGGTTGTTGATGTTTGGATCAATAGATATCGAGGATGAAATCCTTTTTAAGGGGTGGAGTGTTGTAAAATACCGTACCTTGGACCCTACCCTAGAAGTTTAACCTTTTGGGTTTGACCAAACTAAGTTAAGATTATAGTGATCCTAATAATGTAATGCATGAATAATGTAATATAATACGTCAAATAATTCATTTGGTGATAACAAGATGATAAATAACTTAATTGGATGCATAATGATGTTAATGGGCCTCTAATGGACCAGATGACAAAACCCATGTAAGAAATTCTTAAAAGTGGAAATAAACTCCAAATTCGTAATCTACACATTAAAATAAGTTTACATGTCAATTTTAATTTAATTTGGACAACCTTGAAATAATATGGTAAGTTAAGAGAGAGAAATTGCCTAAAAGGTATAATTACTAAATAAATATAATAAATAACTCCAAAAGTGGAAAATAATTTTAGATTCGTAATCCACATAATAAAATAGGCCTTTGGGTGAATTTTCACTCAATTTAGAGAAAGTTTAATTAAAAGTTGATATTAGGAGAGAGAAAGTATGAAGAACATTCAAAATATTAAATAATTATAAAAATAATTTCAACATCTAAAATTTATGGCAAATTCGTATTAAACATGTTAAACATGACTTGTGGGTCAAGTTTTATTATTTTTGGATAATCCTAACATCACTAATGAAGGAAGAAATAGAAAATGGTAATTAATTTATTTAACACATTAAAAGTTTCCAAAAGGAAAAACTAAGTGCATAATCAGAATCTACATGCATTAATTGATCTTTGTGCAAATTTACTATATTTAGTTAATGTTTGGACCCTCAATTTTCTTAGTAAAGAAAGTTAATCAAATATTATTTAAGTGCATAGTATTTTCTCGATTTCCTTGTCACGCTATTTGATTTCCTTTAATTTTCGGGCTTTAACCTGGACCCTCTGATTTTTAATCGAAGACACTCGGCTCATCTCCCACCTTGGGTAGGAGTCCAGCACAACCCATTTTGTGCAGGGTCCCGACTGCGATCTCCGCTCGGGTCTCTCTCCCTTTCCTTTCTTTCTTTCCCTTCATTTTCTTCTCCTTCACCATTCCTTGTGCTTCCCGAACCCAATGACCCTATAAAGGTAGGGTTGTGGTTGCCCCTTTCCAGTAGTGGCTGGGTGTCGCCTTCTTCCCCTGTTCTCCCATCTTTTCCCCTATTTTCTTTCCCCTTTCAACCTTCTCCCCCTCCCTAGACCATCGGACCTCCAGGAACTCGGTCCCTCACCTTCTTTGCACCACGAAGAATCTTTCCTTGGTGCTGGCCTTGACTCCCCCTATCCTGAACTATTTGGCCTAGAACCCACCTGCCACTATCGGTGAACGGTACTTCATTACTTTGCAACTGGACTCCTCGACCCTGGCTAGGTCTTCTGATCTTATGCTCGACATCTTTATGGGTTTTGAACAGCTGCCAATACCCAATTCCAACAACCAAGTGGACACCACGTTTTTCCCCTTTTCAGTTTGGTATCTGTCGATTCATGATCGCAGTGTTGTTTTCCCGCCTCCGGCCACCACCCAGCTCGAGTCTGGGGTGATTGAGTTCGGTTTGATCTCAAGAGATCGGGTGAGGGTTTCATTTTGTAGGACCTGCTTTGGTGGTGAGAATCTGACTTTGAATCGAACCTGTAGAGTTCTGTTTGCCTTTGTTCTTGCGAAGAAGATGACACATAGCCATTTTACATCTTTACCCTCATGCTTTACTGCTTTCGTTGTGTTTCTCGACCAGGGGCATTTTGGTAATTTCTCTTGGAGTTTGCTTCTTTTGCGGTCTGCCCTCTCTCCTGCTTTCTCACCTTTAAATTACTGACATGTAATTTCTTGATTGGACGAGATATAAAAATTAATAACCAATTAATTGTTGGTCAAAAAATATAAATAAATAGTTGTTGGATTCAGATAAATGCAAGCTTTCTAATGGTATTGTTTTTGTCACCTGAATCTGATATTTTAAAAGGATGATATAATGGATCTAATTAAATAAGATAATAACTTCTAAAATTCATAACTAATAATTTATAAGTCAGAAAAATATAATAATATATGTTTTGAACTCCTAATTTAATATACTAAAATATGGCATGGTTTTGGAAACCTAATTCGCATAATGGTAAAAAGGTGATTTTTAGGGTTTCGATAATGTACATGAAATTGATACAAATCTACCTATATGTTTAATAGGTTCTTTGGATGCCTAGGCTTGGACCTAGATGTGCCTTTGGATCATTTGAATCTAATGTTGAGGTATGATTGCATCCCACATTATTTCTATATTGAGCAATAAATATATTTCCTCTCTTAATGTATGTATGCATCCCCGATTATTCTTACTGAGCAATTAGCCTACTTCCTTCTTTCTCTTTGTCCTATGGACATTAGCCTACACATTGTCTTGTTATTTTGAAATCATGCTTCATGTGAAGTATCTTATTTTGTTATTGATCTTGTGATCATGGATATTCTCTTAGAATCTTATCTTGTTGCCTTGCTGCAATTTGGACTTTTGATACTATATGCTCACTGTGATGTGGAAGTTTACTTGGTGATATATGCCCACTTTGAAGTGGATGTTATATGTTGTATTGACCATTGTGTGATGGCAACATTGTTAATTTTGACTATACTTTTCTACTTGCCTCTACATTAAACATGCTATGTGATTTAGTAGCACTAGAGTAGTGTAATTGCATTGGTTTTGGGGTTATGTGCCCTTTATGCTTTTGGGATGGAGGTTATGTGCCCCATACCCGGGTTTTAGCTTTATGGGGGTTGGCCCAATTTCATATATATTGGGAGTTTCGTTATGTGCCATTCTCTATCAGGCTTCAGCTTTATGGGGGTTGGCCACCATTGTCTTTATATTGTTCTAGGGCTATGTTTATTTCACATGCTTGCAGGATATTTATTGTGGGGTGTGTGCCCTACTTGTGCTTTGTTTCCCACCATGGTAGTGGATTTATTTATGGCACAATCCTTTTATATGTTATTTTATGGCAAGTATCCCTTTTTTCATGTTACTTTTCTCTTGATACCCGTTTGGGTGGTACTTATCTCTTGCATGGGAAGCCTTTTATTTTGATGTCCCTATTTCCTTATATTGCTCAATTTGCTTTTTAGTATGCACATACCAACCTTTGTTGATGTCTCCTATTGTTTCCTTTTGTTTCTCTTTTGTTGGGGTATGCTTCCAACCCTAGGTGGAGGACATGGATGGCTTGACATGTGGACCCGGACTTAGTTTGTGACTAGTAAACACACACGTGCAACATGCATGTATAAAATGGAAATATTAAATTTATATAAATATTTCATGACAATGAAAAGGGGTCAATCAAAATGTAACGAAAGAGTTGTTATGTCCTATAAATCTTCAACATATCTAAAAAGTTTATCATTTTCCAAAGAAATGCAAATCTTATGTAAATTTATGATGGACAACACTAAGAGTTGCTTTTTCCTTATCATCCATTTTTGTAATATAAATTACTATACGATAATAATGGAATAAAATAAATCTAATGAAAAAAGTAATAGTTTTACATTTGTAAAGTTTTACCTTATCATTTCAATTGTATAGACAAACTTATTTGTGTGTGGTAAATATTGTCTATCATTTATGAAACATGACTTACATTGAAATATATTCCCAATTTGTGATTGAAGCTCATGAACACAAATTTAATAATAAAATCATAGTTCACTATTCCTGGTAATTTCTGGTAATTTATTTGGCTGATTCTCATTTATGCCTTGTCAAATAGAAGATAGAAGAAAAGCAGATTGAGGGAGATGGACGCATTGTAGAATACTAAATTACAACTTTGTCATTTTCATAGTATTTTTCTGTTCGTAGTTGCATTTTCCTTCATAAACTTGTGTGGAGACTATAGACACATACTTGACAGGCTAGTAAACCATGTGCACAAACATGTTTAATAGTCACATGCTAAGTGTGAATGACATTTTTTTCTTTTTGATCATCTTATATGTAGTCATTAAATTTTAGTACTTTTTATTCTACTCACCATAATAAAGTTAATTATTTCTTATATGAAAAAAATTAAATTTTAAATATAATATCACAAGTAATTTAATGGCCCAAACATTATTAGAATCTAACTCACCATCTATGGTCATGCATGAGATCTTCACTTAAATCATAATCTAAGATATATATATATAAAAGGTAGTTATATATTTTGATTTTTGTTATTATACTTGTCAAAGAGTTATTCAATGAACACTTTAAAAGTCAAAATGTATGTAAAATTGTGAAGAAACTATTACACTTACTATTCATACCCAAAAGAAAAGTATAAACCACATATGCACGTGTTTCTAAAATAAGTATAATTAACTTGTAGATATGACTTTGAAGTGATCAATTGTTCCTCTAACATCCTTCCTCTTTACAGTTTAATTTAGAGAGCAGATGGAATGGACCGTATACATAGTTGTAAATGCAAAATTAAAGTGTAAGAGCTTCATCTGATAAAGTGGATTACTAACATATAGAAAACAATCAAATAATAATGTTTGTATAAAAAATGTGTGTATTTTCTTTTAAAAATATAAATTCTTTACATATACATGTTTTTAATCTTCAAAATAATCATAATAAATTTAATATATGCAAACAATTTTAATGGCAAAATATCCCGTTTAGATACAATTTTCTTATACTTACTAATATTAAAAGAACTCAAAACATAAATACACTCCAATTTCTAATTTTTATGAAGTTTGGCAAAAGATCACACATTTAGGACATTGAGAGAAATAATTAACAAAATACAAAAAGTCAAGTATTTTTGTCTCTCGAAAAAATATCATAAATAAGTAAAAACTTACCTACAATATTTTGATGTACCAATACACCTAATTTTTTAAGTTTAACTTGTGTTGACTTATCTAGACATAACGATATAAAATATTCATTATAAAAGTATATGTTGTTAATTAATAAATGCTAAGAATACTCTATTGTGACGATACCCAATTGAGCATTGAATCTCGTGTATACGATTGGTCTAGTATAAAACAATATCATATGGATTTTGTTTCAAGGCTACAATTTTCTTACCTCAATGTTATCTCACATGTACACATTTATCACTTTGAATTATCAACTCTCATTGTAACAAATGCATGTTCATATATTGTAGTCCTCGTCAAAATAAGAAAATAGTAATTTTGAAAGCGTGATGGTTAGGGACGTCAAATCTTTTCTGAACCTATGGACCCAAATATATCCAATTAGTAAAAATCTATTTCTGTTTTAAACTTTGTCAAAGTTGTTCAAATTCAATCAAGTTGGTTCTGGGTAGTGATTTTCCATTCTAAGTCTAGTCCAGGTTGACAATTTTAGTCAATTCAAATTCTAATGAGGTATAAAATGTAATAAGTCATGAGCAATTAACAAAATTATATATTTCAAGTTGCTTGTATGAGTAAGCATTATAAAACGGGTCGCTGATATACTACCTTGTAAAAAATCTAATTCCAAGTCACTTCTGGGTTGGCCTATTCTGCAACCCGAAAGCGACTCCAAATTAATTTCTTAGCACCCTTGGTTACGTTGACATTTTCATACTACAATGTTAATGTTAGCAAGGTACTTTGTAAGTGCCAAAGTAGAAATTCAAATGGGTTATACAACAACAATTACATTTACAAAAGAAAGGTATGACCTTGAATTCCATGCACGCTCTGCACCATATTCTGCATCCTACTCATGATTATGGATATATATAACATTTTTTTATAAATAGCAGATGCATGTGAAACACAATGATGTTGCTGGCAGAGGGTGGCCTTAGTGCTTGTTGGGTTAGTATGTGTTTGCCTACTATATGCTCGACACTTCGGGTTGCGGTTGAAGAGTGATCTCATGTCTTTACAGGATAGTGCCAAGAGATAATGGAGAAACGAAACATATAAAAAAGAAACTAAGATGGTAATCACATGAACAAAGTAGCTGGCATGATATCCCACATTATACAAAAATAGAAACAAAAGAAACTTACCTTAGGTTAGGATTTAAAAACCTACGATGTGCAGCAGCTTCAAACATATTTAGAACTGATCTTCCCTACCTTGCCACATAATAGCTATCTGTAGTAATTTATTAATGAAAAAAAAAACCAAAATGATACACTTTGATAAAAATATTTTTGGGTATAACACCTCCATGAAAATATTTCCAAACTCCAACAGAATTGGAGCTTTTAATAAAAAAATAAAAAAAAATTGAAAACGCCAAATGAGTTGGCATTTTCACCCCTTGCCTTGTAGGTGAAAGCGCCAACCCATTTGGCATTTTCACTTATATTTATTTATTTTATTAAAAGCTCTAATTCGTTTGGCGTTTTTACCTGCTGTACTTAGAAAACATGAATTCATGTGGCGTTTTATCTCAAAAGTTGACTATTCTGCGAAATATTTTTATGAATGTGTTATACCCGGAAATATTTTTGTCAAAGTGTACCATTTTGGTTTTTTTTCTTTTATTAAAACTGATAATGATATTTAATAATGAATGATGCATGATGATGGATTATGAAAAAAGAGAGTAAAGTAGGGTGCAAGCGTTTGGCATATCATACAAGCTTTCCCCCTAATAAGAATATTTTTTAATAAGGAACACGTTAGTCGGATTGTAAAATTTCATACGGATCTGATGCTCCCAAAAATAATGTGGGTTACACAACACTCTGGCATCCAAAATTTCATACCATCATCTTCTTAAAGGTTTCCTTAATTTTGTTCTTCTCCACTCAGATTTTAGCTTCTAAAAGTTTTTATGCATTTCTTCTCTGGCCCATTTATCCTTTTCTATTAATCCTACATCTAAAGTGTATTCAACGTTGAACACTTACAGACTGTATTTTTTTTACTAAAGAGTACTTCATTTCTACTATAATAGCAGCGATGTACATTACATTACATGATACAGAAGAGGGAGAGGGCTAGTGGAGCTACAATTTTGTGTACAAAGAAGGTCTTGAGGGCCAAGAAAAATACAGAAAAAGGTTTGCGTCACGGTGGGTGATTCTATGCATTCAGCCCGTGCCGGTGACGCCCAGATCATGCTTGCCTTCCTCCCCTTTTCCTTCTCCGAACACGGGCCGACCTTTGTCGACGACGTCCTTCACCTTGTCCTGGAGCTTGTCTTGAACGATGCCCTCATCCTCCTTGGACTGAATCTCCATCTTGCTCTTGTTTTCACCGCCCTCCACTGACTCGTATGCCATCGCCATGAACACGTCTGGCGGATGATCTCCTTGTGCACCCGACATGATCATCCTCTCTCTCTCTCGGTATTCTCTCCAAATGTGTCAGACTGTATTAAATAACTGACTGTGAGCATATAAGATAAATCATTGAAAGATATATTACAGTTAATGATTAATAGCTTTAATCTAGTTTCTTCATCCTTCTTAGAGAGCGAAACATAATTTAAACTACCTCTCACATAAGATATAGTTGTTGTTTACTGTGTCCATTGTGAGATTGCATGGGTACTTGCATAGATGGGAAGGAATGACACGCCAGGTAGGAGGAAGCCAGGGACTGTGAACTCATATGTGTACTTGCATAGATGGGAAGGAATGACACGCTAGGTAGGAGGAAGCCAGGGAAGGAATGACCCTTTTAGCAGCCTTTTCAGTTGATCTCCTCGCCAGGGCTCTGTAGTGTGGAACCGCTTCTTGCTCTACTTTAAACTGAAATAAGGAAGACATACACATTTCTTATTTAAAAGGAATTACCTATCGGTGCTCTTGAGTTTGCAAATATCTACGCTACATGTGCGATTTGCACTGCTTTTCTGTGAGAAACTTACTCATAACTGAATCATTGTGCAAAGAACTTTGAGAAGAGTTGCAAACAAATTGAGAAGAGTTGAGTGGAGTGAGCATGCCTCAAGGAATGTCGACGTTGTTGCAGCAAAGTGGCTGGTGGCCACACCCTACGTGGTTGATAACAGAGTAGAATTCGTGAGATCAGACGGGAGGTGGGCACTCGCTGACAACTACCACGATATATTGATAGAGAGAGAGAGAGAGGTGTACAAAGGGGATGGTTAGGTTTATGGTCTCGCAGAGTGGGGAAGTCAACGTCGATCTTCTGGGAACGTGTATGGCATTCCGACGTAATGGGTAGTTATATTGTGAAAATAAAAGAAAATATAAAACAAAAAAAGTGAAAAAAGGAGAGAAGAGAGAGTCAAGGAGGTTGTTGCATTTTGAAAAGCTGCTTTCCTATTAGTTGAGAGTTGTTCAAATGGCATTTCTGTAAATTAGTAAAAGAACTCGCTCTTTTATAGTAGTATAGATGATGAAGGTTGGAGACAATCTTGAGGTGGTTTAGATTTCCTCTACATGGATCCTTATGATGTAAGTTTGTAACCCTTTGTTTTATAATTGAATATAGTCATGTTTTTATTCCGCTGCTATACTTTGGTCTTTTGATTACCATTATATAAAGATTTGAAAATTTTACACCCACTCCATCATTCCTTCTGAGTGTGTTTGGACTGGAGGTTTTATTGTTCAAATTTTTAGTAAGGAGGTGGTTTCACTTCTTTACAATGAGCTCCAAGAGAGAAGAGTAACCCCAACTTGGATAAACTCCATGACCATAAGATCACCTCAAGAAGAAGATAACATACTGATATCAAAGGGAATCTAAAGGTGAAGAAAACTCAAACCCTAGACCGAACAAGAGAGAAGAAAGAAGAAATGAGAAATGAGGAAGTTTCTTCTCACTTAGGTACTACCATGGTCAAACCATAGTCTCCAACCTTTATGAATAGAAGATCCTTAAGATATCCACCATGGTGATCCATAATCTCACGGCCAAGAGGAGAATGGAGGAGGTAAGGTTCCAAAGAAAAAATAAGATTAAGGGTGTAGAACCACTTACCAAGAAGGAAAACCACCAATAACCACAACAAATAAGATGATCAAGCTTAAGATCCCCACATGCAAAGGAAGATCATCCACCAAATAACCAAGGTCACCACCTTTTCTTATTCCATAAGCTCTAGGTTGAACACAAGGAAGAAGAGAGGAAAAGAGCTAAAAGAGATATTTTCATGTGAAAGAGAAAGTGTATATACTCAAGGGGTAGGAGAGAGGTGAAGATATGAGGTATCAAGGTATTAGAGAAACATAGGGACACTTACTCACTAAAGGATTGGCCATGAAACCACTCAAAACATGCATGCAACAAAGGCTGATAAGAAGAAGGTAGTGTAGAGACCACTACGGTCCACTACACCCCAAGGTCGAAACAAAACACATAGGTAGGTCACAACACCACCCAAGGTCACAACACATCTGAAGAACATAAAACCCTAGAAATCAAAACATAGAGAACAAGGCATTAGGTCACAACAACCATCGACCAAGAGAGCATTGCAGTCACAACACCTCAAAAACCATCACATACGGTCAATACACAATCAAACTCAAGTGTCCAATTAAAGCCATGCGAACCCTAATATCACCTCATGATGCCACCTCATCAACCAAAGTCCAACAAGGCGCCCCAAGGAATCATTCTCCCTCTGATGATGCTAAGGAAAAAAAGGAACAACCTACATGTGACAAATTGCAAGATAGACCCTCAACATGGGTAAGTTACAACATGGTCTAAACAAACATAACTAGCTCAAACACCAACCAAATAGGACCAAATTGAAAACATAAACACATCACAAGTTATTAAGGATCTCAAGAGATTGTATTAATGTTTAAGTATCATATTAAGAAAGCAAACACAAGCAAGCACTAAGCTAGGTTAGGGGCCTTACACCTTAAGAATTATCACAATATCAAAATTTAGGGTTTGGATACATGAACTCACAGCTAAAAGTTGAGATAATAAAATGATGAAATGATGTAGAAATTACAAAAAGAACCCCAACTATAAGGAGTCAGGAACACCCCCCTTAATAAAAAATTGAAGAATTAACATCCATTCCAAACACACTCAAAGGTATGTTGGAATAGGTATAAATTCTCCAAATTTATTATAATGGAATACAAACGACCAAAGTGTAGCATATGAATAAAAATAACTGACTATATTCAACTTTCATTAAAGATTACACAAGTACATCAAAATATCCCATTAGGGTTTACAACAAGATACAACAAAAAGGATCTGGACAAAGGGAAGTCTAAACTACTTCAAATCTTATCTCCAGAGCAACTTCTCCAAGTGATAGGTCCATGCCCAAATCTATGTTCTCCTGATTCAACTCAATAGCTTGTCCTAACCTGGGTGGTTGGGAAAAACACCCAGCAAAAGGAAAAGGAAAACAAAGTATGTGTCAACAAATATGAATAGGATATCAAGGTAAAGAAAACATGTAAATAAAGTCTAGTTTTCATCATAAGATGAAGATTTCAAGAGTATGAGGCTATTTTTAAATAGATGCTTGCCATAAAAAATATAATAAAATGTTGCATGTATGATAATTAGAATACCTTAACTAAGTAGGGTTTATGCACCTACCAGACCTCAACCTATAGGTGAGGGGAGAATTAATACATTCCCAGTCACCTACACATATTTTTATGGGGGAGAATAAGCCATTCCCCAAGGTGAATTAATACATTCCCTATCTATGGGTGGTTGTACATAAGTACCACTACTATAGATAAATAGTCCATAAAATCAACATGCTAAAAAATAATTCATGTCAAGTAAAAGCATCATATTAATTAAAACACGACAGTGGGGTATAAGACCTAAGAAAAAGAATATCATTACTGGTTTTGAAGCAATTTAACAAAAGAATCATGAATAGAGGAAATATGGTTCATATAGTGCCTCATTAGGGAATATACAGTTTGGTTTGCAAAGATCCCAACTTAGGGTTTAAGAAATGCACATACCTCTCTTACTGATATCAATTACTAACTTTCACCACTTTAATTGAGTCCAAGTTCCACTTTACCTATTTTCAATGTATTAACATGTATTAGAGTACATAATGCACATTAATGTATAAAAACCCTAATTTTAGAATTTTTTAGCAAAAATCAGATTTATATTCTGAAAATATCACCAATGAACTTATTAGGTTCTCCTGATCAAGAAAATATATTTTTATGTTAATTTTGGAGTTATGATGATTAAGATGTAATTTTTATGGATTTTATGCATTAAATTCATTTTACAAAAACCACCCTTGTCAAACCATGAAATTAGACCTTGAAAATATTTTTATTAGATAGAGATTAATTTTCCAATTCCAAAACATATTTATTTGTCAAATTTGTATAAGTGGATTAGAAGATATGAATTTTTCAATACTGGCCCATAAGAAATTGCCACATCATCAAACCGATCGAGATAATTGAAGAGAGAGGGAGAGGGAGAAAACACCATTTGACCCAAGATCAGGTTTGGAGTTGCATAGATAAACAAAATAGAGCTTCTAGAGAAAGTAAAATATCAAGAAATCAAAACCCTAGAAGAACATGGTAAATAAAGATGGAGATCATCGATTTTAAACATAGAAGCATGAGTTTTAAGCATGTCGTAAGCAATATATGAGAAGGGGGTTAACAAAACCTGCCTCTAGGAAGGTAAGAAGGTCCAATCAGCAAGGATATTGAGATTAGAAGGTCTGGTTGCTCCAATCCAAGCTCCTTTCTTGAGAAAAAATCACCTTCTCCACTTTAGAGGTACAAACCCTAGCAAAAGAGCATGGAGATGAGATGTTTTAGGGTTCTAGGTGGAGTCTTATCATGGGAAGGTCATGCATCTAAACTAGAAGAAGGTGGGCGGAATACTAACTGCATGAAAATAGGGAAGGAAAGGAGGATACTTACTAGTTTTGGTCAAAATCACCAAGGAGGAGCTTAAGAAATCCTAAATAGAGAAATTTGGAACCCTAGGTGCTTTCTTCACCAAGGTAGGCACCCTCTTTTACCTTGGGATAGAAACTTCATGTACAAATATATAAGGGACGATGCTATAAGCTGGGGGAAAGAGAAGGAGAGTATTTCTTCTTGGATTGGGAGGTGAGAAGGGGTAGACATGTCTTTATAAAGAAGGGGGCAAGTATGAGGTGTCTATGGGACTTTCCATGTCTCCTTAGGCTAGGGCTTCATGATCATGCAAGGGGACAGCTCATAGACTCTTCTTGTATATCAATGTTTGGTCCTAAAATCCCCTAGAGACTTATAGGCCATCCCCACCATCCTTCAAACAAAGAAATAACCCCATTGGTTGATATCTTTTAAAAATAAGCTCATTTATAAAGAGGGTAATCCCTATAATGCCCTTGGAGAGAAACACCTTCAAACAAAGGTGCAACCAGATGCCCCATGATTCAAAAGCTCAAGAATGGTAAGGGAATATCTAAGGATTATAATTCATGTGATAACTTGCAAGGAAAACCTATCAATTGGGTAAATTGCATAAAAGTCCAAAATATGCATATAATTGCATAACTTGCACAAACATCATCCAAATTGGACCAAACATGAAACTTAATCTTGTCTCATGATTTCAAAACACTTAAAATGTTAGATTAAGGTTTATAGTACTTAATTATGGAAATTAAGCTAGTTTAATATATTAAGTAAGGTTTGGGGCCTTACACTTCTAACATAGATTTATTTACCATTGTTTCACTTAAACGGTGATTTTACACTTTAGATCCTTAAATAAGATTTCACCGAGGTATTTGTGCATAAATCCTTCCATTGGTATAATTATTGAACAAATACTCACCAAACCACTATAAATTCCAAAATTTAAGCATCAAGGCTAAAAAGGATAGAAATGATAGGAAAATATTGGGAAAGAGCCAAAAAGAGAATATGTCAAAGTTTTGGTATGTTACACCAACCCAGCAGCCTTATTCTCACAGACCTAGGATTCAATCATCTTCCTTGCATATAAACATTACTTGCAACGTCAACTTATTTTTTCTGCATAGTTCCAAATTAAGTTGACTATGGGCACAAGTCATGTTTCAAGTCTTCTAAACTTTATACATATCATCCACTTTTGGAAACTTTATAGAAACTAAAATTCATTTTCATATCATTTCTATGATTATATAATAGAAGGTCAATCCATACATTCACCAAGTTGGTTGACTTCTCAATTGAATATGGAGCAACACTTTCATACTCATGAAAATTGCAATAAAATGATATCCAATCCACATCTAACTTTCTCATATATGTCAATGTGTACTTTATATTTGGTATGCAATCTTTTTTTAATCTAATAGAATTAGGTTAATTATTTCTTACCAACATGGCTTAGTTTAGAGTTAGAGTTACTCATTCTTCAGAGATATAATTTGTTGATTTCTTACAAATTATTGATTTTAAAGAAATAATGAACCCTTGAATATTGTTTTAGGGTTTACTTGTACATTATAGACAGAAATTGGGGTTTCTTTTTCATTCCTTATCTATCACAAAATTCGAATTGGATAGTGCATGAAAATCTACATTATTCTAATATATTATAACTTGGGTTTCAAAATACTAACTTACTCACTAACTAGAATCTGGGTTGTAACATGCACCTCTGAATTTTCACACACCTCATGTCAAATAATAAGAAAATATAGAAATAATGACAAATACAAGCACATAGGAAAAGGAGGAAGAAGAGGATAAGAATTTATAAGATATTATAGATAACCAAAAAAATAAGAGAAAGATCATGCACCATACGGTTACACATACTAAATCAACTATGAAAATAATAAATGCACAAAATGCATATTATTAACCACAAAGTTACAAACATTAACAATTTTTTATCTAGATGTTGTATAGGTTGGACCTTAGCTCATATGAAGAATTCACGATCAATGACTAGTATGGATGGCATGATATGAGATTAGCAAAATTGGACCTAACATGGTCTAGAATATATCATTCGATAATTTGTTAGGCCTAAATACTTAGCACTAATTTATCCTACATTATATGTAATTCAACATAACATAACCTAGATTATATATTTGAGAATATTTTAATGTTATGGATGAGTTGATATGAACGTGATATGAGAGAAATAATTTTTCCTAACATGAGGTGTTTAGTAAGGATAATACAAGATGTGAGGAGATGATCATAATTTCTACTAACTCTCTAATGAAGACCTTATTAAGTCCTAAATCAAAAACATGGATTATATTGTCCAATTCTTTTTGGTCTCACATAATCTTGTCCAACAAAAACAAGCTTCCCCTAATTTCCCTGTCAAGTTGACTTGTAATAGACCTTGTTTTACCAAATATGCATAAAATGGAAGAAGGTTATTGCTAATTGATGTAGTAGCTAAAATTTGGTGATGTCAACAACTACTATGGAGGTATGAAGAATGATATGATGGGAGGGAAGAAACTAGGGAGGGAGGGAATTGCAAGACATGGAGTGACATTTTACATGAAATAGGAAGGTAAATGGTTTTTCTGAAGGTTTCATAAAAAACCATGATGGTTAGATAAAGAAAAACATTGTGACAAGTTTATCAAGTACATTGTTTAACATGAAATCATCAAGGTTGCTCATACATAATAGTATTCAATCATGATCAACTCCTTAGTTTCTTCTTAAATAGATGTCGTCGTGTACCAATGCTAGTCCCCATACTTTTGGCAAAAGTAAAGGTAGAACCCATATAGATAAATCATTCAATCAAAGTTAAAGTTATACATATATACTATTCATGAATCATCTTTCGGTAAACAATTCACTTGGAAGGGCCATGTAACTGACAAATGAAACCACTTGAAGAAGTAAAATGTGACAGAAAATAGTATTGAAACTACAACACTAGCTAATCCATGTCAGCTATCAACTAAACAATAGTAATTATTGTTTCACTCGCACTCATGGGCCTTTCATCCTACAATGTGGACCATTGAGCACAGATATCGTATGGATGCTAACATAATCTATTTTTTAGTGAAATGTGTTTATCCATATGGAATAACATTATAAAGATAAAATATTCACTTGGAATACTTTTCTAAATATCCTAATGAAGTAGCTATGATAAGACGGTCCTTAAAGTAGTCCTAGAATATCTCTTTCCCCTTATCTTAAATCTCTATTTATGTCTCTCCCACAAGTACCATTATTTGTATTATGACTTAACCGATGGATGAGTAGAGAACCATTATCGTTAAGCTGTAAACTTATACAACTATTTGATGTGAGTCCTACCATGTTTAATTAGTTGTTCATTTTCATTTTCTTTATATTTACTAACTTGAGAGACATGAAACATAATTTTTTAATATTTAATTATTTACAATACAACAAAATCTTAAAAAAGTTAGGGACACGTGGTCAGGGAAAGTAGCCCTAGGTAGTTTGGTAATATTTCTCAGGACATATCCTTGACTAGTAAGAACCACGTCCCTGACCGTTAGTTCTTCTGAAAAACAATATAAAGCTACTTTTTTTGTACTGTCCAACCCTAATCCATTCTTCCTCCCAACCGCGGCGCCCCTGACACCTGACAGTTCAGTTCCACACACTTCGTGTCTCTCCTGCGTGTGAGAAATGTTCTCCTTCTGGACTCTGCTCTCCATCGCAACTTTGACCAGTCCTTTCTGACCGTGCTTATGATTCGTGATCCTCCTTACTTCCGGCCATTCTCGCCTCTAAGGTTTGCTTCTATCCTTTCCATTTCAATTCTTTTACCTATTTTATATCTCTCCCAATTCTTCCTCCCTCTCCCGATTTACTTTTTTGGCAATGGACAAACCATAAATCTGCGCATGATACTAAGGTCTCGCAAGGATTGTAACTTTCTTGGAATATCAATTTTTTACTTTACAGATATGGTACTTTCCATTCCCTACTCACCTTGAAGGTTTCCTAGCAACAGAAGCGATACAATCTAGGCTCCACGCAACAGGTGAAAAGACGAGCACAAGACTAGATGGCTTCCTTTTAGGATTCATACTTCATCCACAAAGCGGAAGCAACTAGTCCGATCTTCTCTAATACCGTGGTGAGTTTTATTCTATTGATCGCTAATTAGTGACAAGATCGTTCCAGAGAGAAAGACAATCAGGGAAAGTTGTTTTCTTTGTATTACATTAAATTTTTAGAATTGTGCCTTTTCATATTTTATATTGATATGCATGATTGTAATATTACAACGTGGAATCTTTTTCTTTAATTTCCTAATCCATCGACGAAAAGTCCACATTGTGACATTGATGTTGAATATATTTCTTCTAAAGCTGATATTATTTATTTCGCAGTGTAGGATGTTGCACACTTCACAAAGAACAAGGACCAATGGAAACACTAAAGGCCCCAAGAAAGAAGTAGCAAAAATATTGTTGTAATAATGCATGAAGTAAACTTGTTTAAGAAAAAAATGATTATATGTAGTGTAAATCAAATGTTAAACAATAGGATATCATGCACAATGTATGTAAATGTTATGTCAAAGTGGTATTGTAAGATATATCTTTTTTTATAACAAACATGATCCTCCAGTCATGTGTATTATGTGTATACATTATAATTGAAGGTTGAATGCAATATTAGTATATGTCAATACTTATGTTATTGTCATGTGATGAGTGGTGGGTATGCTCTCATGCCGTGCATATTAAAAACTCTTTGCGTGTGCTAACATAAATAACTAAAAGTCAATGGGCATTTTTTACTATTGGTTGATGATAGGCTTAGAAGTCTAATTCAGTTTTTATTATATGAACTGGTCAAGGCTTCTATGGCTAGTGGTCAGGGATAGGATCTGACCAACAATCATTGGTCATCGAGCTTTTGATGAGGGTACACTAGTCAAGGAATGGCCCTGACCATCATATTTTGGTCAAGGATTCGCATCTATTGATCAGGGATTCATCCTTCAGTTTTAACAAATTATGTAGTAGTGTTTATTCATGCTTATTGAGTTGCTTAAATATTTCTACTCATGAAACAAGGATATTGACAAACATGAGAAAATTTTACTATTATGGATGAGATGAGATGAACTTGAGATGAAAGATCATAATTTATCCTAACATGAGGTGTCTAGTAAAGATAACGTATGATGCGAAGATTTGATCGTAACTTGTCCTGTTGTTTCACCAGTGAATACCTTATTATGTCATAATCACAAACTAAAATTATCCAATCCTCCTTGGTATCCCATAATCTTATCCAATAAAACCTAGACTCCCCTAGTTTCCCCTCAATTGACTTGTAATAGACCTCATTTTACCAAATCAAATGTCATTTGGTTTTCATGAAAAATATTATAGGAGAAAAACATTACAACAATAAATAAGAACTAATAAATAAAAATGAAAAAGATAATCATAGGAAATGAAAGGGGTTAAACTCTCTATATGGTGCTATTTTTACTATTGGTGGTGGTGTAAAACAAGAAATGATGGATGAAGTTTGTTGTTATTGATGTAGTTTCTACATTTTGGAGTGATTTTAGCAAACTACTATTGTGGTATGAAAAAAGATATTGTGGAATGGGAGAAACAAGGGAGGGAGGGAGTTGTGATACATGGAGAGACACTTTACATTAAATAGAAGGATGGGGAAATGGTTTTGATGAGGATTTCACAAAAAAAACACAATCGTTCTATACAGAAAAATGTTGTGACAAGTTTATCATAGAAAATTTTTAAAACCATTGGGGTTATTGATCCTTAATAGGTCTTAATCAAGATCAATTGTTGAGTATCTCCTTTACTTGATGTCACCATTTATTAACGCCCCAATCCCCATACTTTTAGCAATGATTAAGATAGAGTCCATAAATAAAAATCTTTAAGCAAAAGTTAAAAGGATGTAGATATACAATTTATGAAACATCTTTAGATAAAAAAAATTCACAAGGAGGACCACCTCATTGATAATGGAAATCATCTAAATAAGTAATGGGAAAACAAATAGTATTGAGAGTACAACACTAACTATGCTAGCTTAGTATAAACTAATCAATAGTTTATATTGTTTCACTGGCACTCATGGGATTTTCACCCTACAACATGGACCATTAAGTATAGAGACCAATTGGATTCTAATATAATAAATTTTTTTATTGATAATGTGTTTATCCATATAGAATAACAATATGAAAAAAAGATATTCAATTGGGATATTTTTATGAATATCATGATGAAGTGGCTATCAGAAGACAATTAATGTAGTTCTATAGTATTTTTATCCTCTTATCTTGTATATCAATTTATGTTTCTCTAACAAATATGAAAATACCATTATATGTGTTGTATCTTAGTCCATGGACGAGTAGTGCATCTTTTTTTAGGGTTTAAACTTATACAACTATTTTATGTGGGTCCTACCATTGTTTTCTATATGAACAAAATTCGTTGTTAATTTTTGTTTTTTGTATTTGTTAACTTGAGAGACATACACAAGAATATTTTTTATTTTTGAGCTATCTATCCATGTTGGTTGAGTTGCTTCAAATATATTTATTCATGAAGCAAGGATACAGATACACCATTGGAAAATGTTACTATTATGGATGGGATGGGATAAAAATGATATGAGATGAACATGAGATGAGAGAGCATAGTTTATAATAACATGAGGTATCTCGTAAGGATACAAGATGTGAGAGATGATCATAAATTTTCCTAATGTTTCTGCAACAAAGACCTAACAAGTCCTTAATCACAAACATGGATAATATTGTTTGATCGTCATTTGTCTCCCATAATCTTATCCAATAAAACCTAGCTTCCCCTAAGTTAACTTGTAATAGATCTCATTTTACTAAATGAAATTTTATTTAGCATTAATGAACAATATTATACGAGAAAATCATTCCAAAAATAGAGAAAAACTAAGAAATAAAGACAAAAAAGGGAATTCTAGGGAATTAAAGGTGTTGTATTGTGTGTATGGTGTTGTTGATAGTGTTGGTTGTGATGTCCAACATGGCAGTGATGAATGTAGTTGTTGCATTTTGGTGATGTCAGAAACTACTATAGCACATGAAAAAAATATGGTGGGAGGGAAGCAACTAGGGAGGGACAGAATTGCAAAACACATAGAGACATTTTACATGAAATAGGAGGGGGAAATGACTCTTTTAGGGTTTCAAAAAAACCACAATGGATCTATAATGAAAAATATTGTGTCAAGATTATCAAGTAAATTCTTAAACATATAAATGATCTAGACTTTTGATACTTAATATCCCTCAATCATGATCAACTCCTTAGTTACTCCTTGATAGATGTCACCATATACCAAAGCTAGCCCCCATACTTCTATGAGTGATTAAGGTAGAATCCACGAAGATAAATTGTTATCTAGAATTAAGAAGAGATACAATTTATGAAACATCTGCAAATAAACAATTCAATAGGCAGGGCCACAGTCATTGACTAACAATGCTAGGTTAGCTATGAACTAATCAATAGTTTTTATTGTTTCACTCACACTCATGGGATTTTCACCCTAAAATAGACCATTGAGTATACACACCATATGGTGGCTAACATAATATATTTTTGTTATTGATAATGTGTTTTATCCATATAGAATAACATTGTCAAAGGTGAGGGTGATGTAGGTGAACCTTACGTATCAAGAATGCTCTTTTTATGGATGGACTACATCACAATTTAATTAGTGTTAGTCAACTATGTGATAATGGTTACCTTGTTCTATTTACTTCCTTTGAATGCTTGATTGTAGATTCCCTCACCTACCAAGTTATATATAAGAGAACTAGAAGTGGTGATCTTTATATTATTGTTCTTGACTCTTTTAAGCCTATTGTTGGTAGATGCCAAGTAGTCAATTCGATTGATATTTCTCTTTGGCACCGACAGCTTGGTCATGTAAAAATGCATCAGTTGATGAAGTTGAGAAAAAAGGATTTAGTCAAGCGACTTCCTAAATTGGATTTTGAAAAGGATGAGGAATGCCAACCTTGTACCCAAGGAAAGCAAACCAAGTCCTCTTTCAAATCCAAAGGTGTCCTTAGTACTAAGAGAGCTCTTGAGCTTCTTCACATTGATCTATTTGGACCAATGAGAACTCAATCGCTTCGTGGTTCCAAGTATTGCCTTGTTATTATCGATGATTTCTCTAGATGTACTTGGACCTTCTTTCTCATTTCTAAGAGTGATACGCTTGATGTTTTCTTGAGCTTTTGTAAATGAGTTGAGAATGAAGTTTCTTGCTACATTATTTCCATCCATAGTGAACATGGGGGAGAATTTGAAAATGAGCTTTTTGAACATTTTTGTCAAGAATCTGGTTATGCACACAACTTCTCTTCAACTCGAACACCTCAACAAAATGGGGTTGTAGATAGGAAGAATAAGTCTTTACATGAGATGGCTAGGACCGTGCTTCTAGAGTATGATATTCTAAAGAAGTTTTGGGCTGAAGCTGTTAGTACCTCACGTTTTGTGCAAAATTGGGTTTTTACTGATCCTTCTTTGAAGAAAACCCCCTATGAAATATAGCGTGGTAGGAAGCCTTCTAACGAGTATTTTCATGTTTTCGGATGTCCTTGTTTTGTTTTGAATATGAAAGATTTTCTGTACAAGTTTGATCTAAAATCTTACAAGGCTTTCTTTCTTGGCTATAGCACTACTAGAAAGGCTTATAGAGTTTTAAATGTTGATCTTGCTAAAGTAGAAGAATCCATAAATGTAAAGTTTATTGAGACTAACCCCTCTATTCCCAAAGATATTGTTCCAAATGATGATGTTTCAGGTGAAGTAATTCCTATTCTAAAAGATCTCAACATCACCCAAAAGGGAAAAGAGGTAGCTACTCAAGAAGAAGAAAAGGATGATGCAAAGAAGGACCCAACCACCTAGTTTGCTAAGAATCATCCAATGGCGATGATTTTAGGTGATCCATTTGAAGGAGTGAAGATGTGAGTTGCAATCAACAAAGAACAAGCCAACAACGCCTTCATCTCACAACTCGAGCCTAAAAATGCCAAGGAAGCTCTTGGGGATGACGAGTGGATCCTAGTTATGCAAGAAGAGATGGAGAAATTTGAAAAGAACAAAGTTTAGACCCTAGTGCAAAGACCAAGTGATAGAAAGATCATTGGCACCAAATGGGTCTACCACAACAAGCTTGATGAAAGAGGAAAAGTGGTAAGGAATAAAGCAAGGTTAGTGGCTCAAGGCTACAATCAATAAGAAGGTATAGATTTTGATGAAACATATGCACCTATAGCTAGACTTGAGTCCATTTGTATGTTGCTTGCCTTTGCTAGTTATAAAGACTTTCTTCTGTATCAAATGGATGTTAGCATGGGTACAATTGAGGAGGAAGTGTATGTTGCACAACCTTCGGGCTTTGAACATGATAGTTTAACTAACCATGTTTATTTGTTGCAAAAAGCTCTCTATGGACTCAAACAAGCACCTAGGGCTTGGTATGAGAACTTAAAGAACATTTTGTCAGATCATGGGTATATCATGGGAAAAGTGGATTCTACCTTATTTCTAAAGCACACTTCTAACAATTTTTTTATAATACAAATATATGTTGATGATATCATTTTTGGTGGAATTAACCTTGATCTTTACAAAGAATTTAGTTATCTTATGCAGAGTGAATTCGAGATGAGCATGATGGGTGAACTCACATTCTTCCTCGGCTTACAAATCAAGCAAACAAAAGATGGGAACTTCATCAACCAAGTCAAGTACACAAGTGAACTACTTAAATGCTTTAGGATGGAGAACAACAAGCTGATGGATACACCCATGTCAAACACTGCCAAACTTGACAAAGATGAAGAAGGTGAGAAGGTAGATGAGAAGCTCTACAGAGGTATGATTGGAAGTTTACTTCACTTAACTGCATCTAGACCTGATATAATGTTTAGTGTTAGCTTGTGTGCTCATTTTCAATCAAATCCTAAGAAATCACATCTTATAGTTGTTAAGAGGATTTTTAGGTACTTAGCCAAAACCCAAAATTTTGGACTATGGTATCCCAAGTCAAGGGACTTTACTCTTACTTCTTATAGTGATGTGGATTATGTCGGGTTCTTAATTGATAGAAAGTTCACTATTGGCACTTGTTTCCTCCTAGGACCATGCTTAGTGTCTTGGTTCTCCAAGAAACAGAACATAGTGGCATTATCAACCATTGAGGCTGAATATGTTGTAGCCAGGATTTGTTGTGCCCAAGTCCTATGGATGAAGAAAATGCTCCAAGACTTTTGACATAATTTTTGATGTTTCTCCTATCTATTGTGATATTACTAGTACTATTAACTTGTCATATAAACTATCTTGCATAGTATAGATAAACATATAGAGGTTCACTATCATTTTCTCTGTGATCACATTGTCAAGAAGGATATCTATATCACGCATGTTGACACGAAAAATCAGTTGGCGGACATTTTCACTAAACCTCTAGCTAGAGAGAAATTTAACTTTATTAGATCAAAATTTATTATAACTACCTTGAATGAATCTGATATTCCTTCTAGCTAGTTGTCATCTATCCTATATGTTTTACCTCTGTTTTGATCATCTTTGCTTGCTATTATGCTAAAAATCAGTTTTTCATGTTCATTTTGCATTTTTTTCTCTTATTTTTAGGTATTTTTTGCAAATGCATGTTTTATCACAAAATAGTACCTAATGCAGAGTGATATGTGCCTACGTATGTTAAAAATACATAATGGACTAGAAAAATAAATTTAATTAGCACTCAAATGGCAAGAAACTAAGTTTCTTATGTTTAGGTCAGGTTGACCATCGGTCGATTTGCCAACTCGACCGATCGGAGGCCGAGAGCTTTTTAAAAAAGCTTATCGATTGAGTTTTCGAGTTCAAAAAACTCGATCGATGGCCAGGCTGAAGCAATCTTAAGTTGGGATCGACCGACTATTCTCCCTCTCAACTAGAGAGAAATCGACTGATTCCACCTCCATATGCCCTAATCTCTCTACCCTTTCCCTAACTCTCCTCAACTTAGCCCTAATACGACCTAGCTAGACCAACCTTGACCTTCCCCTTTTCTAACCTAGGTCTATGGATGTTTTTAGTGGTGAGTTTTTAGCTTTTCTCTCTCCTTCCTCTCTTTTTCATCTCTATGGCATCTAATAGGAGGAAGAGAGCCACCCCAGCTAATGAACCATCTTCTTCATCCTCCTCCCGCATGATTCCATTTGATGACACTCTTTTTGTCTCAAATGAGGTGGTAAATAGGTATAAGGAGCTCCTTCCCCATAATCCTTTCCCTTTTCGTGCCCTTTTTGAGCCTAGACCGAGAATACAAGAGGTCATAGATTAAGTAGTGGAGTTTCTTAGCATTCACCATCTCTCTGCCTTGGGTGTTAAACGTGCGTACTACAACAATTCCATCACTAGCACGAAAGTGGTTCATGAATTCTATGTTAACTTGCATTGGAATTATGACACCCTCGTACCCCTACCTAATACTCAAGTAGTCCTCACATCCATGATAGTCGGGAAGAAATTCCAAGTCTCATAGGATACCCTGAACATATTTTTCTTAGGTACCAATGAGACTGACACCTGATATAAGGATTACCCTAAGTATTTTGACCTTGTTGAGCCAGAGGCCTTCTGCAAGCAATATGATCTCACTCTCCCTGATATTCATAGATTCTTGAAGAAGCCTCAATTTCCTTATAAGAAGAAGTCCACCCTTCCCTCCTCTGCCATGGATCTTAAGAGACGCATCCTTGCCCTAGTTGTTAACTGCAATATCCACCCCAAGAAGAATCAAACAGAGAATGCAAAAAACACTGCGGTGATCATGTATTGTCTCTTAGGGAATGTCAGAGTCAAGTGGTCAAGATATATCCTCCACCATATGACCTTCTTTGACTCAGGCAAGAACACCCATGGCACCCACCCTTCCTACCCTACCCTGATTTGTGGTCTATTCTAGCTTGCCACTAGAAAATCTCTTTTCCGTGACTTTCATTACAAACCTACCTGAAAAGGAGTTTGTATCAGTGAGACCACTCTTCAGAAGTCCATGTTTATCCTCTCCTCCACCACATTGGTGCCTCTACCTCTGCCTCTACCCAAGAACCTCCACCGCCTCAGCCCTCCTGACCTGTCAGTGTCTCGTTTCATGTATCAAATGAAACCCTTATGGGCTACATGATGCATCAATAGGCGTACAACCTTCAGGTTCAGGGGCAAATGCATCAAGACTTATGTTCAATCATCTCCAACATGAACATGTCATGTGCACATCCCTACCTAGCCTACTAGCCTACCCAGGAGGTGATTGTGCATCCTATGCATATAATCATTTTTACCCTGCCCCTCCAACTGTTCCTTCTGCTGCTACACCCCCTGTTGTTGGTGGATCTACCCCTGGTGTGCTATTTCTTCCTGTTGGCCCCTTGACCACTCTTGTTTCCAATGTCAGTAGTTCTTCTCCTTCCTTCCTACACGCCAATGAGCTCCATGCTTTTGCTTTGCCTTGGGATGAGCACAATGCTCATTGGCCTAGTAGTGGTTTTAGTCCCTCTGTTAATGAAGAGATGCCAAACCAGGTTGATGAGGAGGCTACTATGTTGATGAGGTTGCTGGTGATGATGAGGATGATGGTATTGCATCTGATGATGATGGCTCAGATGGCTTTTTTGGTGACTCCAGTGATGAAGGCACTGCTGTTGCACCTTCAAATGGAGATGACGACTATGATCTTGATGCTTTTGATGTGGATGATGATGATGTTGTAGACATAGATGGCTTAGATGTCTAGTTTCTCTTAGTTTTTAGTGTAATTGTTGATCATATATATCTTTCTAGGCTATTTTGTATTGGAAACATCTGGGCACATGTTCTGAGTTGTATTATTTTATCATCTTAACTATCATCATTTTGGGTTATAGTTTTTTTATGAGAACTTGCTTTCTAGGTTGTAATCTTAATTAAGTGCATCCTTACTCTTTGATTTATGATATCTCATGAGTTGGTGCTATGTTTTACCATATTTTGATTATGACTTAGATTGTTTGTTTCTCTCATCTCCGTTTGGTGTATGCTTTGAGTCTGCATGTTATAGATGTATGTTTGGTTGTGCTTGGACAAGACTTATTTTTATGCTCTTCTACCCCTTTTCTTTTTTGATAATGTCAAAAGGGGGAGAGAAATTCAATGTTTTTGAAGCCCAATCATATTGCTTTTATTACCTATGTGATCCTTTTCTTGTTCATTATATGCTTTATCATGTGACTTGCTAAAGGACCATATAGTATATATATGTCATGTTGCTTTGTGTAGATAGACTAACCATGTAGGTTAGAGTAAGCATAGATTGAGGGGGAGCAATTCACATTGTTCAAATCTTTAGTCCCCTTGCAATTCACAAGGAAAATGTATAACTTCAATATCCCTTTTCAATATTATTGAGAAATGATTCGTCATTGTCAAAAAGGGGGAGAATGTTGACTTGAGAGTTATACATTGCCCATATTTTGATAATGACTTAACCACTTCATTCCTATGTATCAAATATGATTGTTCAATATTGATTTCAGGCTTTAGGTACATGAAAAGGATCAAATTACACAAGCCCTAGCTTGTTCAAGTTCAAGTCAAATGCAATGCAAGTGTGCAATTAGGGAAATGACTCCAAATGACCTTAGATGATTTTTGTAATCACTTGTATTGATGATATGACTTGTAACTAAGATGAAAAAAATATTAGGGACACTTAATACCAAGGTTTAATCACTCAGAAGTCAAATTAGAAAATTTATCAATAAGGAATGTAATCAATAAGGAAGTTAGCACTTGATTTAGACAGTATCCTCCAAATGAATCAAATTCAATCATTTACTCATTCAATGAGTCATTTTTCAGGTTCAACTAACCCCTTTTCAAAATATCCTTCTCAACAAGAAAATAAGCAAGAAATCAAGATTTGAGGGGGTACCAAATGAGTACTCGACAGTAGCAGGTATTAAAGAATCTATACATGAAATCTTAATGAATTTGAAAGAAATTGTATTCAGAAGTAATTTGTATGGAGTTTGAAACGCATTCATTTGTGTAAAAGGCCTAAAATGTGTGACTGCTCAAGATATCATCTCACCACCTTCTTAAAAATAGTTGACACTACACATCATATAGCTAAGTTGACGGAGCCTCTTGATTTGTGTATCACAGAACTCGACCGACCGACTCATTGAGCAAATATAATTTTAGCTTATAGGTCGAGTTTCCCAGAACAAACTCGATCGATAGTTTGAAAATTGTTGTTTTCTTTTAGTTGATCGGTCGAGTTACCTTTATTGAAACTCGACTAAATGTACTGTACAGAAAATACAGAAAAAGTGATTATAACCATTAGTGAGTTGTTTTGGATGAAAATAGATGGGATGCATTGTGGAAAATGGCTATATTTTGACCCTAAGTGATCCCACACTCAAGGAAACACCCCCAGCTATAAATAGGACCCCTAGGAGTTCATTCCAAGTTTGCTCATTCATGCTATTCTAAGTCCTTGCTATAGTTGAGTGTGTTGCAACTCTTGGAGCCTCTTTCTCTCTCTAATTTACACTTCATTTCATGATTATGAGTGAGATAAATCTTCCATACCCCCTTTCCTCCATGAAGAAGAGGTAAAGCAAGCTACTCTGAGTGAAGGTGGTGATGTTGTTGGACTTCTTCAAGTTTGAAGAAGAGGTGAAGAGCTTATCCAAGAGAAGGAGAAGGCAAAGGCTGAAGATATAAGAAGAGTAAAAAAAAGTCCTTAAAGGAGGAAGACTTGTTCTAGAGTGGGTAAGACCTTGGAGAAGGCTGAAGACTCTTGGAAAAGTGGGTAAGTCCTTGGTAAGGTGAAGTACTCTTGGTGGTTGGATGGGTAAGTCCTTTAGTGGTCTGTTTTGTAACTCTTATTGGTGATGATATAGAGAAAATAACTTGCAAAGTCCTAGAGGTTGACCTCTCTAGGTAGTGTACTTACTCTCTCCTAGTTTGGAGAGTGGAACCACTCTACATGACCTTGTCAAGTGCTTTCTATCAATTCCGCTCATCCTTACTATGCTTGTTAGTTAGGACTTCAAATTGCACTTAAGATATTGGTTTTTATTTGATATAATTTGAAGGTCTAATCTATCTTGTGAGAATTTTTGAAGCTCTATTAACCCCCCCTCTAGAGCCCTAGATCCAACACTCATGTGGTCTTGTGAGCATCTGAACTGCTATCAGGCAATCTAATTCAATGGTAACTCCAGTACATCTCTTATTCACATCATAAGTTAACACAAAATGAACTCCTCTCAACTTGCCTTTTGTTGCATTATTTCCTTTGAACCTATCACTCTGTCAAACCATCCATGTCCCTCTACTATCTTGAATGATGAAGGTTGTTGTAAATATAACTTGCCCACTGTTGCATTAGTATTAATTTTTAGCATTAGTTGGAAGGTGGCTCCCAATCAGTCTTTCGATGCTGACCAAGTTGTAATGATATGGTATGTCTCTTTCTTTATGTAGTGGATCTGGTGTGTCAAAGATCTAGGCTTGTTCTTAAATACACGAGCATTCCTACTCTTCTAGATACACCAACTTGCCACCGCAAACAATAAAATTGATCTGAACTTCATTGCAATTGAGGTGTGATTTAGGTGCGTCTTTTATTCAAATTGAAGAAGTTCAGCCTTTTGGATCTATGAATGATACCTTCCCACACACATTTTTTACATGAGCAGTCTCTAAGGGTGTAAAGATCAGTGTCATCATTTTCCTTGCACCTGCCACATAATCCATCATCAATGAGATTCCTGGATTTTCTATGAACATTGGTTAGAATGTCATCATGTCCCACAAGACAAAGAAACATGCAGACTCTACTAGAAATCTTCACTTTCTAGATCAGGCTCCAAGGCCAAGTACTAAAATGTCCCTCCCTCAGAATAGCATATGTTGTTTTAGTAAAGAAATTACCATATGTCGAGTGTGACACATATTCACCACCTCCTTCCATTAGGTGTGTCTACCTTCAATATAGTACCCACGATATCCAAGGAAGGTTTTCATGGAGAAATTATGTATCCCAATTGTCATTCAACAAGAATACTAATCGAAGGTCCTGCATTTTTTCTAGTACTGGCTTAGTGACGTAGTTCTTGAGCACTTTTGCCTCCTTCCACCAATTATAATGTCAATCTTTAATAGATTCACCATTGACAGATTGTGTATATGCGTTATCTAGCACAAAACATTTTCCTTCTAGAGTAGCCTTCCTAAACATGAGATGGAATCATCTTAGGTTCACAAAAATTCTCATAGTGCTCTTTGATCCATTTGTTCCAAATGGTATTTTCCATGTTTTTCACTAAAATGCTCATAGTGCTCTTTGATCCATTTATGCCAAGTAGGGTTTTTCCAAGTTTTTAACCTCCCACAAGCTCTTCAGTAACTACCGTTTGTTCCACTATCTCATGGACCTGATGCTTAGGAAACCCTTGTTCTTCATACAGGTGAGCTTTCCAAGCAACAAGCAAATAGGGTGTTCGTTGTCATTACCCCCCAAATAAGTATCTAGATAGATCCATTAATTCGATCACAAAGATTAAGAGGGATATTTGTCATCTTCATGACATAGGTTGGAATAGCTATCAAGGTGTATTTAGCCAATCAAACTCTTTTCTAGCAAAAGGAACCTGTTTGATCAAGCATTGATATGTTTGTTCACCTTGTCAAGAACATCAGAATAAGTTTGGGTGTTGACCTGGGTATGAAGTATAGGAACCCCCAGGCATCTCCTAAGATCTTCAGTATATTGATAACCACTCACTCTGGTAATGTTTTTCTATTTGTAGAATGAGTGAAGGTTTTGGAGAAATAAATTCTTCTTTTGGTTACTAATATGGATTGAACTGGTGCCTTTTCAAAATCTCTAAAGAAGATCATAATAATCTTCATTTGGTTGGTACTTGCTTGAGGAAACATAAGTAAATCATCAACAAAGAAGACATGGAAATAGACGGTCCTCTAGTTGACCATTTCACTGGCTTTCATCTTTTAGATATGACACTCTTATGTATCATTTATCTTACCTCTCCAAGAAAAGGAGAAAGAGATATTGCAATAATGGATCTCCTTGACAAAGACGCCTTCCATCTTTGAACGCCTTAGATGTCTTACTATTTTAGGAAATGGTAATGTCATCCACCATCACAAAGTCCATTATATATATACTTATATTGTTTGGTATACTCGTACGCTTCATATATAAATAATGAAACCCCAATCCATCTTGTTGTATACTTCAGTAATGACAACTTTTTCAATCTCTCTACAACCAACGTGGATGTAACTTTGAGGCAAATATTGTTAAGAGATATGGGCCTAAGTTTCTCACACAGCTTGAGAATATCAACATTCAGGATAATCACTATCTTTGAGTTACAAACGTTATTAGCGAGAGGATTTTCTTGTGGATCACTTGTCATTTTCCTCACAACAAACGCCCCTACTCCTTTCTAGTTACTTAGTAAGAATAATGCTTTCATGTCATCTAACCCAACAACCTCGTATGGGTTCATGTGTTTAGTAGCATCATATAGTTCTTTACCAGTAGGGATTGTTGCAACTAGTGATCGGTTTTTCTAGGCACAACTCTTGAAACTTACCCAGTATGACTTCATAATCCACCAGCCCCTCCATGGTCCTCGCCTTGAGCAACTACTCCAAGTATGTTGTCACCATTCCAAATAGTTTGTGTTCATCAATTATCTAATTTCTAGTTGAGTCTTTCAAGGTTGTTATTGTATTCCCATGTGCGTGTTCGTTGACAAGAGCATGGAAGAAAATTGTGTTGTTTATTGCCTTCAATCAGTCAATTCATACGACTTTTCTATTCTTGGTCATTTTCCTCCACTTTTTGGACATGTTGCAATTCAAATTGCATGTCAAGACACAATTGATGGGCTACCTCATCATAGCACTCTGCAAAATTAGATTGTAGTTATGTGATGTTGCAAATTAGCATGTACATTGTTGCCCCCGTTGCATAGTTTGGTCCTTGTTCTGTGAGAAGATCTTCGACACCACCTCCTTGAGTGCTACATTGAACTACACATTTGAATTCTAGTTCCCTCTTAGCATAGTAGGGAACTCATCACTCTTGTACCAAAAGGCTTTAGTTATGAAGTGATGCTTGCTCTTTGGCCCATTCTTCGATCTCATTAACAAAGGACAATTGTCAGAAAAGATCAGTGGCAAGTGTTCCACCTTTATATTAGAGTATCTGACGCTGAAGACACTATTTGCAATCTCTTTATCAATCCTTATACGTAGGCTACCATGTTCATAAGTGAAATGCATACCCAAAAAATCTAGATCCACCAAGGCAACTTCTAACAAAGTATTGCTAAATAAAGTTACTTGGTTGTGATTGTAACAATTGCTCCCCATCTTCTCACTGGTTTTAGAGTAGTTTTGAAGTCTCCTAAGACAACCCAAGGTTCATGGAATATCCTTCCCATGTTAATTATATTCTTCCATAGGAGGTTTCTTACAGTGATATGAGGGCTCGCATAGATAAAAGTAATAATGCACGCATTATCAATCATGGAGATGACAAACTATCAGTGGCTATTGATAATCTCCACCATGCACCTCTCTATATTCCAACAAACCAAGATACATCCATGAAAACCTCTATCTTCCACTCCTAATGAGTCCCTGAATCTTGGAGTTTTGATGTTGTTAATAGCAAAGGTGCCCATGATCCTTGACTCTAGGATATAGACTACCATAGGATGGTGAAGGCTAACCAAATCTATCAAAGTTCGACAAGTATCATCATTTCCTATTCCACTTACACTGCAACAAATGAGACTAAACATAAACACATTGGGTGTATGATGGTAGGAGAAAGCAACCTTACCAGGCCTTAGCCTTCAGCATGTCTGCGAGGGACTTCGACAAGGGTCTAGAGTTGTCCTCTTTAGAAATAGTGGCTAGACATAGGCTTCTCATTGTCTTTAAAGTAAGGACCTTAGTTTTCCCAGGTTGTTCTATTTTTTCTCCACCCCCATTAATCTTCCTACCTGATGATGTATAAGTTTGATTTTGCTCTTTCATTATCATGTCTTTATCAACTGTGTCTATATTGACTCTTATATTGTCACCTTGGAGTGCATATTTTGCTGCACACAAATTTAGAGGGTGTATGTTGCTTTTATTGTTGTCTTCATACACGTGTATTGTCTTATCAGTAGTAGCAGCATTAATTGAATCTAAATAACATGTAGCAAAGCCTAAGATTAGGAGCATCTTGCTCCATATAAAAGTGGGAATAGAAAATCCCACAACATCACCTTGGGTTACTGCATCTCACTATCATTAAGAGCATTAATTACTTCCACCATTGTATCCACTGTTGGACTAAAGACACACTTATTCCCCTCATTTTCAATGTTGGCACCTTTGGAGCCCTAATTTTGTTTTTGTTTCCCCCCAGTGTTCATTATATTGTTTATGTCCCGCAGGGCATTGTGCTTCTAGTGCACTGTCTCCTGGTTCAATGTGCACGTCTTTTTCTTCCATACCATTGCCATTATAGTAATTTCTTTATCTTGTTACTTTTGCCCTTGGAGCCTTTAGCATTAACTTTGTCTCCCATCCTTCTACCTTCCTTAGTCAAGTTGGAAAACAGATTGTGGTTGATCCCCATATTCATATCTAGGGTTTTACCTTGAGAATGCAGTTATGGCTACGAGATCTTTTTCCACGTTGTTGTTACCAATTGCTAGTTATATTGTCCTTGTTTCATCCTTCTTTTCTCTATGAATCATTGTGTTCTATTGGTGGAGTCTTATGAATCAAATGTAGTGGCATGTATCCCATTTTCCCACATGTAGCACACCCCATAGGTAGAACCTCATATTCAATCTTGAGCTTGATTCCATTGATGAAAACTGAGGGGGGCATGTCCTTTATAGTATGAATATCCACATCAAGTCTAGAAAACATGCTTCTTGATCTACTAGTTGCATGAGAGTCCACTTTGTTCAACCTTCCTAATGTTAGTCCCATGTATTCGTACATATTTGGTAAGTATAGGTATAGCAGCAAGTTGAGGATGTTATCATGTCACCAAGAACGATAGAAGTTTAGTCAAAGGTGTGAAGGTTAGATGCCACTCCAAGATAGCCAGACATCTATATCATAACTTCTAGGGCCTCTGATCATAATAGTGTTGAAATATTTTGTGCATGAAAGTTGAATCACATAGTGACCTAGGTCAAGCTCATACATGTCAAATCTAATGGTTATTGATGAGAGAAGCTTTAGTCTCTCCCTCATTGTCATGTAGACGATGTCCCTCCCTATAAGCATCATAAATACTTCATATCTCCAAAGCCTTATGAGGTCTTCTTCTACATCTGAATCTATGGTGATGGTTGGTTTCCCACCAGAAACCCCCAACGTCACGTCTGTGATAGAAAGTTTGTCTTCAAATAGCTTTCCCACAAACTTATTATGACCGCCTGACATATTAGCAATTGTATTGTCAATGGCCACACTGCTAGACAATAGTGTATAATTAGGGTTTCCTACCTTCCCCTCCCATTCTCTCTGGAATTAGGGTGTGTGCTTACTACCTCCTTAATAGAGTCTATGATAACCTTATCTCCCATATTAGCTTTGCCAACATCACTTATCTTCAGGACAACTAATGTATCATGATTTATTGTTTGTGATTCACTATCAGATGTTCCCACAAATCTATGAATATAAATTGATTCCCACTTCCAGTACTTAAAAATTAACTCCTTTTGTGCCTGAATATCTACTCAAACTTTAGTCTACACCCCCTATCACCTCTATCCACTTGTTTGTTGGTTGTTTCATCTCCCTAAACCTACCCACATCCATGGTGATGATGAACCGCCTAATCTCCCATTCGCTGCCTCTCGGCCCTTGCGTCCCCATCAATGATTTTTGTTGTTTCTATAGAAAACAAGAAATCGTGAAATTATTCAAATTTAAAAATCTCATAAAGTTTCAAATATCTCAATGTGAATCTTGAAGTGTTTTGTAACTTGACAAAAGAAGCAATATGCTGATATCTAGTATCCACACAAACAATTTCTTCTTGGTTTTCATATATTTAAAATCATATTTTGTTTTCAAATATTTGAGTGATGAAATTCTAGATATACTAGTACAATTGTTTTTTACAATTATTAAACAAAAAATTTGTGTTATACATCATTTTTTGAGTTCTTTGTAATTCATTAGCTATGATGAATTGAATCTTCTGAAGATGGAAATATATTATGATATGTTGTTCTATAAAAATATCACCCAAATATAAGTTCATGTGGAAAAATAGTTTCCTAATTGGGTGAATCCTCTCTTCAATGAAAAACTTAAATGTTCAGGTTCTAGTTCATCTAACTAGGGTGCAATCACAAAGCTAGATGAAATTAGTGTATCTTTGTTGCTTGCCATTGGGCGTTTTGATCAGAGTGTTATTTGAATAAGCATAGTTATTTATATTTGAAATGTTGCCCAATGTGACTTCTTTTAATCATGCTTAAGTATAATCTCTCTCATCTTGCTACTACAATTTAAATACCTTTAAAGTCGTTGTGAGTCCAAATTTCTATAATCTTGTGAAATTAGCAAGCCTTTTCACTATAGCCAAGGAAGAAATTTAAGGAAGGTTTGTTTCATAATTGTTTAGCTTCTTAGATGTGCTTCTTATATAAGTAGTTGCACATGACACATTTTTATCATATACTTAGGTCATTGAGACAGGATGGGATGTTGTGAGAATCATGTATTCATCTTTAAAGACAAGAATTTAGAGGAAATGTATATCATTGTCACAAAGAAGTCCCAACTACACTTTTATCTGAAAACGTACTAAGTTTCTCCAAGATCGTCTTCCTAAAAGATTTTTGTAATAATGCATCCCTTAATCAATCTTTGTAGCTATCACGCTTCTTGAATTTTATGTCATACTCAACCAAAATAACTAGAGTACATACTACATGTTTATGATCATTTATGTCCTCTAGTGAAATTGGTTTTAACCATTTTTCAATAAAGTGAAAACAATATGTTGTGTTCCTTGTCATCCCATGTAGTGGAGCTTTCTTTTATTTGGGTATTTCAATAAAGTGAAAAATACTTTGGATATTTCACAACAATTCCTAAAACATACATGAAAAAAAATTCAAGATAATTCACTTTCATTCTAAAAAAAAAGACAATTCGGTTTCATAAGCTGAAACAAGCATTGTATCCGTCTGAAGGAATTCACAGTGCCATAGATTTTTAACTATTTCAATATATGCTCTTTCTTGAGACAATAAGTCTACCTCCTATTTTGAGGATGGGTGGGACTATTTGGTAAAAATTCTTATGTTTCTCCCTTATTCAATGTCTATACCAAGGGATTCACGTTGACTACTTGGGTGTTTGTATGTAGTGGTATAAACAAATTTCATGTATCAAAAAAATGTTATTATATTGATACTTTTTACATATTTTAAAATTGTTCTAGTATGAAACATTTCAAGTGTAAATCTAGTACATAATTGGATTATTGGTTAGTAGTATCCCGTAAGATAAAGCATTATCCCCATGACATGGGTTCTACTTTAACTGGTTGAGGTGGTTACTGGGTGACACAACTATGATGATGACTATATCTCAATGGATAAAAAGGAGTCAGTTCGTCCTACCTCATCTTCTCCCTTTTGCTTCCACATAACAACCACTTCTTGTAGGGGGAAAAATCTTCCAATCTAATGTCAATATATACTTAAAAGAAATTATGAGGAAGTCCTATGTGGGGTAGAGGTGGCTTGTGGCACAAAAACACTTGGATCACTACAAGAAACATACACATTAGTGGAATTTGACAAATGCTACTAAAAATTATAAATGTTGCTAAAAGTGTTTAGTGGCATTTTTTGACACTTTAAAAGATGCCTCTAGTACCAATGCCACTAGAGAGACAATGGCAATAAGTTTTAAATGCCCCTAAATATTCAGATTTAATGGATTTCAATAAATGTCACATAAATGCCACTAAAACATCATTTTGCTTTTATAAAAGTGCCAGTACATCAGTTGATTTTTATACAAATGCCATTATTGTGTATTAGGATGTTCTATGAAACTGTTCTTACTGAACATAGTGGCATATAAAAATGCTACTACTGCCATACTTGTTTGTATTGTGGTATTTTCTTAGATTTTAGACATTCAATTTCTAGTCCATGACCAAGATTTCTAAATGAAATCCAATTGCAATTTAAACTCACAATTCCAAAAGTATAGACCTAGAATATCATCTTTTTAGATATAATAAAAACAAATTACATAGGGAGGATATTTTACCTTGCCCTTATAACAAATGCAATACCCATGAGACACACTTTCATAGGACATTTTCTAATTAATACAATATTTTTAACATCCTTTGACCATCCCTCCATAAATAAAATGCAAAGGCATGCACATCTGAATTGGATGTTCTCAAATTGGTTTATTGTTGATTGGGACTTGACAACAAGTGTTGGTAAAGTATCCCTATAGACACAATCATGTGATGATTGACATGGCATAAACCATAAGGGATTTGATTAATACTAATAAAGGCACGCTTCCAATTCATTATGCTTCACTCAGTTATGAGATAATGATAAAACATTATGAATGTCTAAAGAATGACAATACTCAATGACGTATGTCTTCAAATACGTGACTTGGAAGAATGAGATCATATGAATTCTAAGAGCATGTACATTCTTGTTATGTCCCTTGTCAGTTGTGACTGTGGAAGGTAGATAGACACCAGTAACACATAAGACTAGAGTGTGGCTTGGTTGATGACACAATCTCATTATTCATGAAATGCCAATATCAAACCAAGCACAAAGATACATGTTACAGAACAGTGTATCAAATAGACCCACGTTGAGAGTGAAACATGGAAACCATTTTTGGTGGTCATAGTCATCTCTAATTATCAAGGTGGTTATTGTGATTCTTAGACCTAAAATCACTGTACTCATCACATGTCCTTGGGTACGCTTTGACATCATCAAACGTAGTCATGAAACATGGTTTGGTATAATGATGATGATTGGGTAAGTTTAACACATAAGGATAGAGTGTGAGTGATAGATATGGGATTTGTCCCTCCTACTGGAGTATGATATCCTAGCCACTTGATAAGCAAGATTGAGAAATGCATGTGCATGGACATGTGAATCAATATATGATATTGAGGTCACATTACCTCAGATAGTATTCTCTTGGTTCAAGGAACATGGATTGAACATTGAGAGGATGAAAATTCCATGCCTTGAGTTCATATTGGATATCGGTGACAAAGGAATTGTACAATCATTGTAACACCTTACACAGATTATAAGTTGAAGTTGTTCTCCAACTTTCCATTCACTTGGGTAGCACTAATGTGCGATTAGGCACTGCTCCTTTCTTGTGATGTCATAAGCTAGTTATGGACATTCATTTTCAATGTGAAAGGGGACCCATAGGGTCACACACATAGGAACTCATTTAGAAGAGGAATTTATCTTGAATGATGATTGGATTGATTACTAAAGTGTTTAAGTATTCAATTCATGCAACAGATCGATGGATTGGCTGACTGAATTGCCAAACAACCATCTTAAGTGTTAAGATGGCCATTTAGGCAGTCACATAGGCATCTCAAGTGTTTAGATGGCTGTTTGGGTTGTCAGGCTAATCAAAGTTCAAATTGGCTAACTTCTACCCAAATTGAGGAGTGAACAAATCGGTTCAAACTGTTGAACCGATCGACTCGACTTAGGCTTGCCAGACTACCATCTCACAGTGTGAGATGACTGTGTCACATATCAAACAACCATTTTGAGTGTCACAGGTTGTGAAAATTCAAGATCTTCTAATCCCTTCTACCCCCACACAACCTCAAACAGACTGGGAACCCTGACCCTAACCTCACCTATAAATAGAGGGTATTGGGGGCTTCCCAGAACACAACACAGACAACTGAGAATCAGTTCCTCTGACAATTATTGTCCTCTCTGGTTGTGTAATCAAGAGAGCCCAAACAAGTCCTACCCAACAAGGGAAGGATAGTGACGGGAGAGAACAACAGAGGATCGTTGTTGTAGAAGAGCAAGTTGATGACTAGTACACCAACAGGAGGGACAACTCCTTCCTATTTGTTCTAGTTGAACGACACGAGTTCTAGTTGGTCCGTGTGGACTACACTAGAGGCAAGAGTCCTTTTGCTACTGTAAGGAGTGAAAAGTCAGCCTACAAGGGTCACTATAGAAACTGTCATGTTTGTTGTTCATGATAAAACCAGGAGCTGCACAACCATTGTCCAAGAGCAACTAGTAGACTATTGCATTAAAGTGAGTTTTTGTTGATGGACTTGCTCCAAGACCAGGTATAACTCGTTAAACCATCATTCCTATTTCATAGTAGTTGACGCGATCTTGTTGGTATGGGAATACAGATAGTGGTATCAGAGCCACGCCAATTTACTATGTTTTAAGATAATCTATATGATCAGATTTTGGTTTAATCATTTATTTATCACATATGATGCAAATATTTAAACTATCTCATATGCATTTTTTATCAAAGACCACATAATCCCAAACTAATATATATATATATATATATATATATATATGTGTGTGTGTGTGTGTGTGTGTGTGTGTGTGTGTGTAATTTTCATGTGTCGCCTTAAAAGCGATTTTGATGGTGGAGGTGTAGCGTGGTTATATCAAATGTCGAATATCTGTGTGTGGTTGGATGGTATATTTTTATTCCTATTTATCTTGGTCTGTGTACCAAGCCTCTAGCTCCCTCCTTCCAATGTAAAGATAATTCTTTCCTACCTTTACCCCCCTCGAATGTAACTTAAGGTTTCTCTTTACAATGTAATAGTTCAATAGCAATAGGATAGTTTCTTTTCTTACAATGATGAGGAAGATTATCATCACCATATGAGATGACTAGTTGAAGAGATGAGCCAACTGTCTGGATGACCATGGAGGATAGAATGATGGATCTAGACGACTGCTTGGTGGGCTCAACTGACTATTTCTATGGAGTTCAAACATCAGCTTGACTGGAGGCCAGATGACTTTCTGTGATGACCAATCGACCGACCAAGAGACGAGATGACCAGTTCAAGGGTTGAACCAATCTACCCAGATTGGCAAGCACAGATCTATACCAACAATAAGTTCATACATGTGATGTGATGATTGACCTGGGTGGTAGTAATTCCTTGTGACTCCAAGGAATTACAAGTAGACATTTCCATAACCATCACTTTTTTTATATTGCATGTTTATGTTATGGGAAATAGCATGTATATGATGTGTACTATATATGTGATGATTGGATACAATATATGTATATATATGACATATATAAATCCCTCAATTAAACATATTAAGTCTAAGATGCTTTCCAATAGCAATACACATGAAAAACGTGTTTGACTAAGCGTAGGTTATGCCTCCGTGTGGGGTGCCATCAACCTTGTGGAAGTGTGATGGTAGTGGAAGGATAAGTTTTCCACTAGACCCCATACATATGATGAATGAAGATTTTATGGAATGAATGATATGTATTACTCATACTTCATTTCACTTATTGGTAATATGATGATATGTACTCAATAAAATAGAAACATAAATCTCTTCAAGTGTTCAAGGAGATTATAATTGAAGTATGACTTTGATGAAAGTTAAGAAACTTTGACAAGATCAAATGTTGAAATACTTCACAACGATACCTTGACTGCCTTCAAAAAAAGGACTATGATAATGTATCACAAGTCAAATCCATCTGAACATGATGATGTGTCAGAATGAGGGAATTATACCATGATGAGTCATGATATAATTATCAATTAATCTAATCTTCTTATCCTCATCAATATATACCAATCACTAAATAATGTATCATCTAATGGTTTATAAGATATCAAATATGATATGATTTGGGAATGTCCCAATATGTCTAGAGGATTGAAGCCTATATTGAGAAAGTAGTTTCTTGAAGAAGGTTTGTCCACAAACGATGACTATTGAATATTACTATTAATCCCAATCTAATACAAAAGTGTTTTGTTGATAGGATAACTAAGTTCCTAGACAATTAGTGGGAGTAAAAGTAAAACTCAAAATGTTTGAGATCAACAAAGAGGTACAATGAGAACTAAGAGAATCACAAGATGTTGTGGAATCTCAAGTTCATCATGTAATACAGAATAAAATAGTTCTAGTAGAATATTTCTAGAATTGAGGATTGTGAATCCAACGTCTCAGACAGATTGGCCATAACAAGATGAGCCAAGTAATCTGTTAGAAGCTATTAAATACCATAATGTGAGGAATGTCTCAAGGACATTATGGGATCCATGTAAGATAACAAGGTAGGACTTTTATAGAGCCACCTAAAAGGGTAACACCTAAAGGGTGCGACTAGGTCTTGTGGTAAAAACCTAAATGAATAACATAAAAGGACAAATTGGTTAAATAAGTTTTTCAAATCAGTTCAAGTTGTTGAACATGATAAAAATTCCTTTACCAATTGCCATGCTTGTTGTTGTAATTAAAATAGACTAAGAGATTTTTCATTTAAAGATAAAATTGGATTCCTTAAATGGAATACATCAGAGGATGTGTATGTGACACATCCTAAAAGGTTTTATAACTTCAAGAATGCAAATAAAGTCTATAAACTACAAAGTTCAATTTGGGATTGAAACAAGCATCTCAGAGATGGAATATTTTGATTTGACAAGATAGTCAAAGAGTTTGGGACTTGAATCAAGATAAAAGATGAAATCTATGATTACAAAAGATTTAGTGAGAGCATATATGAATATTCCACATAGTATGACGAATAACATCTCCATATTGTAAATATTGAGATCTAGCAAAAAAAAACCTTCAGCAATGGAGGAGTAAATGAAACATCTTATGAGATAAGGGTCAAGATCTATAGTGATAGTTCTTGAATGTTTCACACTTGAAGAGTTTGTTGGTAAGGTATGCCCATAGAGCCAATCATGTGAGATTGACATGGCATACATCATAAAGGATTTGATTAATATTAATAAAGGCAAGCTTCTAATTCATTTTGTTTCACTCAGTTATGAGATAATGAGAAAATGTTATGAATGTCTAAAGAATGAAAATACTCAATGACGTATGTCTTCAAGTACGTGACATGGAACAATGAGATCATACAAAGGCTAAGAGTATGTACATTCTTGTTATGTCCCTAGTCGTTTGTTATTGTGGAAGGTAGATAGACACTAGTAACACATAAGACTAGAGTGTGGGTTGGTTGATGACAGAATCTCATTAGTCATGATATGGCAATATCAAACCAAGCACACAGAGACATGTTAAGGAATAGTGTATTGGACAGACCCTCCTTGAGAGTGACACATGGAAACCATCTTTGGTGATCATAGTCATCTCTCATAGTGAAGGTGGTGATTGTGATTCTTAGACCTAAAATCACTGCACTTATCACGTGTCATTGGGTATGCTTTGATATCGTCAAATGCAATCCTAAAAAATGAGTTGTTATAATAGTGGTGATTTGGTGACTTTGACACATGGGGATGGACTATGAGTGATAGAGATGGGATTTTTCACTCCTACTTGAGTATGATATCATTGCCACTTGATAAATGAGGCTGCAAAATGCATGTGCATGCACATGTGAATCAATATATGATATTGAGGTCACATTATCTCAGATAATCTGCTCCTCATTCAAGGAATATAGATTGAATGTTGAGAAGGTGATGATTTCATGTCATGAGTTCATCCTAGATATCAGTGATAAAGGAATTGTACAATCAATGCAACACCTTGCACAGATTCTAGGTTGAAGTTGTTCTCCAACTTTCCATTCATTTAGGTAGCACTAATGTGTGACTACGCACCGCTCCTTACTTGTGATGTCATAAGATAGTTATAGACATTCACTGCCAATGTGACATGGGATCTATAGGGCCACACACATAGGAACTCATCTAGAATAGGATATTATTGAATGATGATTGGATTGATTACTAAAGCATTTAGGTATTTAATTCATGCAACAAATAAATAGATTGGCTGATTGAACTGCCAAACAATCATCTCAAGTGTTGAGATGTCCATTTGGTAGCCAGACAGGCGTCTCCAGTGTTAAGATGGTTGTTTGGGTTGTTAGACTAATCAGAGTTCGAATTGGCTAAGTTCTGCCCAAATTGAGGAGTCAACCAACCGGTTCAAACTATTGAACTGATCAACTCTACTCAGGCTCACCAGTCCGCCGTCTGGGTGAGAGGGGCATCTCACATGGGTGAGATGGATTGGTTGGGCTGAGTGAAGGTTTTGGATGTTTCTGAAACTTATTTTGATTGCACATTACTTGTGGTGCAAGGAATTAATATGTAATATTGACTGGAATCGAATTGCCTAATTCATATGTGATTAGGAAACTACCAGACGATAGTCTCACACTGTGAGATGATTGTCTTATGCACCAGATGACCGTCTGGGTGTGCCAAATGACCATTTGGAGTGTCGCAAGTTGTGAAAATTCAAAATCTTCTAGTCCCTTCCACTCCTGCACAATCCCAAACAGACAGGAAACCCTGACCCTAACCCCATCTATAAATAGAGGGGTATTGGGGGCTTCCTAGAACACAACACAGACAATTGAGAATCAGTTAATCTGCAATTGTTGTCCTCTCTGGTTGTGAGAGAGCTCAAGAAAGTCCTACCTGATAAAGGAGGCACAGCGACGGGAGAGAACAACTGAGGATCATTATTGTGGGAGAGTAAGTTGGTGACTAGTACACCAATGGGAGGTACAACTTCTTCCTATCTATTCTAGTTGAACGACAGGAGTTCTAGTTGGTCTGAGTAGACTACTCTAGAGGCATGAGTCCTTTGGAAACTGCTACGAGAGCAAAGTCATCCTACAGTCAATGGTGAGACCACAAGAGTCACTACAGAAGTTGTCGTGCTCGTTGTTCATGGTGAAGACTAGGAGTTGCACAACCACTGTCCAAGAGCAACTAGTAGATAGTTTCATTGAAGTGAGTTGTTGTCTCTGGACTTGCTCCAGGACCAGGTATTACTTGTTAAACCATCCTTCCTATTTCATAGTAGTTGATGCGATCTTACTGGTATGGGAATACAGATAGGTAAAAAAAATGGTTTCTGTTGCCATACTATGTTCTCATATTTCCCAACAGTAAGAACTTGTGAGTGGTGGGAATAACATTCACAATTCATACATCATCATTCATTAAGAACGTGCGCTCTTTCTTGAGAAAATTGGGAAAATACCAGACTATGCTCCATTTCTTCAGGCATCTAACCTACTCATCAGTTGATTAAAGCATTGTTTGTGTGTAATAAGTTTGCATCTTCTAGTCTTCAAAGAAACAAAATGAAACCAATCAGTTGGTATGTGGCCCATATAGAAAAATCATAAGCTTATTTATGCACCATGTGAAACACACCCAAATATGGTTTAAAATTCATAATAAATTCTTGATAAATAACGAGGTTTGGATTTGAGAAAATTCATCCTCAGAAACTCCATGCTCCTGTCATTGAGGCGGGACTTATGTCTTAAATATGCACACAACTTCTTAAGTGTATTAGCAAAGATATGATCTACACAAAAGATATCCAATTTAACCAAACATGTTAAATTCCAAATTGATTGAGTGGGATATTTGAGTAAATACTGGTGCACAAGAAAAAGAGTATTTAGATCTACCACTCTAAAGTATGTCAGGTTGGCATGACAGTTTTGATGTAAGCATCTTCCTAACCAGTGGTGCTTCACAATCCTATCAATGTACAACAAGTAACTTCCTGGGAAAAACAAGGAGACTAAATGGTGTTCCAAGGATAAAATTATGAGGAAGATCTATAGGCCCTTGCATCCTTCAACCTGCTGGAAAGTGATGGAAAGGGTGAAACCTCACTTCCATGATTGATAGATCAATCAATATAAGAAGGATGTCAAAATCTAAATCAAACAAATAAGAGTAAATTAAGGTAATTTACTTACACATATAAAACAAATGATGTTTGAAATGATGGGAATGAGATCATGATTGTTATCATAGTTGATGATCCAATCATCCAACTTCTAATTTCAACTTGGTAAGTGGTTCGATATCAAATCAAGATATGTAGCTAACTACAATATTTGGATTTCAAATATGGATTTGAATCCAAATATAAAATCATATATATGTGACACATCCATTAATGTCAAGAGTTTTTTTGTTGTGTGATGAATTTAGGAATGAATGGAAAAGTATTTGTAGTAATCTTATTAAAGCATCATCAAAAATATAAAGTACAAGCTAATATTCATGTTGTTGTAAGCATATTGTAGACGCAATTATTGTTGGTCCATATATGCAACTTATTAGAATCTCTTTTGACATGTCTTTGCAAAGCAAGTTGGAAACCAAGCATCAATGTGAAGAAAATAGTCTTGTGAGACAAACTAAAAGTCATGATACTAAAATGAAAGTAAAGATCTCACTATAGAGTTGAATATCGTTCAATGTTAGTGTTGACATTCTACTTAAGCAGTGTTCATTGCATTCAAAGAATCAATAATTGCCTAAAAGTTATACTATAAGTTATAGATAACACAAATGAAATAATAGAAAGTGATCCAACAAGCACATACCTTCTAGTTATTATGGAAGTACTTGAAAGTTTCATGATTCCTATCGAGACAATACATTCTTTCTAGTAATTATGGAGGAACGCATTTACCTTCATCTCCAATATTTTAGTAGCTGTGGATATTTAGAAAAACTGAAGCTATAGTAATAAGTAGCATGATAATACAAATTATAATAAATGATATTTTATCGATGATGTTGCTTGATGATGTTGCTTACCATTGTGATGAGCATGATGTTAAACCCAATAACAACCCCAATGGACATGCCAATAATAAACACTTGTATTATTAGACGCCACCGAGTCCTTCTAACATATACAAACCATAATGGGTTGCGAGCAAGCTACATGGGGGCTGGAGAAGTTGCTACACAGTATCACGAGTATGTGATTAATGTTTGTATGGCTTCTGGAACAAGATATGTGAATTGAAGTTGTCTGCATATTTTTAATTTGATGTAAGATCCTGAAAAGAAAAGGTAGAGAATTGCCTCATGGTCGTTATGAAGAGTATATCCACGTGAGCAGCAGCAGCAAGGTAACTACCCTTGCGGCGATCACGCTCTATGCAAGAGGCTGAAATCTGTAGTCATAGAGGACAAATGTACAGTAGGCCTAGATGACATGGATCAACACCTCAAACAACAGTACGAGGGCAATGTTTGTGACTTTGTTGCCCCGAACCAAGAGGCATGCTCCGGTCAGTGGAGGAGACAGGATTTCAGAGTGGGTGAGGTATAATACAAAAGAGTATATTATGACCATAACGGTTACTATATAAATAATTAAAAAAAGTATTGTAGAAATTAGCAAGATATTTTTATAGAAAAATTTAAGGAGAATACAATCATATGGGTTGCATTTGTTGAAGTCATTGTATTATAATGTCCTTGTCAAGATTTATGAAAATGCACCAAGAAACGTTAGGATATTCACCACACCCTATTCAACAAACCACATTTTAAATTTTCTTCATAAATAATATTACATCTTGGGCAAGCTGATTATAATTCAAATACTAATCAAGCTGATTATAAATCAATGACCCTTGATATACAGTAAAAACTGTTTTCATGAAAAGTCATGATAACTTGCTGAAAAAGACATGCTATGTATGTCTTTATAATGACATGTGAACATGCTACCATCACCATTTCAAAACTCGAGGTTCACAAACGGGTCTAATATCATATGGTTCACAACGATGTCTACTTTTTATACTAAGTGATGGTTCTACGGAACTTTATTTTCTTAATTAAGTTATTCTATATATCTCATTGACTTTTATACATATAAATATCAAATACGGACAAATGCAGAAAGTTAAATTAATCGATCTATACGATTAAAAATTAGATTAAAGTGATATAGAAGGCATCTAATTGACTTTTATACATATAATATCAAATACGCACAAATGCAAAAAGTTAAATCAATCCATATATACGATTAAAAATGAAGATTACGGTAAGATAGAAGGCAAACGGGTAACAAGTTACACTAATTCTTTTTCGATGGCAAAACTAATTCTATGAAACACTATATTCATAGATCTTGGGGCCTTTTTGGACCCTCTAATTAGAAAAGGGAGATCTAATTAGAGATAAGTTGCCTATGAGCATTATAGCATAGGTAAAATGAAACGAGGAGGCAAGCCTCCCCATCTTCTGCATATCTTGCTCATTCGACATGGCACGAATCAGCGAACTTGCACTCAGAAACAGGGAGGCTTTGAAAAACGCATGATCTATTAAGTGAAAAACTCCCATCAAATATTCCAAGATGCCGCAAGCAAAGATTATATAACTTAATTGACTGCAAGTTGAATAAGCTATGACCCTCTTTAGATCGTTCTATAACATCAATCGACTAATATAAGTTGTAAAGGATAAAGAAAATTAGACAGAAAAAGACTAGTGGGCATATATATTTTGAAACGTCGATGAAAATAATAAATATTTTTTTCTGCAGGATAGGGTAACAACACGGAATACTACGAGATGGTATGGCTGTTCCTAATAGATAATAGCGCCTGCAGATCCAAATCCCGCCATTTCTAATATATAGCTACTTCTTTAATTTACATGATAATTTGACAATGGAATATAACACCCAAAAATATCGAACTACAGAATATAATGCCCATAAGATACTTTTGTTGGAAAAACGAGAATTCAAAATTAATATTATATTTCTCAAAATCAATGATAGAAAGTATAAAATAATAAAAAAATTAACTCACAAAAAGAAAAAGTAATAGATCGTCCTTACCTCAATCAAAAGAGTCTATGATAATATATGGTTGGCATTCTAGCGCGCCAACGAGGACAGTATTTAAAACCAATATTCTCACAACAGAACAATGTAAGTCTGACAAATTAAGGACATATAAGTCTGATTAGAAGCCACCAGTGGCCACCATGGGTCTGCTGCGATAAGTATAGGGGTCAGATGGGAAGCATGCTTTTATATCTACAGAATGTTAAGCTGAGTTGAATATACCAGTTCACTAGTACATAATCGGCCTTCAGTGTCGGTTATTTAAGACATTTAATGTCGATTTCTAAGTGACACCTATGTGGGCGCCGCTAAAAGCTCAACCGTTACGCGTCAGATCTCAAACCGACGCCAAAACTCTTCGCGCGCCATCGAAAACGCGCCAGCAGGGGTATAGGCGTCAGTTATTAGCTTAGAAACCGACGCCGTATACCTTCTCGCCACAGAAAGGGAGCATCTGGGACACTATCGGCGTCGGTTTATTAGTGATACCCGACACCATCTCACCCGTTGTCACGGCTGTGCTGACCAGCACGACCGTGGTGTCTGGCCTCTAGGAAAATCGACGTCGGTTACTAACAGGGCAACCGACACTGTTACCATATGTCGTCAGTTTTATGCAAATATCCGACGCCTGTTTTATGTCTGGTCTGTTGCCACAGCCGTGCTAGCCAACACGGCCATGGTGTCTGGCCTCATTAAGAAAAGCGACGTCGGTTACTAGTATGGAAGCCGACATTGTAACCATATGTCGTCGGTTTTGTTCAAATAACCGACGCCTATGTATTTTTTTTTCTGTCAGTCTGCAGACCTGCTGTGGCTGGTCGCAGGATGAGAAACCTACAGTTCAATTATGAACTGCAGGTTTTACGACATCCATTGATATCAGCCAATAACATACCACAAACCTACAAAATTAACATGATGGACAATATTATATATATGTGATTCACACTCATGTATAAGAACATTTAATTCATATTATTTTTTTCATCACACGCATGTAGAAACCAGTAGCAACCTACAGTTCCATTTATTTTATATTTTTCACATTCAGACACATGTAGAAACATTCATGTATTGATGATTTTCACACACAATTCATAAAAATTCATGATACAGCCACAATGAAGGGAAGCATGATACAGATACAATACATAAAGTACAGCACACCAAGTGTTTCAGGTTCATATAACAACATGACAGACTAACACATATATAGTGCATAACAACAACAGCGCCGAATTTACATACAACACTATAGCTTAGTACATATATAGTGGGACTAAGGTGACGATCCAACCTGCTAAAACAGATTACCGACAACTACATGTTACGACTGGGAGGTCGTGACTCAGCAACCGTATGCATTAGCAGGAGGACAAACAGAGTTCACCACGAGTTAACATTGAAGAAGGTCTACTAACCTACACTGAGCTAAACAAGTTTATCAGTATATAACTGATAAATTTGTTTAGCTCAGTGTAGGTTAGTAGACCTTCTTCAATGTTAACTCGTGGTGAAATATATTTGTCCTCCTGCTAATGCATACGGTTGTTGAATCACGACCTCCCAGTCGTAACATGTAGTTGTCGGTAACCTGTTTTAGCAGGTGGGATCGTCACCTTAGTCCCACTATATATCTATATAACCTTAGTGTGGGATGCTTGCTTTCTCTCCGACTGTTGCGCTTTGGATTTACAAAGCCAAGTCGATGGCGCCATGCATAGCTATGTCATGGGCGTCTTGCATAGCCTGTAGTCTTTGGCGAACGCCTACAAATTAAATAGAATTTCTATTAACTAGTATCCTAAAAATTGATAAAAAACACACTTACATAATATAATTATAAATGAACATATAGATAGAAACCTCAGAGATATATTCTTAAAACTTACATTGTCATGCGGTGCATGGGAGGTGGATCGGTGTGCTCTACCCCACAACTATCAAGCACCGCATCAACGATGTCTACTGGAACTGGTTCATTCACATCTACGTCATCGGAGGTAATTTCACGTGAGCCTATCCGATTAGGCGGGCGCCCAAGTATTTTTTGAAATACTTATAATAAGGATAAAAGAACATAGTTATAATAAGGATAAAAGAAAATTTATAATGAAATTTATCAGTAATTTGTAACATAATAGGATATGCATTTTTTTTGTTTTGAATGTGTCGTTAGATAGGATGGATTTGTGAATTTGGAACATTCATGGGAACACACACTTCAGTTAGAAGCATTCATGTAGCAACTTTCAGTTCCATTCATTTAATCTCTTTTTACATCCACACACAGGGGTGTACCCCTAAACAGTAACTAAACAAAGGGGTTGGTGTACCCCTAAACATGCGCATAATTAAAATAACTATTAATACAGACAAGTCTAGATAGATAGATAACTAAATACTACACCAACATGGTCCCACATCAGTAACTTCGAGGACTTATCATTGTGGCGATCTTCTCCTGAAGTTCAGAAAAGAAAGCAACTATGAGTATTGATTGCTTTCAGACAAAAAGTGTAAACAAAATTTTTTGTCTTGACAATTATATTTGTTAATTGGACCTACCGTGGCCTTTTTGATGATTGTTCTGTGTCGCGGAGCTCCTCACTGTATTTAGAAAAATCTGAACTGACAGGGGCCTCATAATCAGATTCGTCCGAGCTCGAGCTGATATCCTCCGTCGTGCGCTCATACCGCCGTAGATGATCGGGGGTCTCATAGTTGATGTTGGTTATCCAAACGTTGATGGTATTATGGCCAACTGGACGGAGAAAAAGCTTGTCACTACGACCCACTAGCATCTTTCTAATCCAATCACGCCAATCGGATTTTGATACAATATTTCCCGCCAAATCATACTCAACCTCGATAACATGTGAATAATTGTCAAAATTTAGGGTCACATCACCAGGCATGTAGTGTCTTCCTTTTAGAAAACGCCAATGTTTGGGTATGGCCAATTGGTTTAAGGAACGATCATCTAGGATGATGTCCAATTGTTCTTCAATAGGGGACGTTAACATTGACATAGAGGCCTAGTTCATAGTGACTGTTGTGGGTGGACATAGACTGCATTATATTAGTATTAACAAAGTGTAAGTACATATAACGATGTTATATATTTTCAGAAAAAGTTGTATAATAGCAGTTAACCTTTTATTGTTTGTCATAACCAACTTTATTGTGGTAGACATGATAGCTTGAAAAGAAATCTAATAGAGGAGATCATGTCCTATATCTTTGCAATCAGTCCAATGTTCACTAATCCTTCTTTGAGAATTTCAAGGAAGTAACTAGCATTTTCTATAATTTGATGTATCTTGGTATTTCATAAAATGAGGTGACACTTATTATCTATTTGTTTAATCAACACTCATATTTTAGAATATCAAAGAGGTTAATGGTGTCTGGCTTATTTTTTATAGGTGTGAGACCTATTTAATTTGGAGTATCCATGCACTACTATAGAATGTGTGAGACCTATTTAAAGAGGTTAGTGGTGTCTTTGCACATTTTTACTATAGTCTTGTACTTCTATGTTTATCAAAACACTACTACCTGATATCTTATCATCTTATTATTATGATAGTACCACAAATTTTATGACAAGAAGGATTCATCTAAAAATTGTAAATTTTTTAAATGAGTTATGTGAGGTTATTATTCTCTTACCTATATGTAAATGGGATAGATTGCTTCCTCTTTATTTTTATGAGTACATGACACTATGTTTGAAATATTTTTTAAAAGGATAAAAGAACATACTTATAATAAGGACTCAGGCACATTCTAATCATTTTGAAGTGAATCAGAAAATGAACAGGAGCCTGGGTCCTATCCGCTAGTATCAAAGGAGAATTCGTAAACCTCAAAACCACCAACATGGTTTCCAAACCTACAACCTCATCTTCTACAAGCTCACCTTCTACAAACCTTTAGAACATATACATCCAGAAAATATCAATGACTGCACATATCAATGACTGCAAAGTCTATCATGCAGCTTGCTTGTCACATGAAAGAGAGACATGTTCAGTTGTATTGGCCCAAGTAGAAAGCAAACCCTGTTAGGGATAGGTCTAAATCTGACTCACAAGCACTATTTGGCAAATTGTTTGGCTAAACCTAAAGTAGGCATACAAATTGTGGTCTACCCTGAACTTTTTTTTTTGAGAAGGGACGGGAAACCCTATGATGGGGGTTCCCCGCAAAAATTTTAACTTGCTAAAATGAGATTTACAAGGTTCGAACTACTAGAAGAAAAAGGCTGAAGTAAAATAATCCTATCTACTTGTCCACGACGGACATGGTTGGCAACTTTATGAGATGCCCTATTGTCTAAGCGACTATTGTAACAAACGCTACAAAAGGAAAAAAGAAGCTTCAACTCAAGAATGTCCTCCACTATAGAACCCAGGTAGTCCCTCCGTGATGTTGTGGAGTTGCACGCTTGGACGACCATCATGGAGTCAGATTCCACTTCCACCTGTGTAAAGCCTTCTTTGTTCGCCCATTCCAAAGCCGCCCGCACAGCCAAAGCCTCTGTCATAGCTATCTCCTTTCCTGTAGTGACCTTCTCTCCAGGCATCCCTTTAAGAGTCCCCGCTGCGTCTCTCATCACTACTCCAATGCTAGAGACACCGTCTTTTCCGCAAGACCCGTCCACATTCAATTTTATACGGCATGCACTAGGCGCGCGCCAGCCCCTTCTTCCTTTGATCTGCCCATCAGCTGCCCCATGCATGGACGTACGTGACTCCTCTTTTATTCCTCTAGCCGTCGTCAGCGCACAGCCATAGAGAAAGTTGTCGATTACGTTGTCGTCGTTGAAGACACGAGTGCACCGTCCGCGCCACACTGCCCACATGGCAGCGACAATAGACGTAGCTTCACATCTCGTCGGCCTCGTCAGTGCTTCCTTCATAGTTGCAGCCACCTCCCCGTCGCTGACGTCATCCACCCAGTTCTGGACCTCCCTACGCAGAAGTTCCCACACCTCTACGGCACACGGGAATCGGAAAAGCATATGCGCTATTGTCTCCTTCTCCACCGAGCACAGCATGCATGTACCATCTGGTATGCAATGTCTGTCGTAAAGCCTTCCCCTAGTAGCTAGTCCTCCCGTACAGATCCTCCATAAGAAGTGGGCTGTCTTTGGGCTCCAACCATCCTGCCAGATCTTTTTCCACAGATCGTCTTCCCTGAACTAATTGCATTGAATGTACTGAAAATGTCATGCCCCACACAATAAAGTTGTAACATCAAAAAAGTCAAACCTAAAACTGGAAATGCACACTACAAATTTTAGCACGATCATGTATGAATGCAAAACAATACTGAACTGAATTAGGATCAATCATAGGGATTGGTTAACTAATTTATCATTGACATCTATTTGTTTAAAAAATAGGTTAAGCCAAGGTCAACACACATTAACAACACACATTAAAAAATAGGTTAAGCCAAGGATCAAAAAATAGGTCGACGCTCCACGCGCTGGTCTGACGAGCGGAGAGTTGTATCAATCGAGAAAGAGCAGAGCGCGCTAGATCGGACTATCATGATTTTTTGGAGCGCAATGTTGAAAACTTGGAGCGGGAAGTAAAAATTGTGTTACCAATTAGTTTTATAATTTGATATGGCAATTTCAAATTGCCACTAATTATAAATAAAAATGTGTTTAATGTTATGTCCTTTTTAGGAACTCTATAATAGGTGGTTTACAGGCATTTTAATAAAAAATACTTGTATATTAGAAAGATAGTGGCTTTTATAACTAGAATAATGCCACTATTGGGCGATTTTACTGTAGTAGATAATATTATATATATGTGGGATCCAATATAAGGTTTCTAGGGAAGACACATATATACAAGGTTTATCCAGGATATATGTTAAAATTAAGCATTTTATTTTTTTCATATATTATTAATAACCAAGCCAATCATCAATTCTATTAAATAAACATTACATGTTTATAGGGATTATTTGTTAACATATGTTAAGGATAAATTGAGGATGCAAACCTAGTCAATTGGAGGCTTTACCTGTAGCAGTGGCAGCGGTGACGATAATGGCAAGCTCTGGTTCCGGCTGCTGCTGTTGGCGTTGGATACTGGCACTGGTTTTGGCTCCGGCGGTAGGACTGCTAGCACGGTGGCTACTGGCACTGGCTTTGGCTCCGGTAGTAGGATTGCTAGCACGGTGGCTACTAGCACTGGCTTTGGCTCCGGCAGTAGGACTGCTAGCACCGACGAGAGGAGGACCGGCCGGAGGAGAGGACCAACGACGGTGGCGGCTCCACGAACGGCGAGCTCCATGGAGGCGGCGAGCTCCACGGAGGCGGCGAGTTCCACGAACGGCGGCGAGCTCCACGGAGGCAGCGAGTTTCACGGAGGCGGCGAGCTCCACGAACGGCGGCGAGCTCCACGGTGGCGGCAAGCTCCACGGAGGCGGCGAACTCCACGAACGGCGGCGATGGAAGTAGTAGTAGAACGGCGTCGGCGAGCAAGGAGAACGCCGGAATCGCCAGACCCTAATAGCCGATTGCAATCACAGAGAGAAAGGGAAAGAGTCGAGCTCGCTCGTGCGATATTAAGTTAACATTCGGTGTCGGTTATTCAAAAAAACCGACACATAAAACTAACAATGTCGGTTAACAACACAAACCGACACCTGTTCCCAATGATAATCGTCGATTTTAACTAGAAAAAAACCGACGTCTATCTACATACGCCGATTAAAAAATTGGTTCTCGATTAATGACCATAGTCGTCGGTTGTTTTGAAAATCCGACGTTCAAAGGGTGTGAAAAATTTCCCGCGAAGAGCGCGGGAAAACCCATAAGTGTCGGTCATTGATGTAAAACTGACGATCAAAATGTGCCCAATTTCTGTTTCGCGAATAACCTTTCATCGTCGGTTTTTTAGGTAATGACCGACATCATATGTCAAATTTTTAGAGGTAATTTTTTTCGCTGAAAAATTTTGGATTTGACGGTTAATTTTCGGCGTCAGTGTGTTATTAAGTAACCGACACCGAATAAAAGTGATACTCGTGTCTGGTCGCCCTTCACAGATTGATGTCGGTTTATTCTATAAACCGACACTTTATTGTTTAGGTGTCGGTGTATTATTACAACCGACACCTTTAAAAGTGACCTTATAAGTCATTTCTGTAGTAGTGGTTTAATTGATTGAAATTCTAATTACCCCCATCTCAACATACATTAATATCCTACAAGCTTACTTCTAAAATGTGGGTGTGTGTCTCATGACAGTCCGAAGGAATCTCCGGTACTGTCGTGACGACGGTGAGGAGCCAGAGGAGGTCGACCCAAATTGCCTCCACCATGTACACTGTGCTGACGGAACATGTCATGGTCATGACAAGTGGGAGGATAGTGGTTAGTGGGAGCCTGGGAGGCACCATTGACGTTAGAGCCCATCCAGAGCAGAAGGCCGAAGACGGACGCTCTGGTGACGATGTAGAGCCTGGTCCTCGACAGAGGAGAAATCTTCTACAAGAGACAGCACCATCAGCGTCATTGAGCCCTTCACTACGGCCGCCACCCTGGCTAGTCAAGCTAGAGGGAAACGTGCAACGTGCCGTAGAGATAGAAGCAGACTCTTGGGACCGCGGACGTCAAGGACATGGATAGCCGCCGTCAAGGCTTTCCCTCGAACCGATACCTAATTCGTTACTGAGCAAACAAAAAAGGGAAAAAGTCCGCCGAATTTTGGATGCCGTGTTGGCGGGACACTGAAACGTTTAGATGTGATATTTATAAATTGCCGGTATTCTCTCTCAAAAAATATATATATAAATTGCCGGTATTCAAATCTAAAAATGTCTGTAATGTTAGCTCATTTATATAACATTAATAATCAATCATAGTGCATTTTGTGGCATTACAACAAAAAATGCATGTAAAAGTATACATATAATGGCGTTTTTAAAAAACCACTAAAATAATATCACTAATGGGTATTTTTGTTGTAGTGGATGTTTATCATCTTCTTCTCCCCTAAGTATCTAGTGGTAGAGTTGTTAATCCTTGGTTGAGGAAGTTGTTGGGAAGAGAATAATAGAGGGGAAGGTAGATAAAACATCCTTCCATTTCTTCATTCTCCCAGTATGGTTATTGATAGTGTAATACTACCATTGATTTCTATCTAAAACCATCTTATTAATCACAAATGAGAGGGTGTGACCACCTTCATAGTATGCTATAAAATGTGGAAAAATGAGAATGTAAGCCAATAGTTTCATCAATTTTACATGTCTTTCAGTATGGAATATGATGTTTTCACTTCACTCCATTGAATCCTTGCATGTACTATATAAAAAACTTAATGTGATTCTTTTGTATTCTTTATCAAATTTATCATGCCATTTTTCCCCACAATAAAAGGTGTCTAGGATGATGATTATATAAGAGAGAGAGAAACAATTGCGAAAGGAAGAAATAATATGATGTTAACTTGTTCATAAAAATGAGTGATATAACACATGTGAAAATAGACAGAATAACCAGTTAGATCTGCAAGCTTAATTTGTTGGAGATTTAGTTGACATACATATGAAGGAGATAAAAATCTAAAAGATGTTGTTAGTAGGTTTATGGACAAACATATTGCTTTTTGCCATCATGTAAGTTGTGCAATTATTTATAGTATACAAATTCATGTAATGAGTTGGTAAAAGTTATTTGGATCTTTTGCTCAAATGATACAGTTATATTCTAGAAATGGAATGCAACGGATTGTTTTTGTCTTTACTATAGATGTAAATGCAAACAAATTCATGGAATGATACAATATGTGTACGTGGTGGCATTCAAACCAATTGTTAGTGGATTTGATTTCAATCCATAAAACAACAATCATATGTTGTAGACGACAACATGTTTGTTCCGAAATGAGTTGATCCAACTTTTATAAAGGATGGTGTATTTGTTATGGTTTAATCAATTCTTTCAATGGAATGTATCTCCCTAAATTCGTTTTTTATGAACGGAGTTAAACTGTGTGAATGAGTTTTAATGTGATGACATATCCATATGGAAGTGACTGCATATGATTTACGTCCATCATTCTAGCATGTAACAAGTAGGAGCTTGTAGGTATTCCATAATTATTCCAATATTTCACACTCAATCAAAATCACTATAGCATGTACGATGATCATTTTAAAATGTACCATAATACATTGGATGATAAAGATCTAATTTGGATTATAAGTAGTTCTTATCTAGTTTGGAGCCAATAGAATAGTTTTACTGATGAGCACTCACCTTGATACACGTTACAACATTTTGTTACAGAAATTGCAAAAAGATTTGATTTGTTAGCTTAATAACACATTGAAGAGACTTTTCCTATTAGTATTGAAGTGAATATGAACTAGACTAAACTGGTTTCATCTAAATAAAAACTTAGATGCATTCTACCAATTGACATTATCCTTGATACACATTGCATACTTGTTGAATGCAAAGGACTATTAATGACATCTCATAATTAAGGATAATGTTTTGTAACACCATGGCATTTAAAGAGAAAAAAAATATCATAGAATGACCTGATAAATAATGAATTTAAAAGAAAATTATTCAGAGAACTGGATACTTTGACACATAAACTAACTAAATAACATAGTCAACTCTTAAAATGAAGCGCTAACATATTAAACACAATTATGTAATGCATTTCTATATGAATCTTCACTCCCATCATCTTATTAAAAACTATCCTTACTTTAGAAATCATATTGAAATGTATCAAAAATCGCATATTGCCCACTGATACATCAAAATCATAGGAGAACTATAAAAATCCATCCTGGCTATTTCGTATAACTCCATGCACTTAACCCAAAATAAGGAGGTCATGCACATTAGCATTCACCACTATAGACTTGTACAATTATATATGCATCATGTATTATTTATACAATACAAGTAATGTCACACTATATAGGTTCTCATCACATCAAATCTACACAAAATCTTCTACTACTACATTCAGCATAGTGTTCCCAACATTATTTGTTGCATTCATTTCTAGTGTGGGCAGTGACGTCTTTTCTTCACTGCATGCTCCTAGACTTGAGGATTGTGTGAAAAATACACAAATGTGGTTGGTGTATATTTTAACTTGAAACTTCAACCAATATCCATATTCAAAAACAAATTCATTATTTCAAAATCAAGAATAAACAATAATCACAAGTTTAGAAATAAAAGCATTAGTGGGAACCAATTGATAGTAAATCAATTATAACCTCTTTTTGGTATATCATTTCCTTGTTTAAGATCTTTATATCAAGGAATCTAATTTATTAAGGTAGTTAAAAATATTGGAATCAACTTATAACTTGATAATTATGGTAGCCTTCACCTCTAGACATGTCAAACGAGTGGGTGGGTTGGGTTTGGGTTGGGTCGTTGGGGGTTTGGGTCTCGCGGGTGCGGGTTAAAAAGGTGTAGTTCTAAATGGGTGGAACAAAGATAAATACAAACATGACCCAACAGGTTGCGGGTTGCATGTAGGTGCCACTTAAATTTAAAAAAAATTGCTAGTGTTTGTTTATATAAGATATGGCAAAAAACAATCACGTTATATACATTGTCACGTAATATTTATTTTTATATCAAAAAACGTGTTACAAGAAGAGTATCAAAATACAATGCACCCATGAATAGGGCTGCAACATGTCTATTAAAGAAGAGCCTGACTGGCTGAATTAAGTTTCTGAATCATATAAATGCTGGAACAACAGTGTACTACAAACTTTAGACGTTCATACATTAGTCTTAAATAATGACCACCTACAATAATAAAAAAAATATATCTAGTATGAATTGTGGCATCCAAATGAGACGAAGGATAGTTCTTAGAACTAAAACAAAGACTGAAATTTAGTCAGTTCTAGTCAGACTGGAATTTAAGTCTAGCAATTCTTTCTAGACTTAGGTTCTCACTTGGTTTGCATTTGTTTCATGATCTGATTTTGGATTCTCTGTTATTGTGCTTTGTTAACTTAAATTGTAATATGCAATTGTGATATGAGTATATGACTGATTTAATATTTGCAAATTACTACTAAGCCACATGGATGCAAAAAAACCAGTATAATTAAGTGGGTCACCCACGGGTGCCCAAGGATTACCCATGAAACCCGCTAAGTAAACGGGTGGGTACGGGTTTGGGTTTTTTCCGACTGGTGATAAATTTTGTGACCGAAACCCAACTTAAACGGGTCGACCCATGGGAACCCGTGGATTTTGACCCAGTTTGACAGGTCTATTCACCTCCCTATGTTGAAAAGAAATATACCACATACACCACCTTGCCGATCTCACCCATTGTTGATTTTTTCATTTGTAACTTTCATGTCATACCATTACAATTTTTCATAATTTTTATTGTTCTACTGGTTGTTTATCAAACCATGCTAAAGTTTAATTTCTTGCTCTATTTTAGGCTTCTTTATTGCTTTTTTTCCTATTGGAATTTTTTTAAGGACATTTATTATGATCATTTTTAGTTATAGTAAAATTCACTATCAAACCCATCTTGATATGTTTTTTTGAGGATCCTAATGACTCATCTAATCCCTTGACTTCAAGACAATTTTTGATATTGATGATATGTCCTCTTAAGGATCCTGCCACATCTTATATTCAATTAGATATAGACAACATGCTTTATAAGAACAAAAAAGAATCAACCACAAAAAAAATAATCAACATACATTGTAAATCCTTTTGGATGGAATATAACATACTTCATTCATACATGAATGTCGCCTGATTTCACTACATGCAAATCCATGTTTTTTTTGCAAATAAACTAAAATGTGATTCTTGTAACATCCCAAGATTTGAGGCCTAGGATGAAATGATCATATAAGGAATGATTGGACTACCCATATCAGCAAAGTCTACCTCTTTTTTAGGGAGCCCATCACTAAGAACTCTATGGCTAAGAATACTCAACCCGAAGTAGTACCAAAATGGGTGACCAGTCAGGAAATTGATCTCAATTTGTGTGTGAATGAGGACAGTGTGTAGTTATGGCCAGTTGTGATCTTTGGGGCCAGTCATCATTCCAGGAACTCTATTAGGGCCTTGGACAATTGGCTCGGGTGTTACAATTGGCATCAGATCAATAACCCCTCTAGTAGGTGGGGCCCACATGGGCTATGTGGCAATCTAGTCTGGAGTTGTGCAGTCCCGGCATGTTGTATAGGTTCGTCGATGGTGATGTAGACACCCTTGTGCTGGTAGACATGATTGGGAGTTGGGTGTCCATGGGCAATTTTGGGCCTGCACTAAAGTGGGTAAATGTTATGAGGCTATATAGTTGAGACTTTATGAGGACGTCAAGAGTCTAAGTAGGGGAGATTGTAAAGTCCCAGAATTTGAGGACTCAAATAAAATGATTTTAAAATGAATGATGGGACTACCCATATCATCAAGGTGCACTTTCTTTTTAGGGACCCATCACTAAGAACTATGTGGTTAAGCATGCTCTGTCCAGAGTAGTACTAGGATGGGTGACTGGTCAGGAAGTTGATCTCTGTTTGTGTGTGAGTGAGGACTAAGTGAGTAGTTAAGGCCAGTGGTGGTCTTCGGGGACAGTAAGCAATTCTTAAAACACTACTAGAGCCTTCGTAAATGGGCCCGAGCAGTACAAACCTCAACTAAGTTGATGACTTTATATTGTCTTCCCTTAAAAATTCTTTGCATACAAGTTTGATTTCATCCTCTACATGTTTCGTCTTTTCAAATTCTTGAACATATTACCTTCTTCTCCTTTAATTAAAATTATATATTGTCATTCATCTTAAATTTAAAAATCTTATCAGCCTCTTTATAATAAGCACAATAAATACTTTATTGAACGTACTCAGACATATTATTATGCAATAAAATAAATGTTATTTTCTTGAAAAAGAATCATAATAAAATACCATAAATTGGTCATGTGCTTCTTGACTTATAACTTTCATCTCATTCAAATACTACATAGATCTTGTCTCATGGGTAATTCTTTTTCCTATCATGAGACCTATACTGAACTTGCCTTTAAGGGACTTCTCTAATTGATGTAAACATTCCAACAATAATTACTATCTCATGGTTAAATTTTACTTTTATATCACGTGACTCCCATGAGTTTACCTTCAAAGGACTTCTCAAATTGATATAAGCCTTTTGGTAATAATTCATGTTGCTAGGTTGGGAACTAAGTTCATTAATGAAACCAGAAACCCATTCAGTACTAGCAACTCATACCACTTAGCAATCCAATATTGTAACATATACAACCACATGACCAATTGTATAAGTTAAAACATAGCTTTTTGTAAGTCAATAAAAAAGAACCAACCATTGCCTTTAATGAACAAAATAAAAATTAAATAAAAAATAATAGAATCAAGTCCAACAATATGTATTGTAACACTCTAAAACAACCCAAACCACTAACATTCTATTTTTTTCATCTCTTTTTTACTAAGAAGATGCCCCCAAAAAACTAGTTTTAGGAGATTAATTTTAAGGACCATGCATTTATAAAGACTTAAGAAAGAAATTTCTTAACAGGTCATCACTAAATTTACCTAAAAATTGGTCGAAATTTTGGGATATGTATATGGATATTAGGTCGAAACCTTCAGCTTGTGGATTCTAGTGGTTATGCTTTATGTTGGGGTCTAAAGGAAAAGGATCGATGCTCATGGAGTGTGGCACACTATGTGATGGGCGAGGAAAATGAGGATAAGGGAGGGGTTTGGTGGATATTCTTGAGGGAGAGAGTTGAGTGGAAGCAAATGATGATGTTGTAGATATTTGGCTCAAAATATGAAGAATAAAACCTATTGTGATATTTGTGGGAGATATCAAGTGGTGCCAAAACCTAATGAAACCAAATGACAACCTCAAACACCGGCGCATCGTAGGACCTATTCATTGGCAAGATATTAAATGGGGGGAATAGAAATGGGTTAACTAGAACCCTAGAATCCTTGAAAAAAAGCAAGAGAGGAAGGGAGGAGGCATATAATGATGTATAGGATAACCATTAACCAATGTATTCTAAGAAAGCTTAGAAAATCATGAATTTTTGAGGTCCATTATAGAAAAGAAGAACTCCATAGAAAATAGGGAAGAGCAAGGGAAGCCCACAAATAGGGGGCAAAACAATTGACCACAAACTGTGGTGTTAAAGGTCGGTGGTGGTTGTACATTAACATGAGAGCATGTAGAGTTGCGCACCAAAATATCCTTTTGTTCAATTTAGGGGAGGTAGATGGAATGAATACAAAGATCTATTATTTCAAGAGAGAAGGAGGAGACTAAGAAGAGGAGGTTGAACTTACTTGAGCCTACCTTGGGGCTTTGAAGGATGTGTTTGATATAGGTGTAGTCGAACAGACAACTGCAATGGTGGTAGAGAGGATCAGTGGGGACCTAAAACAAATAGGGAGCTAGGTATAAGGAAGAGCCTATACCAAGGTATGATAACTCTTTCTCCCCACAACACATCAAGTCATTATCCAACTTAGGGTTGCATGTCCTATTAGATCCAAATATTTTATCCATGTCTTGGAGTTATTTGTTATTGGATTAACACTAAATTAAATACAAGGATTGCAACCCATCATTTATAGAATGTTCATCAAATGTAAATTTTATTTAAGGATACATAATTAGGGTTATTTGTATCGAATCAATCAAGCATATCTATCTTGACCTGAGAGTTATACGTTGTTAGTATGTTGATAATGGCTTAATCATTCCATTCATATATCTCTAATATGTCTAGTTGAGATTTATTTTAGGTATTAGGTACATGAAAATATCAATTCAATCAATCCCTAGACTGATCAAGTTCATGTCAAAAGCAATGCAAATGCACTTTTGTGAAAACAACCTAATACCCTTAAGATGATTTTTGTAATCATTTGTATTGAGGCTATGACTTGTAACTAAGATGAGAAAAGATCAGAATCCCTCAATTTGAACATTTAATCACTCTAATGACATTTTCCAAAATACATCATAGAGTGTATATTCAGTCAAGCTTCTCCTCTGACAAAACCAAGACACACTTGATGCATTTTGGGAATTGTAACATCCCTGACCTAGATATTTTGCTTAATTAAGTGATTATATGCTTGTTTTTATCCTTTAAAATGTAATTAAGGCTTTTGAGGAACTTATGTTTCATTTTAAGTCCTTTTTTAATAATGTTGAAACATTGTTTTGTTAATAATGGACTAAAGTGCAAATTACCCAAGTGAAGGGGTTTATTTGCAATTTGCACATGCTAAGATGTTATTCTAATGTTGAGACATCATAAGAATGTATATGATGTAGTGGTATGGATTCCACAAGTTTGAGCACCAAGATATAGCTTGTAAAGCAATCCTTGTGCTTTAAAACCCAGTTTTGGTGTAATGTGCAATTTACCCAAAACTGAGGGTTCAATATGCAAGATATCACCTCTAGAGGGTCTCTCATGTTTCTTGTCATCAAGTAGAGAAAATAAAATGAGAAGGGAGCCTCATTTGAATTATCTTGAAAGAGAGAGAACTTTGATATTGAAATAAGCAAGGTTTAAGCACAAATGGCTCTTTTATACAACTTAATGTAAAAAGAAATAAAGTAATTATGAAGCCCTTCAATCAAAATATGGAGGATGTGTTTGTAATAGTTTGGACGAGCTTATGCCATGCTTGGGCACCAAAATTATCATGGTATAAGTGAAAGTTACTCACACTATTAATATATTAAGCAATATCCAATAAGGGTGGATATAAATATACCTCTCTTTAAGGTGTTTAGTTCCTTTTCCTTTAAACCTTGGATAATGTAAGAGTTTTGCATGGTCATAGAAGGTGGCCACATATCCAAAGAATGGAGCAAGCCTTGGTGGATATGTTTGGGGATATAAAAAGGAAATAATCCTTCTTTTCCATTTTCCTTGAAAAATTCATAAATATATATATAAGCATCCTTTTTCCAACAACACAAAGGATCGTTTCCCTTAGTTCTTTTCTTCTTCACCATTGCTTTGACCGACCAAGGAGGAGCTCTGGAGCATATGGAGGATGATCAAACCTGTTGGTAAGTTTGGATCATTATCTAACTCGAATTCATGGTGGAAACCATAAAATAAGGTTGGATTACTGGTTTTCTTCACACGATTTTCCTTTCTAACCATCTTGTTCATCCAAAAACTGAAGAAGGAACCTTGGACAACTGCTGGAGCTCAAACCACCATTAAATTTGCGGATCTAGGAGCTCTGGATCAGTCCTAGAGGTGGGTTTTATAACTCTAAACCTTAAGCTTTGTTAATGCATCCTCATCTCCATGAAAAATCATTAGTTATTCTTCTTCTTTTACTACTCTTGTGTTCTTGATATCAATTCCGTGAAGAACAGCCCCTGTTCTTGGTTGGACAGAGGTAGACGAAGGTGGCATTAATTTTGATGTTTATCCAAGAAATTTACTTTAGCAAACGGTCTCCATGTCTTTCTCAAATGGTTTCCCAAACCGTTTGGGAGCAAACAGTTTCAAACTGTTTGATTGTAAACGGTTTCATCAAACCGCATGAAGGGAAACGGATTCAAACCGTTTGGAAGTGTTGACAAAGCGTTGTCCATTTGGAGTTATGTTCAGAACAATGCATACTAATCACCTACCAATAATCATCAACTAATTTCAATTGGTTCACCAATCAAAGGTCCACCAACCCTCTAAACCCTAATCGGGTTAATTGCTATTTTTGATAATTGAATTAGGTTGAAGTTTGGGTTGAGTGACCCAAACGGTTTCAAAACCGTTTGGGGATCACCCAAATGGTCTCAAGACCATTTGGTGATCACCCAAGACCATTTGGAGGTCTAGGGTTAAGTATGGTTGACCAATTAAAGCACCAAAGGTATCAAGGTGATGTGTAATTAATTACTGATTTGGTGACCAGTCCTAGGATTCAAACCCTAAGTGAATGAATTAGTTATTGATGAAATAATGGGAAAACGGTCTAAAGACCATTTGGAGAATATCTAAACGATCCCAAGACCGTTTGGGGGTCACCCAAGACTGTTTGGAGGTCTAGGGTTGACTATGGTCAAGTGGTTGAAGATCTAAATGTAACAAGTTAAAGTGCAATCAATTGTTGACCTAGTGATCAATCCAATGAGCCAAACATTAATTGGTTGAGTTAGTTTTTGATGTTGACTTTAGAAAATGGTCCCAAGACCATTTTGAGGTCATCCAAATGATCCCAAGACCGTTTGGGGTCAGGTCATGACCAAATTGGATAATGGTTCAATGGGTTCAAATCAATTAGACTCACATTGAATTATGTTGAAGGGTTATCGATTCCAAACCCTAATCCAATTGAATCAAGCCCTAATTGATGATCAATTAAGGTTCAATTAAGGGTCAAATCATTTGTAGGTTGACCTAATTAACTCAATTGAATAATGGTGATAGGTCCATTTGATGATTAAATACATATATACAATTGTTGAAGGATCCAACAATGGAAGCCCTAAATCAATTTGAGGTGTTAGGACCATACTTGGTCCATGCGGTTTTAAGGTGGTTTGGACCAAACGGTCTCAAGACCGTTTGGGATCAAACGATCCCAAACCATTTAGGTTCATGCGGTTTCCAAATCGGTTGAGTGCATGCGGTTTCAAAACCGGTTGAAGTCATGTGGTTTCAAAAGTTAAACTTGACCAAACGGTCTTCACCCCCAACTTTTGCAAATGGTCTTGGAGGTCTGCTTTACCAAACAGTTTCAAGGGCAAACTAAGACCGAATAAAGGTCCAAACGGTCCTAAACCATTTGGAGGTTTAGTGTGCAAGACCGTTTGAGGTCAAAATTGGTTAAGATCGTTTGATGTCTTAAGGCCCAAGATTTGTTTGGTGGATGTTTAACCTAAACCCCATGGGTACTTAAAGTGATTAAAGGACAAAGTGATTACTTATCAAAGGTGATCATGGTACTGGTACCTTAATGGGATAGTGTGATTGAGACCCATGACGTAATTAAACCCTAATGATTATAATGGTAATGATATAGACCACGAAGTTAATTCTCTTTCTTGATTGAGTTACTTAACCTAATCAAGGCTGAAGTAAACATCATCCTATAGAGGATGAGAGAGAGAAGATTCCTTTTATTAATGTTAATCAAGTAAAGGACTTCCTATATGAATGAATATCCATGTAGGGTATGATCCTTCACAGTGAGATCATGAAAACCCTAATTATGATGGTTAATGAATTTTAACCCTAATTGAGGGTAATAATGGAAGTATCCTTAATATATGATGATGATGCGAACTTAGTTCATAATGATGACATGGTAACCTTAATTAAAGGTACTTCGTTGATCACTCCTACTTGGGGTGAATGGTAAATCCTAATTCAGAGTATGCTAAATAAGAACCCTAATATAGAGTAATGTGATATGAATAGTGAATCCTAATTTAGAATGTTGTGACATAAATAGTAAACCCTAATTCCAATTATGGTGAATAACAATGTGAAACCCTAGTTCTAGGTTATGCTTTTAAGAATGAAACTCTATGATTAGATATTGAAATGAGGAATCACTATTCCTAATTGAACTAAAGGGTTGGTTAACCCTAATCGAGTTGAAAAGGGAAACCCTAACCCTGGTAAGGGCATAATGGTGCAACCCTTGAATAGTAAAGTTATCTTTGTTTTGCATTGTGCTGGTATAGAGATAATGTGCCTATTATCAATTGTATTAATCATGTAGGTTTTTATGAAATAGTGAGCATAGCCAGGTAAGAGCTATGATGCCATATTCATTGAAAGCACTTTATAAGCTTTGAAAGTAATGATATGCCATGTTGCTTATTGAAAGGTGACAAAAGAGATTGATAGGCTATATAAGCCATGAGAAATATCTGCATTGCTACTATCATGTTTATACTGTCAATTATCTTGATGGCAATATGTTATTTGGTGACAAGTGTTTTGATGATCTAAGGGTTTGAAAACCCATGTTCTTGAATCATAATGATGAGATGGTTAGGGATTGATATCCCAATGTTAACAAGATGTGAAATGAACTTGATTCAAATAGTACTCTTTCTTTATAGCAATGGTTTTAATGGTTTATGTTTGAAAACATGCCTGATGCTAAAAGAATGTTGTAATGTACTTAATTAATCAAGTAAAATGATATCATGTAGAGCCTTGACCATAGATCCATCATCGTCAGAAGTTAGGTGATGGTGAAATAGGTTTTCCTAAGGGAACTCCTGGAGAGCATACTTTTGAGTATGTGGGGGTTATGGACGTGAATATCTTTATGTTCTAATGAATGAATTGATGTGAGATAAACATTTAATCTCTCAATCCTTCATTATATGTATATACCGAGATGATGTATCACTAATCTCCTGATGATGTTGTTAATGCCGAATCGATGTGAGATATAAAAAAATCCCTCGATTGCGAAGAGAGTACAGCATGCCACTGTAACTCTAATAGTGAAGTTTCCAGAATACCCTGGAAAGCTATTATAGCAGAGACACAAGATGTCCTGCATGTTTCTCATCACACTGAGTGAGGAAGATGAGGTCATAGAAATCTGGCTCTTCTGATGACCTATGTATGGTACCGATTTCGACTTCGTAGTGGTCGATTGGAGTATGAGTGGTATACCTCATCTCCTCAGGGCATAAGTATGTTTGTAAAATGTAATCAGCCGTGTAGCATATTTGCTTAGGTTGAACTACGAGAAACAATTATTGATGATGCATTGTTTATTAAGTCCTAGTTGGACAAATAATATACATGTTCTTCATATTCCTTATTAAATGAATGACTTTCTATTCAATCAAGTTATAATTGAAATGATTGCATAAAGAATACTGCTTTAATTAGTTATTCAATGATTTACCTATTGTTGAATATTTATAATCCTACTGCTCAGTATCATTCTTTTATTTGCAATAACAATGCTTCTGGCGAAGAGTTATAACTCTTGTTGGGACAATTTTTCAATTGTCTCACCCCCGTGGGATTCAACTTTTTAGGTAGACGTCGAGGGAGGAGGAACCCATCAGTGGGTGAGCAGCAACAGCAACATCAAGGACATCAGTGATCCACAGGTGGAGTCACTGTCTGTTAGGTCTTATATATAGAGAGTCCTATGTGTCGTCTCTGTACTCTCAGGTCCTAGGATTAAGTAGATGGTTTAATATAGATCTGAGATTTTTGGCGTAATGCCCCGAGATTTTGTATACTGCTCATGTACAGTTCAACAGGGCAGTCAGTGTTATGACTCTTGAGATGAGATAATACAGAGATGTACTGATGAATCAGTTGTAAATAACTTACCTTGTTTCTTTATGAAAGAGTTTTACCATTTGAGGATCTCTTTATAAAAAGTTTTAATTTTTAGTGATTTTCAGTAATTCCACTGCTAATTAATCGCTTCTGCATAGTTAATAATGTTTTGTTCAAACGGTGTGTCATAGGAATGTCCACGTTCGGTCGAGTTTCAATACACAGAACTCGACCGATACCCTACACTGGAAAAACTAAATTTAAGAAATCAAACAAGTTTCATCTAGGATAAACTCGACTGATGCTTCAAATTTTCTTTGTCATATAGTGCATTTGTCGAGTTACCTTTATTAAAATGTGTTCAAATGCACTATGCATAAAGTGAAAAAAAATAATTGTAACTATTGGAGTGTTGTAAAATTCAAAATTAAATCTATTGCAACACCCCAAATGGATAGAAAACATTCCTTAGTGATCCTAGAATCTAGTAGACACCCCCAACCATAGATAGGACCTCTTAGAGTTCATTCTAAGGGTTCTCACTACTATAGAAATAGCATTCAGTGTCACTTTTCTGGGCGTCGGTTATTAAGGAAAATCGACGCCTTATATGTTAGGCGTCGGTTGTTTAAGCAAACCGACGTCTATATTCGAAGACCAGCCAGACACGGGTACCGCTTTGTATTCAGCGTCGGTTGTTTATAACAAACCGACGCTGAAAGTCAGCCGCGAAATCCAAATTTTGATCAAAAAAATAGTGTCATTTTCAGCGTCGGTCATGTAGGTATAAACCGACGCCTATGTGCGATGAAAATTTGCGCGAAAAGTGTCACTTTCAGCGTCGGTTATCCGTTTATAACCGACGCTGAAGGTGGTTCCCGCCAAACATTTTCATGAAAATATCGTCCAATTGGACGTCGGTTGTTGCAAACAACCGATGCCTAAACATCTTTAGCGTCGGTTGTTTAAAACAACCGACGCTATTTGGGAACTTATACTCTACGATCGCCTGACTCTTCCCCTTTCTTCTGTTTCATTGCGAGCAATTACCCTATTTCTCTGCTGCCGGCGATTTCTCTCCGGCGATTTCTTCTCCAGCGCCATTTCTCCGGCTATTTCTTCTCCGGCGCCCCCTTCTCCGCCACCACTCCTCCTTCTCCGCCGCCCCTGCTGCTCCAAGCGCCTGAGCTTATACTCGTCGCGCCTCCGCAACCACCTCCAGAGCCACCGGAGCTGCTAGCTGCTCCTCCACCGCCGTCGCTGCTAGCTACTTCTCCAGCCAGAGCCACCGGAGCCTCTGCCTTCTTCCCTCTAACAAGGTTGGTCTTCCCGCTGCTAGCTGCTCTGCTTTTTTATGCATCGATCAAATTGTTGTGATAAAAATGCATGTAATGTATTTGATTAGAGTTAATCTAATCTGGATGTTCATAATAATGGTATGTTAAATATGATGATTAGGGATAAATATAATGTCTAGTACACAAATATTAGATGATATTCAAGAAAACCCTAGTTTGATGAGCATGTTGTTAATCATGTTAATTATGATTCTTCTATATATTCTGATGTCATTATATAATTATGTGATCCCAACATATTAAATTGAATTAGAATGATTTCATGAATTATAGGGTTTTAAAGTTGATAAACATGTACATGCGGAAATAGGGTTATTAAACCAATGGTTATAACATAGTATGATCTTAATCTGATCTGGATGTTCATAATAATGTAGTATGTTAAATATGATGATTAGGGATACATATAATGTCTAGTAAATATTCCTAGACCTTTTGTTTGAAACTATTGATTTCTTGATTTATTATTTAATAATGCTCTGTTGATTAGGATTAACCATGTTGCATGTACTTTATAGACATTTATTATATATAAGAATGACAACACATGTATTTGTTGGCCTAGAAACCCATCCAAGATTGACTCATTAGGAGTAAATCTTGGATAGTCCCTGGTTTGGGACTGTTCTTGAACACCTAATCTCACTTAGGATGTAAGTGTATAATGTGTATTGGGTTTTCGAGAAAATTTCAGTAGCATTTCCCCGGTTGTTCTCTAAGTACATATGTACTTAGAGAACAGCGGGGAAATGCTGCCGAAATTTTCATGAAAACCCAATACACATTATACACTTACTAGTGAGATTAGATGTTCAAGGATGGGATAGGTGGTACACATTTATTATATATAAGAATGACATCAAATGTGTTTGTTGGCGTAGAAACCCATCCAAGATTGACTCATTAGGAGTAAATCTTGGATAGTCCCCGGTTTGGGACAGTTCTTGAACACTTAATCTCACTTAGGATGTAAGTGTATAATGTGTATTGGGTTTTCGAGAAAATTTCGGTAGCATTTCCCCATTTGTTCTCTAAGTACATATGTACTTAGAGAACATCGGGGAAATGCTGCCGAAATTTTCTTGAAAACCAAATACACATTATACACTTACTAGTGAGATTAGGTGTTCAAGGATGGGATAGGTGGTACACATTTATTATATATAAGAATGACATCACATTATACGCTTAGGATGTAAGTGTATACCCTAATCTTTTCCTAATATATACTTGTTTCCTAATATATACTTGTTTTCTCTGATCATAGAATGGATAGATCATGGATGTCCATTCGTAATCGTTGCACCCCAGAGTTTATATCTGGTCTTGATCAGTTTATTAGATTTGCCGAGGAACATAGGAAAAAACCTACAGATAGGTTCTACTGTCCATGTAGGCATTGCGGTAACAACTTGAAAGTCAACACTGGTGAGGAAATCAAAAGTCATGTCATGTGCAACGGGATTGTACAAGGCTATACAGAATGGCACTGGCATGGAGAGATTTCAAAATCGAAACCAGTAGATGTCTATAGAAGTGCTTGGGTGGAAGAAGAAATTGCCTCCGATGACGTAAATGTGAACGAACCAGTTCCAGCAGACATCGTTGATGCGATGCTGGATAGTTGTAGGGTAGAGCACACTGATCCATCTCCTATCTTTAGAAACATTGTGCATGATGCTGAGATACCGTTATACACAGGCTGTGCTAAGTTTACGAAGCTTAGCGCTGTGTTGAGATTGTATAAGTTGAAAGCTAACAATAGATGGAGCGACAAAAGCTTCACTTCATTGTTGACTTTGTTGAAAGAAATGCTTCCTGAAGGAAACGAGCTGCCAATCTCAACATACCAGGTAAAGAAAATGTTGTGCCCAATGGGAATGGAGGCCAAGAAGATACACGCATGCCCGAATGATTGTGTATTATTTCAAAAGGACTATGTAGATTTGAAAGATTGCCCAAAATGTGGTGCGTCACGGTATAAATTGACGACTTCGGGGGAGTCCAAAACTGGTTCTCCTGCCAAGGTGTTGTGGTATCTACCTATAATATCACGGTTTCAACGCTTGTTTGCAAATCCGAAAGATGCGAAGAATTTGAGGTGGCATGCAGATGTTAAGAAAAATAATGATGGGATCCTGCGACATGCGTCTGATTCCCCACAGTGGAAGAAGATTGATCTATTGTACCCCAAATTTGGTGAAGAAGATAGGAATCTAAGACTTGGGCTTTGTACAGATGAGATGAATCCGTACGGGACATTGAGCAGCCAACATAGCACTTGGCCAGTCATGCTTGTTATATACAATCTTCCTCCCTGGATGTGTATGAAAAATAAGTACGTTATGTTGTCATTGTTGATATCGGGCCCTAAACAACCTGGAAATGATATCGATGTTTATCTTGAACCTTTGATTGATGACTTAAAGAAACTTTGGGCTGAAGGTGTGATGACCTATGATGCTTCAGCAAGAGAGACATTTCGTTTGTACGCTATGTTGTTTTGCACTATTAATGACTTTCCAGCATATGGGAATTTGTCTGGATATAGTGTCAAAGGAGCTAAAGTGTGTCCTATATGTGAAGAAAACACTGATTCAATAAGACTAAAACATGGCGGAAAGACTGTATATCTTGGACATCGAAGGTTTCTTTCAAAATTCCATCCATATCGTAGGAAGCGCAAAGCATTCAATGGATGGAATGATGAACGGAGTACACCTAAACCTATACCAGGGGATGTTGTTTATGAAAGAGTAAAAGACATTGTCAATGAATTTGGTAAGAAATCACAATGTAGTATGGCCACACGGAGTGACAATTCTTCATTCAAGAAGAAGTCAATATTTTGGGATCTTCCTTATTGGAGTTCTTTGACAGTCAGGCATTGTATCGATGTAATGCACGTTGAGAAAATTGTCTGTGATAGCATCATTGGTACTCTGTTAAATATACCAGGTAAGACTAAAGATGGGATAAAATCCATACTGGACCTACGTGAAATGGGAATAAGGTCAGAATTAACAGAATTACATGAAATGGGTAGTAAAAGAACATACTTACCTCCCGCTTGTTACACGTTGTCTAGAAAGGAGAAGAAAACTTTTTGTGAATGCTTGGTAAATGTTAAGGTGCCACATGGTTACTCATCCAACATCCGTAGATTGGTATCAATGAAAGATCTGAAGTTGATAGGTCTTAAATCTCATGATTGTCACACTCTAATGCAACAAATATTACCCGTGGCAATTCGATCTATATTGCCGAAGCATGTAAGGTTTGCAATTACCAGACTTTGTTTCTTTTTCAACAGTCTATGCAGTAAAGTTATTGACCCTGATACTCTCGATAATTTGCAAAGAGAAGTGGTTGTTACCCTATGTCAGCTTGAGATGTATTTCCCTCCTTCATTCTTTGATATCATGGTACATCTTGTTGTCCACTTGACTAGGGAAGTGAAAATGTTGGGACCAATTTTCTTGCATTGGATGTATCCCTTTGAACGATACATGAGCGTTTTTAAAGGTGATGTTCGAAACCGTCATCGGCCTGAAGGGAGTATTATTGAAGGTTATGTGGCGAGAGAGGTTATGGATTTTTGCAATGACTTTCTCAGTGGTAATGACACTCCTGATAATGACAAGAATATTGAGGAGGGCAAAGGAATTTTGGGATCACGAGTGAAAGTAATCAGCCGTGAGCAGTTGGAACAAGCTCACTTGTATATTTTACACAATATGGACGAAGTGAGTGTTTATATCGAGGAACATACCAATTTCATAAAGAGACAACATCCTCGAGCAAGTTCAATGTGGCTTGCTAGAGAGCATAATAAGACTTTTACTAAGTGGTTTGAAGATAAAGTCTTACATCAACTATCTCAAACACCAAATGATATTACAGAAACTATCAAATGCCTCACCTTTAAACCAAAACCAAATGTTATGTCTTATGAAGGGTTTGACATTAATGGATTCACATATTACACAAAGCGCCAAGATGATAAGAGTGTCGTCCAAAATAGTGGGGTCACTCTTCAAGCGTCGACTATGTACTTTGCAAGTGCAAAGGATAAGAGTCCACGTGAAGCTAAAATGTCATATTACGGTGTCATTGAGGACATTTGGGAGTTTGACTAAATAGATTTCAAAATTCTGATCTTTAAATGTAATTGGGTTGATAACACCAAAGGAGTTATAGTGGATGAATTGGGTTTCACTTTGGTGAACTTTGAAAAGATTGGCGAGAAGGGTGAACCATTCATATTGGCATCACAGGCGAAACAAATATTCTATATCGATGATCCTGCGAATGATAAATGGTCGGTTGTTCTTCATGGTAAAAGACAATTCATTGAAGATCCTATAGATGAAGAAGAGTACTATGATAAGTATGATGACTCCAGTCCATTCTCAGTTGGGTTGCCAACTCCACAAAATATTGAAGCTAATGATGACTTATATGTGCGCGGAGATCACAATGAAGGATTGTTAATTGATAAAAGATCACAATTTTAGAGACATGTATGTTTATACAAATGCTAAATATTTGCCTTTTTCTAGTTAATACAAATGCTAAATGTTTGCCTTTTTCTAGTTAATACAAATGCTAAATGTTTGCCTTTTTAATGACATTTTCAGATGGCTGACCATGATGAGCATGATGTCCATGATGAGCATGAAGTCCATGATGAGCATGCTATCCATGACGAGCATGGCGAGGATACCAATGTAAGTTCTAAAAACATATCCTGTATTTCTATAAAATTCATTATCTTCTAGTTATGTCATATATCCTATATTTCTATATTGGGCTAATTTAGTGTGTTTATTTTTGTCAAATTTTAGGTTGATGATGTACCTGTACCCACTGAAGCACTGGAGCAACTTGATGCGTAGCACCAAACACTTAATAAGAAAAGGGGCATCACTCTGTTGAAGAAGTTATTAGCGCTAAGTGGTAGTGGATCCAAATTGGTGGTGGAGTTTGATAATGGAGGAAATGCAATTGGAGTGAACCGCAATAATTTTGTAAACTATCTTGGGTGTACCACTCGGAGCCATTGTGGTGTTAAGTATGATAATTGGCATAAAGTTCCTCAAGGGAAAAAAGACTTGATATGGAAGGATTTATGCGTGAGTTATTATTATTTGAAATTCTATTTTGTAGATTACAAATTCTATTATTTGCAATTCTATTTTGGATACTAGTTAATAACATTTCTATTTTACAGAATCTGTTTGCATTGGATGAGAAGTTGCATCGTAAAAGTGTGATGCAACGCGCTGGAAAGATGCTTAGGAATTATAGGACAAATCTGAACAGAGAATACATAAAAGAGGGTGATAAGAAGAAGAAATCAGCCCTTGAACAATGGAACTTCTTGGACAAAGAAGATTGGGACAATTTTGTTGCTTCAAGAAAATATGAAGAATTCAAGGTATTAGGCGTCACTCCCAATTTAATTAATATACATTGTATTCACCTATTCAAGATTAACATTTAGTGCTACTAACAAAATCATTAATGTGCATACTAACTAGGCCCTCAGTGACGCACAAAAAGCAAGGCGTGCACTGAATGTGCATGACCACACTATGGGTCCAAAAGGCTATGCAAGCGTTCTCCAAAGACTATAGGCAGAGTTTACGGCTACTCAGCAGTCTGCTGCTACTCAGAAGTCTGCTCCTACTCAGGAGTCTACCACACCCATGCCTCGCCATGATATCTGGATAGCTGGCAGGCAAAACAAGAAGGGTGAAATAAAGAAGCCTGTAACTGCTGAGGCGGCTGCAAAAATGGTAAAATACAACTCTTAGAGAAATCGTTTGAATATTGATTATTTGTGGTGTTAACTTACCAATTTCTGTTTATGATGATTAGCGGGAGCTGCACGAGCAGAGGAAACAAGGCACGTTCATCCCTCAGGGCACAAGGGATGAATTGACAGTTGCTCTGGGTAACCCAGAGCATCCTGGACGTGTTAGAGGTGTCGGCACTGGTGTTGGCATCAAAGCATTCTTTGGGCCATCCCAGCGCAAACCCAGAGCGGGACTTTCTCAAGAAGAGGTAACCTATTCTCTTTTTAGAATGTTACTGCAAAAGGAAATTCATTAATAAGAAGCTAATGTTTCTTTTATCCATGTATAGGAGAATAAGAGAGTTGAGGATTTAGTTTCTAAGAAGGTCAACGATGTAGTTGCTGAGAAGGTCAAGGAAGAATTGCTGCGGTGGCAGGCATCTCAGGCTTCCAATCAGCGTATGGCGACCCACTCTTCTCCTGATGCACAAACTGCGAGTAATCCTGGAGACCCATCGCCTAGCACGTCTGCTGTAAGTATTGTTTATGACATTGTAGCTAGTCTTTTCAAGATGATATGTTTTCAAGATTATATGTATATATGTATAACATTCTTTACGTAAATTTGTAGGCATTGAAGCCATGCCACTTAAGAATACAAGACTATGTTGTTGCAGAGGCGCAAGCTTACCCGTCCCTTCCTGGGGAAAGGTTTCACGGGACTCCAATGCCACAGGGCTATGTTCGTGTGGGCCCATTACGTGTGTTACCCGATTGGAGGGAAGTTGCGTTGCCATATGCCCACCCAGATATTGATACACTTGGTGAGGCAGAAGGCGGGGTCATATTGTGGCCCAAAGCAGATGTCGTCTACACGACTGAAATTGTAAGATAAATTTACATTGATTTAGACTGTTAATGTGTATATATGATGTCAACTGATCTGAAATTATATATACAGGTTAAAAAGAAGACACCAGGAGCACCTAGGCCTCCACCTCCACTTCCCGCATTACCAACTTGGGTTCCAACTGACCTAACATACCCGTTAGGTCCTGCTTGTAGGGGAATGGCATGTTGGCTACGGGCACATAATATACATTGCCCTATAATAGTTTCTTTAGATGCAGATTATGCAGGTCGATCATACGATAGCTCTTTATTTATACAAGATATTATTGAGTTGTTTATGTATGATTGGCTGAATACATCAATGATAGAGACATGGATAAGGTGAGATCTTGTTTATACATCCATATACCTTGTGTAAGATCCGGTGATCTGGTTTCTTATATATTAATGCATACGCCTATATGTTTTGTAGCTACTTATTCGAAGATCATTGCAAACAATTTGCATTTGATCATGTGGGATTTTTGATTCCATCATTGATTAGTTTGGTAGCTAAAGACCCTGATAATGTTCAACAATACTGTATAGATGCTTTTACAATTTTTGGTCAGCAAAAGAAGACGATAATAATAGCTCCATTCAATGTCAAGTACGTTTACTTTATTTATAATTTGGACTTAAGAAAATTCCATTTTTATTTTGCATTTTGAGTTATTAATTGTTAACTTCTTACTTCTAGCGGTAGACATTGGGAGTTACTAGTTATTGTCCCCGGGACATTCACTATTTATTATCTAGATCCTACGGGGAGTACATTGAACACTAAAATTGGACATGTAATGAGAATGCCATTTTTCTGGTGAGAAATATTTCATTTTTATATCCGTTAACATCTTTTATTACATTACTATTTACTTATGCAATTTATTGTGTTATATTAACATGTAGGGGTTTAGATGCATTCAAAAAGGCTGGAGGAACGGTCCCAAGGAAAAAGAACCAGCCAATAAATTGGCAGAACGTACAAGTAAGTTCCCAACTCGAATATATATATTATTGATGTGAATTGTGCTTAGTTGTATTATTTTGTATGTTTCAATTTATAGTGTGCTACACAAGACTATGGCTGGGCATGCACATACTATGTGATGCGATTTATGCAGATGATTATCAAATATGCCGCATTGGACATCGATACCATACATGAGGTATTATATATAGTCTCATTAGTTAGTATGAAATATATAAATCTTATCTTATTTTTATATTATTACTTATATATATACATCATTCTCTTTGCAGGTGTTTAAAACTGACCACACTATAGGTAAACGCTTAAAAAATATACATGCTCCATATACGATGGAAGCATTAAATGAAGTAAGAGAAGAATGGGCAAAAGCCATACAAGAAGTGGCAACTGTAAGATATGATTGGGATGTTGATAGCGATAATGATTGATACTTTGTAAATGAATATTTCTGAATGTTAATACATGTATTTGAATGTTTCTATATGTGTGAATGTGAGAATTGAATTGATGTCTGAATGTATGTACTTGTGTAGAATTTTCCTTGTGACTTTTGCAGGTTTGCGGCCTGTTTGTAGGCTGATATCAATGGATGTCGTAAACCTGCAGTGCAGAAAACTAAACTGCAGGTTCTCATCCTGCTGACCAGCCACAGCAGGCCTGCAAACTGATATGAAAAATATATATATATAAATAGGCGTCGGTTATTTATAGAAAACCGTCAGCAAAGACATACAGCATCAGTTATTTGATAAAAACTGACGCCTAATAGTACAAACAACCCGACCGTGCAGGATAGCACGGCCGTGGTGGAAAAGGCGTCGGTAATTCATATAAAACTGACGCCTATAGTACTAAACACGGCCGTGGAGGGAAGCACGGCCGTGTCGTCTTGAAGTATAGGCGTCGGTGTTTTAGTATATAACCGACGCCAAAAGTGTTCGCGCCACAGAAAATGGCGTCATCTAGGGCACTTTATGCATCGGTTATCTACTAAAACACCGACGCTATATTCTATATAGGCGTCGGTTGTTTAGTAAATAACCGACGCACAAAGTGCCCTAGATGATGCCATTTTCTGTGGCGCGAACACTTTTGGCGGCGGTTATTTACTAAACAACCGACGCCTATAGAATAAATAGGCGTCGGTTAAAAAACCGACGCCGAAGTGTACGACCTTTAGCGGCGCCCACATAGGCGTCGGTCGGAAACCGACGCCAAATGGGGTTAAACGACCGACGCCAAAGGCCGTTTCTGTAGTAGTGTCTCCTTTATGTTATTCAAGATCCTTGCTATAATTGAGTGCATCTAGTCCACTTGAGCCCATTTCTCTCTCTTATTTGTAAATCAAAACATCTATATGAGTGAGATAGGATATGTATGAGAGAGCTACCCCATTATAAACTTGTAAATCTCTTAAAGCTTCCCTTTTTCAAACCCCTTTTTTCAAGATCATGTTGGTGAAAGTTTCTCCAAGTGAAGGAGAAGGTTCCAGGCTTCTCCAAGTGAAAGGAGAAAGTGCAAAAGCTTCTCCAAGGCGAAGGAGAAGGTCAAGGCTAAAAATCTAGGAGTAGAGTGGGTAAATCCTTCAAGGCATAAGACTCAGTGCAAGAAGGGGATCACCTTGGTTAAGGTGTCCAGTTTCTTGTAAGAGTGGGTAAGACCTTGTATAGGTAGAAGACTCTAGCTCAAAGGATATGTAAGTCCTTGGTTGGTTTATTGGCTCCTTTGGTCCTTATAAAGGAGGTTGGATATCCTTGTCCCGGGAAAAGGAAGGTAATCCTACACGTCTTATAATGGAACATAAGTATACATGGGTTGCAAAATCCTAGAGATTGACCTCTCTAGATAGAAGACTAACTTTCTCCTAGTTTGGAGATTGGAACCACCCTACATAGCTTGTTCTTGTATTTTTTCAATCTCTCTCATCCTTTCTAATTATGCTTAGTTGCACTACAAATTCAATACTTGCAATGCATATCTTAAAGTAACTTGAAGGTCTAATGAATTTTGTGTGAGTTTTATTAGCTCTATTCACCCCCCCTCTACATCCATTTGATACAACAAGTGGTATCAGAGACACATTCTTCTCCAACAAATATCCTACGAGATGAGAAGATGGGTGACAACTTACTTGGGTCTCACAACTTGGAAGGTGGTTTCTCCATGAGACCCTCAATCTTTGATGGCACAAACTTCCTCTATTAGAAAAGACAAATGCAATTCTACCTTTAAGGGATGAGCTATGACATGTAGAAAGTTGTCATCATTCCCTACAAGGAGTCGGTGGCAGATGTAGCTACATGAGATGAAACTACACCCAAGAAGGTGTAGTTCAATGCAAAGGTTATAAGAATCATCTATAATACCCTCACTTCCTCTGAGTTTGACCGAATCTCATCTTAACACACAATCCATGAGATATCGAATAAGTTATGCATCACCTATGAAGGCATAAAGCAATTCAAGGAGTCCAAGATCTGCATACTCAAGGGCCTCCTTCAAAACTTCAAGATGGGAAAGAAGGAGAAAGTGGATAATATGTATACAAGACTCAACACCATCATTAACAAACTTGATTCTTTGGGCCACACCATGGATAGAGGGACCATCAACTCCAAGATTCTAAGGTCTCTCCCCAAGATATAGGAATCCAAGTTGACTTCATCCTTGGTGACATAGCCACCAAAGAGCTCTTTGGCAACCTTCAAGATCATGAGACAAGACTTGACAAATAAGTGGAAGATGAGAAGCAAGATGAGAAGTAATCAAATAAGATCAAAGACAATGCATTCAAAGCCCAAGTCGAGGCAATGATTCCCCAACAACGACTTGCTTGTCGGACCTTTTCTCCTTCCTCAAGCAAAGATGAAGCCCCTAGTGACCATGAAGCTAACTACTCCAAGGGGAAGTACTTTAAAGGAAAACCACCCTCCTCCTCCACTTCAAGATGATATGAATGTGGACAAAAGGGACACTACAAGAATAAGTGCCCCAAGGCCAAGAATTCCTAAGAAGGATGGAAAGTACAAGAAGAAGGACAAGAAGGAAAGAAGAAGAAAGGATGCATCCCATGCAACATGGGAGGAGTCTTATTCTAGTGACTCCAACTCTAACGAGAAAAAATGCCACCTTGCATTCATGGCCTCTACTAGTGAAGACATTGGCGAGGTAAGTGAGGTAAGTGAGGTATGTTGGGTTTTAGGGGAGGCAGAGAAGGCAGCGGAAACAAAAATTTTCTCCCCCAAACCCGAAACAAGGAAACGCGTCAACATCTATATAATAGGAAAGGATGGTTTGTGGAATCATACCTTGTCCCGAGGCTTGCTCGGCGATAATACCTCGTGCTTTGCGCGGTCTTCAACTCCGGTCTTTGATGGTGTCTGTGCAGCTCTTGGTCACACCGGGACTGATGACTCCTCCTACCGGACTGTCGGATGACAGTTGTCCTCCTAAGCGGCAGAATCCTCCCACCTCTGAAGTAGTCCACACGGACCACCTGGAACTCCACACACCTTGTCCCACAAGGAAGTGGAAGGAGTCGCACCCTCCTGTTGACGTACTAGTCGCCAACACACTCTCCTGCCTCCAGTTGCAACTGCAGTTGTCCTTCCCTTGCTGCACCTCCCTTTGCGGGAAGCACTTGCTCAGGCTCTCTCTCGGTTATCAAAACCAGAGAGAATGACAACTTTGCAGAGCAACTGGTTGCACTGAGTTGTACTTTGAGAAGCCCCCAATATGCATATATATATAGGAGGGTCATGGGACAGGGTTCTCCATCCCGGGCAATGCGGGACTAAAAGCAGGAGTAGAAGGGTTCAAGATTTTCCACAAAAAGCAACCAACTCGCAACCTGAACCGATCAGTTCACAAGTGAACCGGTCGGTTGGGGACCTGAACCGATCGGTTGGGACCCTTGAACCGGTCAGTTCACAAGTGAACCGGTCGGTTGGTGGTCTTGGTCGGTTCCCGATTGACTTTCTTTCTTTTGTTTCTAATCGGTATCGAATACCAATCCTTGTTCCAATCAAATTGGGCAAGTGAAACACAAGGAAAATTCTCACCAATCCTATTTTCCCAAGTTGCTCGGTTGCACCAGTTGAATCGATCGTTTCAACACTTGAAGAAATCGGTTCACCCTGGGATTGAGCCGATCGGCTCAACACTTGAGCCGACCGGTTAAACAACCTCAGCCGACCGGTTCAACACTTGAACCAATCGGTTGGGAGTGTAGGTTGTGTAGAATCAGTCAATTGCGATTTCAATCAATCTGATACTCCAATCAATATGTCCAACACCTTGAACATTATGATATTTGAGCTATCAATCAATTGAGTGTTTAATTGAACTACTAAACTCCTTTAGTAATCAATCTAAACATTTCTAGTGGACAAAACTCCTCTTCCAGGTTAAATCCTATGTGTGTGACCCTGTAGGTCCATTTCACGTTGGCAGTGAAAGTCCATAACACTTATGACTTCACAAGAAAAGAGTGGTGCCTAGTCACACATCAGTGCTCCCAAGTGAAAGTAGAAAGTTGGAGAACAACTTTCAATCCTACAATCCGTGAATGGTGTTACAGTGAATGTATAATTCCTTTGTCACTAATATCCTGAATGAACTCGAGGCATGGAACAGTCATCCTATCAACGTTCATTCACTTTCTTGATCTCAGAGTAGATTGGAAGAGATATGTATGACATCAATATCACATACTGATTCACACATGCGTGCACGCCTTTCTCAATCCTAATCATCAAGTGGCCATGGATATCAAACTCCCTCAGGAGGGACAAATCTCATTTCTATCACTCACCCCTCAAAAGCCCCATGTGTCAAAGCCACCCAATCATCACCTTTATAACAACCCATGTTTCAGGACTGCGTTTGATGATGTCAAAGTGTGCCCAACGACATGTGTTGAGTGCAGTGATTTCAGGTCAAAGAATCACACTCACCACCATCACTGTGAGTACTGACTGTGACTACTAACTGTGACTACCATGTCATGGTTCCATGTGTCAAACTCACAGTGGGTCTGTCCGATACACTTGTTCTCTAACAAGTACCTATGTGTTTGGTTTGATATCTCTATATCATGACTAATGAGATTCTATCATCAACCAACACCACAATCTAGTCTTGTGTGTCATTGCTGTCTATCTACCTTCCACAATGACATCTGACTAGGGACATAACAAGAATGTAAAAACTCTTAGCATCTGTATGATCTCATTGTTCAGGTCCTCAACCTGAAAGCATATGTCATTGAGTATTGTCATTCTCTAGACATTCAATTTGTTCTATCACTATCTCATATGACTGAACCAGAAAGAATTGGAAGCTTGCCTTTATAGTTTATCAAATCAATCTTAATGTATCCCACCAATCATCCCATGATTGTCTCTCAGGGCATACATACCAACAGACTCCCACTTGCACTGTGATCCAATCACCATTAAATCATATTCATAGTGATCTTCAAACATGTCCCACATGTTACTGTGCTCTAGTGCCATCATAGTGAGTAATGGCAACACCTTGCCAAAGTCAGTATAAATTGCATGTCTCTCATCTCTTCGATGTACGTCACACGTATGAGATGGAGTTGCCATAATATGTGATCTAGTATTCCTTTGCTAACCTTTAGCCACATTGCATGATCAAGGATTCCATACTTGTCATCAATGAGCAGAATATCTATAAGTTCATCTCATGAACTTCCAGATCCATATAGTATCTACTGCTGTTCTCTAACGCATAGATACTCGGCATTTCCTTTCAAATAGTTTTATTGGAACACTTCCAATTATCAACAAACTTTCACTTTTATACATCCTATGTATATTTTGTGATTAATTTTCTGTCCTTTCGGAAGTTCGCATCAATGTAACTCTTTACATCGAACTCTTCCTTATCACCATAGAACTAGTACTTATCAAGTTCTCGTGGTATTCTAGTAACCCTTACTAGAAGTAGACAGACATCCACTCGTCATGTCCCACATATGAGACAGGATGAGCACATCATATTGTCATGACGTACATACAAAATGATGAATGCATTTTATTCTTGCCATGTCCATACATGCAAGATAAAGGGATGATTACATACATGATAGATCCATATCTATTCTTAGTGTTCACATTCTTCATAAGAATTGGACACTTGGCCTTGGGATACTAACTCCATGTAACATGGACAAGTTTTCTCCCACTGAATCTGTGCATACTGAACCCTTCAGTACAGATTGCCAATGTATGCTTTCTCTTTTCAGATCAAGAGGTTTTAGAGAACTATCTCTATAGATCTCTATTCTTGTCACATAGGAAATATCTCTATCTTCCTTAAATATAATTTCCACTTTTGGATTTCCATTCTAGAACATTTCCATTTCACATCAACATGTGGAATGTGAACACGCTCCCACTAAATCACAGATCCCTTCTTTCTCTTTGACATATCAGTCAAACCCTTTGACTATATTATCAAAGTAAAGATCCAATTCTGAGTTGCTTGTACTCAATCAATCACATTGATTAGTCCATTTTAACTTATAGACTTCATTTGCATTAGTGGATTCATAAACCTTATAGGTTGTGTCACGTACACATCCTTGTTTTATTCCTCATAGGAATGCAGTTTTAGTATCCATATGAAAAATGTCTCAGTCATTAAGTTGTAATCAACAAGCATCATCCTTCTCAAAATGTTATCCATGTGTCTTAACACTTAAGACTCATTTGCACTTATGGATTTGATCCAATGAGTGCTACCATCAAGGTCATACCTTATGGTTCACATGGATGTCATTTAGGATGTAATTGTCATAAACCATAACTCAAAATTCCGTTCCTCATATTCATCTAGGTAGTTGACTCATCACATGAACAACTTATCACATAGATAATTGAGGTGTATCTGTTAAAGATATAAGAACTCACAACCCTTGTGATTCTTAATTTCTTTTATTAGTGTGGGGTGTTCTTTATTAAGAAGAATTCAGTTATTTGATAATCATTCTCTAACTCCTTAGAGTATGATTCCTTCTTGATTTAGACATCACCATGCCTTAATCATGAGTTCACTATGACACATTATCATAATCACTCATAAGGATCTCAAACATTTAGTCTAAGTATTTCATTCATTGATCTCATCAAGAATTAACACTTTACCAAATTTGCACTTCATCTATGATAATCTTAAACACTTCAAGATATTCATATTGGTATTTCTCTGAACACTGTTTTAAGTATTAGCATTCACTCCAATAGGTATGTAAATACATCACATGTATTATACCTAATAGGATAATCATTCTCCCACTACCTTTAGTGAAGATTTATTAATCATGTCTAAGATATTCATGTCTCTTACTGGTTCTCTAACCAAAAGAGTCTAGATTTATCCATCATATGGAAACTAGAAATGAATTTCTTATGATTGATGCTAATTTGATTGTTTGAGTTATCTATAACTTCTAGGTATCATTTTATCTTATGCATATCAAATACCACAAGATAAATAAGGCATTGCCACAAAGATCATATCTTTAAGATTGAAAACTCAACTTTATTAATTGCCATCATTGTCATACAATATGCAAAAATAAAGTGTTTCTATCTATTGGCAAAAAGAAATAACAGTTCATAACTATATTACATGCCTTATAGGCTGAAAATAAACTAAAGTACTCCTATCTATGGTGGCAACACTTGCCCCAATTATGAGTGCTTTACACTTTACATCTTGGTAGCATATACCTCAAAAAGTGTTACAAGTTTACTTTCAAGACACCTTTAAGTAGAGACTTCAGTCGCCTCCTTCTTCTTTTGTTCTTCCAGATAGAGAGGAAAATTCCTTTTCCAATGTCCTGGCTTTTGACAATGGTGGCAATTTCCTTTCTTGGTCACGCCTCCCTTGTCCTTGAGAGCTAAAGATGGCTTGGACTCCTGGCTAGCATCAGAACCTTTCTTAGCTTTGCCCTTGCCCTTGCGCTTGGATTTGCCTTTCTTGCTTGTGATCACCATCACAGCCTTAGGCTTGTCCTTCTTCATCTGTATCTCAGCTGTCCTCAACATGCCCAACAACTCTGATAGTGGCCTATCAAAGTTGTTCATGTTGTAGTTCATCACAAACTGACTGTATGATTCTGGCAACGATTGCAGTATCACGTCAGTAGCCAACTCTTGGCTCAGTGGAAATCCCAGTCTCTGCAGGTTCTCCACATACCCAATCATCTTGAGTGTGTGAGGACCAACTGGATCTCCTTTTGTCATGACGCACTTGAACAGCGCCCTAGAAACATTGTATTTCTCTTGTCATGCCTGATCTTCATACATGTTCCTGAGATGTTGAATCATCTCAATGACACCCATGTTCTCATGCTGTCTTTGCAACTCATGGTTCATAGAACATAACATCAAGTACTTTGCATCAATGGCATCTTTAGCATTCTTCTTGTAAGCATCCCTTTCTGCCTTTGGTGCATTAGGAGCGGGTTCCTCTGGAATTGGAGTATCCAGGACATAGAGCTTTCGCTCTTGAGTGAGAACAATTCTCAATGTCCAATACCAGTCATGGAAGTTTGTCCCATTTATCTTGTCCTTTTCCAGGACCGATCGCAACGAGAAGTGATTGTTGTTTGTCGTCATTTGTACTACAAAAAGGAAATATGCAATTTTAGTCCAAAAACTCATTTTTGACTAATTTCATTGATTTGAAAATTTTGACGATATAATTAGGTCTTTCATTGATTATCTCTCCCACTATTTTACTTCAAATTGATAGCCCTCACCATCAATTCGGAAGATTGCAGCGTACAACCTTCTAGTGGGCAAGATCCTGAAATCCTCTAAGTCATGGACCAGCTAGGGCTGTCATCCACAACATAGATCTCTCAGGTAGGCAACTCTTGCCAATTGCATCATATGCAACTCTTGATAAGATGTCATATGCAACTCCTTGCCATGATCATCTCCATGCCTCAAGGTACTAGATCCCATCTAGATCACCTTGTTAAGTCTGACCCAAAGCAAACACGATGAATATGCACCCTACTAGGGCAGACCCACACATTCATCCTTCACGCTTCCACGAGATAGACGGTGCACCACGCTAGGGCGTGCCCACACTTGGTCGATCAAGATTTTCACATGTGTCGCATTTGGAAGGCATCTAAAACTTAATATTTTAATGAGGGATTTGGTTTTATATACATATACATATCCAATCACCACAATACATAGTATGTATCATATACATGATATATCCCACAAAAAACATGCACAAATGATAAAAGCGATGATTATGGCCATCCTAATGTGATTCCTCGAGCCAAGAGGAATCATGGTCATCTAGGTCTACATCACATGCAACCTGTAAAAGATGAAATATGTGCCTTGCCATCCGAGTTGATCAACTCATCTCATGAATGATCTGCTCTCTTTGGCCGGTCGTCTGGGTGCCACCAGCCGATCAGTTGGCTCCTCCAATCGATCGGTTCGCCTGGTCGTCGTGCATCTCGTCATGGCCGCCACCCGCTCATTTCGCTCCTCGAACCGATCATCAACCGATCGGTTCGCTCCTTGAACCGATTGTTTGGAACGTCAACCGATCGGTTCATGCCTTGAACCGATCGTATCAGCTGTCATCTTGATGTCCACCGTTCTTTGACATAACAGGAAATAAAATTTATCCTAATATTACATTGCTTAAAGGGGAAACCCTAAGTTACATTCGGGGGGAGAAAAGGTAGGAAAGAATCTCAAATTATTTCGAGTTACATCAGGAGTAGGAGAAGGAAGATCAGTGCGCAGATCGAGATGCAAGCAACCACAAACAACCACACACAGATAGGGTTTATTGGCCATAACCACGCTATACATTCACCACAAAACTCATTTAAAGGCGACGCGTATCGAGTGCATTAATAATACATATCATATATGTAATTGGGATTTGTGTATTTAGGATTAGGCATGCATAAAGCCAATTTTATTCGCATCGTATGCAATAAATAAAGGCGACAAACCAAAAAATGATCATATCGATATTCCTAAAATATAGAGCAGTTTACGTGGCTCTGATACCACTGTTGGGTTTTAGGGGAGGCAGAGAAGGCATTAGAAACAAAAATTTTCTCCCCCACACCCGGAACAAGGAAACCCGTCAACGTCTATATAATAGGAAAGGATGGTTTGTGGAATCATACCTTGTCCCGAGGCTTGCTCGGCGACAATACCTCGCGCTTTGTGCGGTCTTCAACTCCGGTCTCGGACGGTGTCTGTGCAGCTCCTGGTCGCACCGGGACTGACGACTCCTCCTACCAGACTGTCGGATGACAGTTGTCCTCCTAAGTGGCAGAATCCTCCCGCCTATGAAGTAGTCCACACAGACCACCTGGAACTCCACACTCCTTGTCCCAAAAGGAAGTGGAAGGAGTCGCACCCTCCTGTTGACGTACTAGTCGCCAACACACTCTCCTGCCTCCAGTTGCAACTGCAGTTGTCCTTCCCTTGTTGCACCTCCCTTTGTGGGAAACACTTGCTCGGGCTCTCTCTCGGTTACCAAAACTAGAGAGAACGAAAACTTTGCAGAGCAACTGGTTGCACTGAGTTGTACTTTGAGAAGCCCTCAATACCCCTATATATATAGGAGGGTCATGGGACAAGGTTCTCCATCCCAGGCAATGTGGGACTAAAAGCAGGAGTAGAAGGGTTCGAGATTTTCCACAAAAAGCAACCAACTCGCAACCTGAACCGATCGGTTCACAAGTGAACCGGTCGGTTGGGGACCTGAACCGGTCGGTTGGGGACCTGAACCGATCGGTTGACAACTCAACCGATCGGTTGGGACCCTTGAACCGCCGGTTCATAAGTGAACCGATCGGTTGGTGGTCCTGGTCGGTTCCCGATTGACTTTCTTTCTTTTGTTTCTAATTGGTATCAAATACCAATCCTTGTTCCAATCAAATTGTGTAAGTGAAACGCAAGGAAAATTCTCACCAATCCTATTTTCCCAAGTTGCTCGGTTGCACCAGTTGAATCGATCGTCTCAACACTTGAAGCAATCAGTTCACCCTGGGATTGAGCCGATCGGCTCAACACTTGAGCCGACCGGTTCAACAACCTTAGTCGACCGGTTCAACAACCCCAGTCGACCGGTTCAACACTTGAACCGATTGGTTGGGAGTGCAGGTTGTGCATAATCAGTCAATTGCGATTTCAATCAATCTGATACTCCAATCAATATGTCCAACACCTTGAACATTATGATATTTGAGCTATCAATAAATTGAGTGTTTAATTGAACTAATAAACTCCTTTAGTAATCAATCTAAACATTGCTAGTGGACAAAACTCCTCTTCCAGGTTAAATCCTATGTGTGTGACCCTGCAGGTCCATTTCACGTTGGCAGTGAAAGTCCATAACACTTATGACTTCACAAGCAAAGAGTGGTGCCTAGTCACACATCAGTGCTACCCAAGTGAAAGTAGAAAGTTGGAGAAAAACTTTCAATCCTACAATCCGTGAATGGTGTTACAGTGAATGTATAATTCCTTTATCACTGATATCCCGAATGAACTCAAGGCATGGAACAGTCATCCTGCCAACGTTCATTCACTTTCTTGATCTCAGAGTAGATTGGAAGAGATATGTATGACATCAATATCACATACTGATTCACACATGCGTGCACGCCTTTCTCAATCCTACTCATCAAGTGGCCATGGATATCAAACTCCCTCAGGAGGGACAAATCCCATATCTATTACTCACCCCTCAAAAGCCCCATGTGTCAAAGCCACGCAATCATCACCTATATAACAACCCATGTTTCAGGACTGCGTTTGATGATGTCAAAGTGTGTCCAATGACATGTGTTGAGTGTAGTGATTTCAGGTCAAAGAATCACACTCACCACCATCACTGTGAGTACTGACTGTGACTACCATGTCATGGTTCCATGTGTCAAACTCACGGTGGGTCTGTCCGGTACACTTGTTCTCTAACAAGTACCTATGTGTTTGGTTTGATATCTCTATATCATGACTAATGAGATTTTGTCATCAACCAACACCACAATCTAGTCTTGTGTGTCATTGCTGTCTATCTACCTTCCACAATGACATCCGACTAGGGACATAAAAGGAATGTACAAACTCTTAGCATCTGTATGATCTCATCGTTCAGGTCCTCAACCTGAAATCATACATCATTGAGTACTGTCATTCTCTAGACATTCAATCTGTTCTATCACTATCTCATATGACTGAACCAGAAAGAATTGGAAGATTTCCTTTATAGTTTATCAAATCAATCTTAATGTATCCCACCAATCATCCCATGATTGGCTCTCAGGGCATACATACCAACAAGGTAGCTTGCATGAGTTATATAAAGAAACATTGATTGATATGCTTAATGCTTCCCCCTCTTCTCTTACCAAATGAACCCTAATTGATATGCTTAATGCTTCTCGCTATTCTCTTTCCAAATGCAAATCTAAGAAGAAGAGGTTAGGGAAAATCATTGATGACTTGTATGTTAAGCTTGATATCCTTGATTAAAATGAGAAAATGCATCTTGATAGTATTGATTCTTTGCAAGGGTAGTTTCTTAACCTTGAGATCCAATACAATGGATTTAAAGTAGAGAATGATATCTACCTTAAGAACATCAATAGTCTTAAGGAGGAAAACCAAGCTCGCCTTGATGAGCTTGTTTTACTTAGAATAGAAAATGATGACCTTAAACATGCTTGTGATGTTATTCAAGATGAAAATAGAATCTATCTTTACGAACTTATCATACTTAGAATTCAAAATGCTATATTGCTTTCTCAAATTCATGACCTTTATTCTAGACCATTATTGCCTAGTAATGAGGTAGCTAGCATTACTCTTGAGAGAGATTTTTATCATTCTAAAGCCCTCTGTTTGGAGGTCGAATTACTTCATGCAAAATATGATCTTTCTATATTATCTTCTACTGTTCACTTAGTGATCCTAATCACAAACTTAGAGATTCCTTACAGAAATTCCTTAAAGGGTAAAAAATCCGTCAATGAAGTTCTAGATCACTCTATAAAACAAGTTGGTACTAGTAGTTTGGGACATGTAGGGGGAGCTCTAAAGATCAAGAGAAAGAGCAAGCGTAAAGGTAAGAAAAAGAGAAAGGAAACACCTTTCTTCCATGAGGAGTCATCCAGCTCTAAGAACCCTATGGTTTGTGTACATTGAAAGAGTGATGACCATTACTCTAATTATTGTCCTTGTAGATAGAAGGGGACCAACCCAAAGATGAAATGGGTCCCCAAGCTAACACCAGATCCCAAGGTTTGAATTGGGCACTAACATCTTCCTTTCTTGTAGGTAAAAGGAAAATGGATTTTTGATAGTGGTTACTCAAAGCACATCGTAGGTGAAATCACCCACTTCAACCAATTCACTAGGAAGAAAGGAGGATCAGTGACATTTGGTGACAAAAACAAAGGCAAAGTGATAGGTGAGGGTGATGTAGGTGATTCACTATGCATCAATAATGTTCTTCTTTTAGATAACTTACATCACAGTTTAATTAGTGTTAGTCAATTATGTGATAATGGCTATCTTGTTCTTTTTACCTCACTAGAATTCTTGCTTCTAGATTCCCTCTCCTATAATGTTATATATAAGGGAACTAGAAATGGTAATCTCTATGTTATTGTTCTTGAATCTATTAAGCCTATTGTCAGTAGATGTCTTGTTGTAAATTCGAATGATATATCTTTGTGGCACCGTAGGCTTGGTAATGTAAATATGCATTAGTTGAAGAAGTTGAGCAAAAAGGAATTGGTCAAAGGACTTCCAAAACTAGATTTGGAGAAAGATGAGGAATGCCAACCTTGTACCCAAGGAAGCAAAAAAATCCTCCTTTAAATCCAAAGGAGTCCTTAGTATCAAGAGAGTTCTTGAACTTCTTCACATTTATCTATTTGGACCAATGAGAACTCAATCGCCTCATGTAGAAAGTATTTCCTTATGATTGTCGATGACTTTTCTTTCTTGACTTGGACCTTTCTTATAGACAAGTTTTCTTGAATTTTTATAAATGAGTTGAAAAATGAAGCTTCTTTATGGATTGTCTCTATCCTCATTGACCATGGGGGAGAATTTTAAAATGACTTATTTGAACATTTTTGTGATGAATTTGGGTATGCACATACTTTTATTCACCTCAAACACCACAACAAAATGGGGTTGTAGAGAGAAAGAATAGGTTTCTATAGGAAATGGCTAGAACCATACTTCTAGAGTATGACACTCCAAAGAAGTTTTGGTCCGAAGACGTTAGCACTTCATGTTTTGTGTAAAATTAAGTTTTCACTCATCCATCTTTAATGAAAACCCCTTTGAGTTATGGTTTGGTAGAAAGCCTTCTATCGATTATATACATGTTTATAGTTGTCTTTGTTTTGTTTTGAACACCAAGGATTCCCTTTACAAGTTTGATGTGAAATCTTACAAGGCTTTATTTCTTGGCTATAGCACTATAGCAAGTCTTATAGAGTGTTTAACATTGAATTGTCCAAAGTTGAAGAATCTATTGATGTTAAATTTGTTGAAACTAACCCCTCTATTTTCAAGAATTTTTTGAATGATGATATTGTAGATGAGTTGATTCCTTAGAAGAAAGAGCCTAACATTGTTGACAAAGGAAAAGAGGTGATAGTCTATGAAGAAGAGAAAGACAAAGAAAATAAGGATCCAACTCCCTGCTTTGTAAAACATCATCCTATATAGATCATCATAGGTAATCCTTTTGAAAGGGTGAAGACGTGGGCTGCATACAACAAAGAACAAGCTGACAGAGCCTTCATCTCACAACTTGAGCCCAAGAATGTGCAAGAAGCTCTTAAAGATGATGAATGGATCCTAGTCATGCAAGAAGAGTTAGAACATTTCAACAAGAACAAAGTGTGGACCTTAGTGTCAAGACTAAATAGTAGGAAGAGCATTGGCACCAAGTAGGTCTACCATAACAAGATAGATGATAGTGGTAAAGTGCTAAGAAACAAAGCAAGGTTAGTTGCTCAAGGCTATAACCAACAGGAAGGTATTGATTTTGATGAAACATATGCTCTTGTTGGACTTGAATCTATTGAATATTACTTCCCTTTTCTAGCTATAAAAATTTCTTGATTTATCAAATGGATGTTAAAATTGTGTTTTTGAATGGTGCAATAGAAGAGGAATTCTTTGTGGCTCAACCTATCAGATTTGAACATGATAAATTGCCTAACCATGTTTATTTTTGCAAAAAACTCTCTATGGACTCAAACAAGCCCATAGGGCTTGGCATGAGAAATTAAAGACCTTTTTTCTAGACAATGTCTATATCATGGTCAAAGTCAATTCTACACTATTTATAAAACACACCTCTAGGAATTTTTTTATCATTCAAATTTATGTAGATGATATTATTTTTGGTAGAACTGATCTTAATCTTTGCAAGGAGTTTAGTTCTCTTATGTAGAGTGAGTTCGAGATGAGCATGATGAGGGAGCTTACTTTCTTCCTCAGCTTCCAAATCAAGCAAACCAAGGAAGGTAACTTCATCAACCAAGGCAAATACACAAGTGAACTCTTGAACTTTGGGATGGAGAACACCAAGTCGATGGACACCCTCGTGCATAACACCGCCAAGCTTGACAAAGATGAAGAAGGTGAGAAAGTGGAACAGAAGCTCTATAGAGGTATGATTGGAAGTTTATTACATTTAATTACCTCTAGATCTGACATAATGTTTATTTTTGGCTTGTGTGCTCAATTTCAATCAAGTCCTATAATATCACATCTCATAGTGGTTAAGAGGATTTTGAGGTATCTAGATAAAACTCAAAATTTTGGACTATGGTATCCCAAGTCAAGGGACTTTACTCTTACTGCCTATAGTAATGGTGATTATGTTGGGTTTTTTATTGATAGAAAGTGCACAAGTGTCACTTGCTTCATCCTTGGACCATGCTTGGTTTTATGGTTCTCTAAGAAACAAAGTATAGTGGCTCTTTTAAATACCAAGGTTGAATACATTACAGCTAGGAGTTGTTGTGCCCATGTCCTATGGATGAAGCAAATGCCCCAAGATTTTAACATTTACTTTGATGCTTCTCCTATCTTTTGTGAAAATACTAGTGCAATTAATCTCTCTTATAATCTTATGTTGCATAGTACATATAAACATATAGAGATCCATCATCACTTTCTTCATGACTACATTGTCAAGAAGGATATCTATATCATGCATATGGACACGGAGAATTCTCTTGCAGAACTTTTTACAAAACCTCTAGCTAGAGAGAAATATACATTTATTAGATAAAAAATACTCATAACTATTATGAATGTTATTGACATGCAATCTAGACATATGTTATCATACATATATGTTTCTTATTTATAATTGGTCATGTTTTACTTGAAAGTGCTAAAAGTGCCATGTTTTCATGCCTTGTTTCACTTGTTTTGGATTTTTTTGCAAACACAAGTTTTATCACAAAATTGTAGCCAATGATGAGTAACATGTGCCTCAATATGTTTAAAACAAATGATAGGTTAGAAAAATAAAGTTATATAGCACTCTAGAGGCTTAGAATTAAATTTTCTATCTTTTGGATAGGATGACCAATCGGTTGAGTTTCACCAGGAGAAACTCAACCAATCCCTGGATGAGGACCAAACTAAAATTCAGTATCGATCGAGTTTCCTACACAAACCTCGAGTGACACCGTGACTGGATGCATATTAAAAAGGGAAATTGGCTGACTTTTCTCCCTCTCAACAAGAGAAAGTCGATAGATAGCCGATCTCTAGTGTTCATCCTCCAACCCTAGGCTAGCCCAACCTCTCCTACACCCTTCCTGCTGATCATTCCTCCTTCCTTTCCCAACTGTGACCTAGGTGGTTTTGCGACCTGCTTGTGTTTTCCTTCTCATTTGGTGGTCTTTTCATCTCAATCCGACCTATATGGCATCCAACCATAGGAAACAATCCACCCGAGCTAGATCTCCATGCTCCTCCTCTACTCCTTGCCATATCTCCTTTGATGGAACCTCCTTCATCTCAACCCAAGTTGTGAATAGGTACAAGGTACTCCTTCTTAGAACTCCCTTTCCTTTATGTTCTTTGTTTAAACCTCATTTTGCAACGAGTGAGGTGATTAAAGAGGTTGTTAAGGAGTTAAAAGGACATCATCTTAGTGCTTTGTGTGTAGAGTGTTTGTGATTTGCAAATGTCATGTCTAGCAAGAAGGTTGTTCACAAATCTTACACCAATCTTACATGGAACTACAACACCAATGTGCCACCACCTAATACCCAAGTATCTTGACTTGAATGATATCTGGTACCTAGATAACAATCTCTAAGGATTCATTGAATGTCTAATTCTCTGATACTAACTTTATCACTTCTTAGGTGGCTTCCTATCCTTGATACCATGACCTGATGGACCCTGAACATTTTTACAAAAGCTTTGAACCCATGCTTACCCTTCCTGATATCCATAATTTTTTGAAGAAGCCTAATGCCTCATACCATAATAAGTCCAATTACCATCCTCTTCCCTTGATATCAAGACACGTCTGATCACTTTAGTCATTAGTTGCAATATCCCTCCCAAGCGGAATCAAATGGAGATTGCAGAGAATACTTCACTGATCATGTATTGTTTGTTGAACGATATTAGAGTCAAGTGGGCTCATTATATTCTCATCATATTACCTACTTAGACTTATGGAATAATACCACTAGTACCCATCCCCCTTATCCTAACCTGATATGTAGTGTGTTTGCTCACCATGTTGAAAAATCTCTCTTCCATGAACTTGGATGCAAACCAAGTCAGAAAGAGGTTTGCATCAGTGAGATTACCATCAAGAAAACCTTTTTTCCTACCTATTCCACCACACCAGGTGCCTCTACCTCCACCCAGGACCCTCCACCACCATCACCCTGAACTGATTGTATCTCGTTTTCTATATCTAATGAAGCCCTCATGGGATATATTGTACGGCCCATGAACTTTCTTAGTGAGTTGAATGAGCTTAATTATCATAAATGAATGCTTATAACCCTAATATAACCTTTTGATATGTTTTGAAATCATAATACAAACATAAGTTTCAAATTTGGTCCAATTTGGACATTGTTTGAGCAAGTTATACAATTTTCTATACATTTTGGACTTTTCTACAATTTACCCAATTTAGGGTTTTTTTTTTAATTTATCACATGCATTATGTTCCTTAGATGTTATATTATCATTCTTGAGATTTTTTATCCATGGGTCACCTAGTTGAGCCATGGTTTGAAGGCATTTTTATCAAGGGTATTTTAGGGTTTACCCCTTCATGGATGAGCTACCTTTAGTAGCTACCAACTAATGAATTATGTGATTGGCTGGGAAATTTGACAAAGGAAAGCTAAGCAGGTCAATAGGGATGGTTGGGGAGCTGCTTATGTGTGTGCCTGTAATGACCCGTTTTCAAATTAGTCATCTAATTAGGGTTTACTTGGATGACTGTATGCTTAACTAAGTTGATCATTATTTAAAGCTTGATTAGTGATGGTACTTAATTTTTTATGTTTTAAATATAATTAGAAGGTTTAATCATACTTTGATTCACATAATTATGGTTAAGATTTGGAAACCCGAATTGGCCCAATTTTGGGTTTTGATGACATATGAATATAGCATTTGATAAGTGTAGTGTCTCACTAAATGATTTTTAGTATTTTATGTATAACTCTGATTTGTTTAAAATTTATATATGATTTGTATATATAAAATTTGAACACTATCGAAAAATATCAAAATTTTGGAAGAATACTATGACCTGTTTGTCGGTCAAGTTTCAAACTCGACCGACCATAATTTTAGATTGATATAGCAGTGTGGTAATTGAATTTTATCTTTTTATTAGTATTTCCAATTGATCTAAAATTTTAAATGTTGTTTGAAAACTCAATTATAGACATAATTTTAAATTCTCATAATTTTTGGATTATTTTTTATCCCTACAGAAAGGGGTGTCCGTCGAGTTCTGTGAAGGACAAACTCGACCGACCATGATGTTGACGGCAATATAGCAGTGTAGTATTTGATTTTTAATTATTTATTTGTAACTCCAAATGATCTAAAATTTTTACTGTTTTTATAAACTAAATTTATACATTATTTTAAAGTTTTATAATTTGTGGATGAGGTTTGAGTTCTAAAACGTGTGGTTTCGGTTGAGTTTATAACTCAGTCGACCAACCAGTCTGAGCAAAATCAAAATACATTGAGGGGCTTGTTTGCAAATGTTCTAAGCACCTCAATTCATCTATATCACTAACCTAACACACAAGGATCTCTCATAACTCTTCCTTCCTGTCAAAGAAACGAAATTCTTGAGAGAGAGGAGAGCTAGGGTTTTGAGAAGAGAAAGCGGTGGAGATGTTGACATAGGGTTTCTCTATCCAAGATATGATGAAATCAAGTAAGTTTAGCTTCTTTGCATAGAATTTCATGGTGAATCTTCTCTCACATGTAAATATTCCATCCCTCCTATAATTTGATTCGAAATCACATCAAATCTTCCCATTTTCTCACTATTTCTCTTCTAATCCCCATTTCTAGGGTTTCTGAGTTGAGAGGAGAAAGAATTGGATTCTTTTGTGAGAGTTTGATTGGGTTTCCAAAACATCAGAGGCTCACCTACGTTTTTAAGGTTCTTGGCACCTGAGGTGAGTGTTTTTCTCCCTCCTAATATTTTTATTCATATTGAAAGCCTAATTCCATCCGGCTAAAACAATCATAAACCCTGCTTGTATATGTATGTGATTGGATTTGATTTTGGGAAAGATATTAGGGGATCAACTTTTACTGATTTTGATTATTTCTCATTGATTAAAACTTGATTAGTTCCTGATATATTGATTGAGGATCCATGCATAATCCTATGGATAGATTAAAATTCTATTTCATACAAATTTTGCCTAAATGTCAGCCTAATGGTTGATATGCTTGGAATTGAATTGACATGGATAGATTCATATTTGAATTAAATTGTATCATATTATACAAGTGTATTGTTGAATTTTAATGGATTTGAATGACCACATATCCCGATCAGGATTTGTGTTGAGAAAGTGAATCAAATGATTCAATTGATCAATGTATACTTATGATTGATGAATGAAATGTTTGAAAATGGAAACTAGGGTTTCCATGTTTGTGAATAACCCTAATGAAACCTTGAGTCATGATTGGATTACTGAATGATATGATTATTATGATATTTTGAATTAAGTAATGACTTCTTGAAAACCCTAAAAGTTTATTATTAAGAATATTATGAGTGATAAAGCTAAAACTTGTATATTATGTTGTAAATGTGATCAAATGCTGAAGTTGAAAGTATTAATACTTGAATTGAATATGATGACTCTTATTAATATCATCTAAGTCTAATGCATTTGTTTTAGTATAATAAAGAATGATCATTATTGATTATGGGAATGACATTAGAAGTCAATGACATGGTACACTTATCTAAATATTAGAAATGATATGAAGAAAAAAAATGTATTGATGGTGATGGCAAGTTAAAGATGAAACTAATGAAGTTATTATGATGAAGTCTTTAATATTTTATTTTAATTACATGTGGCTTAATCCAAATTGAATGAAACATAATAAAACTAGACTTTGATGGATATCAATGAAAATAGAAGTATTGTATTTCAAGTGGGTTAAAAATGATTGGTTCCAGTAACTTAATGAACATGAAATGAGAGAAGTTGAGATTAATGAATATGAAATTGAAGGAAAAAGATGAGAATTAGTAGAAGAATTTAAGAAACAAACTCTAACTCTAAAATGTTGAGATAGATGGTGCTTATGAATAACAATCTCAAATGAGGGAATAAGGAATGTACATAATTGCAGTTTAATTCAACTAACAGATGAAACTCAAGTATTTGAATTGATTTACAAGAATGTGTTCTTGTATGGTGATTGTTTGATAGAATATTTGTACTATGAGAATGAAATATTTTGATGGAATTCAAATGATAATCAACATGTGTTGATTAGTTACCCGTATGAAGAATGTGAAATAAAAGAAGAAGAGAACTAAGTCTGTTATGCATGTATATGCCTGAAATTGTTTTGCATCTATTGAGATTGGATGGAACAAGCATATGTTGTATGATAAATCTATTTTGAATAAGATGAATGATACATGATGTCTATATGCTTTTACTATTGCTAGTTCTAATGCCTCTACTAATATTTGTTAAGAATTTTGATATACAATGAACTGATAAGGAATATGTTGGAATTGAATTTAATATGCACTCCTTACATATTGAGAAACCCAGATAAGGGTAAATATTGCATAATGAGATCATGTCTAGGGTTGAAAGCCCACTGATGATGATAAAACCCTGATGGGGTAAATGCTAGACAACAAGATTATGTCTATGGAAGAAAGCCCACTGTTGGTGATTGCTTTGAGATGAAGAAGAAGATAGAAATAATCATATGTGTTGCAATATACAGATTTATTGTATTTCTTGTTTTGATCATTGTCCTTATAGATAAACTTGATCTGTTTCATGTTATTCTAGTTATGTGAGAATACACAGATATGATATATTAGGTTTTGAATTCTTGTAAGATGAGTAAAAGTGATTAATAATAAGGGAAATGATGGAACATCTAGTTAGGTGACCTAAACACCGTGAGTTTCCCCCAAGGACCACACTGGGGAAACAAAACAGATCTCCTTGTAGTAATCGATGAATTATGAGAAGGGTTTCCAGAGTGTGGATCGAGAACTTAAAGGTTAGACCATCAGGATTTAAGAGTGAGTCATTGGGAGTGCCTCTGGCCCTAAATCCTTATTGTGAAAGTCTATGTCTAGATGGAATAGACTCTATTGAAAAGAAATACGTGAAATGTGAAAATATGTGAAATGTTGTGATATGTGATATACTATTTTGTTGGTTCCTATCCCGTGTACCCGAGATGAGGACGTGAGCCACTTTAGGTAATCCTGAGGTGGCCTGGGTTTGTTTTTGATATCTTAGGGTGGCCGGCTAAACCCTAAGATAGTGACGGTGAGTCGTTGACACGAGAATCATGCGTGGTGACTTCTACTTGGTGAGGTACAAGCCAAGTAGTTTCAGGGCAAATGAATAAAAGATGATAAGCCGTGTAGAACATGATTGGAATGGTTATTATATTCCTTGTACTGCTACTTGATGATTTGTTATCGTTGATTATACTTCTTATTGTGGAAAGTAATCATGTTTCTATGGACATTTTCTATTTCATATTATGATATGTCACGCTGACAAGTTATAAATGTTGGGATTTATATCCATTCTGAATATGAGTTGGATTGGTTGGTATTTGATAGTATTGTTTGGTAGATATATATTATGTGTACTACAGCTTCAGGACTATAGGATGTGTTCCTGGTCTGGCTGGAAGAGTGTCACAAATATAATGTTATAGTTATGTATTGATTCAAAATGCCTATAACTTGACTTATTACTCATGCAGTAGGATTCTTAATCTGAACTAAGAAGTATATGTTGATTTGTACATAGACTTGCTCTAAAAGATATTTCAAAATTATAATTGGTTTAAGTTATTACCTTATCTGTTGGATTTGATTACCATTGTAAGTTAGATATGAATTATGATGGAACTATCTATTAGACTTTTCAATATGGGCATGTTTCTGTTAAGTTTATTATACTTAATCTGATGTTGATGCATGTACCTAGCTTGAGTGGGAGGTATTCACTCACTGGGGCTCTATATGAGTCTCATGAGGTTGTTTCAAATGTTTTTAGGTATAATGCTATCCAGCAGAGAGGTCGTGACAAAGAAGATATAAATAGCATAATCCAGATAGATTAGAATGTTCATGTACTCTCTCTTTCTTGGGATGGGTTGTAGATTAAGTTTGTTCATTAATGTACATGTATCTGATGTAAACTGAACTGCATATGAGAACAAGATTTGATTCTAGATTTAATGGAGTTGAATATGATTTGTGATATCTGAATGTGATGTCCTTGATATGACATTGATTTATGAGTTTATGAACAAAGAAAAAGGAAACATTTATCTGTGTTTTTCATATATTGTTTATTCGCCTTTGTCGAGAATTCATTGTTTTATTTTATTATTTGGGTTTAGGTTTTGGGATTATCTCTAATGATTGGTATTTATGTTGATCAAAAGAGTGGGTCCCGACAAGTGTGGTATCAGAGCCTAGGTTAGATGAGTCAATAGGGATAACAGGATCTAGGAATAAATGATAATGTGGATGTTGAGTATAACCTAAATGATGTGCATATTGACTGAATCCAGTATCCAGATACTTTGGTCAAGTATTTGGGTATTGAGCTTAGCTAGTATGGCACTACTAACTGTGCTTCTTCTAGATTCCCTGACCAAGTATCCAGAGGAACATAGTTTGATAGTATAATAAGATGCATAAAAAAGGAATGGTGATAAAATGGTGAGAGAGAAAAGGATTTTATAATTCAATATGGAACCTATGGAAAACATGAAATTTCATATAAGAAAAATGAAAGCTTAATGGATTATGAAGACAATCTCTAATGAGTTTGAATTTTAGTATGAAATCTAAAATTGTGATAAAAACCTATGAACTAAGATGCACAGTAGATGATTTTTTTCATAAAGGAAACTGATGAATGCGGATGATAATATGTGAATGAGTCATAATATTGTCCATGAGATGCACAATAAAAATTTTAAAAGGATGAGAAAGGTGATGTGAATCAGATTTTGATAAATGATATATTACTAATATTTGTGAAGTAAGTATTTGTAATACCCAAGGAGAGATATGATGATGACAAGGGATGGAATATCCATTAAATGCAAAAAAAATGTCATATGAAAGAAAGATAAAATGGAATACTTTCTAATTGGATGTCGAGAGAGATGAATGATTGATGATATGATATTCTTTTGTATCTTTTCTTGGATTTTGGGATGAAATCCTAAAAGGAGGGGAGAATTTGTAATGACCCATTTTCAAATTAGTCATCTAATTAGGGTTTACTTGGATGGTTGTATGCTTAACCAAGTTGATCATTGTTTAAAGCTTGATTAGTGATGGTACTTAATTTTTGATGTTTTAAATATAATGAGAAGGTTTAATCATACTTTAGTTCACGTAATTAGGGTTAAGACTTGGAAACCCTAATCGGCCCAAATTAGGGTCTTGATGACATATGAATATAGAATTTGATAAGTATAGTGTCTAAATAATTGATTTTTAGTATTTTATTTGTAACTCTGATTTAATTAAATTTGGATATGATTTGTATATATAAAATTTGAACACTATCAAAAAATATCAGAATTTTTGAAGAATGTTCTGACCTGTTAAACTCGACTGACCATATTTTTAGAATGATATAGCAGTATGGTAATTGAATTTTATCTTTTTAGTGGTATATCCAATTGATCTCAAATTTTAACTGTGGTTTTAAAATTCAATTATAGATACAATATTAAATTGGCATAATTTTTGGATGATGTTCGATCCCTACATAGATGAGTGTCGGTCGAGTTCTGTGAAGGACAAACTCGACAGACCATGTTGCTGACTGCAATATAGCAGTGTAGTATTTGATTTTAATTATTTATTCGTAACTCCAAATGATCTAAAATTTTTAATGTTTCTTATAAACAGAATTTCAGACAAAATGTTAAATTTTCATAATTTTTGGATGAATTTTGAGTTCTGAAACATGTGGTTTCGGTCGAGTTTATAACTCATCCGACCAACCAGTCTGAGCAAAATAAAAATACATTGAGGGGCTTCTTTGCAAATGTTCTAAGCACCTCAATTCATATATGTCACTAACCTAACACATAAGGAGCTCTCATAACTCATCATTCCTATCAAAGAAATGAAATTCTTGAGAGAGAGGAGAGATAGGATTTTGAGAAGAGAAAGTGGTGGAGATGTTGACCTAGGGTTTCTCAATCCAAGATATGATGAAATCAAGTAAGTTTAGCTTCTTTGCATAGAATTTCATGGTGAATCTTCTCTCACATGTCAGGATTCCGTCCCTCCTTTGATTTGATTCAAAATCACATCAAATCTTCCCATTTTCTCACTCTTTCTCTTCTATTCCCCATTACTAGGGTTTCCGAGTTGAGAGGATAAAGAATTGGATTCTTTTGTGAGAGTTTGATTGGGTTTCCAAAAATTTAGAGGATGACCTATGTTTTTAAGGTGCTTGGCACCTGAGGTGAGTGTTTTTGTCCCTCATAATATTTGTATTCATGTTGAAAGCCTAATTCCATTCGGTTAAAACAATCAAAAACCCTGCTTGTATATGTATGTGACTGGATTTAATTTTTGAAAAGATATTAGGGGATTAACTTCTACTGATTTTGATTATTTCTCATTGATTAAAACTTGATTAGTTCCTGATATATTGATTGAGGATCCATGTAGAATTCTACAGATAGATGAAAATTCTATTTCATGCAAATTTTGCCTACATGTCAGCCTAATGGTTGATATGCTTGGAATTGAATTAACATGGATAGATTCATATTTGATTTGTATTGGATCGTATTATACAAGTATATTGTTGAATGCTAACGGATTTGAATGACCACATATCCTGATTAGGATTTGTGTTGAGGAAGTGAATCAAATGAGTCAATTGATCAATGTATACTTATGATTGATGAATGAAATGTGTGTAAATCGAAACTAGGGTTTCCATGTTTGTGAATAACCCTAGTGAAACCTTGAGTCATGATTGGTTTATTGAATGATATGATTCTAATGCTATGTTGAACTAAGGAATGACTTCTTGAAAACCCTAAAATTTTATTATTAAGAATATTATGAGTGATAAAACTAGAACTTGTATATTATGTTGTAAATGTGATCAAATGCTGAAGTTGAAAGTATTAATACTTCAATTGAATATGATGACTCTTATTAATATTGTCTAAGTATAATGCATTTATTTTAGTATAATAAAAAATGATCATTGTTGATTATTTTAATGACATTAGAAGTCAATGACATGGTACACTTATCTATATATAAGAAATGATATGAAGAAGAAAAAAATGTATTGATGGTGATGGCAAGTTACATATGAAACTAATGAAGTCTTTAATCATCTGTTTTAATTACATGTGGATTAATCCAAATTGAATGAAACATACTAAAACTAGACTTTGATGGATATCAATGAAAATAGAAGTATTCTATGTCAAGTGAGTTAAAAATGATTGGTTCCAGTAACTTAATGAACATGACATGAGAGAAGTTGAGATTAATGAATATGAAATTGAAGGAAAAAGATGAAAATTAGTATATGAATTCAAGAAACAAACTCTAACCCTAAAATGATGAGCTAGATGGTGCTAATGAATAACAATCTCAAATGAGGGATTAAGTAATGTACATAATTGTAGTTTAATTCAACTAAAAGATGAAACTCAAGTATTTGAATTGATTTACAAGAATGTGTTCTTGTATGGTGATTGTTTGACAGAATACTTGTACTACGAGAATGAAATATTTTGATGGAATTCAAATGATAATCAACATGTGTTGATTAGTAACCCATATGAAGAATGTGAAATAAAAGAAGAAGAGTACTAAGTTTGTTATGCATGTATATGCATTAAATTTATTTGCATCTATTGAGATTGGATGGAATAAGCATATGTTGTATGATAAATCTATTTAGAATATGATGAATGATACATGATGTCTACATGCTTTTACTATTGCTAGTTCTAATGCCTCTGCTAATATTTGTTAAGATCTGTGATATACAATGAACTGATAAGGAATATGTTGAAATTGAATTTAATATGCACTCCTTACATATTGAGAAACCCAGATAAGGGTAAATATTGCATAATGAGATCATATCTAGGGTTGAAAGCCCACTGATGATGATAAAACCCTGATGGGGTAAATGCTAGACAATAAGATTATGTCTATGGAAGAAAGCCCACTGTTGATGATTGATATGAGATGAAGTAGAAGATAGAAACAATCATATGTGTTGCAATATACATATCTATTGTGCTTCTTGTTTTGATCATTGTCCTTATTGATAAACTTGATCTATTTCATGTTATTCTAGTTATGCAAGAATACACAAATATGATATATGATGTTTTGAATTCTTGTAAGATGAGTAAAAGTGACTAATAATAAGTGAAATGATGGAACATCTAGTTAGGTGCCCTGAACAGTGTGAGTTTCCCCCGAGGTCCACACTGGGGAAATAAAACGGATCTCCTTGTAGTAATCGATGAATTATGAGAAGGATTTCCAGAGTGTGGATCGAGAACTTAAAGGTTAGACCACCAGGATTTAGGAGTGAGTCATCGAGAGTGGCTCTGGCCCTAAATCCTTGTTGTGAAAGTCTATGTCCATATGGAATAGACTCTCTTGAAATGAAATATGTGAAATGTTGTGATATGTGATATACTATTTTGATGGTTCCTATCTCGTGTATCCGAGATGAGGACGTGAACATCTTTAGGTAACCCTGAGGTAGCCAGGGTCTATTGTTGATATCTTAGGGTGGTCGGCTAAACCCTAAGATAGTGACGGTGAGTCATTGACATGAGAATCAAGGGTGGCAAATTCTACTTGGTGAGGTACAAACCAAGTAGTTTTAGGGCAAATGAATAAAAGATGATAAGCTGTGTAGAACATGATTGGAATGGTTGTTATATTCCTTGTACTGCTACTTGATGATTTGTTATCATTGATTATACTTCTTGTTGTGGAAAGCAATCATGTTTCTATGGACATTTTCTATTTCATATTATGATATGTCACACTGACAAGTTATAAATGTTGGGATTTATATCCATTCTGAAAATGAGTTGGATTGCTTGGTATTTGATAGTATTGTTTGGTAGATATGTATTATGTGTACTTCAGCTTCAGGACTACAAGATGTGTTCCTGGTTCGGCTGGTGGAGTGTCACAAATATAATGTTTTAGTTATGCATTGATTCAAAATGCCTAGAACTTGACTTATTACTCATGTAGTAGGATTCTTAATCTGAACTAATAAGTATATGTTGATTTGTTCATAGACTTGCTCTAAAATATGCTTCAAAGTTATAATGAGTTTAAGTGATTACCTTATTTGTTGGATTTGATTACCATTGTAAGTTAGATATGACTTATGATAGAACTATCTGTTAGATTTTTCAATATTTGCATGTTTTTGTTAAGTTTATTATACTTAATATGATGTTGATGCATGTACCTAGCTTGAGTGGGAGGTATCCACTCACTGGGGCTCAATATGAGTCTCTTGAGGTTGTTTCAAATGTTTTTACATATAATTCTATCCATTGGAGAGGTCGTGACAAAGAAGATATAAATAACATAATCCAGATAGATTAGAATGCCCATGTACTCTCTCTTTCCCGGGATGGGTTGTAGATTAAGTGTGTTCATCAATGTACATGTATCTGATGTAAATTGAACTGCATATGAGAATAAGATTTGATTCTGGATTTAATGGAGTTGAATATGATTTGTGATATCTGAATGTGATGTCCTTGATGTGACATTGATTTATGAGTTTGTGAACAAAGAAAAATGAAAAATTTATCTGTGTTTTTTGTATATCGTTTATTCGCCTTTGTCAAGAATTCATTGTTTTATTTTATAATTTGGGTTTAGCTTTTGGGATTATCTCTAATGATTGGTATTTATGCTGACTAAAAGAGTGGGTCCTGACAAGCATGGTATCAGAGCCTAGGTTAGATGAGTCTACAGGGACAATAGGATCTAGGAATAAATGATAATGTGGATGTTGAATATAACCTAAATGATGTGCATACTGACTGAATCTACTATCCAGATACTTTGGTCAAGTATTTGGGTATTGAGCTTAGCTAGTATGGAACTACTAACTGTACTTCTTTTGGATGCCCTGACCAAGTATCCAGAGAACATAGTTTGGTAGTGTATTAAGATGCATAAAAAAAAGAATGGTGATAAAATGGTGAAAGAGAAAAGGATTTTATAATTCAATATGGAACCTATGGAAAACATGAAATTTCATAAAAGAAAAATGAAAGCTTAATGGATTACGAAGACAATCTCTAATGAGTTCGAATTTTAGTATGAAATCTGAAATTGTGAGAAAAACCTATGAACTAAGATGCACACTAGATGATTTTCTTCATAAAGGAAACTGATGAATGCAGATGATAATATGTGAATGAGTCATAATCTTATCCATGAGATACACAATCAAAATTTTAAAAGGATGAGAAAGGTAATGTGAATCATATTTTGATAAATGATGTATTACTAATATTTTTGAAGTAAGTATTTCTAATACCCAAGGAGAGAGATGATGATGACAAGGGATGGAATATCCATTAAATGCAAAAAACAATGTCATATGAAAGAAAGATAAAATGGAATACTTTCTAACTGGATGTCGAGAGTGATGAATGATTAGATGATATGAAATTCTTTTGTATCTTTTCTTTGATTTTGGGACGAAATCCTAAAAGGAGGGGAGAATTTGTAATGACCCATTTTCAAATTAGTCATCTAATTAGGGTTTACTTGGATGATTGTATGCTTAATTAAGTTGATCATTATTTTAATCTTGATTAGTGATGGTACTTAATTTTTATGTTTTAAATATAATGAGAAGGTTTAATCATACTTTGATTCACATAATTAGAGTTAAGATTTGGAAACCTTAATCGGCCCCAATTAGGGTTTTGATGACATATGAATATAGAATTTGATAAGTATAGTGTCTCACTAAATGATTTTTAATATTTTATGTGTAACTCTGCTTTAATTAAAATTTGGTTATGATTTGGATATATAAAATTTGAACACTATATAAAAATATCAGAATTTGTGAAGAATATTATGACCTGTTTGTCGGTCGAGTTTCAAATTCCACTGACCATATTTTTATATTGATATAGTAGTGTGTTAATTGAATTTTCTCTTTTTATTGGTATATCCAATTGATCTAAAATTTTAACTATGGTTTTAAAGATTAATTATGCACATAATATTAAATTTCCATAATTTTTGAATGATTTTTGATCCCTATAGAGAGGGGTTTTGCTCGAGTTCTGTGAAGGACAAACTCGACCGACCATGTTGTTGACTGCAATATAGCAGTATAGTATTTGATATTTAATTATTTATTTGTAACTCCAAATGATCTAAAATTTTTAATGTTTATTTTTAACTGAATTTCAAACATTATTTTAAAGTTTTATAATTTTTGAATGAGGTTTGTGTTCTAAAATGTGTGGTTTCAGTCGAGTTTATAACATAGCCGACCAACCAGTCTGAGCAAAATAAAAATACATTACGGGGCTTGTTTGCAAATGTTCTAAGCACCTCAATTCATATATATCACTAACCTAACACACAAGGAGCTTTGATAACGCATCCTTCCTTTCAAAGAAATAAAATTCTTGAGAGAGAGGAGAGCTAGGGTTTTGAGAAGAGAAAGTGGTGGAGATGTTGACCTAGGGTTTCTCTATCCAAGATATGATGAAATCAAGTAAGTTTAGCTTCTTTGCATAGCATTTCATGGTGAATCTTCTCTCACGTGTCAAGATTCCATCCCTCCTCTGATTTGATTCAAAATCACATCAAATCTTCCCATTTTATCACTCTTTCTCTTCTAACCCCCATTTCTAGGGTTTCCGAGTTGAGAGGAGAAAGAATTGGATTCTTTTTGCGAGAGTTTGATTGGGTTTCCAAAAATTCAGAGGTTGGCCTATGTTTTTAAGGTTCTTGGAATGACCCATTTTCAAATTAGTCATGTATAACATGATTGGAATGGTTTTTACATTCTTGGATAGCATTATACCTAATTAGTAGTTTTAGGGCAAATGAATTAAAGATGATAAGTGGCGTAGAACATGATTGGAATGGTTGTTACATTCCTTGTACTTCTACTTGATGATTTGTTATCATTGATTATACTTCTTGTTGTGGAAAGTAATCATGTTGCTATGGACATTTTCTATTTCATATTATGATCTGTCATGCTGACAAGTTATAAATGTTGGGATTTATATCCATTCTAAATATGAGCCGGATTGCTTGGTATTTAATAGTACTGGTTGGTAGATATTTATTATGTGTACTTCAGCTTCAGGACTACAGGATGTGTTCCTGGTCCAGCTGGTGGAGTGTCACAAATATAATGTTATAATTATGTATTTATTCAAAATGCTTAGAACTTAACTTGTTACTCATGCAGTAGGAGTCTTAATCTGAACTAAGAAGTATATGTTGATTTGTTCATAGACTTTCTCTAAAAGATGTTTCAAAGTTATAATTGGTTTAAGTGATTACCTTATCTATTGGATTTGATTACCATTTTAAGTTAGATATGACTTATGATAGAACTATTTGTTAGACTTTTCAATATGTGCATGTTTTTGTTAAGTTTATTATACTTAATATGATGTTGATGCATGTACCTAGCTTGAGTGGGAGGTATCCACTCACTGGGGCTATATATGAGTCTCATGAGGTTGTTTCAAATGTTTTTAGGTATAATGCTATCCAGCGGAGAGGTCGTGACAAAGAAGATATAAATAGCATAATCTAGATAGATTAGAATGTCCATGTACTCTTTCTTTCCCGGGATGGGTTGTAGATTAAGTTTGTTCATCAATGTACATGTATCTGATGTAAACTGAACTGCATATGAGAAAAAGATTTGATTCTAATTTAATGGAGTTGAATATGATTTGTGATATCTAAATGTGATGTCCTTGATTTGACATTGATTTATGAGTTTGTGAACAAAGAAAAAGGAAAAATTTATCAGTGTTTTTTGTATATTGTTTATTCGCCTTTGTCGAGAATTCATTGTTCTATATCATAATCTGGGTTTAGGTTTTGGGATTATCTCTAATGATTTGTATTTATGCTAATCAAAAGAGTGGGTCCAGAGTGTGCCTGTATATTCTTAATAATTTAAGGCCATAGACACATGGGGAAGCTACTTTTGCACCTCATGCTTGCTTCTATCCTTATCCATGGGTTGTATTTACCTCTTCTTTGCCCAATTTCAAAACTATGATTACTTTCTCTTTCCTCTAATCTAGAGCAACGAATCCACTCTATTTTTCTATAGAACCAACAACTCTAAGGTAGAAGACAACCCCTTTTTGGAGAAGAAGGTCTCCTAGAGCTCCATCTAGCCCTACCTAGGGTTTCCAAGGTCATCTTCTAGGGAATTCGACCAAGGCAAGTTGTTTTCTTCCTTCCTTCTCCATTTTTCTTGCTCTTCTCCTACCTTAGACCTTCCTCCAGATGAGAACCCTACTGTTCCATGGTAAAAGTGGCTCTAGAACTCAAAAATCTATCCTTCTTGTTTCTTTTTCTAGGGTTTTGCTTCCTTGTGGAGAGAAGTGCTTATTTGGCCAAGTTCATATCTGAATCCAAGGTTTTCTTGCCCTATTTGCTTGAGATTCTTTTTTTTTGTGATCTGACCTACTCTATAGAGGTGAGTTATATAACATTATTCACTTATATTGCTTACTAGAAGCTTGTTAGTTCATGTTAATGCCTTAATGTGTTGATTTAAGCATAAAGAAACCATGCTTGTTTAGAATTTCAAAAATTTTGTGGTGTACCCTTTTCTGTTCTAGTTCTATATAAATTTGTAAACATTTGTATAGCCTTTCTAAGGTGTATCATGATCGAAGATAGGTTGATAGCAACAACCTATGGTTCTATGTACAAAATAATTGATGGTTCAAATTAGGATTTCAAGCTATTTCCTTCCCTATCACACAACTGATGATCATACCATTCAACAACCAATAGTGTTGCTATCTTGGCAACTGATGTTCATGATCAACGTAGTCAAATTTATGGTTACAACCTATGGTCACACCCTTAGGTTAGGTTTTGGCTCAATTAGACGTATACTTATCATCTACTAAGTATTCTAATGATGTTATCAATTGATGATGACATTAGCTTAATATTCAATGGTATTAACTGAATGTATTATTGATCTAACAACCAATGGTGACCTAATGATCACAATTAATGGTGTATCAGGTCATCACCATGTATGATGAGTTAAGAATGTAATATTAGATTTGACTAAACCTTGAACCAATGGTTCCTTGGTTCAATTGATCTAATGGTTAGACCTATACTTCAATTGATAACCTTGAACAATGAACATGATCCAATGAATAATATTGGATGATTTAACATCCAATGGATTAGAATAAATCACATGGTATTATATGTGGGTCCTAGTGATGAGAATTTGATGGTTCAATACCATTAATTTGTAGTCTTACCTTTGCCATAATATAGTTATATTTGATAAATCGCTATAATAAGTGGATGTGTAACTCCCACGTGATCTAGCTTGTTTCCTAACCATAATGTAATTATGTGATGTTGATTGATTATAATCAGACCTCTTGAATGATTAATGTGATAATGAATTACACTCTTCTTGTGTTGAAACCACAATGTAGTACTATTTGAATATCATAGTGCTTTTCCATGTTAATATATATGGACACATATGTTCTAATGATATTTTCAGCCTTGTTTAAGGCATGGAATGATGATGATAACCTTACTATGAATAATGTGATGGTCTTAATGACCTCTGGGCATGTTTGAAGCCATGATTGAGGTGAAATCCTCTTCATGTTCCACTAAGGGTTAAAACCCTGGAACTTGTGATAAGATATTGGTATCTTGTAAAAGTATGATGATAAGTGTGGTCCATTAATTTGCAATGAATGATAGCATGTGGTAATGTGATTAAGATTTATATCTAAAACGTTTTATATCTTTTGAAGTTGTTATACATATACTCTTGTTAGAAAATAATTAGGGTTTGAATGTCCATTTGTATGATTTAGCCTTAATTCACCCAATTGGCATAACTAATTAAGTGAAACTCTAATCATGTAGTGCCATGTACCATAGATCTATCTGGGTGTCAGAAATTGCTAGATAGTGAAACAAGTATTCCTAAGGGATACTCGGAGTCCATACTGATGAGTATCTAGGGTGCTTGTCATCCTGAATTCAAGTGTTAGGGAGGATGACAGTGGTCATACCTAGCCCTCAGTTTGAGAACGACTGTGGTCATGTCTCAGTGATTATATATATATATATATATATATATATATGATTAGATTGGAGGACAACTGTGGTTGTACCTCGGATGGTAGGGCATGTGTACCTACCTCCTTTCACTAGTGTCATGACCTGTACCAAGGATGGACTAGGCTATTAGAAGCTTGACCTTATGTGCCATTATGGCATACCCGTACTGACTGGGGGCAGAGAAGATATTAGGAATCTGGCTCTTCCTAGATCTTATATGGCACTGATTTCAACTTAGTAGTGGTCAGTTGGGATTTGAGTGGTATTTCTCAAATCCCTCAGGACATTGTAATAAAAAAAGTGATACCATCCGTGTAGTATAATTGCTAGGGTTTAATACGTATCACATTGGTTGATTAACCCTTATCTTGTCTTTACACTACATAGTTCTTACATGATGCAAACTTATGAACACTATGCAATTCTACTTGATGTTACAACTTATTTGCTTAACTTCTTAGTATGCTTAAACTGTTCAATCTATTCATATTGCTTATTCAATACCCTAACTACTTAATGTATTTATTGTTAATTAATATGTTATAATCAATATATGTTGGAGAGATTTATATCTCTCACTGGGACTGGGTCTCACCCGTGGGTCACCATATTTTTTTAGGTGGTCACGGGAAACGAGGTCGAGGTCGCACTATGGAAGAGAACCAACCTGGTGATCAATAGATTCAAAAAGTTGGTTAGTTGTAGATTTTAGTAGTAGAGTCCTAGTGTCATTCCTGTACTCTCAGGTCTAGGTATGGGATGTGTTTTCTAGATGATATACTCGTATCGACACAAGATTTTTGTAGTATGCCAATGCTTGTAAATATATGGCATGTACATGTGAAATATCTTTAGTATGTAGGATGTGACTGAGATCTTAGGACCCATATGTTAATACTGGTTATAGTATATGAGAATGGAATGATGGACCTTTTGTAAATGTTCTAGAGTTTATTTACATAGTTGGAATCGGTTTTAATTATTCTGCATTTTTTACTATGTGATAAATTAGTAGTTGATCGTGTTTTGTGTTTTGAGTAATCTCGTTAAGTGTGATGAGGTGTCACAGTTAATTAGGTATCAAAGCTCTAGGTTTATTGAGTCTACAGGGACATAGGACTTAGGTTTGAGTCTGTTCTTATGTATCCAACATATCTAATCATAGTTTATGATTATGCACTTATGTCTAGAGGGCATGAAGAATATGTTGAGAGTAGCTATGTAGCACTAGGAGGAGGTGTTGGGAGGCAGGCACATGATGAGAGAGTGCCAGAAGCAGGGCCAGAGCAGCTCGCAATGCCTCATGTAGACCTGACAATGATGGCCAATCCTGAGTTTCAACATATGTTTAGACAGATGATGGTCACAATTACACATATTGCTGACAGAGCACCAGCACCTCAAGCTAGGGCAGTGAGTCCCAAGGTGTCGGGAAGACATCTGAACATCTTAGACATGTTGGGGCTATTGAATATGTAGGTACTTCTGATCCAGTAGACGCTGACATGTGGTTGACTGAGCTAGAAAAGGCGTTCAAAATCCTAAAAATCACTGAAGAAGACAAAGTTAAGCATGTGTAATACTTGTTGAAGGGTAGTGCTGGCCACTGGTGGGCCATAGAATAGGAGAAAAGGCCAGGAGTTGTGATAGGATGGGAGGAGTTTCGAAGGGAATTTGTTAGCCGATATTTTCTAGAGACCTACCTAGATGAGAAAACCTCTCAGTTTGAGAAGATTTATCAAGGATATATGACTATCAATGAGTATCAATCAAAGCTTATGGAACTTCTAAGGTTCTTCCCACACATGGAAACAACGAACAAGGAAAGTATTTGGAGATTTGAGAAGGGCCTAAGTATGGAGTTGACTACTACAACATAAGCCTTGGATAATAGGGAAAGGTTTTCCACCTTTGTGGAATCTATCAGGAGGATTGAGAGGTATGCCATAAATAAGTGTGAAGCTAATGCTAAGAAGCAACCTATGATGTTTCAAGGGCAATCATCTAGAGGCTTTAAGAAGCCAAGGTTTTTCCCACCACCGTCGCAACCAAGGTCAACCTTCACTGAACCAAGATCACATGCACTGTCAGAGTGGACCTCGAGTAGGGGTAGAGGTCACAGTTTTCCACCAACAGGAGCTCACAGTTCATCATCAGTCTCAGTTACAGGGCCATTTAGACCACATAGTGATAACCGAGTGTGTCATCAATGTGGACAGATAGGGCATATTAGATGGAATTGCCCTATGAAGGTTGAGGAGGTGACTCAGTAGCCAAGGCAGAATCAATAGGGACCAAAACAACTACAATTTGATATTGGTAGTGGTAGAGTATGTGGTCAGACATCCCATGCAGGATCCTCAGGACAGGTGAGTCGAGGACATGGATGACAGCAGGCAACTATTAGGTTCTATGCCATGACCCATCCAGAAGCAGTGGTCAATCCACAAGTTGTAACAGGTCAGATGGAATTATTTCATTATGATATGTCTGCTTCTTGTTTCATATATGTGTTAGTAGACACAAGTGCGACACACTATTTTATCACCAGAGAGGTGATAGATAGCTGTTATCTACCTGTTAGTCTTAGATCTGATAGCATGTAGCTAGAGACTCCTTTGGTTGATTTCGCTGAGCTGCGGGAAGTGTGCCCTTCTTGTGTTCTTTCTTTCTCTATACAAAACATTCAAGTGGATCTTTTTCCACTCGACATGCATGTATCCTGGAAAAATACAAGGTAGTCTTGGATTGTAGTACTAAGGTGGCGACGTTCCATGATGGAGATATACAGTGGATTTTCCAGGGTGATAGGAAGATTCTTCCTACATGTTTGATGTCAGCTATGACAGCTGAGCAGTTGATGAGACAAGGATGTGAAGCTTTCTTAGCTCATGTTGTGGATACCAAGGCAGTTGGTCCTAGTATCTAGGAGGTACCAGTTGTAACATCCCTGACCTGGGTTATAAGTTAACCCTAGGTGTTTTGCTTAATCATGTAATTAAATACTTGTGATTATCTTTTGGCATGTAATTAAGTTCCTGAGGAACACACATTTTCATTTCTATCCTTTTTAAACAATGTTGTAGTATTGTTTTGTAATACAGGGACTTATGTGCAAATTACCCAATTAGAGGGGTTAACTTGCAAAATTACACAGGTTAAGATGTTCCTCTAATGATGAGACATCATATGAGTGAATATGATGAAGTATGATGGATTCTCCAAGCTTGGGCACCTAGATACAGCTTGTGGAGCAATCTTTGTGCTTAAAACACTAATTTTGGAGTAAAGTGCAATTTACCCAAAATGTGGGGTGCAACTTGTAAAATACACCTTTTAGGGTATCTTTTATGACTCTTGACATCATTTAGAGTGGAAATGATAAAAGGGGCATTTCAATTAAATAATTAGATAAGAAGAATGACCTTTGTAGTAGAATCACCTAGTATGAGTAAGGAGACCCTTTATATATGTACCTTAGTTTGCATGTTGGCTTTCTTTACCCTTAGATCTTGAGTTTTGATGGGCTTTTCTTAAAGTTATGATAGATTGAACGTGCCTTAGAAGTTAAGGAGGGACCTAGATGAGAAACCCATAAACTAGAGGTCCTTATGTTGAAAACTAACCCAAGCTATATAAGCTTCTTTCTTTGCAAACCAAGTAAACGTATTCCCTTCTCTTCTTCACTTACCATCTTGCTCAACCGACTAAGGTAGAGCTCTAGAGCTCAAGAAGATGACCAACCTATTCTAAGGTGAGAAGAGACCATCTTCTAGCTCGGATTCATGGAGGAATTCCTTGTATAAGGTTGGTTTTATGGTTATCTCACTTAGGTTTCTTGTTCTAACCGATCTTCCCCAACCTTTTCTTAGAGAAACTCCTTTGGCCAACCTGTGGAGATCAAGACGCCATTAAAGGCTTCAATCTTGGAAGCTTGGAGCTCTAGGAACAACGTTTGATGTGGGTTTTATAACTCTAACCTTTTGCTTTATTATGCATATCGTTATTCTTGCAAGTAGTAGTTAAGTTCTTCTTCTTCCCCATCTTTCCTTGCTTTCTTGCAAGCAAAACCACGAAGTAACCGACCTGTCCCAAGGTTGAATATGATGGGCATGAATTCCTAGGTAAATTTACCAAACAACCTTGGACCATTTGGTCTAAACGGTTTGCAAACCGTTTGAAATCAAACGGTCTCAAGACCGTTTGATCTCATGCGGTCTTGCAAGACCGTTTAGATTCAAACGGTCTCCAAGACCGTTTGGTAGGGTTGACCAAGTGAATACCATTTAGAGGTCTGTTGAACACATTTTGAGTTAATCAATTATAAAGAATCATGATCTAATTGCAAACCAATCACAAGTTGAAGGCACTTCAACCTTCTAAACCCTAATCGGGTTCAATTGGTGATTCTAATGACCAATTTTGGTGAACTTTGGGTTGAAGGGCCCAAACGGTCTCAAGACCATTTGGGAGTTCACTCAAACAGTCTCAAGACCGTTTGGTGACAACCCAAGACCATTTGTAGGTCTAGGGTTAAGGTAATTTGATGAATTGAGGGTCCAATCACAATAAGTTGATGAATTGATTAAAAGTGCTGATTTTAGACCTAATTAGGGTTCAACCCTTATCAAATCGACTTATATTTTGATGAAACTTTGGGAAAACGGTCTCAAGACCATTTGGAGGGTGTCCAAACGATCTCAAGACCGTTTGGGCCAAGTTGGGGCCCAATTGAGTGTCAATTGACGGGTTCAACCTCAATTAGATTCATGTTGATGGACATTGAGGGTTAACCGATTGCAAACCCTAATTGAGTTGGATTCAACCCTAATTCGCTTTCAATTGAGGGTCAATTTGGTGTCCAATTGATTAAGGTTAACCTTAACTGGCTCAATTAATAAGTGGTTAACAAGGGTATGGCCAATTGAAGGCTTCAACATAGAAAACCCTAATAGATTATAACCTTTGTTACACCTTTGAGGTCCATGCAGTTTTGAGCCCATTTGGACAAAACAGTCTCAAGACCGTTTGGATCCAAACGGTCTCAAGACCATTTGGGGCCAAACGGTCTCAAGACCATTTGGGCTCAAACGATCTCAAGGTCGTTTGGTCCAATCGATCTCAAGATCGTTTCAACTCATGCGGTTTCAAGGACGTTTCATCCAAACGGTTTGGAAGTCAACACTCTCAAACGGTCAACACACTCAAATGGTCTTGAGTGTCATGCAGTCTCAAAGTCAACTATAGCAAACAGTCAACACATCCAAACGGTCTCAGGACCGTTTGGAGGTTGAAAATGTGTAATCATTTGGAGACTTTAGGGTTGTGATCATTTAATACTTTGAAGGTTTAAATTGGTTCAATGGTGGCCTAATCCAAACCCTAATGATACTTAAAGACATTAAGGGGTTAAGTGATTAATAGATTGACCCATGATTGTGACCAATGGTGTACATTACCAATGTGCCCTTGAAGGGTTCAAGTAGATGACACCTTGTTTAATCAAAACCCTAATGACATGATAGTGGTGACTTAGCTTATGTTAATCAATGAGGACTTGACCTAACCTAATCTAGAGTGAGGTAATCACCATCTATTAGTAAGATGAGAGATAAGGTTCCATTTATGGTTGAAACTCAAGTAAAATACCTTCAATGTATATGAATGAGCATGATTAGGGTATGATCCACATATGTGAGATCATGAAAACCCTAATTATGATAATTGATGAATCTTAACCTAACTGGAAGGCATCAATGATGATGTTTCTCATACATGGTGATGCTATGAGCTCAATTCACTATGAAGTGAATAGTAAACCCTAAATCTAGGGTAAAAACATGTTATGTGAATAGTAAATCCTAATTGAGGGTGATGTGATGAAATGTACAATAAACCCTAATTCCAGGTTATGCTTTTAAGTAGGAAGGTAAAACTCTTGATATGAATTGTTTATCATTATTAATTGATACCATGCAGGTTCTTATAAGAGAATGATCATATCCAGGTAAGGATTATGATGTCATATTCATTGAAAGCATGTATTTAGCTTAATGAATAGTGACATATTATGTTGCCTAGTAAGTGGAATCATATGAGGTTGATAGGTTGTAAGAGCCATGAGTATCATCAAGGTCATGCTAAATAGATGACTTGTGATGAGATGATTAAGAAGTGATAACTATTATGAGTTAGACTTGATACATTTAGTATTCTACTTTCATAACTGTTGTTCTAATGATTAATGTTTGAGAAACATGCTTGATTTTAAAAGAATGCTGAAATGTACCTAACTAATCAAGTATAATTATACTATGTAGAGCCCTGATCATAGATCCATTATTGTCAAAAGTTAAATGATGGTGAAACAGGTTTTTCCTAAGGGAACTACTAGATCACATACTTTTGAGTATGTGGGGGAATATGGATGTGAATATCCTTACATCTTAGTGTAGGAATAGATGTAGATGTATCTTTATCTATCAACCCTTCACTATATGTTTATGCCGGGGTGATATAACACTATTCTCCTTAGGAAATCTTTTATACCGCATCAATGAGAGATAAACAAGAAATCTTTCGATAGCGAAGAGAGTACAGAATGCCACTGTGACTCTAATAGCAAGTACCAAAATACCCTGGTGAGCTATAGTAGTAGAGACACTAGATGTCCTGCATGTTTATCCTCACTCTGACTGAGGAAGATGAGGTCATAAGAATCCGGCTCTTTTGATGACCTAGGTATGATACCGATGCGACTTAATAGTGATCGGTTGGAGTATGAGCGGTATACCTCATCTCCGTAGGGCATAATAATAATGTTTGTAAAACATAATCAACTGCGTAGCATATCTGCTTAGGTTGAACTATGAAATACAATGATTGAAGTTACATTGCTTAGTTTACATATCTTCATATTCCTTAAATGTTGTTGATTATCTTAAAAGCTTTTATTACTTATGTTGTTCTTTGATTGCTATAATAAAGCTTCTGGCGGAGAGTTATAACTCTCGATGGGACAATTATTTAAAATTGTCTCACTCCGTAGATTTCAACTTTTTAGGTGGTCGTCGAGGACGAAGGAACCAGTCTGTAGGTGATCGGTATCAGCAGCAGCAGCACCACGAGCAGCAGTGAATCTCAGGTGGAGATACTGACTGCCGAGTCATGTAGTTAGTTAGTCCTATGCCGTCTATGTACTCTCAGGTCCTTGGAGTTAGTCGGTCTGAGATTTTGGTTTTGAATCTTGAGATTTTGTATCTGGTTGTGTATAATCACTGAAGAAGTGATTTAACAGAGATGTTAACTGTTTATCTTGTTTCTATAAAAGAAGTTTTATGATTTCGAGATCTTGTCTCAAAAAGTTTTAATTTCCAGTGATTTTTGTATTCCGTTGCTAATCGAATGCTTCCGCTGAGTTTATATCGTGGTTTATGGATCGGATCATCTCAATTTAGTGGTATTAGAGCTCTAGGTTCGCTGAGTCTACAGAGACATAGGACTTAGGATGTCGAGTCTATCCTTAGTGTTTCTTTCCTATATAATAGAATCTTCCGCTCCTCAGGAGAAGAATATATATAAGGATGTCTGAGCCACATGAGGAGTATGTGGCAGAAAGTAGTGTCGCTTCACCTCGAGAAGGTGCAAGGAACCCAGAAATAGAACAGCATGTACCTGAGCCACCCAGGGAGCCACCTCAGTTTGACCCAGCTGGCATGGGTAACCCAGCTGTTCAAACTATGTTCGGGCAGTTTATGACTGCCATGACACACATCACCGATAGGATGCCCATTTCTGCACCAAGGGCACCTGTCCATCCTGAAGGACAAGGTATCGGTAAGACGTTCGAGCGACTTCGTCATGTCAGAGCAACCGAATACTTTGGGACAGTTGACCCCGTAGATGCCGATCTGTGGTTAACCGAGTTGGAAAAAGCCTTCAGAATCTTGAACATCCCTGAAGCTGAGAAGGTTAGACATGTTGTCTATCTTCTCAAAGGAAGTGTTGGTCACTGGTGGACCATGGAAGAGAAGAAGAGGCCTGGAGTAGAGATCTCATGGGAAAACTTTCGTCAGGGATTTGTCAACAGATACTTTCCAAAGACATTCCTGGATGAGAAGATCTCTCAGTTCGAGAGATTGAGGCAAGGCATGATGAACATTAGCGAGTCCGAAGCTAAGTTCATGGAGTTGCTACAGTTTTGTCCGCACATGGCTGCCACAGAAGAATAGAGGATCAGAAGGTTCGAGAAGGGTTTGAATGCCAACTTGACTACTCCCGTGTCTGCCCTAGAGAACCAGGAGAGGTTCGCTACCTTCGTTGAGTCAGTACGAAGGATAGAGAGATCCGTAGCCGAGAAGAGGCAAACCCATAAGAGATATATGTAGTTCTAGGGTTCTTCATCTAGAGACTTTAAGAAGCCTAGATTCTCTACACCTACACCTCCACTACCCAGATCTAGTGCTCAGACATAGTGGACACCGAGTAGAGGTAGAGGACGAAGTCTACCACTACAAGAGACTCGCAGTTCAGCATCAATGTCAGTCACAGGACCACCAAGACCACAACAACTGGAAAGAAGCTGCTACAACTGTGGGAAGGTGGGACATCTGATGAAGGACTGTAGGTCTAGGCCTGTCAGTGTGACACAGCCTCAGAGATAGAGTCAACAGGGATCACAGAGAAGGTAGTTTCAAGGAGCAGCTAGAGGACGTGGACTAGCGTCTCAAGCTGGATCGTCAGCACCAACTCAACCTCAGGCGACAGCAAGGTTCTATGCAATGAACCCACCTGATGCAGTGATCAACCCACGGGTTATGGCAGGTCAGATGGAGTTGTTATATTCTGATATGTCTACATCCTGTGTTGTATCTGTTTTGATTGACCCGGGTGCTACGCACTCCTTTATCACTCAAAAAGTGATTTGTAACTGCAATATGACAGTCAGTCATAGGGCAGATAGCTTGTTTCTTGAGACTCCGTTGAGAGGGTCTGCTATGTTGCAGTAGGTATGTTCTCCCTGCATCCTCTTCTTTTCTGATCATCGCATTCAAGTGGATCTTATACCACTTGAGATGCAAGGATTTGATATAATCCTTGGGATGGATACCTTGGAAAGGTATAGGGTTGTCTTGGATTGTGAATCCAAGCAGGCTGTGTTTGCTGATGAAAGAAACACATGGATCTTTCAAGGAGAGAGAAATATTCTACCTATGTCAGCTATGGTTGCTAAGAAGCTGATGAGACAAGAATGTTATGCATTCTTGGCCCATGTAGTAGATACTACCATGGAGAGTCCCAACCCTACTGAAGTTCATGTAGTCAGGGAATTCGAAGACGTGTTTCCTGAAGAACTTCCAGGTATACCACCACCTCGGGAAATTGATTTTGAAATCAATTTGGTCCCAGATACACAACCCATATCCCATACACTGTATAGGATGGCGCCTGCCAAAATGGCAGAACTCAAGAAACATCTTCAGGAGTTACTTGAGAAGGGTTTCATCCGACCGAGTACTTCGCCTTGGGGTGCTCCGGTTTTGTTTGTTAAAAAGAAAGACGGGTAAATGCGGTTGTGCATTGATTACAGACAACTAAACAAACTAACAATAAAGAATAAGTACCCTCTGCCAAGGATTGATGATCTTTTTTATTAGTTGCGTGGTGCAACCGTCTTCTCGAAGATAGACTTGAGATCAGGATATCATCAACTTCGTATTAAGGACAGTGACGTATCCAAATCTGCCTTTAGGACAAGGTATGGTCACTATGAGTTCACAGTTATGTCATTTGGACTAACTAATGCACCAGCTGCATTTATGGAACTCATGAATAGAATCTTCCGACCTTTCCTCGATCAGTGTGTTGTCGTCTTCATAGATGATATTCTGATCTATAGTAGAGATGCTCAGCAGCATGAACAGCATATTCGCCAAGCTTTGACCTTGCTAAGGGAACATAAGCTATACGCTAAGTTCAGTAAGTGCGAGTTTTGGTTTCCAGAGGTGTCTTTTCTTGGACATGTGGTATCTGCCTCAGGTATTCGTGTTGACCCTAAAAAGGTAGAATATGTTCTACAATGGGAACAACCGAACACACCGACGGAGATTCGTAGTTTCTTAGGGTTAGCTGGCTATTACCGAAGGTTCATTAAGAACTTTAGTTCCATAGCCTTACCCTTGACCAAGTTAACCCGGAAAGATGTTCCTTTTTCCTGGAGTGATAAGTGCCAGCAATCTTTCCAGCTGTTGAAGGAGAGGTTGACAAGTGCACCTATACTTGTGCTACCTGAGCAAGGTAAAGGATATGTAGTTTTCTGTGATGCCTCCAAGAATGCACTCGGATGCGTGTTGATGCAGGATAAGCAAGTGATTTCTTTTTCATCCCGACAGCTTAAGAAACACGAGGAGAATTATCCGACACATGGTCTGGAGTAAGCTGTAGTGGTTCATTCCTTGAAGATCTGGAGACATTATCTCTACGGAGAGACATTCCAGATTTTCACGGACCACAAGAACCTTAAGTATATCTTCTCTCAGTATGAACTTAACATGAGGCAACATCGCTGGATGGAATTAATCAAGGACTACGATTGTACAATTGATTACCATCCAGGGAAGGCCAATGTGGTTGCAGATGCTCTGAGTAGGAAATCAGCAACATTAACCATGGATAGAGCACAACTAAGTTCCTTAGTATGCTCTAGGAGAGATATGCTTATCTCTTTAAGGCAAGACAATGTGCAGTTGAAGGTGTCATTGTTAGCCGGTTTGTTAGCTGAGATGCATATTAAACCTACCCTAAGAGAGCAGATTAAGGAGGCACAGCAAGTTGATGTTGTAGTCCAGCAGATCAGATCGGAGTATGGTGATGAGAAGAGAGATGGTTTCCATGACTCAGATGATCAAGTGGCATGTTATCATGGGAAGATGATAGTGCCAGATGTGGACAACTTGAGGAAGTTAGTCCTGGAAGAAGCTCATTCTTCGATGTATGCCATGCACCCAGGGAGCACCAAGATGTATCGAAACTTGAAAGATATGTATTGGTGGCTTGGGATGAAGAAGGATGTTGATGAGTTTGTTCTGAGGTGTTCTGTGTGTCAGCAAGTTAAAGCTGAACACCAGAAGCCTGCAGGAATAATGCAACATTTACCCATACCACAGTGGAAGTGGGACCATGTGACCATGGACTTTATTGTTGGCCTACCCAGGACAAACAAAGGACATGATTCCATCTTGGTAATAGTTGATAGGTTGACAAAGACAGCGCACTTCTTACCTGTCAAAACAACCTATTCTGCTGAAAGGTTATCACAATTGTATGTTTAAGAGATAGTGCGACTGCACGGAGTTCCTGTCACTATAGTTTCTGACAGAGGTCCCCGGTTTACAAGTCATTTTTGGGAGCAGTTGCACAGAGCTTTAGTCACCAAATTAAGGTTTAGTACATCCTTTCATCCACAGACTAATGGACAGTCAGAAAGGACTATACAAACCTTGGAGGACTTGCTAAGGGCATGTGTTCTCCAGTTTACAGAGAGTTGGGATCTACACCTAAGCTTGATAGAATTTGCCTACAACAATAAGCTATCAACATAGTATTGATATGGCACCTTATGAAGCTTTGTATGGTAGACGTTTTAGATCACCCTTATGCTGGTATGAGACTGGTGAACATCAGTTGTTAGGTCCTGATCTTGTGCAACAGACCACAGAGAAGATCAAAGTAATACAACAACAGATTAAGACTGCACAGGATAGGCAGAAGTCCTATGCCGACAGACGTCATAGACCCTTAGAGTTCCAGGTTGGAGATAGAGTGTACCTCAAGGTCTCGCCTTGGAAAGGAGTCCTTCATTTTGGAAGGAAAGGGAAGTTAGCTCCTAGATTTATGGGGCCTTATCCAATCATTGAACGGGTTGGAAAGGTAGCCTATAGACTAGAGTTACCTCAAGAGTTGCAGAAGTTACACCCTATGTTTCACATTTCTATGCTGAGGAAATGTCACCCTGATACCAAGACAGTTCTACAACCTATGGAGGTAGAATTGAATGATGATATAACTTATGAGGAAGGACTAGTGTCAATCCTTGATAACAAAATTAAAAAGCTAAAGAAGAAAGACATAAGTCTTGTGCAAGTCCTATGGAATCACCGTGGTGTTGAAGAAGCCACTTGGGAACTAGAGGAAGAGATGAGAAGGAAATACCCTGCTCTTTTCTCCTAATATGTTTTATCGATTTCGGGGACGAAATCCTTGTAAGGGGTGGATAATTTGTAACATCCCTGACCTGGGTTATAAGTTAACCCTAGGTGTTTTTCTTAATCATGTAATTAAATACTTTTGATTATCTTTTGGCATGTAATTAAGTTCCTGAGGAACATACATTTTCATTTATGTCCTTTTTAAACAATGTTGTAGTATTGCTTTGTAATACAGGGACTTATGTGCAAATTACCCAATTAGAGGGGTTAACTTGCAAAATTACATAGGTTAAGATGTTCCTCTAATGATGAGACATCATATGAGTGAATATAATGAAGTATGATGGATTCTCCAAGCTTGGGCACCTAGATAGAGCTTGTGGAACAATCTTTGTGCTTAAAACCCTAATTTTGGAGTAAAGTGCAATTTACCCAAAATGTGGGGTGCAACTTGTAAAATACACCTTTTAGAGTATCTTTTATGACTCTTGACATCATTTAGAGTAGAAATGATGAAAGGGTCGTTTCAATTAAATAATTAGATAAGAAGAATGACTTTTGTAGTAGAATCACCTAGTATGAGTAAGGAGACCCTTTATATATGTACCTTAGTTTGCATGTTGGCTTTCTTTACCCTTAGATCTTGATTTTTGATGGGTTTTTCTTAAAGTTATGATATATTGAACGTGCCTTAGAAGTTAAGGAATGACCTAGATGAGAAACCCATAAACTAGAGGTCCTTATGTTGAAAACTAACCCAAGCTATATAAGCTTCTTTCTTTGCAAACCAAGTAAATGTATTCCCTTCTCTTGTTCACTTATCATCTTGCTCAACTGACTAAGGCAGAGCTATGGAGCTCAAGAAGACGACCAACCTGTTCTAAGGTGAGAAGAGACCATCTTCTAGCTCGGATTCATGGAGGAATTCCTTGTATAAGGTTGGTTTTATGGTTATCTCACTTAGGTTTCTTGTTCTAGCCGACCTTCCCCAACCTTTTCTTGGAGAAACTCCTTAGGCCGACCTTTGGAGCTCAAGATGCCATTAAAGTCTTGAATCTTGGAAGCTTGGAGCTCTAGGAACAACGTTTGAGGTGGGTTTTATAACTCTAACCTTTTGCTTTATTATGCATATCGTTATTCTTGCAAGTAGTAGTTAAGTTCTTCTTCTTCTTGCTTTCTTGCAAGCAAAACCACGAAGTAACCGACCTGTCCCAAGTTTGAATATGATGGGTGTGAATTCCTAGGTAACTTTACCAAAAGACCTTGGACCATTTGGTCTAAACGGTTTGCAAACTGTTTGAAATCAAACAGTCTCAAGACCGTTTGATCTCATGCGGTCTTGCAAGACCGTTTAGATTCAAAACGGTCTCCAAGACCGTTTGGTAGGGTTGACCAAGTGAATACCGTTTAGAGGTCTATTAAACACATGTTGAATTAATCAATTATAAAGAATCATGATCTAATTGCAAACCAATCACAAGTTGAAGGCACTTCAACCTTCTAAACCCTAATCGGGTTCAATTGGTGATTCCAATGACCAATTTTGGTGAACTTTGGGTTGAAGGGCCCAAACGGTCTCAATACCATTTGGGAGTTCACTCAAACAGTCTCAAGACTGTTTTGTGACAACCCAAGACCATTTGTAGGTCTAGAGTTAAGGTAATTTGATGAATTGAGGGTCCAATCACAATACATTGATGAATTGATTAAAAGTGCTGATTTTAGACCTAATTAGGGTTCAACCCTTATCAAATTGACTTAGATTTTGATGAAACTTTGGGAAAACGGTCTCAAGACCATTTGGAGGGTGTCCAAACGATCTCAAGACCGTTTGGGCCAAGTTGGGACCCAATTGAGTGTCAATTGATGGGTTCAACCTCAATTAGATTCATGTTGATGGACATTGAGGGTTAACCGATTGCAAACCCTAATTGAGTTGGATTCAACCCTAATTCGCTTTCAATTTAGGGTCAATTTGGTGTCCAATTGATTAAGGTTAACCCTAATTGGCTCAATTAATAAGTGGTTAACAAGGGTATGGCCAATTGAAGGCTTCAACATAGAAAACCCTAATCGATTATAACCTTTGTAACACCTTTGAGGTCCATGCGGTTTTGAGCCCATTTGGACCAAAAGGTCTCAAGACCGTTTGGATCCAAACGGTCTCAAGACCGTTTGAGGCCAAACGGTCTCAAGACCATTTGGGGCCAAATGGTCTCAAGACTGTTTGGGCTCAAACGATCTCAAGATCGTTTGGTCCAATCGTTCTCAAGATCGTTTCAACTCATGTGGTTTCAAGGTCGTTTCATCCAAACGGTTTGGAAGTCAACACTCTCAAACGGTCAACACACTCAAACAGTCTTGAGTGTCATGCGGTCTTGAAGTCAACTATAGCAAACGGTCAACACATCCAAACGGTCTCAGGACCGTTTGGAGGTTGAAAATGTGTAATCGTTTGGAGACTTTAGGGTTGTGATCATTTAATACTTTGAAGGTTTAAATTGGTTCAATGGTGGCCTAATCCAAACCCTAGTGATACTTAAAGACATTAAGGGGTTAAGTGATTAATAGATTGACCCATGATTGTGATCAATGGTGTACATTACCAATGTGCCCTTGAAGGGTTCAAGTGGATGACACCTTGTTTAATCAAAACCCTAATGAAATGATAGTGGTGACTTAGCTTATGTTAATCAATGAGGACTTGACCTAACCTAATCTAGAGTGAGGTAATCACCATCTATTAGTAAGAGGAGAGAGAAGGTTCCATTTATGGTTGAAACTCAAGTAAAATACCTTCAATGTATATGAATGAGCATGATTAGGGTATGATCCACCTATGTGAGATCATGAAAACCCTAATTATGATAATTGATGAATCTTAACCTAACTGGAAGGCATCAATGATGATGTTTCTCATACATGGTGATGCTATGAGCTCAATTCACTATGAAGTGAATAGTAAACCCTAAATCTAGGGTAAAAACATGTAATGTGAATAGTAAACCCTAATTGAGGGTGATGTGATGAAATGTACAATAAACCCTAATTCTAGGTTATGCTTTTAAGCAGGAAGGTACAACTCTTGATATGAATTGTTTATCATTATTAACCGATACCATGCAGGTTCTTATAAGAGAATGATCATATCCAGGTAAGGATTATGATGTCATATAAATTGAAAGCATGTATTTAGCTTAATGAATAGTGACATATTATGTTGCCTAGTAAGTGGCATCATATGAGGTTGATAGGTTGTAAGACCCATGAGTATCATCAAGGTCATGCTAAATAGATGACTTGTGATGAGATGATTAAGAAGTGATAACTATTGTGAGTTAGACTTGATACATTTAGTATTCTACTTTCATAACTGTTGTTCTAATGATTAATGTTTGAGAACATGCTTGATGTTAAAAGAATGCTGAAATGTACCTAACTAATCAAGTATAATCATACTATGTAGAGCCCTGATCATAGATCCATCATTGTCAGAAGTTAAATGATGGTGAAATAGGTTTTTCCTAAGGGAACTCCTGGATCACATACTTTTGAGTATGTGGGGGAATATGGATGTGAATATCCTTACATCCTAGTGTAGGAATTGATGTAGATGTATCTAAATCTATCAACCCTTCACTATATGTTTATGTCGGGGTGATATAACACTATTCTCCCGAGGAAATCTTTTGTACCGCATCGATGAGAGATAAATAATAAATCTTTCGATAGCGAAGAGAGTACAGAATGGCACTGTGACTCTAATAGAGAAGTACCAATACCCTGGTGAGCTATAGTAGTAGAGACACTAGATGTCCTGCATGTTTATCCTCACTCTGACTGAGGAAGATGAGGTCATAAGAATCCAGCTCTTTTGATGACCTAGGTATGATACCGATGCGACTTAAAAGTGATCGGTTGGAGTAGGAGTGGTATACCTCATCTCCGTAGGGCATAATAATAATGTTTGTAAAACATAATCAACTACGTAGCATATCTGCTTAGGTTGAACTATGAAATACAATGATTGAAGTTACATTGCTTAGTTTACATGATCTTCATATTCCTTAAATGTTGTTGATTATCTTAAAAGCTTTTATTACTTATGTTGTTCTTTGATTTCTATAATAAAGCTTCTAGCGAAGAGTTATAACTCTCGCTGGGACAATTATTTAAAATTGTCTCACTCCGTAGATTTCAACTTTTTAGGTGGTCGTCGAGGATGAAGGAACCAGTCTACAGGTGATCAGTATCAGCAGCAGCAGCACCAGGAGTAGTAGTGAATCTCAGGTGGAGATACTAACTGCTGAGTCATGTAGTTAGTTAGTCCTATGCCGTCTCTGTACTCTCAGGTCCTTGGAGTTAGTCGGTCTGAGATTTTGGTTTTGAATCTTGAGATTTTGTATCTGGTTGTGTATAATCACTCAAGAAGTGATTTAACAGAGATGTAAACTATTTATCTTGTTTCTATAAAAGAAGTTTTATGATTTCGAGATCTTGTCTCAAAAAGTTTTAATTTCCGGTGATTTTTGTATTCCACTGCTAATTGAATGCTTCTGCTGAGTTTATATCGTGGTTTATGGATCGGATCGTCTCACCAGTGGTGTGAGAATTTGAGGATGTCTTTCCCGACGAATTTCCTAGCATTCCCCTTCCTAGAGAGATTGAGTTTGAGATCAAACTTGTTCCTGGAACACAACCGATAGCACAGTCAGCATTCACAATGGCACCAGCAGAGATGTAGGAGTTAAAGAAATAGTTACAAGAACTGTTAGAGAAGGGTTTCATCATGCGGAGCACTTCCCCTTAGGGTTCTCCCGTGTTGTTTGTTAAAAAGAAGGATGGTTCAATGAGGTTGTGTATAGACTACAGACAGTTGAACAAGGTGACAATAAAGAATAAGTATCCTTTGCCAAGGATTGATGATCTTTTTGATTAGTTGAGAGGTGCCACTATGTTTTAAAAGATAGACTTGAGGTCATGTTACCATCAGTTGAGAATTAAGGCTGATGACATACCCAAGTCAATGTTTAGGACTAGGTATGGTCATTATGAGTTTGTGGTTATGTTGTTTGGGCTAACCAATGCACCTATAGCTTTTATGGATCTTATGAATAGGGTGTTTAGACCTTATCTTGATCAGTGTGTGGTCATGTTCATAGATGATATCCTGATATACTCCAAGGATAGTCAACATCATGAGCAACACCTTTGCCAGGCATTGACTTTGTTGAGGCAGCATCAACTATATGCTAAGTTCAGCAAGTGTGAATTCTGGTTATCTGAAGTGTCTTTTCTGGTCCATGTTATATCTGCAAAAGGCATTTGTGTTGATCCCAAGAAAGTGGAATCTGTACTAGAATGGGAACAAACAAAGACACTGATAGAGATATGTAGTTTCCTAAGCTTGGCAGGCTACTACAGGAGGTTTATGAAAGACTTTAGTTCTATAGTGTTAGCCCTAACTAGGTTAACTAGGAAGGATGTTCCTTTTGCTTAGAATGACAAGTGTCAACGATCTTTCCATCTGTTGAAGGAAAAGTTGACTAGTGCACCAGTGTTAGTACTGCCAGAGCAAGGAAAAGGCTATATTATCTTTTGTGATGCTTCAAAGAAAGGATTGGGATGTGTGTTGATGCAGGATAAAAATGTGATTTCTTTTGCTTTGCGACAACTTAAGAAACATGAGGAGAATTGCCCTACACATGATCTAGAACTTGCAGCGGTGGTCCATGCCTTAAAGATCTAGAGACATTATCTTTAAGGAGAAAAGTGTCAGATCTTCATTGACCACAAGAATCTACAATATATCTTCTCAAAATAGGAGTTGAATATGAGGTAGATGAGATGGATGGAGCTGATTAAGGATTATGATTGCATAATAGACTACCATCCAGGGAAGGAAAATGTGGTAGCTGATGCATTGAGTAGAAAGTCATCTTCATTATTAATGATAGATAATGCACAATTAAATTCCTTGATGTGCCATAAGAGAGATATGCTAGTGTCTCTTTTCCAGATGAATGTACAGCTAGAAGTTTCATTGCTGGCAGGATTGTTGGCACAGTTACAAGTGAAACCTACCTTGAGACAACAGATTCATGATGCAAAACAGAATGATACTATGATATAGAATATACGATCAGGGATTGGCAGTGAAAAGTATGATGGATTTCATGATGCAGATGATGGTACAGTTTGTTACCATAATAGGACAGTAGTTCATGATGTTGATGGGTTGAGGAAGATGGTACTTGAGGAGGCTCACTCCTCCATGTATGAAATGCATCCTGGAAGTACCAAGATGTACCAAAACTTGAAAGACATGTATTGGTGGCCAAGTCTAAAGCGTGATGTGGCAGAGTTCATTGCCAAATGTCCAGTTTGTTTGCAGATGAAGGTTGAGCACCAGAAGCCTGCAGGGACATTACAACCCTTGCCAATACCACAATGGAAATGGGATCATATTACTATGGACTTTGTGGTTGTTATTCCTAGGACAGCCAAGGGTCTGTTGGGTTTTAGGGGAGACAGAGAAGGCAGCGGAAACAAAAACATTTCTCCCCAAACCCGGAACAAGGAAATGTGTCAACGTCTATATAATATGAAAGGATGGTTTGTGGAATCATACCTTGTCTCGAGGCTTGCTCAGCGACAATACCTCGCGCCTTGCACGGTCTTCAACTCCGGTCTTGGACGGTGTCTGTGCAGCTCCTAGTCGCACCGGGATTGATGACTCCTGAGATCACCGGACTGTCGGATGACAGTTGTCCTCCTGAGTGGCAGAAACCTCCCGCCTTTGAAGTAGTCCACACGGACCACCTGGAACTCCACACTCCTTGTCCCACAAGGAAGTGGAAGGAGTCGCACCCTCCTATTGACGTACTAGTCGCCAACCCACTCTCCTGCCTCCAGTTGCAACTGTAGTTGTCTTTCCCTTGTTGCACCTCCCTTTGCGGGTAGCACTTGTGTGGGCTCTCTCTCGGTTACCAAAACCAGAGAGAACGACAACTTTGCAGAGCAACTGGTTGCACTGATTTGTACTTTGAGAAGCCCCCAGTACCCATATATATAGGAGGGTCATGGGACAGGGTTCTCCATCCCGGGCAATGCGGGACTAAAAGCAGGAGTAGGAGGGTTCGAGATTTTCCACAAAAGTAACCAACTCGCAACCTGAACCGATCGTTTCACAACTAAAATAGTCATTTGGGGACCTAAACCGATCGGTTGGGACACCTCAACCGGTCGGTTCACTTCTGAACCGGTCGGTTCGTGGTCCTGGTCGGTTCCCGATTAACTTTCCTTCTTTTTTTTCTAATTGGTATCAATTACCAATCCTTGTTCCAATCAAATTAGGCAAGTGAAATGCAAGGAAAATTCTCACCAATCCTACTTTCCTAACTTGCTCGGTGCCCAACGACATGTGTTGAGTGTAATGATTTTAGGTCAAAGAATCACACTCACCACCATCACTGTGAGTACTGACTGTGACTACCTTGTCATGGTTCCATGTGTCAAACTCACGGTGGGTCTGTCTGGTACACTTGTTCTCTAACAAGTACCTATGTGCTTGGTTTGATATCTCTATATCATGACTAATGAGATTCTATCATCAACCAACACCACAATCTAGTCTTATGTGTCATTGTTGTCTATCTACCTTCCACAATGACATCTGACTAGGGACATAACAAGAATGTACAAACTCTTAGCATCCGTATGATCTCATCGTTCAGGTCCTCAACCTAAAAGCATACGTCATTGAGTACTGTCATTCTCTAGACATTCAATCTGTTCTATCACTATCTCATATGACTGAACCAGAAAGAATTGGAAGCTTGCCTTTGATGTTTATCAAATCAATCTTAATGTATCCCACCAATCATCCCATGATTGGCTCTCAGGGCATACATACCAACAGACTCCCACTTGCACTGCGAGCCAAGCACCCTTGAATCATATTCATAGTGATCTTCAAACATGTCCCACATGTTACTGTGCTCTAGCGCTATCATAGTGAGTTATGGCAACACCTTGCCAATGTCAGTATAAATCGCATGTCTCTCATCTCTTCGATGTACGCCACACGTATGAGATGGAGTTGCCGAAATATGCGATCTAGTATTCCTTTGCTAACCTTTAGCCACATTGCATGATCAAGGATTCCATACTTGTCATCAATGAGTGGAATATAAGTTCATCTCATGAACTTCCAGATCCATATAGTACCCAGTGTTGTTCTCTAACACATAGATACTCGGCATTTCCTTTTAAATGGTTTTATTGGAACACTTCCAATTTTCAACAAACTTTCACTTTTATATATCCTATATATATTTTGTGATTAATTTTCTGTCCTTTTTTGAAGTTCGCATCAATGTAACTCTTTACACTGAACTCTTCCTTATCTCCATAGAACTAGTACTTCTCAAGTACTTATCAAGTTCTCATGGTATTCCAGTAACCCTTACTGGAAGCAGACAGACATCCACTCGTCATGTCTCACATACGAGTTAACATGATGAGCACATCAAATTGTCATGTCATACATACAAGATGATGAATGCATTTTGTTCTTGCCATGTCAATACATGCAAGATAATGGGATGTTTACATACATGATAGATCCATATCTATTCTTAGAGTTCCCATTCTTCATAAGAATTGGACACTTGGCCTTGGGATACTAACTCCATGTAACATGGACATATTTTCTCCCACTAAATTTGTGCATACTGAACTCTTCAGTATAGATTGCCAATGTATGCTTTCTCTTTTCAGGTCAAGAGATCTCTATTCCTATCTCATAGGAAACTTCTCTATCTTCCTTAAAGATAATTTCCACTTTTGGATTTCCATTCTAGAACAATTCCATTTCACATCAACATGTGGAATGTGAATACGCTCCCACTAAATCATAGATCCCTTCTTCATCTTTGACATATCAGTCAAACCCTTTGACTATATCATCAAAGTAAAGATCCAATTCTGAGTTGCTTGTACTCAATCAATCACATTGATTAGTCCATTGTAACTTATAGACTTCATTTGCATTAATGGATTCATAAACCTTATAGGTTGTGTCACGTACACATCCTTGTTTTATTCCTCATAGGAATGCGGTTTTAGTATCCATATGCCAAATGTCTTAATCATTAAGTTGCAATCAACAAGCATCATCCTTCTCATAATGTCATCCATGTGTCTTAACTCTTAAGACTCATTTGCACTTATGGATTTACATCCAATGGGTGCTATCATCAAGGTCATACCTTATGGTTCACATGGATGTCATTTTAGGATGTAATGGTCATATACCATAACTCAAAATTTGGTTCCTCATATTCATCTAGATAGTTGACTCATCACATGAACAACTCATCACATAAATAATTGAGGCATATCTGTCAAGGATATAAGAACTCACAACCCTTGTGATTCTTAATTTCTTTTATTAATGTGGGGTATTCTTTTATTAAGAAGAATTCAGTTATTTAATAATCATTCTCTAACTCCTTAGAGTATGATTCCTTATTGATTTAGACATCACCATTCCTTAATCATGAGTTCACTATGATACACTATCATAATCACTCATAAGGATCTCAAACATTTGGTCCAAGTATTTCATTCGTTGATCTCATCAAGAATTAACACTTTACCAAATTTGCACTTCATCTATGATAATCTTGAACACTTCAGGATATTCATATTGGTATTTCTCTAAACACCATTTGAAGTATTAGAATTTGTTCCAATAGGTATGTAAATACATCACATGTATTATACCTAATAGGAAAATCATTCTCCTACTACCATTAGTGAAGATTGATTAATCATGTCCAAGATATTCATGTCTCTTACTGGTTCTCTAACCAAAAGAGTCTAGATTTATCCATCACATGGAAACTAGAAATGAATTTATCATGATTGATGCCAATTTTATTGTTTGAGTTATCAATAACTTTAGGTATCATTTTATCTTATGCATACCATGTATCACAAGATAAACAAGGCATTGCCACAAAGATCATATCTTTAATATTGAAACATCAACTTTATTAGTGCCATCATTATCATACAATATGCAAAAATAAAGTGTTTCTATCTATTGGCATATATGAAATAGCAGTTCTCAACTCTATTTCGTGCCCTTTAGGCTGAAATAAACTGAAAGATACTCCTATCTATGGCAGCAACACTTGCTCCAATGATGGGTACTTCTTTCTTGGTCCTTTCACCAAGGCCATCACTTCTTTGCAGATCTTGCATATCATATATGATAGATCCATATCTTGGTATCATATACCTCAGATAAAGAAGTGGTTCATTTCATGATACCTTAGGTGGAGATCTCCATCCCCTCCTTCATCTTCTTTTGTTCTTCCAGATACAGAGGGCAATCCCTCATACACCCTTTCCCCATGTGCCTTGAGGTTGAAGATGGCTTGGATTGCTGGCTAGCATCAGAACACTTCTTTGCTTTGCCCTTATCCTTGCCTTTAAGAATTACCTTTCTCTTTGATCACATCAAAGATTATGGTTTGTCTTTCTTCAACTTTGCCTCTACTATCCTCAACATGTCCAACAACTCTATCAACGCTTGTCAAAGTTGTTCATGTTGTAGCTTATCGTGATTTGTATGATTCTCGCAACATTTGTAGTATCATACCAATAGCCAACCCTTGGCTCAGAGGGAATCCTTCTTAGTCAGGTTTTCCACATACCCAATCACATTGAGTGTGTGAATACCTTACTAGATGTGCTTCTGTCATGACATACTAGGACAGTGTCTTGGAGTCATCATATGTCTCATGTTGTCTCTGCAACTCATCGTTCAGAGAATACAACATCAAGCACTCCTCATCGATGTCTCCCTCGGTATGCTTCCATAAGCATACTTTCAGCCACTGATGTGGTGGGATTGAGTTCATCTGGTCTTGGTATGACTAGGACTTGGAGCTTTCGCTCTTTGAGAATACTTCTCATCATCCTAACCAATCGTGGAATTATTCCCATTTAATTTGTTGGTCTCAATCGCAAATAAAGTGATTTGTTGATTAACCATTTATTTTAACAAAAGGAAATATATGCAATTTTAGTCCAAAACTCTTTTGACTTTTTTGATTGATTTGAAAAGTTGACGATAAAATTAGGCCTTTAATTAATTATCGCTCCCACTATTTTACTTCAAATTGATAGCCCTCACCATCAATTCAGAAGATTGCAACGTACAACCTTCTAGTGGGAAAGATCCTGAAATCCTCTAAGTCATGGACCAGCTAGGGCTGTCACCCACAACATAGATCTCTCAGGTAGGCAACTTTTGCCAATTGCATCATATGCAACTCTTGTTGAATGAACATGCACAACACCTTGCCATGAACATTCCTTGCCTCTGGGCTTAGACGCTCTAAGAATCACCAGTTAAGTCTAACCCAAAAGCCGACACGGTAAACATGCACCCTGCTTTGGCAGAACCTACATGTCTACCCTTCACACTTCCACAAGATAGACGGCGCACCACACTTTGGCGTAACCTACGCTTGGTCGATCGAGTTTTTCATGTGTGCCGCTAATGGAAGGCATATAAGACTTAATATTTTAATGAGGGATTTGGTTTTTATATACATATACATATCCAATCACCACAATACATAGTACATATCATATACATGCTATATCCCATAGAAAACATGCACAAACGATAAAAGCGATGATTATGGCCATCCTAATGTGATTCCTCAAGCCAAGAGGAATCACGGTCATCTAGGTCTACATCATATGCAACCTTCACAAGATGAGATCTGTGCCTTTGCCTTTCGAGTTGAACAACTTATCTCATGAATGATCTGCTCTCTCTGGTCGGTCGTCTGGGTGCCACCAGCCGATCAGTTGGCTCCTCCAACCGATCGGTTCGCCTAGTCGTCGTGCATCTCTTCATGGCCACCACCCGCTCGTTTCGCTCCTCAAACCGGTCATCTACCGATCGGTTCACTCCTTGAACCGATCATCTGGAACATCAACCGATCGGTTCATGCCTTGAACCGATCGTCTCAGCTGTCGTTTGGATGTTCGCCGTTCTTTGACATAACAAGAAATAAAATCTATCCTAATATTACATTGCTTAAAAGGGAAACCCCGAGTTATATTCGGGGGGAGCAAAGGTAGGAAAGAATCTCGAATTATTTCGAGTTACATCACAACTAGGAGAAGGAAGATCGGTGCGCAGACCGAGATGCAAGCAACCACACACAACCAATCAATGATAGGGTTTATTGGCCATAACCACACTATACATCCACCACAAAACTCGTTTAAGGGCGACGCATATCAAGTGCATTAATAATACATATCATATATGTAATTGGGATTTGTGGATTTAGGATTGGACATGCATAAAGCCAATTTTATTCGCATCGTATGCAATAAATAAAGGCGACAAACCAAAATAGATCATATTGATATTCCTAAAATATAGAGCAGTTGACGTGGCTCTGATACCACTGTTGGGTTTTAGGGGAGACAGAGAAGGCAGTGGAAACAAAAACATTTCTCCCCAAACCCGGAACAAGGAAACGCGTCAACGTCTATATAATAGGAAAGGATGGTTTGTGGAATCATACCTTGTCCCGAGGCTTGCTCGGCGACAATACCTCGCGCCTTGCGCGGTCTTCATCTCCGGTCTTGTACGGTGTCTGTGCAGCTCCTGGTCGCACCGGGACTGACGACTCCTGAGATCACCAGACTGTCGGATGACAGTTGTCCTCCTGAGTGGCAAAAACCTCCCGCCTCTAAAGTAGTCCACACGGACCACCTGAAACTCCACACTCCTTGTCCCACAAGGAAGTGGAAGGAGTCACACCCTCCTATTGACGTACTGGTCACCAACACACTCTCCTGCCTCCAGTTGCAATTGCAGTTGTCTTTCCCTTGCTGCACCTCCCTTTGCAGGTAGCACTTGGGCTCTCTCTCGGTTACCAAAACCAGAGAGAACGACAACTTTGCAGAGCAACAGGTTGCACTGAGTTGTACTTTGAGAAGCCCACAATACCCCTATATATATAGGAGGGTCATGGGACAGGGTTCTCCATCCCGGGCAATGCGGGACTAAAAGCAGGAGTAGGAGGGTTCGAGATTTTCCACAAAAGCAACCAACTCGCAACCTGAACCGATCGTTTCACAACTGAAACGGTCGGTTGGGGACCTGAACCGGTCGGTTGGGACACCTCAACCGGTTAGTTCACTTCTGAACCAGTCGGTTGGTGGTCCTGGTTGGTTCCCAATTGACTTTCCTTCTTTTGTTTCTAATTGGTATCGAATACCAATCCTTGTTCCAATCAAATTGGGCAAGTGAAACGCAAGGAAAATTCTCACCAATCCTACTTTCCCAACTTGCTCGGTTGCACCAGTTGAATCGATCATTTCAACACTTGAAGCAATCGTTTCATCCTGACCATGAGCCGACCGGTTCACCCAGCTGAGCCGATCGGTTCATCACATGAGCCGATCGGTTGGGAGTGCAGATTGTGCAGAATCAGTCAATTGTGATTTCAATCAATCCGATACTCTAATCAATCTGTACAACACCTTGAACACTATGATTTTGAGCTATCAATCAATTGAGTGTTTAATTGAACTACTAAACTCCTTTAGTAATCAATCTAAACATTGCTTGTGGACAAAACTCCTCTTCCAGGTTAAATCCTATGTGTGTGACCCTGCAGGTCCATTTCACGTTGGCAGTGAAAGTCCATAACACTTATGACTTCACAAGCAAAGAGTGGTGCCTAGTCACACATCAGTGCTACCCAAGTGAAAGTAGAAAGTTGGAGAACAACTTTCAATCCTACAATCCGTGAATGGTGTTATAGTGAATGTATAATTCCTTTGTCACTGATATCCCAAATGAACTTGAGGCATGGAACAGTTATCTTGTCAACGTTCATTCACTTTCTTGATCTCAGACTAGATTGGAAGAGATATGTATGACATCAATATCACATACTAATTCACACATGCGTGCGCACGCCTATTTCAATCCTACTCATCAAGTGGACTTGGATATCAAACTCCCTCAGGAGGGACAAATCCCATATCTATCACTCACCCCTAAAAAGCCCCATGTGTAAAAGTCACCCAATCGTCACCTTTATAACAACCCATATTTCAGGACTGCGTTTGATGATGTCAAAGTGTGCCCAACGACATGTGTTGAGTGTAGTGATTTCAGGTCAAAGAATCACACTCACCACCATCACTGTGAGTATTGACTGTGACTACCATGTCATGGTTCCATGTGTCAAACTCACGGTGGGTCTGTCCGGTACACTTGTTCTCTAACAAGTACCTATGTGTTTGGTTTGATATCTCTATATTATGACTAATGATATTCTGTCATCAACCAACACCATAATCTAGTTTTGTGTGTCATTGATGTCTATCTGCCTTCCACAATGACATCTGACTAGGGACATAACAAGAATGTACAAACTCTTAGCATCTGTATGATCTCATCGTTCAGGCCCTCAACCTGAAAGCATACGTCATTGAGTACTGTCATTCTCTAGACAACTAAACCAGAAAGAATTGGAAGCTTGCCTTTGATGTTTATCAAATCAATCTTAATGTATCCCACCAGTCATCCCATGATTGGCTCTCAGGGCATACATACCAACAGGTTCATGATTCCATATGGGTGATAGTAGACAGATTGACTAAGTCATCTCATTTTCTACCAGTTAACATGACATTTACAGCAGAGAAATTGGCACAAATATATGTTGACGAGATAGTCTGTCTGCATGGCATTCCAGTGACTATAGTTTCTGATAGATGTCCACAGTTTACAAGTCATTTTTGGGAGCATCTTCATTCTATAATGGTAACACAGTTGAGATTCATCACAACTTTTCATCTGCGAACCGATGGCCAGTCTAAAAGGACTTTTCATACTTTAGAGGATCTCTTGAGGGCATGTGGGTTGTAATTTCTTGGTAGTTGGGTTGTACATTTGACTCTAATAGAGTTTGCGTACAACAATAGCTATCAAAGAAGCATAGATATGGATCCTTATGAGGCTCTATATGGGAGACAATGTTTGTCTCCTCTTTGCTGGTATGAGACAGGTTCATATCAACTTTTGGGTCCTAAGCTAGTACAGCAGACTACATAAAAGATTAAAGTGATACAACAATAGTTGAAAGCAGACCAGGACAGGAAGAAATCTTATGCAGATAATCGATGTAGACCACTTGATTTCCAAGTGGGAGATAGAGTATATCTTAAGGTTTCTCCTTAGAAAGGTGTGCTGAGGTTTGGAAAGAAGGGTAAGTTGGCTCCCAGATTTATGGGGCCATACCCTGTCCTAGCTCATGTTGGAAAGGTAGCATATAAGTTGGAGCTACCACCAGAGCTACATAAATTGCATAATGTCTTTCACATATCTATGTTGAGGAAATGCCATCCATATACTAACCAGATAATCCAACCAGTAGAGGTAGAGATAGATGAGGATATCTCCTATATTGAGGGTCATGTGTTGATCCTGGATAGAAGGGTGAAAAAGCTGAAGAGAAAAGATATAATTCTAGTGAAAGTTTTGTGGAATCACTGTGTCAAAGAGGAAGCCACATGGGAACTAGATAATGAGATGCGTAGAAAATACCCATCTCTTTTTGCGTAGGATTTTGGGGCGAAATCCTTGTAAGGGGTTTATAGTTGTAAGTCCCCCGAACTTTCTTAATGAGTTGAATGAGCTTAATTACCATAAATTAAATCTTATAACCCTAATATAACCTTTTGATATGTTTTGAAATCATAATATAAACTTAAGTTTCAAATTTGGTCCAATTTGGACACTGTTTGAGCAAGTTATACAATTTTCTGTACATTTTGGACTTTTTTACAATTTACCCAATTGAGGGGTTTATTTGCAATTTATCACATGCATTATGTTCCTTATATATTATGTTATCCTTATTGATATTTTTGAGCCATGGGGATCGTATTTGAGCCATAGTTTGAAGGCATTTTCATCAAGGGTATTTTAGGGTTTACCCCTTCATGGATGAGCTACCTTTAGTAGCTACCAACTAATGAATTATGTGCTTGGGTGGGAAATTCGACAAAGGAAATATAATCAGGTCAATAGGGATGGTGGGGGATCTTCTTGTGTGTGTGCTTGTATATTCTTAATAATTTAAGGCCATAGACACATGGGGAAGCCACTTTTACACCTCATACTTGCTTCTATCCTTATCCATGGGCTATATTTACCTCTTCTTTGCCTAAATTCGAAACTATGCTTGCTTTATCTTTCCTATAACCTGTAGAAACGAATCCACTCTATTTTTGTGTGGAACTAACTACTCTAAGGAAGAAGACAACCCCTTTTTTGAGAAGAAGGTCTCCTAGAGCTCCATCTAGCCCTACCTAGGGTTTCCAAGATCATCTTCTAGGGAATTCGACCAAGGCAAGTTGTTCTCTTCCTTCCTTAGACCTTCCTCTAGGTCAGAACCCTACTGTTCCATGGTGAAATTGGCTCTAGAACTCAAAAATCAATCCTTCTTGTTTCTTTTTCTAGGGTTTTGCTTCCTTGTGGAGAGAAGTGCTTATTTGGCCAAGTTCAGATCTGAATCCAAGGTTTTCATGCCCTATTTTCTCAAGATTCTTTCTGTTTAGGATCTAACCTACTCTATAGAGGCGAGTTATATAGCATTCTTCACTTATATTGCTTACTGGAAGCTTGTTAGTTCATGTTTATGCCTTAATGTGTTGATTTAAGCATAAAGAAACCATGCTTGTTTAGAATTTTGAAATTTTTGTGGTGTTCCTTATTCTGTTACAGTTCTATATGAACTTCTAAACATGTTTACAGCCTTTCTAAGGTGTAACATGAACTGGGATAGGTTGATAGCAACAACCTATGGTGCTATGTACAAAACAATTGATGGTTCAAATTAGAATTTCAAGCCATTTCCTTCCCTATAAGACAACCGATGATCATACCATTCATCAACCAATAGTCTTGCTATCTTGGAAACTGATGTTCGTGATCAAGGGTGTAAAATTTATGGTTACAACCTATGGTCACCCCCTTATGTTGGGTTTTGGCATAATTAGACGTATACTTATCATCCACTAAGTATTCTAATGATGTTATCAATTGATGATGACATTAGCTTATTATTTGATGGTGTTAACAGAATGTATTATTGATCTAACAACCTTTGGTGACCTAATGATCACAATTAAATGTGGATCAGGTCATCACCATGTATGATGAGTTAAGAATGTAATTTTAGATTTGACTAAACCTTGAACCAATGGTTCCTTGGTTCAATTGATCTAATGGTTAGACCTATACTTCAATTGATAACCTTGAACAATGAACCTGATCCAATGAATAATATTGGATGATTTAACATCTAATGGATTAGAATAAATCACATGGTATTATATGTGGGTCCTAGTAATGATAATTGATGGTTTAATACCATTAATTTGTAGTCTTACCTTTGCCATCTTATAGTTATATTTGATAAATCACTATAATAAGTGGATGTGTAACTCCCATGTGATCTAGCTTGTTATACCTAACCTTAATGTAATTATATGATGTTGATTGATTATAATCAGACCTCTTGAATGATTAATGTGATAATGAATTACACTTTTCTTGTGTTTAAACCACAATGTAGTACTATTTGAATATCATTGTGCCTTGCCATGTTAATATCTATGGACACATATGAGCTAATGATATTTTTAGCCTTGTTTAAGGCATGGAATGATGATGATAACCTTACTATAAATAATGTGATGGTCTTAACGACCTTTGGGCATGTTTGAATCCATGATTGAGGTGAAATCCTCTTCATGATCCACTAAGGGTTAAAACCCTAGAACTTGTGATAAGATATTGGTATCTTGTAAAAATAGGATTATAAGTGTGGTCCATTAATTTGCAATTCATGATAGCATGTGGTAATGTGATTAAGATTTATATCTCAAATGTTTTATATCTTTTGAAGTTTTTATACATATACTCTTGTTAGAAAAGAATTAGGGTTTGAATGTCCATTTGTATGATTTAGCCTTAATTCACCCAATTGGCATAACTAATTAAGTGAAACTCTAATCATGTAGTGCCCTGCGCCATAGATCTATCTGGGTGTCAAAAATTGCCAGATAGTGAAATGAGTATTCCTAAGGTATACTTGGAGCGCATACTGATGAGTATGCGTGGTGCTTGTCATCCTGAATTCAAGTGTTAGGGAGAATGACAGTGGTCATACCTAGCCCTCAGTTTGAGAACGGCTATGGTCGTGTCTCAGTGATTATATATATATGATAATGAGATTGGAGGACAACTGTGGTTGTTCCTCAGATGGTAGGGTATGTGTACCTGCCTCCTTTCACTAGTGTGGTGACCTGTACCAAGGACGGACTAGGTTGTTAGTAGCTTGACCTTATGTGTGGTTGTGGTGGACCCGTACTGACCAGGGGCAGAGAAGATCTTAGGAGTCTGTCTCTTCCTAGATCTTGTATGGCACTGATTTCGACTTAGTAGTGGTCAGTAAGGATTTGAGTGGTATTTCACAAATCCCTCAGGATAATGTAATAAAAGAAGTGATACCATCCGTGTAGTGTAATTGCTAGGGTTTTAAATGTATCACATTGGTTGATTAACCCTTGTCTTGACTTTACTCTACATAGTTCTTACATGATGCAGACTTATGAAAATTGTGCAATTCTACTTGATGTTATAACTTATTTGCTTAACTTCTTAGTATGCTTAAATTGTTCAATCTATTCATATTGCTTATTCAATACCCTAACTACTCAATGTATTTACTATTAATTAATATGTTATAATCAATATATGTTGGAGAGTGTTATATCTCTCGCTGGGACTGGGTCTCACCTGTGGGTCACCACAATTTTTTTTAGGTGGTCGCGGGGAACGAGGTCGAGGTCGCACTGTGGAAGAGAACCAACCTGGTGATCAATAGATTCAGAAGTTTGGTTAGTTGTATATCTTAGTAGTAGAGTCCTAGTGTCATCCCTATACTCTCAGGTTTGGGTATGGGATGTGTTTTCTAGATGATATACTCGTATCGACACGAGATTTTTGTAGTATGCCAATGTTTGTAAATATATGGCATGTACATGTGAAATATCTTTTGTATGCAGGATGTGACTGAGGTCTTTGGACCCATATGTAAATGCTTATTACAGTATATGAGAATCGAATGATGGACCTTTTGTAAATGTTCTAGAGTTTATTTTCATTGTTGGAATTGGTTTTAATTATTCCGCATTTTTGACTATGTGATAAATTAGTAGTTGATCGTGTTTTGTTTTTTGAGTAATCTCGTTAAGCGTGATGAGGTGTCACATATATGATACATCAACAGGCGTACAACCTTCAAGTTCACGAACACATCCACTAGGACCTCTTTCAAATCATGTCACACATGAACCTATCATGCAGCCATCCCTACCCACCCTACTAGGCTTATCCAGGTGCTAATTATGCTCTATATGCATATAGTCAGTTCTACCCTGACCCACCACCTAATGCTTCTGATGCACCCCATACTTCTTCTGATGGTGGACATGCCCTGGTGCTCTTCCACTTTTGGATCTTCCAGGTGCCCTTACAAAACTCTTCTTACTAGTTATGTTGGAGATGCTACTCCTAGTTTTGAGCAAGAAAATGCATTACATGCATGTGTCATGTCTTGGGCTACATAGAATGCCAAGTGGCCTGGTACTCATGCTTTTAGACCTCCAACTAATGAGGAGATGCCTGACTAGGATGCTGAGGATGTTGATGATGTTGGCGATTATGGCTCTTTTGATGGTGATGATGGTGAGCCTACTCCTATTGCCACTTATGCACCATCTGATGGAGATAAGGATTACCAGCCAGAGCCCAAGGATGATGATGTTGATGACAACCCCATTTATATAGATAGCCTAGATCTTTTGTTTTGTAGTCTATTAGGGTACTCATACATATCTCTTTTTGTAGACTATCATGTACTAAACATTTGGACATTGTATCTGAAGCATACTATTTTCTTATATCAACATTTTTTCGCTGGCTTCTAGTTTTCATACTGAGAGGAAATATCTAGTGTTGTAATCTTAATCTTATGAATCTTAACTCTTTGTTTGGTTACATCTTATGAGTTGATGATATGCACTCCCATATTTTGATTATGACTCTAGAAGGTTGGTTTCTATCTGTTTTATCTCTATTTGGTGCTTGCTTTCTTGATTGCTTGTGTAGTTTGTGCCTGTGGAGAAGACCTATTTTTTATACCTCTTCTACCCCCTTCCTTTTTGAAATGAAAAATGGTGAGAAGAAAATGAGTGCTCGTGTACTGTAGGTACCACAGGGTAGAAATGAGCTCAGCCACATTGAATTTATTGCTTATGTGATCCTTTTCTAGTCAATTATATGAAATATCGTGTGACTTGCTAGAGGACCACATAGTATATGTAAGGCCCTTGAACTTACTTAATGAGTTGAATGAGATTAATTACCATAATTGAATGCTTAGAACCCTAATATAGCCTTTTTATATGTTTTGAAATCATAAGACAAACTTAAGTTTCAAATTTGGTCTAATTTGGACACTGTTTGAGCAAGTTATGCAATTTTCTGTACATTTTGGACTTTTATGCAATTTACCCAATTGAGGGGTTTTCTTTTTAATTTGTCACATAAATTATGTTCCTTAGTTGTTATATTATCATTCTTGAGATTTTTTAGCCATGGGGCTCCTAGTTGAGCCATGGTTTGAAGGTGTTTTTATCAAGGGTATTTTAGGGTTTTTCCCTTCATGGATGAGCTACCTTTAGTAGCTATCAACTAAGGAATTATGTGATTGGCTGGGAATTTCGCCAAAGGAAAGCCAAGAAGGTCTAGAGGGACGGTGGGAGAGCTTCTTGTGTGTGTGCTTATGTATTTTTTTATAATGTAAAGCCATGGGCACATGGATATATACTAGAATTGCAACTTTTTCTTTTTCTTAATATTAGAGTGTCATATACTTATCCAAAAGCCCCCAAACGAGCCATTTCCTCTCCATTATCTCTCTCCTTCTCCCATCTTCGTACTCCCTCTGTTCAGCTGCGATTTTTTCTGCCCAAGTAAGAAGAAGGTGGGGATCCTCTTGGAAACAAATTATAGGGTTGAAATTGATTCTCTTTTTGGGTGTATGAAGCTTCCCCCTAGTGAGATTGACCTACAAGTGTACGTTTTTCCTTATTTCCTCCGTTTCATTCTTTGTTCCTCTTCCTCCTACATCTCTCCAGGTCGGAACCATGGTTTTCCATGGTGAAAGATCCCCTAGAACTCAAAACTCCTTCCTTCTTGTTTCTTTTCTAGGGTTTTGCTTGTTTGTGAAGAGAATTGCATAGTTGGCCAAGTTCAGATCCGAATCCAAGGTTTCCTTGCCCTATTTTCTCGAGATTTTTGCTGTTGGATATCTGACCTACTCTATAGAGGCGAGTTATATAACATTCTTCACTTATATTGCTTATTAGAAGCTTGTTGGTTCATGATTATGCTTGAATGTGATGATCTAAGCATAGAGAAATCATGCTTGTTTAGAATTACGAATTTTATGGTGTTTCTTGTTTTATTCCAGTTCTATATGAACCTGTAAATATGTTTACATCCTTTATAATGTGTAACATGATCTGGGACAGGTTGATAGCAACACCCTATGGTGCTATGTACAAAACAAATGATGGTTCAAATTAGGGTTTTCAAGCTACTTCCTTCCCTATCACATAAGTGATTGTCATACCATTCAACCACCAATAATTTTGCTATCTTGGCAACTGAAGTTCGTGATCAAGAGTGTCCAATTTATGGTGACAACCTATGGTCACCACCTTAGTTCAGGTTTTGACTCAATTAGACATTTAATTATCATCCACTAAGTATTCTAATGATGTTATCAATCGATGATGATATTGGCTTATTATTTGATGATGTTAATTGAATGTACTACTGATCTAGCAACCAATGGTTACCTAATGATCACAAGTAATGGTGTATCAGGTCATCACCATATATGATTAATTAGGAATGTAATTGTAGATTTGACTATACCTTGAACCAATGGTTCCTTGGTTCAATTGATCTAATGGTTAGACCTATACTTCAATTGGTAACCTTGAACAATGAACCTGATCCAATGAATAATATTGGATGCTTTAACATCCAATGGATTAGAATAAATCACATGTTATTATATGTGGGTCCTAGTGAAGATAACTCAATGGTTCAATACCATTAATCGGTAGTCTTACCTTTGCCATTATATAGTTATATTTGATAAATCAATGTAATGAGTGGATGCGTAACTCCCATGTGATCTAGCTTGTTATACTTAACCTTAATGTAATCATATAATGTTGATTGGTTATAATCATACCTCTTGAATGATTAATGTGATAATGAATTACACACTTCTTATGTTGAAACCACAATGTAGTATTATTTGAATATCATAGTGCCTTGCCATGTTAAAATCAATGGGCATACATGTGCTATTGATCTTTTGAGCCTTGTTTAAGGCATGGAATGATGATGATAACCTTACTATGAATAATGTGATGGTCTTAAAGACCTTTGGGAATGTTTGAATCCATGATTGAGGTGAAATCCTCTTCATGTTCCAATAAGGGTTAAAACCCTGGAACTTGTGATAAGATATTGGTATCTTGTAATAGTATGATGATAAGTGTGGTCTGTTAATTTGCAATGAATGATAGATGTGGTAATGTGATTAAGATTTATATCTCAAATGTTTTATATCTTTTGAAGTTGTTATACATATACTCTTGTTAGAAAATAATTAGGGTTTGAATGTCCATGTAACATCCCTGACCTGGGTTATAACCTAACCCTAGAAGTTTTGCCTAAATATGTAAGTATATACTTGTGAATACTCCCTGGCATGTAATTAAGTTCCTCAAGAACATTTACTTTCAATTTTTCTCCTTTATATGTAAAGTTGTAGCATTGTTTTGTAGTGCAGGGACCTATGTGCAAATTACCCAGTTAAAGGGGTTAACTTGCAATGTTCACATGTTAAGATGTTCTTATGATAATAAGACATCATATGAGTAAATATGATGAAGTAAGAAGGATTTTCCAAGCTTGGGCATCAAGATGCAGCTTGTGGAATGATCCTTGTGCTTAAAAACCCTAATTTGGAGTAAAGTGCAATTTACCCAGATTGAGGGGTGTAATTTGTAAAATTCACCTTCTAGAACATCTTTTATAACTCTTGCCATCATTTAGAGAAATGATGAAAAGGGGACATCAATGAATAATCATATAAGAAAAATGATCCTTGTGGTAAAAATCACCTAATATGGGTATGGAAACCTTTCATGTATGTACCTTAGTTGAAAGTTGGCTTTATTTACCCTTAGATCTTGAGATTTCATGAGATTTGCATAAGTTTAGATGAGTTTGGACGTGCCTTGAGCAAGGAGGGACTTAGATGTAAATTCCATACTTTAGAGGTCCTTATGGTGTAAAAAGGCCTAAAGTATATAAGCCCTTTCCTTGTAACAAGTGAACAAACCTTTCATTTCCTTCACTTATTCTCTTCTTTCTCAACCGACCAAGGCTAGCTCTGGAGCAGAGAGGGACGACCAAGGGTTCTAGGTAAGTTTAGATCATCCCTTTTGCTTGAATTCATGGAGGAAACTCGTTTTCAAGGTTGGATTCATGGCTAGCTCACCTAGCTCTATCTTTCTGGCCTTTCCTTTCCAACGTTTCCTTGGAGAATTCACCTTGGCCGAACCTGTGGAGATCAAATACGCCATTAAAGCTTGGAGCTTGAAAGCTTGGAGCTCAAGGAACGACCTTTAGGCGGGTTTTATAACTCTAAACTCTTTGCCTTATATGCATACTTAGTTCTTGCAAATTAGCATGATACTTCTTCTTCTACCTCCCTTCTTCCTTGCACTTTTGCAAGCAAAACGGTGGAATAACCGACCTTAACCAAGGTTGAAGATGATGGGCGTGAATTCCTATGCTACTTTATCAAACGACCTTGGACCCTTTTGGTCCAAACGGTTGCAAACCGTTTAAGGTCAAACGGTTTCAAACCGTTTGCTCTCAAACGGTCTTGCAAGACCGTTTGGATTGAAACGGTCTCAAGACTATTTGATAGGGTTGACCAAGGGACGACCGTTTGAGGGTCTGTTGGTAATATGTTGAATTTCATTCCTGCAAAGAATCAAAGATTAATTTTTAACCAATTGAGAGTTGAAGGCACTTCAACATCCTAACCCTAATCGGGTTGAAATTACTGTTTTAAAGCATAGATCTTGTTGAGTTTTGGGTTGAAGGACCCAAACGGTCTCAAGACCGTTTGGGGGTTCTTCCAAATGGTCTCAAGAGCATTTGGGGGTTCTTCCAAACGGTCTCAAGACCGTTTGAGCACAACCCAAGACCGTTTGGAGGTCTAGGGTTGAGATAATCTAATGGTTTGAAGGTCCAATTGCAATAAGTTGATGAATTGATAAAAATGCTGATTTTAGACCTAATTGGAGTTCAACCCTAATCCAACCGACTTGGTTTTTGGTTAAACTTTGGGCAAACGGTCTCAAGACCGTTTGGATGATGTCCAAATGATCTCAAGACATTTTGGGACAAGTTTGGGCCCAATTGGAGGTTAATTGATAGGTTCAACCTTGAATTGATTCACATTGTTGAATATTGATGACTATCTTATTGGAAACCCTAATTGAATTAGAATTAACCCTAATTGGATTTCAATTGAGGGATATTTTAGTGTCCAGTTGATTGAGGCTCATCTCAATTGACTCAATTTATAAGTGGTTAACATGGCTTTGTCCAATTGAGGGCTTCAACATACTTAACCATAAACGTTTGTAACTTTTGAACCTTGTTGGAGGTCCAAACGGTTTGAGCCCATTTAGACCAAACGATCTCAAGACCGTTTGGGCTCAAACGATCTCAAGGTCGTTTGGACCAATCGATCTCAAGATACTTTGATCAAACGGTTTCAAACCGCATGAGCTTCAAACGGTTTGAAAGTCAAAACGGTCAACGCACCCAAACGGTCTCAAGACCGTTTGGTGGTTGAAGGTTGAAACCGTTTGAAGGTGTTCAAGGTGGTTTGTACTTAATCAATTGATGGTGTAATTGGTTCAATGGTGATCTAATCTAAACCCTAATGGTAACCTAGGTCATTAAGGGATTAAGTGATTAATGAGTTGACCCATGAAGGTGATCATGAGGTCAAATTACCAAAATACCCTTGAGGGGTTTAATTGAGCAATACCTTGTTCTAATCAAACCCTAATCACATGATAGTGATGATTTGGCTTATGCTAGTCAATGAGGACTTAACCCAACCTGATCTAGAGTGGTGTTATCACCATCTACTAGTAAGAGGAGAGAGAAAGTATCCTAAGAGAGAGAAAGTAACCTTTTATGGTGGAAACTCAATTAAAATGCTTTCAATACATATGAATGTGCATAATTAGGGTATGATCCACCTATGAGAGATCATGGAAACCCTAATTATGATGTTTAGCGAATCTTAATCTTATTTAAGAGCTTTAATGATGATGTTTCTCATACATGATTATGTTAAGAGCTCAATTCACCTTGGAGTGAATAGTAAACCCTAATTCTAGGGTAATGACAAGTAATATGAATAGTAAACCTTGGTTGATGAAAATTGGGGAACTTGATTCTTTTATGAGTGTGAAAGTGTAACCTCTAGAATGAATTGCTTACTGTTATCAGTTGAATTAACCTTGCAGGTTGTCATGAGATGATGATCATATCCAGGTATGGATTATGAACCTATATTCATTAAAAGCATGCTTTAGCTTTATGAATAGTGATATATCATGTTGCCTTGTTAAAGGCAACCTATGAATTAAATGGGCTATGAGAGCCACAAATACCATCAAGGTCAGGCTTTAGAGATGACTTGTGATGAAGGTATTGAGAAATGATGATTGATAAGAGTTAGGCTTATTACATTTAGTATTCTCATTTTATAGCTGTTATGCTAATGTTATTGTTTGAAGAACAATGTTTGATGTTAGAAGAATACTGAATGTACCTAACTAATCAAGTATAATGTAGAGCCCTGATCATAGATCCATCATTGTCAGAGACCAAATGATGGTGAAACAGGTTTTCCCAAGGGAACTCCTAGATCACATACTCTTGAGTATGTGGGGGAAACGGATGCGTAAATCCTTACATCCTAGTGTAGGAATTGATACCGTCAATCCTTCACTACAAAACCAAATGGTGAGATGTATCACAAATCTCCCAAAGAAAACATAAACACCGCATCGGTGAGAGATAAACAAGAAATCTTCCGATGACGAAGAGAGTACAGAACGCCACTGTAACTCTAAAATAGCAAAGGACCAGTTTACCTTGGTAAGCTATAACAAAAGACGTCCTGCCAGAGGTCTAGCAAACAATCCTCTAACTGACTGAGGCAGGTGAGGTCATAAGAATCCGGCTCTTTTAATGACCTATGTATGATACTGATGTGACTTCTTAGCGATCAGTTGGAGTATGAGTGGTATGCCTCATCTCCACAGGGCATAAATATGTTTGAAAAACATAATCAACAGCGTAGTATATCTGTTAGGGTTAACTACGAGTTACTTGATTGATGTTACATTGAATAATGTAGATGTTCTTCATATTTTAGAAATGATGAACTCTTGTTTATTACTAAAATGGCTATTGAATACTTTGAAAGCTTTTACTATTTAAGTTATTCTTTGTTCTGCTTATTAAGCTTCTAGTGGAGAGTTATAACTCTCGCTGGGATAATTATTCGAAATTGTCTCACCCCGTAGACTTCAACTTTTTAGGTGGTCGTCAAAGACGGAGGAACCAGAATACCGGTGATCAATCCCAGCAGCTACAGCACCAGGAGCAGCAGTAAATCTCAGGTGGAGATTCAGCCTACTATGTGGTGTAGTTAGAGTCAGTCCTATGTGTCCTCTGTACTCTCAGGTCTTGGAGTCTTTTGGTTATGAGTTCTTGAGATTTTGTATCTTGATGTGTATAATTACTCAAGAAGTAATTTGACAGTGATGTATACAGTTTAAATCCTTTTTCTATGGAAAAGGTTTGTGGTTTCAGGCTCTTATCTCGAAAAGTTTTAATTTCCCGTGATTTTTGTCTTCCGCTGTTAATTGATTGCTTCCGCTCATGTTTAAATCGTGTTTATATCGTGGTTTGGAGATCGGAGCCCACAGTCCACTTGTATGATAAAGCCTTAATGCATTCAATTGGCAGTAATTAATCAAGTGTAACCTTAATCATGTAGAGCCCTGTGCCGTAGAGCCATCTTCAGTGTCAGAATTTACTGGATGGTGAAATTAGTATTCCCAAGGGAAACTCGGAACGCATACTGTTGAGGATATATACTTTTCATCCCCAATTGCAGGTTATGAAGGATGGCTATGGTCATGCCTCAGATATTTGATGTGATTGAGGACAACAACGGTTGTACCTCAGATTAGAGGGTTTTGTATACCCTGTTTTCTAGTGTCATAACTTGTACCAAGTACGGATTAGTTGTTATCAGTTGACTATATGTCATTGTTGGCAGTACGCGTACTGACTGAGGGGAAGAGATCTTAGGATACCGGCACTCCTAGATCTTATACAGAACTGAATAGCACTTTGCAGTGGTCAGTTGGACTTTGAGTGGTACGACTCAAACTCCCCAGGGCATAATAATAAAAGATATAATACCAGTCGTGTAGTATAATTGCTAGGGTTTAATACATATCACATTGGTTGATTAACCCTTGTCTTGTCTTTATACTACATAGTTCTTACCTGATGCAGACTTATGACAATTGTACAATTCTACTTGATGTTACAACTTATTTGCTTAACTGCTTAGTATGCTTAAACTGTTCAATCTGTTCATATTGTTTATTCAATATCCTATCTTCTCAATGTATTTACTGTTAATTAATGTTATAATCAATATATGTTGGAGAGAGTTATATCTCTCGCTGGGACTAGGTCTCACCCGTGGGTCACCACATTTTTTTTAGGTGGTCACGGGCAACGAGGTCGAGGTCGTGTTGTGGAAGAGAACCAACTTGGTGATCCATAGATTCAGAAGGTTGGTTAGTTGTAGATGTTAGTCATAGATGTTAGTGGTAGAGTCCTAGTGTCGTCCCTATACTCTCAGGTCCTGGTATGGGATGCATTTTCTAGATGATATAATTGTATCGACACTAGATTTTGGTATTATGCCAATATTTGTAAATATATGGCACGTACATGTGAAATATCTTTTGTATGCAGGATGTGACTAAGGTATTTGGACCCATATGCAAATGCTTGTTAAAGTATATGAGAATGGAATGATGGACCTTTTATAAATGTTTTAGAGTTTACTTACATTGTTGGAATCGGTTTTAATTGTTTCACATTTTTTACTATGTGATTAATTAGCAGTTGATCATGTTTTGTGTTTTGATTAATCTCGTTTAGTGTGACGAGGTGTCACAGTATATATATTTTCTATGGTTGTTTGTGGAAAGACTAACCATGTAGGCAAAAGTAAGCATGAATTGAGGGGGAGAAGTTAACATTGTTCATTCATGTATCCCCTTGCAATTCACAAGGTAAAGGTTTAATTTTCATATCCTTTTCAATATATTGAGGAATGGTTTGTAATTGTCAAAAAGGGGGAGAATGTTGACCTGTGAGTTATACATTTTCAATATTTTGATAATGACTTAACCATTACATTCATATGTATCTAATATGTCTACTTGAGATTGATTTCAAGTATTAGGTACATGAAAAGGATCAATTCAATCTAGCCCTAGCTTAATCAAGTTCAAGTCAAAAGCAATGCAAATGCACTTTTTTTGGAAAACACCATAAAACCTTAGGATGATTTTTGTAATCATTTTTATTGATGCTATGATTTGTAACTAATATAAGAAAAAAATCAGGAGCCCTTAATTTGAATATTTAATTACTCCAGTGACATTTTCCAAAATACATAACAGAATGTATATTCGGTCAAGTTTCCTCTGTGAAAAACTTCACTGACACCCTTCATGCATTTTGAGAATGTCCAGGTTCAGTTGAGTTTCAATACACAGAATTCAACCTACACCCTGTACTGGAAATACTAAATTTAAGTGATCGATTGAGTTTCATCCAGGATAAACTCGACTAATGCTTCAAAATTTCTTTTTCATCTAGTGCAATCGGTCAAGTTACCTTTATTAAAACTCTTCTGAATGCAATGTATGAAGAATAAGTGATTCTAATTGTTGGAGTGTTGCAAAACTCAAAATTATAACTGTTTCAATACCCCCCAATGGCTAGAAAATGTTCCTTAGTGCTCCTAGTCTCTAGTGGACACCCCCAACCATAAATAGAACCTCTTGGAGTTCATTACAAGGTTTCTCCTACATGCTATTCAAGCTCCTAGATATAGTTGAGTGCATTCATTCCACTTGATCCCCTTTCTCTCTCTTGTTTGCAAATCAAAACGTCCATGTGAGTGAGATAGGATATGTGTGAGAGTGCTACTCCATTGTATACTTGTAAATCTCTCAAAGCTTCCCTTTCCCCAACCCCTTTCTTCAAGATCAAGTTGGTGAAAGCTTCTCCAAGTGAAGGAGAAGGTGCAAGGCTTCTCCAAGTGAAAGGTTAAGGTTTAAAAGCTTCTCCAAGGTGAAGGAGAAAGTCAAGGTTGAAGATCTAGGAGTACAGTGGGTAAATCCTTCAAGGAAAAAGACTCGGTGCAAGAAGGGGATCTCCTTGGTGAAGGTGTTCAACTGCTTACAAGAGTGGGTAAGACCTTGTAGAGGTAGAAGACTCTAGCACAAAGGATGGGTAAGTCCTTGGTTTGTTTATTGGCTCCTTTTGGTCCTTAAAAAGGAGGTTGGTTATCCTAACCCAAGAAAATGAAGGTCTTCTTATATGTCTTATAATGGAATATAAGTATACATGGGTTGCAAAATCCTAGAGCTTGACCTCTCTAGGTAGTAGATTGACTTTCTCCTAGTTTGGAGATTGGAACCACTCTACATAGTTTATTCTTATGTTTGTGCAATCTCTCTCATCCTTTCTATGTATGCTAAGTTGCACTACAAATTCAATACTTGCAATCCCATATCTTAAAGTAACTTGAAGATCTAATGAATTTTTTATGAGTGTTTTCATCTCTATTCACCCCCCTCTAGTGCCCTTTTATTAAACAAGCTACTTATATCTAAGTTTACTAGTATGTTTAATACACTAAAATATGCTTTACATAATTGCTCAACATTTATGGGTCAATATAAAATTTCAATTTTTTTTGCCAAATAGGGTCATATGGCGTCAACAAGTCCTTGATTCATAGTTTTTATGAGTACTACGTAATCAAAAGTTCTAAAAAAATTAGGATAAGTCAGGAGGTATTTTTATTCACCTCGTCCTCCTCATGCAAGCATCATCATCAAAGTTTCTATAATCACCATTATCAGTTCTAGAATTAAAATTGGTAGTACTACTACCATTATAGGACTCCGAGTTAATTAATTCAACAAACTCATTTGGTGGTCTTCTATAATAGTAGAATCCACTATGTTTCTTTTTGGTGGTATTTAGCTAACATGTATGAAATGCTATTCGCTTCACATTTGTCATACACACATTGTTAGTTCCTCTTAAGCTTCTATTTAGCTTCTAGGGTCCATCTTACCAGCTTCAGGTTGTCCTCAAGTATGCTCACAATATCTTCCTTATCCAAGGAAGAGTCTGTCTCTATCAGTAGGTGAGTGATGTACAACTCCTCTTCCATACTTAAATCTAGTATTATGGTATGTACCTCACTTTCTAGCACACTTTGTGCTTCGATCGTCTTACCCATACCACTGATCCATCTACCCTCGGTATCCCTTCCTACAATAGCAATGCAAGCTTTCTTTTATTTAAAGCTGGAATCAGTATTGAGTTCAATGTAGCCTTCTGGTGGCTTCCTCCAACCATGTATGGGATGTATTCTGGCAGTTTTAGTCATGGCTAGACAAGATTCATTCATAAGGAACACCTCTTTGTTGATTAATTGTACTTGATGGGCGAATGGTTTCTTTTAGTTTTCTAATATTTCCTAATTTCTAACCTTCCATATGTGCCACCATCCAATTACAAATGTTTTCTTATGTACATTATCAGTGTTCATGTTTGACTTAGTTAATTCCTTCTTTCATTTCACAATCTGCACGAAATTTCTCTAGAAAAAGGCTTTTTCCTTATTGTTATTCTAGGTTTCACCAGTCTAGCCTTTCCCTTCGAATTAAAGAGCAATTGAAACTTCCAACATCTCGCATAGATCATACAGTTGATGATGTGGGTTTTTTTATAGATAGCAGATGATGATCGTTCTTCGGTCATGGGAGTTTAGTGACAAGAAATCTACTCCAATGTCAATTTTCAATTAGTTTTTTCCAGACCGGAGAATCAAGCTGACAATCCCGCAGAGCATGCTAACTGATTCATTCTGTTCTTTGCACCTTGGAAATGATCTATTATATGTCATGTGTCTATTAGCCCGATGAACATCTGTGAGGATAGCATTGTAACCAATGACCCACATGAAGCATTTCACTCTTGATGCTACATTGGACTTCCAGATCATGTCCCACTTCCATGAGATTCTAATCTCTTTCTCTTGATGGGAGCACTCTAAGCAATTTTAGTTGAGAAACTTACCATTTTTGTGTTACACCATGTCCTAATGTCCTTATCGCATGAAATTTTAGGGATGTAAAGCTTGGTGATTCTATTAACTACCTCCTTCAAAATCCAGTGATCAAGGAAATCTACATTGTAGCTATTGTTCATGTTTACCAAACTTTCTACTTGAAGATCGAGAGGAATAATAGGAATAGGTTTAGTATCTAACTTTAGTAAGGTCTGGTTGGGGCACCACCACCTATCTATCCAGACATTTATGTTCCTTCTTCACATTGGCATGAGCGTCTAATTCTCATTTATGAAGTCCTTACATTGTAGTGTTTCCCTCCCTATCTGGAGATGTAGGGGAGATTTCCACTAAGGTAGTTGTTATACCTAGTTATTAAGATAGAGCACCACACCAAGTTCATTTCAGTACCTAGATCCCAAGCATGTTTCTCTATCATCTCCAAGTGCCACTCTCTCATTGATTCCAAACCCAAGTCTCTATGCCTTTTTCTACTAGTGACTCTATTCCACATGACAAGAGCCTTTGGGTGGGCCTTATAGTTTCCACCCAAGATAAAAGTCCTAATTTTGTTGTCTATTCTATCACAAATCTTCAATGATAACATCATTGTTTACATTATGCAACTAGGTATGTCCATTAGGGTGGATTTGACAAGGCATACTCTACCTACCAGATTAAGATATCTTGAAGATTAGGAATTGATGCTAGATGAGATTTTATTTAGAATGCCTTGTAGATATCATCCTTAACTCTTGTGTTAATCAAAGGCACTCCTAGGTACCTGCCCATGTTTTTAGATTGTGAGAAGTTACTAATACAACATATCTTCCTCCTCATTCTTTCTGGTACACTCCTTACAAAATGTATACTTGACTTACTCACCAAGATGGCCTGCCCTAACACATATTAAATTCTTTGAAGCAGTTGAGGATAGTTATCATTTGAGTAGTTTCAGCCTTTGTGTACCATAAGATGTTTTCAATAAAGCAAATATGAGAAACTCAGGGGCCATTGTTACATTTCTTACTTGATTTCCATTTCTTATATCAGACCAAGCTTTCGAATATCTGGATCATCCGATCCAGGTAGAGGATGAAAAAGATATGGGGATATCGGGTCTCCCTTCCTCATTCCTCTAGTTGCTTTAAACGTACCTACAAACTTTCCATTCCATATAATGGAATCCTTCCATCCTGTCATTGAGTTTAGGATGTATTTAGTGATAGTGTATGGGATACCAATTCTACTCGGTGTGTCTATCAAAAAAGGCCAAGACATTTTGTTGTAGGCCAATAAAAGATTGATTTTTAAATCCATATCATTGGTTGTGCTCTTATGTCTCATGATGTGGATGATCTCCTAAGCCATGGAAATGTTTTCAAAGATCCTTCTTCTGGGTACAAACACGCTCTGTGCTGGTGAAATCCAATTTAAAAGATAGTGTTTCAAGAGCTCTACAATGACTTTAGATGAGATCTTTAAGCCAATGTTGTTCAGTGAAATAGGTCTAAACTGCTCACAAACTGCATGTCTTGGGATTTTTGAAATGAGAACAATATTGGCATTGCAAAGAGTGTTCTCCAAATCCTTGCCAGCTAATGCATTGTTGAATGTCCTGCATAGGGACCATTTCACAGATTCCCAATTCCTAATCAAGAAAGAGACATTCATACTATCAGGTCTTGCATCCTTGAGTGGGTTAGATGCTAAAACAATTTGATGAATCTTAGACAAGCTAGGTTCCTCCACAACTGCATGAAGTTGAGCAGGTGTTAAGGGTTGAAAAACACTGATAAAGTTTCTGATTTCCACCAAATTTATAGTCATAGGTTTCTGTGCATATCTTTTTAAAATGGTTTCATAACATGCTTTTGATCTCCGCCCCATCAGTGAACCATTCACCAGATATATTCTTCAGCATTGTGATGGTATTTTTGCATCCTCATTTCTTAACCTAAGCATTATAGAACTTTCTATTTTTGTCTTTTTTGGTGAGCCAATTGATATGACACCTTTTCTTCAAATCAGTCTCCTCTTGCTTGAGAAATTCATTGTACTTAGCTTCCATATTAGTGATGAGGTTGTCCTAGTGTTTTCATACTATTCCGCCATACATGTTTGGAGAGTATTGAGGTTTCTCAATGCCCTCTTCTTTTTCTTTACTTACTAAATGGCTTCTCTTGTTGGTCCAATTAATTATGTCTATTTTGGATTCTGAGAGAGCTCCATGGAAATTTATATTGAAGTTCCATGTATTTTGTAGCATATTTTGGAAGTTGAGATCTTTGGACCAGGTATCTCTTACCAAGAATCTTAGTTGAGCCCTGCCATGAGACATGGATCTTACTAAAATTGGACAATGCTCAGAGTTGGAGAATAGTAGGTGTTCAACTATAAAATTAGGGAATCAATCGATGAATGTTGAATTAGTGACTGCTTTATCTAGCCTCTTTGGAAAGTTTCTATATATAGATGTGAACCACATGCCTAAGAAACCAATATCTAATAAGCCCTCTTCCGTTAGATAGTCATTGAATAGGCAGGCTTCATTGGAATCATAATGGATATTGCCCATCTTCTCCTTTATATTCATGGAAGTATTGAAATCCCCCATGACTATCCATGAGAGTGTGAAGCATTTACCCATGTTAACCAGATGCTTCCAGAATAGCTTTCCGATCAAAATATGAGGATTGGCATATACGTAGATAAATTAAGGTAGTTCCATTCACATTACAGGTGATATTTTATCTATAAAAATTTATAATTTTTTTGTCACAATCACCTTCCTTCTAGAAAATCTAGATACCACCTACAAAGCCCCTAGCTTCACAGGGGAAGGATTTCAAAAAACCCAGATCCTTGATAGTTTTTATGGCAAATGGGCCACTTATACGAGCTTCAAGCAAAGCAACAAGTTTTGGTCTCTTCGATGAGATGGTATCTTAGAGGATAGAGCATGTATCTAGATTACCAATGCCTATAGTATTCCAACATAGTGTATCTATCATAAACAATGATGTTTGAGATGAGGAGCACAACATATAAAGCTCAGATGTCCTGAGAATTCTAATCATGGTCATGATTTTCTTTACATTTGTGAGTGTGCTCCTCTTCTACACTGTGGTTTGTTGGTATGTATGCCCTGAGAGCCAATCATGGGTTGATTGGTGGGATACATTAAGATTGATTTGATAAACATCAAAGGCAAGGTTCCAATTCTTTCTGGTTCAATCATATGAGATAATGATAAAACAAATTGAATGTCTAGAGAATGACATTACTCAATGACGTATGCTTTCAGGTTAAGGACATGAATGATGAGATCATACGGATGCTAAGAGTTTGTACATTCTTATTATGTCCCTAGTCAGATGTCATTGTGGAAGGTAGATAGATAGAAATGACACACAAGACTAGATATGGCCAATAAACCATATGTTTGTGTGCTTGGTTGTATGTGGTTGCTTGCATCTCGGTCTGTGCACCGATTCCCTATCTCCTATTCCTGATGTAACTCGAGATAACTCGAGATTTCTTTCCTACCTTTGCTCCCCCCGAATGTAACTCGAGGTTTCCCTATTCAAATATAAAATAGGATAGATCTTTTATTTCCTGTTATGTCAAAGAACGGAGGACATCTAATGACAACTGAGATGATCAGTTCAAGGTGTGAACCGATCGGTTAATGATCTAGACGACCGGTTTGAGGAGAGAGACGATCGGGTGGCAGCCATGAGGAGATGCATGACAACCAGGTGAACTAAACGGTTGGAGGAGCCAACCGATCGACTGGTGGCACCCAGACGACCAGCCAGGATGAGTAGGTCATTCATGTGATGAGTTGATCAATTCGGATGGCAAAGCACATAGTTCATCATGGACAGGTTGTATGTGATGTAGAACTAGATGACTGTGATTCCTCTTAGCTCGAGGAATCACATTAGAATGGCCATAATCATCACTTTTATCGTTTCGCATGTTTTCTATGGGATATAGCATGTATAGGATACGTACTATGTATTGTGGTGATTGGATATGTATATGTACCTATAAAAACCAAATCCCTCATTAAATATTAAAGTTTTAGATGCCTTCCAAATGTGACACACGTGAAAAGCTTGATCGGCCAAGTGTGGGCACACCCTAGCGTGGTGCACCGTCTATCTCATGGAAGCGTGAAGGATGGATATGTGGGTCTGCCCTAGCAGGGTGCATATTCATCGTGTTGGCTTTGGGTCAGACTTAACAAGGTGACCTAGATAGGATCTAGCACCATGAGGCGTGGAGGTTGTAACATCCCTGACCTGGGTTATGACTTAACCCTAGATGTTTTGCTTAATAAAGTTAATTATATGCTTGCTCTTATCTCTTGAAAAGTAATTAAGGCTCAAGAGGAACTTATATTTCAATTTTAGTTCTTTATGAATAATGTTGAAACAATGATTTGCATGTTTTGGACTAAAGAGCAAATTACCCAAGTTGAGGGTTAAATTGCAAATATTACATGATAAAATGTTCCTCAGATGTTGAAGCATCATAATAATGAGAAAGATACAAAGGTATGGCTTGTGGTAGCCTGAGTACCAAGACAGAGCTTGTTAAGCAATGTTTGTGCATTAAAACTTAGTTTTGATGTAATGTGCAGTTTACCCAAAACCTAGGGTTCAATATGCAAAATACTACTTCTAGAGATTCCCTAATGTTTCTTGGTGTTAATTAGAGACAATAAAATCAGAAGGGCGTCTCATTTGAATCTCTTTGGAAGAGAGAGAATCTTGCTATTAAAATAATCAAGATTTAAGCATAATTGAAACCCTAATTCAATTTAATGCAAAAATAAACAAATTAATTGAATTTCCCTTCAACCAAAAATGGGATGGTTGAATTTGCATAAGTGTGTACGTCCTTGTGCCTTGAAATGTCCACGCAATATCTAAAGTGAGTGGAGAGTCCACTCACATTAGTAAAAGAAAAAGTAATATCCACTAATTTCGGATATTATTATTATAATGATTAAGGTCCTTAATTTGCTTTCTTTTAATTCATGGATAATGAAGAGGAATTACAAAGGTGGGGGATATGGATTTGTATGCAAGGGATGGAGGGGAGTATGTGGAACTAATTTAAGGAATTAAAATATTATTATATCACTTTCTCTGTCATTCAAATTCCCTTATAAACATCTCATTTCCAACTCAAATGAAAGGCTTTTTCGACCCTTCTTTCTTTCCTTACTTTGGCAATGCAGAAAGGAGATTAGGAGAAATAGGAGGACGTGCCCCAACCTGTAGGTAAGCTCCATAGTCATCTTCAACCTTGATTTCATGGTGGAAATCGAAATTCAATGCTTAAATTCTTCTTTTCTTCATTCAATCTTCAACCTTAGCCATTCATTTCACTCAAAGACTTGAGAATGGGCCTTGGATAGTTGAGAGAGATTCATTCACCATTAAGAACGTGAATCTTGAAGCTTGGATTCAATTTGGAAGGCGGGTTATATAACTTGAACCCTTAAATGTTATTATTACATTCAATTCTTCATCACTTGTTGATCATTTTGTTCTTCTTGAAATTCCTTTGATCAAATTGATAAAATTACTATAATAATGAAAGTAGATTTTGAAGGATCGAATCTTTATGATGATGACATCATCTTAAGCACACACTTCAATGAATATCTTGAGCAAACGGTTTCATCCCTTGAGACCAAACGATCTCAAGATCGTTTGACATCAAACTGTCTCAAGACCGTTTGAGGTCAGGTGATGTCATAAGTTGGATGATGATCCAATGGTCTCAATTTGATCTAGTTCCAATGGTTTCAATGTTGGAGGGTCCATTGGTTGCAAACCCTAGACCCAATAGATTGATTCAGTTTCAAATCAATGGTTGATTATTCGGTTTCAAGACCGAATGGATAATTTGGTTTCAAGACCAAATGGATGATTCAGTTTCAAGATCGAATGGATGGATTTGGTTTCAAGATCAAATAAATTGATTTAGCTTCAAGACTGAATGGATTGATTCAGTTTCAAGACCGAATGGGTTGATTCAGTTTCAAGACCGAATGGGTTGATTCGGTTTCATAATCAATTGATGATGATTTGGTTTCAAAACCGAATAGGTTGATTCGATTTACAATTGGTCAAGACCGTTTGAAAGGTTGATCAAGACCCTTTGGAGATCTAAACGGTCTCAGACCGTTTGAAGGTCCAAACATTCTCAAACCATTTGGTGGTGTGGATCCAAACCGTTTGAAGGTTTATTAGTCAAAAATATTGAAGGTTCAATTGATCTCAGAACTATTAAAGCAACTCAAGATTGATTATAATGGAAGTACCTCTCAAAGCACTTAGGTGAATGAGTACACTTGGAGTGATTGTCGTTTGATGCCTATGAATATGATGAATTTAATATACCATAATAATCATAGGTGTAGGTATCTTAGTGAAAGGTTGAGCCAACTAAAAGAAGTATGGATTAATCAACCTCCTAGAGAGGATGAGAGAGAGGAACTTATACATGAGTGTTAATCATGTAGTGATTAATCCTCAACAATTTCAACATGAATAAAATATGTAATTAGGGTTTGATCCATGATGATGAGATCATGAAACCTTAATCAAGAAGGTGGATGAGCTCTAACCCTAATTTAAGGTAAAGCTAGGTGAAACCCTAATCTAGGGTGATGGTGTAACCCTAATTTAGGCTATTGATATGAGAAACCCTAATTCAGGGCATTTTAATGAAAAACCCTAATTTAAGGGGATGCTTCATGAAAACCCTAATTTTAGGTAAAGCTACGTGAAACCTTAATTTTAGGGGAAATGTTATATAAACCTTAATATAAGGTAAGGATGTAATATTGTGAAACCCTGATACAGGGTAATGTGATATGAAACCCTAATCCTGGGTGATGATATGTATTATGAAACCCTAATTTGAAAACCTAGCCCTAATTTGTGTAAGGGGATGAGTAACTTTGATTGATATGAATTGGGAAACCCTAACCCTAATAAGGGGATAAGTGGTGTTACTTTGTATAGCATGGTGCTAAAATGGAATTGATATAATTGTTATCAAGTGTACTAACCATGCAGGTATCATGAGATGATGAGCATAGCCAGGTATGAGCTATGATGTTCCATTTACTATTATTAATGGGCCTTGTGAGCCATAACATGCTTTGTTGCCTAGTGAGAGGTAACAAGAGATGAAATGGGCTTTTTGAGCCATATGAGATGGTTGTGTAGCAAGTATTGTGACGACCGTCTTGTGAAAACAAGATTAACTAATGCGGAAGCAAATACTTAGCAGCAGAATTACTGAAAATCACTAAAAATTAAAACTTTTTGTACTAAGATCCACAAATTTTAAAACTCTTTCATAAAGAAACAAAGTAAGTTATTGACAAGCTGATCCATCAGTACATCTCTGTATCAACTCAACTCGAGAGTCATAACATTGACTGTCCTGTTAAACTATACATGAGCAGTATACAAAAATCTCGAGGCATTAAGCCAAAAATCTCAGATCTACGTTAAACCATCTACTTACTCCTAGGACCTGAGAGTACAGAGACGACACATAGGACTCTCTATGTACAGAACCTAACAGACAGTGTCTCCACCTGTGGATCACTGTTGTCATTGTTGTTGCTGTTGTGACTGTTGTTGTTGCTCACCCACTAATTGGTTTCTTCTTCCTCGACGTCTACCTAAAAAGTTGAATACCACAGGGGTGAGACAATTGAAAATTGTCCCAGCAAGAGTTATAACTCTCCGCCAGAAGCATTGTTATTTCTGATAATAGAATAGCACTGAGTATTAAAATTATAAATATTCATCAGCTGATAATTCATTGAATAGAATATGCAGAGCAGTATTCTTTATGCAATCATTTCAATTATAACTTAAATAAGCAGCAAGTCATTCATTTAATAAAGAATATGAAGTTCGTGTGTACTAATTATCCAACTAGGACATATTAGACAATGTATCATCAAACATTGATTCTCATAGTTCAACCCTAAGCAAATATGCTACACGGTTGATTACATTTTACAAACATATTTATGCCCTAAGGAGATGAGGCATACCGCTCATACTCCAACCAACCATTACGAAATCGAAATCAGTACCATACATAGGTCAATAGAAGAGCTGGGTTTCTATGACCTCATCATCCTCAGTCAGTGTGAGGAACAACATGTAGGACATCTCGTGTCTCTGCTAAAATAGCTTACCAGGGTATTCTAGCAACTACGCTATTAGAGTTACAGTGGCATGTTGTACTCTCTTCGCCATTGAGGGATTTCTTGTTTATCTCACATCGATGCGCATTAACATCATCATCGGGAGATTAGTGATACATCATCCCGGCATATACATATAATGAAGGATTGAGGGATTTAATGTTTATCTCGCATCAATTCCTCCATTAGGACGTAAGGATATTCGTGTCCATAAACCCCACATACTCAAAAGTATCATCTCCAAGAGTTCCCTTAGGAAAACCTATTTCACCATCATCCAACTTCTGACGATGATGGATCTATGGTCAGGGCTCTACATGATATCATTTACTTTGATTATTTAAGTACATTACAACATTCTTTTAGCATCACGCATGTTTTCAAGCATAAACCATTATAACAGATGCCATAAAGAAAGAGTACTATTTTATCAAGTTCATTTCACATCTTTAATAGCATTGGGAACTCAATCCCTTATCATCTCATCATCATGATTCAAGAACATGGGTGTTCAAACCCTGAGATCATTAAAATACTGGTTTCCACTCAAACAGGTAACTAAATGCCATCAAGTCATTTGATAGTGTAAACATAATAATTACAATGCAGGTATTTCACTTGTCTCATACAGCCTATCAGTCTCTTTTGTTACCTTTTTGTTAGGCAACATAGCATATCATTGCTTACAAAACTTATAAAGTACTTTCCTTAAACAAAGCATCATAGCTCTCACCTAGCTATGTTCAATATCTCATAAAACTTGCATGATTAGTACAGATGATAATAGATACATCAATTTCATATCAGCACAATGCAAAACAATGGTAACATCACTATTTAAGGGATGCATCACTATGCCCTTATTAGGGTTAAGGTTTCCCTTTTCATTTGAATTAGGGTTAATCATCCCCTAAACTTAATTAGGATTAATGACTTATCATTTCATTATTCAATCATAGAGCTTCATGCTATAAAGCATAACCCAGAATTAGGGTTTCACACTTTCATATACTTATTTGGAATTATGGTTTACTATTCACATTACATCACCCTTAATTATGGTTCATGTTCAAGATACCCTTAATTAGGGTTTACTATTCACATTACATCACCCTTAATTATGGTTCATGTTCAACATACCCTGAATTAGGGTTTGCCATGTCGTCATTATGAATTCAGATCATACCTTCATCATGTATTAGGGATACTTCCATTATTACCCTCAGTAAGGGTTATGATTCATTAACCATCATAATTAGGGTTTCATGATCTCACTATCATGGATCATACCCTAACTAGACATCTATTCATAATGAGAGTCCATTACATAATTAACATCTATGTAGGTAATCCTTTCTCTCTCATCCTTTATAGGATGATATTAGCTTTACCCTTGATTAGGTTAAGTCAACTCAACATGAAAGAGAATTGACGTCATGAGTTAAGTCAGCATCATTGTAATCATTAAGGCTTAATTACTTCATGGGTTTAAATCACTCTATCCCATTAAGATACAAGTACCATGATCACCTTTGATTACATCATGTATTAATTAACTAACCATTTGGTCCTTTAACCACTGTAAGTACCCATGCGGTTTTGGGTAATAATCCACCAAACGATCTTGGCCACTAAGACCCCAAACGATCTTGACCAACACAGACCTCAAATAGTCTTACACACTTGACCTCCAAATGGTCTAAGACCGTTTGGACCTCCATGCGGTCTTGGACTACCTTTGAAACTGTTTGGTAAAGTACGTGGTGAAGACCGTTTGCCCATAGTTGACTTTTGAAACTGCATGAACTCGGCCACTTTGGAAACCGCATGAACACAATCGGTTTTGAAACCGCATGCACCTAAACGGTTTGGGGTCATTTGGTCCCAAACAGTCTTGAGACCGTTTGGTCCAAACCTCCTCAAAACCGCAAGGACCAATTATGATCTCAACCCATCAAAGTGAATTAGGGTTTCCAATGTTGATCCCCTCAACGATTAAGTACACATAACCAATCATCAATTGGACCTATCACCATCATTCAATTTAGTTAATTAGGTCAACCTTCAACTGATTTGACCCTCAATTGACCCTCAATTGTTCATCAATTAGGGCTTGAATCAATTGGATTAGGGTTTGGAATCGATGACCCTTCAACATTAATCAATGTGAGTCTAATTGATTTGAAACCATTGAACCATCATATATTTTAGACATGACCTGACCCCAAACGGTCTTGGGATCATTTGGATGACCTCCAAATAGTCTTGAGACCGTTTTCTCATGTCAACACCAAAAACTAAGTCAACCAATTAGGGTTTAGCTCATTGGATTGATCACTAAATCAACAATTAGTTGTTTTTCAACTTAGTACCTTCTGATATTCAAACACTTAACCATAGTCAACCCTAGACCTCCAAACGGTCTTGAGCTACCCCCAAACGGTCTTGGGATAATTTGGATATTCTCCAAACGATCTTGAGACCATTTTCCCATCACTTCATCAATAACCATGTCATTCATTTAGGGTTTGGATCCTAGGATTTGTCACCAAATCAGCAATTGATTATACATCAACTTGATACCTTTGGATCTTCAATTGGTCAACCATGCTTAACCCTAGACCTCAAAATGGTCTTGAGTGGTCACCAAACGGTCTTGAGACCGTTTGGGTGATCCCCAAACAGTTTAGAAACCATTTGGGTCACTCAACCCAAGTTTCAAGTTTATTCAATTATCAAATAAGCAATTAACCCGATTAGGGTTTAGATGATTGTTGGACATTCAATTGGTTAACTAGTTGGAATTAATCAACAATTATTGATATGTTATTAATCTACATTATTCTCAACAGACCTGCAAATGGTCAACGCTTGGTCAACACCACCAAACGGTCTTGGACCGTTTGCTTCTATGTGGTTTAGGTGAAACCGTTTGCATTCAAACGGTTTGAAACCGTTTACTCCCAAACGGTTTGGGAAACCGTTTGAGCAACAAAAACAAACCATTTGCTAAATTAGTTTTTAGATATTTATCTAGGATGATGTCACCTTCATCTACCTCTATTCAACCAAGAACAGGTGCTATTCTTCACAGAAGTTATAGAAAGAACTCACAAGAGTATCAAAGGAAGAAGAATAACCAACAATTCTTATAGAAAAGAGTGCAATACTAATGATTAAGGGTTAGAGTTATAAAACCTGCCTCTAGAACTGATCCAGAGCTCCAAGCTCCTTGTATTTAATGGTGGATTGATCTCTAGAAGTTATCCAAGGTCCTTCCTTCCACTTTTGGATGAACAAGATGGCTAGAAATGGAAATCGTGTGAAGAAAACCATGAATCAAACCTTGTTTTATGGTTTCCACCATGAATTCGAGGTAGATGATGATCAAGACTCACCTACAGGTTGTGTTCGTCCTTCCTCTAGTCCAGAGCTCTCCCTTGGTCGGCCAAAGCAAGTTTGAGAAGAAAAGAACTAAGGAAACGATCTTTTTGGTGTTTTGGAAAAAAGATACTTATATATATATATTTATGGATTTTCAAGGAAAATAAAAAAGAGGATTAATTCCTTTTATTTCCCAATTATATCCACCAAGGCTTCCTCCATTAGTTGGCCATGTATCCTCCTTCTATACCTTGTAAAACCACTCCATTATCCAAGGTTTAATGGAAAAGAAACTAAACACCTTAAAGAGTTATGTGTTAATATCCATCTTTTTAGTGAATATTGCTTTATGTTATATTACTGTGAATGGCTTCAACTTCAACCAAGATCTTTTTGTGTCCAAGCATGACACAAACTCATTCAAACTATAGCAAACACATCCCTCAACTTTTGGTTGAAGGACTCCTTAATTAATATATTTCTTTTTGCACTAAATTATATTCAAGAGCCATTTGTGCTTAATTCTTGATTACTTTAATGTCAAGATTCTCTCTCTGCCAAGATATTTCAAATAAGGCACCCTTCTCATTTTCTTTGCTCTACTTGATGTCAAGAAACATGAGAGACCCTTTAGAGGTGTTATTTTGCATATTAGACCCTAGGTTTTGGGTAATTTGCACATTACACCAAAATTAGGTTTTAATGCACAAGGATTGCTCTACAAGTTTTATCTTGGTGCTCAAGCTTGTGAAAACCATACCACTACATCATATTCATTCGTATGATGTCTCAACATCAGAGGAACATATTAACATGTGCAATTTGCGAGTTAACCCCTCTACTTGGGTAATTTGTACTTTAGTCCAAAATTAACAAAATAATGTTTCAATATTATTCAAAAAGGACTGAAATTGAAATATAAGTTCCTCAAAATCCTTAATTACTTTTCAAAGTATAAGAACAAGCATCTAACCAACTTAATTAGGCAAAATACCTAGGGTTAGTACATAACCCAGGTCAGGGATGTTACAAATTATCCACCCCTTACAAGGATTTCATCCCCGAAATCATCAACAAAACATCTTAAGAGAAAAGAGCAGAGTATTTCCTCCTCGTCTCTTCCTCTAGTTCCCATGTAGATTCTTCAACGCCACAGTGATTCCAGAGGACTTTCACAAGACTTATGTCTTTCTTTTTCAGCTTTTTAATTCTTCTGCCAAGGATTGTCATAGGTCCTTCAACAAAAGATATATCATCATTCAATTCTACTTCCATAGGTTGTAGAACTGATTCTGTGTCGGGATGACATTTCCTTAGAATGGAAATGTGGAACACTGGGTTTAACTTTTGTAGCTCAGGTGGTAACTCTAGCTTATATGCTACCTTTCCAAATTCGTTCAATGATTGGATAAGGCCCCATAAACCTAGGATCTAACTTTCCCTTCCTACCAAATCTAAGAACTCCTTTCCAGGGTGAAACCTTGAGGTACACTCTATCTCCAACCTGGAATTCTAAAGGTCTGCGACACTTATCAGTGTAAGATTTCTATCTATCTTGTGCAGTCTTTAATTGTTGTTGTATTATTTTAATCTTCTCAGTGGTCTGTTGCACAAGATCAGGACCCAAAAGTTGATATTCACCAATTTCATACCAACATAGGGGATATCTACAACGTCTACCATACAAGGTTTCATAAGGTTCCATGTCAATACTATGTTGATAGCTATTGTTGTAGGAAAACTCTATCAAACTTAGATGTAGATCCCAACTTCCTATAAACTAGAGGACACATGCCCTACCAAAATCCTCCAAGTTCTATATAGTCCTTTCTGACTATCCATCAGTCTGAGGATGAAAGGTTGTACTAAACTTTAACTGTGTGCCTAAGGCTTTATGAAGTCGCTCCCAAAAATGACTCGTAAACTGGGGACCTCTATCAGAAACAATGGTAACTGGGACCCCATGTAGCCACACTGTCTCATCTACATACAATGGTGCCAGCTTCTCAGCAGAATAGGTTGTTTTGATAGGTAAGAAATTTGTTGTCTTTGTCAACCTATCAACTATTACCCAAATGGAATCATGACCTTTGGCTGTTCTGGGTAAACCAACCACAAAATCCATTGTCACATGATCCCACTTCCATCATGGTATGGGTAAAGGTTGCATTGTTCCTACAGGCTTCTGGTGTTCAGCTTTAACTTGCTGACACACAGGACACCGCATAACAAACTCAGCAACATTCTTCTTCAATCCAGGCCACCAATACATACCTTTCAAGTTATGATACATCTTGGTGCTTCCTGGATGCATAGCATACATCGAAGAATGAGCTTCTTCTGGGACTATCTTTCTTAAGTTATTCACATTTGGCACTATCATCCTACCATGATAATAGGCTACATGATCATCTGAATGTCTCTCCATAAAGATAATGTCTCCATATCTTCAAAGCATGGTCTACAGCAGCTAGTTCTAGGTTATGTGTCAGATAATTCTCCTTGTATTTCTTAAGATGTCGAGAAGTAAAAGAAATCACTTGTTTATCTTGCATCAACACACATCCTAGTCCATTCTTAGAGGCATCACAGAAAACAATATACCCTTTCCCTTGTTCAGGTAACACCAGCATAGGTGCACTTGCCAGCCTTTCCTTCAACAATTGGAATGATTGCTGACACTTATCACTCCAGGAAAAAGGAACATCCTTCCTGGTCAACTTAGTCAAGGGTAAAGCTATAGAACTGAAGTTCTTAATGAACCTCCGGTAATAGCCTACTAACCCTAAGAAACTACGAATCTCTATCGGAGTCTTCGGTTGCTCCCATTGCAGGACATATTCTACCTTTTTAGGGTCAATATGTATACCTAAATCAGATATTACGTGTCCAAGAAAAGAAACTTCTGGTAACCAGAACTCACACTTGCTAAACTTAGCATATAACTTATGCTCTCTTAGCAAAGTTACAGCTTGTCGAAGATGTTGCTTATGCTGTTGAGCATCTCTACTGTAGATCAGAATGTCATCAATAAAGACAACTACACTGATCAAGAAAATGTCTAAAGATTCTATTCATGAGTTCCATAAATGCAGCTGGTGCATTAGTTAGTCCAAATGACATAATTGTGAACTCATAGTGACCATACCTTGTCCTAAAGGCAGACTTAGGTATGTCACCCTCCTTAATACGCAGTTGATGATATCCTGACCTCAGATCTATCTTTGAGAAGACAGTCGCACCACACAGCTGGTCAAAGAGATCATCAATCCTCGGCAAAGGATACTTACTCTTTATAGTTGCTTTATTTAATTGTCTGTAATCAATGCATAACCGCATCGATCAATCCTTCTATTTAACAAAGAGGACCGGAGCACCCCAAGGTGAAGTACTCGGTCAGATGAAACCCTTCTCAAGCAACTCTTGTAGCTGTTTCTTGAGTTATGCCATCTTAGCAGGCGCCATCCTATACGGTGTTTGCACTATTGGTTGCGTGCCCGAGATTAGATTAATCTCAAAATAAATCTCTCGGGGCGGAGGTACACCTGGAAGTTCTTCAGGAAACACATCTTTAAATTCCCTGACTACAGGAACTTCAACAGGGTTAGAACTCTCCAAGGTGGTATCTACCACATGGGCCAAGAATGCATAACATCCTTGCCTCATCAACTTTTCAGCAACCATAGCTGACACAAGACAGGTCGGAAGAATCTTTCTATCTCCTTGAAATATCCATGTATCACTATCATTAGTGAACACAACTTGCTTGGACTCACAATCCAAGACAACCTTATACCTTTCTAGGGTATCCATCCCAAGGATTATATCAAACTCATGCATCTCAAGTGGTATAAGATCCACTTGAATGTGATGTTCAGAAAAGCAAAGAATGCAGGGAGAACACACCTCATGCAACACAGCAGACCCCATCAAAGGAGTTTCTAACTTCAAACTCTATGCCCTATGACCAACTGTCATATTGCTGTTAAAAATCACTCTTCGAGTGATAAAGGAGTGTGAAGCACCCAGATCAATTAAAATAGATACGATGCAGTATGTAGACATATCAGAATAAAACAACTTCATCTGACCTGTCACAACCTGAGGGTTCATCACTGCATCAGGTGGATTCATCGCATAGAATCCCATCATCGCCTGTGGTTGATTCGGTGCTCGATGACTAGGTGTCAATGATCCAGCTTGGGATGCTTGTCCACATCCTCTAATGCCACCTGAAAACTATCTCCTTTGAGAACCTTGTTGAATCTGCCTTTGAGGTTGAGTCACACTTGCCTCTCTGGCTCTGCAATCCTTCATCATATGTCCCACCTTTCCACATATATAACAGCTTCTGATCCCTTGTTGTGGTCTGGATGGTCCTGTGACCGACACGGATGCTGAGCTACGGGCTCCTTCCGATGGTAAACTTCGTCCTCTACCCCTATTTGACGTCCATTGCATCTGGGTACTGAATCTAGGTGGTGGTGTAGGCACGAAAAACATTGGTCTCTTGAAATATTTGGATGAGGATCCTTAGAACTAGGGATACATCTTCTTGTTCTTGGTTTGTCTCTTCTCTGACACGGACCTATCTATCCTCCTGAACGACTCCACAAAAGTAGCAAATCTTTCCCTATTCTCCAGAGCAGACAGAGGAGTTGTCAACTCAGCATTTAATCCCTTCTCAAAATGCCTAATCCTTTCTTCATCTATAGTTGTCATGTGCAGACAAAACTGCAAAAGCTCCATGAACTTAGCATCATACTCGCTAATGTTCATCAGTCCTTGCCTTAATCTCTCAAACTAAGAGATTTTCTCATCCAGGAACGTCTTAGGAAAGTATATGTTGACAAATTCTCGTCGAAACACTCCCCATTCAATCTCCACACCTGGCCTTTTCCCTTCCTCTATGGTCCACCAGTGACTAGCACTCCCCTTAAGAAGGTACACATCATGTCTAACCTTCTCAACCTCTGGGATATTCAGGATTCTAAAGGCCTTCTCTAGTTTAGTTAGACACAAGTGAGCATCTACTGGGTCAGTTGTCCCAGCATATTCCATGGCTCCAACCCAGCATATTCGTTCAAATGTCTTGCCGACTCCTGGTCCTTCATGGTGGGTAGGTTCCCTAGGTGCAGGTATAGGCATCCTATCAGTCATACGTGTCATGGCAGTCATGAACTTCCCAAACATGGCTTGGAAGGCTGGGTTCCCCATGTTAGATGGGTTAAACTAGGGTGGTTCACACACATGTTCCTCCCTTTCTTGATTTCTTGCACCTCCTCCCGGTGCAGCGACACTACTCTCAGCAACATGTTCCTCATGTGATCCAGACATCTTTAGTTTTCTCTTCTCCTCCTATATGAGCAGAAGACACTATCAGATATACTGGACGACACTAGAACAAACTCAACAATCCTAGTCCTATGTCTCTGTAGACTCAGTGAACCTAGAGCTCTGATACCACTAAATTGTGATGACCGTCTCGCGAAAATAAGATTAACTAATGCGGAAGTGAATACTTAGCAGCGGAATTACTAAAAATTAAAACTTTTTGTACTAAGATCCACAAACTGTAAAACACTTTCATAAAGAAACAAAGTAAGTTATTTACAAGCTGATCCATCAGTACATCTCTGTACCAACTCAACTCGAGAGTCATAACATTGACTACCCTATTAAATTCTACATGAGCAGTATACAAAAATCTCGAGGCATTAAGCCAAAAATATCATATCTACATTAAACCATCTACTGACTCCTAGGACCTGAGAGTACAGAGACGACATATAGGACTCTCTATGTACAGAACCTAATAGACAGTGTCTCCACCTGTGGATCACTGTTGTCCTTGATGCTTCTGTTGTGACTGTTGTTGCTACTCACCCACTTATGGGTTTCTTCTTCCTCAGCGTCTAACTAAAAAGTTGAATCCCACGAGGGTGAGACAATTGAAAATTGTCCCAGTGAGAGTTATAACTCTCTGCTAGAAGCATTGTTATTGCTGATAATAGAATAGCACTGAGCAGTAAAATTATAAATATTCATCAGTAGATAATTCATTGCATAGGATATGCAAAGTAGTATTCTCTATGCAATCATTTCAATTATAACTTAAATAAGCAGCAAGTCATTCATTTAATAAATAATATGAAGATCATGTGTACTAATTATCCAACTAGGACATATTAGACAATGTATCATCAAACATTGATTCTCATAGTTCAACCCTAAGCAAATATGCTACACGGCTGATTACATTTTACAAACATATTTATGCCCTGAGGAGATGAGGTATACCGCTCATACTCCAACCGACCATTACAAAATCGAAATCGGTACCATACATAGGTCATCAGAAGATTCGGTTTTCTATGACCTCATCATCCTCAGTCAGTGTGAGGAACAACATGAAGGACATCTTGTGTCTCTACTAAAATAGCTTTCCAGGGTATTCTGGCAACTTCTCTATTAGAGTTACAGTGGCATGTTGTACTCTCTTCGCCATCGAGGGATTTCTTGTTTATCTCACATTGATGCGGCATTAACATCATCATCGGGATATTAGTGATACATCATCCCGACATATACATATAATGAAGGATTGAGGGATTTAATGTTTATCTCGCATCAATTCCTCCATTAGGACGTAAGGATATTCGTGTCCATAACCCCCACATACTCAAAAGTATCATCTCCAAGAGTTCCCTTAGGAAAACCTATTTCACCATCATCCAACTTCTGACGATGATGGATCTATGGTTAGGGATCTACATGATATCATTTCACTTGATTATTTAAGTACATTACAACATTCTTTTGGCATCAGGCATGTTTTCAAGCATAAACCATTATAACAGATGCCATAAAGAAAGAGTATTATTTTATCAAGTTCATTTCACAGCTTTAATAGCATTGGGAACTCAATTCCTTATCATCTCATCATCATGATTCAAGAACATGGGTGTTCAAACCCTGAGATCATCAAATACTTGTTGCCACTTAAACAGGTAACTAAATGCCATCAAGTCATTTGATAGTGTAAACATAATAATTACAATGCAGGTATTTCACTTGGTTCATATAGCCTGTCAGTCTCTTTTGTTACCTTTTTGCTAGGCAACATAGCATATCATTGCTTACAAAACTTATAAAGTACTTTCATTAAACAAAGCATCATAGCTCTCACTTGGATATGTTCAATATCTCATAAAACATGCATGATTAGTACAAATGATAATAGATACATCAATTTCATATCAGCACAATGCAAAACAATGATAACATCACTATTCAAGGGATGCATCACTATGCCCTTATTAGGGTTAATCTTTCCCTTTTCATTTGAATTCACTACAAAAAATTTGGCCTTTGTTGAAGAACATTTGTGAGGAACCATAGATTGTGAATAATGATGGCTATTTGTGAGGGCTCATCCTTCAAATATGGGACCAAATCCCTCAACCATTTTTTAACATCTTTACAAATACTAATCCCTCACAAATACATTAGTCACTAATCATTCCTTGAAAAATACCATGACAAATGATTCCCTCCATCTCATATCCCTTCCCTCCATCTCATTTCCCTTCCCTCCATTCTAAAATACAACATTTGGATATCAAAATTAAAAAGGAAAAGAAAAACCCTCCCCACTCGTCCCTCTGCACAATGACGAACTAGGGAAGCACTGATCACCTGCCCTCGTCCTCGACGCCTCCTTGATTCCATCGACCACGCTTTCAATCCGTCGACCAGGCCTCGCTCACTCCACGGCCAGGGTTTGCTCCAGCTTAATGCCTCCCAGCCTCAGCAACCCCACGACCCCAGCCGCTTAGCATTACTCAAATCCCACCGGTCGCACCCAGCTGCAACTGTGCCTACCTCCCGGACGGCGCCCCAACTGCTCCTGCCACCCCAACTGCAGCAGGTTGTAACTCCAATCGTCGGCCGACTTCCAATTCCACGGCCAGGAGTAGCCATATCATGCCGGATCCCAGCAAAACCAGCGGCACCCGACTCAGGCGGCGCACAGCAGGAGCTCTGAAGAATACTTCAACCTTGGATCAAGCTATTGGTCTCTTTTCCTTGATCTGACGCCCATAAGCTGCCCAACCGCCTCTGCTCCAGTTCTTCTCTTGCAACGTCCTTTGTTCTTCTTCTTCAGTTTTAATCTCGTTGCTTCTGTCCATTGACCGGAAGCGTGGGAAAAGGTACTGCTACTAAAACTGCATCTTTTTTCTGTGCTACTTGTTTTATTATTCTCTTGCAACTGTTGTGCTTGCTTGTTGTTATGTTGTTTGATTCAATCATGTGTTGGTCATTTAGTTTTAGGTAACGATTCCAATGTGCATCCTTCTTCATGTGTATCCCAGATTTGAGTTCACTGTAATGTACTGTTCACTGCCAATGCTTGCTTATTTCTTCCTATGTGTATCCCAATAGTTTACTGTAATCTGTTAATTACTGCCAGTGTTTGCTTCTTTCTTCATTTGCATATCCAAATTTTGAGTTTCCTATAACGTATCTCCTCTTTACATAAAATAGCCATATAAATTAAATCTCAAACCTTATAGCCTTCATTCGGAACTCACATTCTGATGTTTGATAAATGGGTAATATTACTATGGACTGAGAATGGGTTGATGTTTAAAAATAGACATGTAGTAAGCTAAGTGTAATGATTTATTAAAATTATATGGGTAAAATGGAATATGTAAGAGTCTAGTCACCACTTAATTTTGTTTTTGGTTGTAAGTATAATATAGCCTGGTGTTTTTGCATTTTGCAGAGGCACACTAAGTCATTATCAACATCTCAGATCTGGTTGAGAAGTCTAGGAAGAAGCCTCAAGAACGAATGAGTGTTCTTAGTAATGTGGGTTCCTCCTAAAACAACAATTGGATATATTATATGTCTTTTTTCCTTTACCCCCTCCATCTAAAATAATACCCTTTATGTAACATGTGGTTGTGATGTATGACCTAAAAGCCAATAATTATGGTAATGATCCTCTGGTAAGTGCAGCTCTGTACTTAGAGATTAATTAAAGGCCGACTGCCCAGGGCTCCCATGGGACACATCCATTCCTAATATAATAGTTGGCACTTTGGAGATCTTTGGCATGGATGGAGGATGCTCAGCTGTGGTCAACTTCTCTGCATCTTCCATCCATGCCAAAGATCTCCTAAGAGCCAACTATTATATTAGGAATGGATGTGTGCCATGGGAGCCCTGGGCAGTCGGCCTTTAATTAATCTCCAGGTACAGAGCTGCACTTAGCAGAGGATCATTATCATAGTTATTGGCTTTTAGGGCCTGCATCACAACCACATGTTAAAGAAAGGGAATTATTTTAGATGGAGGGGGAAAACGAAAAAAGACAAATATACAAATGGTGTTTTAACAACAAAGGAATCAAGGAGGAACCCACATTACTAAGAACACCCATTCGTTCTTGAGGCTTCTGACTAGACTTCTCAACCAGAGCAGACCTTTTGTTGAATGCATGTCTGAAGCTTTCCATGGTCATGACAGACATTCTATTGATGCTAAGCGTGCACAAAGATGGTATGCTACTAACTTATAATGATACATATCATACAAGTGAACCGGAAGTTACATTCATTTTATGCCCATGCTTTAGTGCTTCTATGCCCATCATTTGATTTTTAAAGATACCAAACTTATTTACATATCATTTTAGTTTCCATTGGATACTAGAACTTTGTAATTCTACTATGTCCGCCAATCAAAAATTCTGGTCCTCTTCCTTTTCACTTCCTACTTCTATCTATGATGAAGTTGAAATAATTATTATAAATTTCTTGTGGGGATAGTGTGAAGGCAAGAATGATATCCATCTTCTTAAGTGGGATGATGTAACCATCTTCTTAAGGTAGTCTATGGATCAAATTGATCCATGACAAATACCTTCTTAAGGATTCTATCTAAAATATTGATATCTATGGTCAACTTTCTTGGTATTTAATTCAGATGATCATACATCTGAATTTAAAATCCTATTACGAAGGATTGCTAGAAACAACATCTCAGTGATGAACAACCTAAAAAAAGAGGGTTTTTCTATACTTCTATATGTTTTCTGTGTAGAAGTTCTAATGAATTTATCATTCATTTATTCTTTAATTTCCATGTAGCTGATTTCATTGGGGTAAGGTTGTTGAGTGTAAACTCATTGATAGGATTCCCCTATATATTTACAAAGTTAATCAAAAGTATATACATTTTTAAATGTGTTTATTGTACTCCCAGGTTGGAGGCTATTGCTACTCATCTCTGTATCCAAATTGCCATTTTTCGGAAGTGGGTATTTTCCTCTTTTGATATCTAGCAGCTATCAATGAAAGTAATCTTTTTAGATGGGATAGACACTTCTACAATGTTTCTCTTGGGAGGAAACTTCTTTTCTTCTATAGTGGTTGGTATATATGAACTGTTTTCTTCTGCTAGTCTATTGTTCTGCTGGTTTACAGTCTCCTACTATCATAATTTGAGTGTTGTGTTATTAACAAGATACCAAACAATGAAATTGTCCCTGTTGTCCTGGTCTGCATGTCATATGTTCTATCTTGGTTGGTGTTAAGTCTTATGCAGCTGACTTATTTTAAGTATTTCAGTTCTTAATTTTATGAGATGTTATACATGATATCATATACTTATATGTTTAAGTATTTCAGCTGACTTATAGGGACAGTTAGGTATTTGTCTCATAATGCTTGTTATAAGTAACAACAATATGTTGATATCAGATCTAAGAAGAAATAGACTGTCAGTGCCTTTATGCATAGAGATCTGCTACAATATTGAGATTCTATGGGATATGTTGGACATAACCCATAGCATCAGGACCACACACAGCTTTGAATCTCCTTTGGTAGAGTCTAAATAGCCATGCGTCAAAATACTCCTTTGTAGTAGAGAGGTCGCCTAGTTTGAGAAGAGAAGTAGTGTAGCTAGTCTGACAGTATAAGTAGCCCCTGTAATCGAGTATATGTTGAGACATGTGAGCAAAAGTTAATGGATGGATCTGTGAACTATTATTGATTAGGTGGGTACCTATGGTATTGCAGTTCTTGAAGGATTTTTCTTGAGGGATGTTTCTTCTGCCTCTTTTTTTGCTTCTTGTATATTGATAGACTTCATGTATGTCTTCTCCCTTCCCTCCCCTTTTCTCTTTTTCCTTTTTCATGTTGTATATTCGACCCCCTTTTGCTGCAATTGTTGCAAAAAAATCAGTCCTTTTATACTACTATTTCTTTGATTTTTTTCTATTTCCTCTTGTGTCTCCTATTCTAGCTTCTTTTCTTTTCTTTTTTTGCAATTTCTCCTTCATTTCCTATTCCTGCTATTGCATCTAAATTTTTGTTACTTCTATGTCCCCTCTTATTGCTACTTTTTCTTACTTATTCTTACTCCTACATGACTACATCTCCTACATGACTACATCTCAAACAGCTGTTCCTCTACTTATTATATATTTTCCTTCATGTAGATGGATTTTCTAATAGATCGGAGTTGGATGTATATTGGGAACAGAGTGCGAAGTGATGTATTCAAGGCAGGGTTACGAAAGTTCATTGAGTTTGCTCTTATCCATCAAAGACCAACTAGACATGGGAAATTAATATGTCCTTGCAAGGTATGTTTGAACAGATACCTTAAAATAGAGGAGGAGGTATTCTCACATGTATTACAAAAAGGATTTGTGCATAGCTATGATGTTTGGACATTTCATGGGGAGGTGATTGGTAGGAGCAATCCTGTTGTGGCACCAAACATGCCTAGCACCGACAATATGCATCAGATGTTGGACGATTTGTTTGGTATGGGTGACACAACAAATGACCACTCTACTGAAGCTACAGAGGAACCTGCAAATGTAGATGCACAAAGATTTTACAAGCTACTAAAAGAGGCAGATCAACCACTCTATAGAGGTTGCACAAGTCATTCTAAGCTATCGTATTTGGTTGCCTTGCTATTTCTGAAGGAGGAATCTGGATGGTCCAACGATTCTTTCACAAAGTTGTTACATTTGATTGTTTCAGGATTTTTGGAAGAAAATTGTCTATTCCCGGAGACGTACTATGAAGCAAATGTGATCGTGAAGGATTTACGACTTGATCATTCTACTATAGACGTATGTACAAATAATTGCATGCTTTTTCGCAAAGATGCAGCTTCAAAAGAAAATTGTGATACTTGTGGTGCTTCAAGATGGAATGAAAAGCAATACAAAACAAAGGGAAAGAAGGTAGCTGCTAAGTTCATGTATCACTTCCCTTTGATACCTCGGTTAGAGAGGCTCTATATGTCTTCATCTATTGCTAAAGACATGATTTGGCCATCAGAAGTAAAAGGCAAGGATGGTTGTATTCATCATCCTTCAGACACACCAGAATGGTTGTCTATTGATGCCAGGTATCCAGACTTTGCTGCTGAACCACGCAATGTTAGATTGGCATTAGCAGCAGATGGATTTAATGCATTTGGCAATATCAGTGCATCACATAGCATCTGGCCTGTGTTGGTGACACCTCTCAATCTTCCGCCTTGGCTTCTTATGAAAAAACAATTTATTATGATGTCCCTATTAATCCCAGGTCCACATATGGTTGGCAATGACCTTCAGTCATTGCATGGTTGATATAGGTCTGATTTAGAGTAAATCAGGTCAAATTTTGGCAAATTAGGTCTGCTCTGAGGAAAATCAGGTCTGATTTGGGGAAATGAGGATTGATTTGGGCCAAATTGGTATGTCCTCATAGCGCTGTTTGTTAAGTTTTTTCTACTTTTTCATATTTTTATTGTTCTTGCTTCTTTCTCTTTTCTTTTTTTATCCATTCTCCTGCATCTTATTCCTGCGTCCTTCTGCTATGTTTTTTCTGAGTTATTCATCCTATATTCCCTCCTACTACTATGCAAGCATGTGCATATTTTCTTTTTCAAATTTGTCTTATACATCCTGCTACGAAATCTACTACTACTATTTACATATCTAATTTTCTTTTTCTGATTTCTTCCTCCTAAATCTCCTCTCTTAGCCACTGTTGTTTGCATGTTTCCATTTATTTTCACTGACCTATTCCTTCCTCTATATTTTCTAATTCAGCACCTGCTACTGCTGTTTTTTATTTTGTTTTGTTGATTCTTCCTCTTTCAATCTCCTTTTACTGCCCTTGGTTTGTCTTATTTTGACTTCTTCCTACAGAACTTCTACCATTTGCATGCTCTTTTTATCCCATTTTCTCTCACCAATTCGTACTTGTCTTCCTCTTACTGTTGTTTCATTTTCTTCATGTTAATTTTGTTGTCCCTGATTCTCCTATAGTTATCAATTCAAATTAAAGATGTCAATTTCTTCATATACTTCATGCTGCTAATATCTCTAATATATGTAAGCACACTGATGATACAAGTTCGTTAGGTCCCAACTCTTCTAGGTATGTTATGTTGTCCTCGTGGTAGTGCAATTCCTACTACATATTATTAATCTTCATATCTTATCCTCATAGCTCATGGTTGTGAAATTCCTTTAACTTCTCAATTAACATCTCAATTGAGGATAAAGCTGCAGCCTCCCTTTGGTTTCCAAAAACCCTTAGGATTGATGGTGGTGGATGTTGGATGGTGGTGGTGGTGGATGTTGGATGGTGGTGGTGGTGTTGGCTGGTGGGTGGGAGTGCTGATGTGTAGGTGTTGGTGGTGGCTGATGGTGCAGGCTGTTGGTGGTGGCTGATGGTGTGGGCTGGTGGCGGCGTGCAGTAGCATGCTGCTAGGAGATGATGATGTTATGATGGAAGATTGGGTGGTCTGTAGATTTGTAGGTGGTTTCTAGGAGATGGGAGGAAGTAGTAGCATGTTGCTGATGTGGAGGTGGTTTCTTGGGGTGGTTGTTGGCTGATGTGGAAGCATCAGCTTGCTGCTATGCTAAAGATGGTTCAAGAGTAGAATGTGTAGATGTTAAGAGGTTGTGGAGGGAGAGAGGGGGTGGTTGCTAGAGTGGAAGCAGCAACTTGCTGCAGTAATTGAGGTTCTAATGTTAAATTGTCTACTGGAGTCTGTTCTAATGTTTAAACTCTACGATCCAACTGCATGGAAGTTGGAATGAGATATAGGCTTGTGTATAGATAGAGTTTTATTCATGCTCATCAATAATGTGAAGTTTTTCTGCAAAATAATTTTCATGTGGTTAATCATGAGAGGATCGTCCTCGTTTTATATGTGTAGATGCATCTCACTTATGAAAGAAACTAAGTGCAGTCAACAGAGATATAGGCATGTACTATTTAACTAACCCACTGAGTTTTTTTAATTATGTATTAGTTACTGAGCTCAACCATAATTTTAGTTTACGGGTGCATGTTGCTGCTATGTTGGTTCACTTACATTTTTCTCTACTTCGCACTCGCTCTGATTCCTTTTTGTATTTATATTGATAGGGTAGAATTGCTTTTAATGATGCATTTCGACCGACAATGCGCCTTGGAGTAGACCAAAACCGAAATATAAGGGTAAGTTATTTTTTGTACTATGATTTATGTATTAACTTTAAATTCTATGAGTATAATGATTTGTCATTTTTAGGAGAAGAATATTCAAGTACCTAACCGTATGAGGCCTGGCATTGATGAAGAGCACCACACCATTTGAAGGAATATGGAGACATTATAGATCTTAAGAGTTTCTAGCATGATATGTTCATTGTCATCAATCTCAAATTTTAAAACCATATGTACTCTTTATTTATATCAATGTTGAGCACGCAATGTATGGATAATATTTTGCTTCAATATCAAAAATTGGTTTGAGGTGATTTAACATTTTTATGTGTCATTTTGGTTTTGAATCTTCTTATGATGTCATGTGAATTAGTATAAAAATATTGCTTGAGGTTATGTATGCAAAGTTTTCATTTAAAATTTGATATTCACTATAGTAACAATTAATTAACATTTAATAAATCATTCAATAATCAATAACCAAATCATTTACAGTAGTCCCTCATAAATATATTGATGAAGGTCCAGATTGACCATCAAAATGGCATTCATGACTACCACATAGCCCCTCAAAAATATATTCTCCAGGACCATCAAGTCCCTCAAAAATGTATTCATGAAGGCTAAATAGTCCCTCAAAAATGTATTCATGAAGGCTAAATAGTCCCTCAAAAATGTATTTATGAAGGCTAAATAGTCCCTCAAAAATGTATTTATGAAGGCTAAATAGTCCCTCAAAAATGTATTTATGAAGGCTAAATAGTCCCTCACAATTGTATTTGTGAGGGCCAATGGTATTTGTCACGTGAGTTCTCTTCACGGACCATTTGTGAGGGCCAGACCCTCAACCGTCCCTATTTCTGAGGGTCTGTAGAGAGGGCTTTGTGACAGGACTCTCCCGTGAATAATGGCCCAGTTTTTTGTAGTGATTAGGGTTAATCATCCCCTAAACTTAATTAGGATTAATGACTTATCATTTCATTATTCAATCATAGAGCTTCTTGCTATAAAGCATAACCCAGAATTAGGGTTTCACACTTTCATATACTTATTTCGAATTATGGTTTACTATTCACATTACATCACCCTTAATTATGGTTCATGTTCAACATACCCTTAATTAGGGTTTACTATTCACATTACATCACCCTTAATTATGGTTCATGTTCAACATACCCTGATTTAGGGTTTACCATGTCATCATTATGAATTCAGATCATACCTTCATCATGTATTAGGGATACTTCCATTATTACCCTCAGTAAGGGTTATGATTCATTAACCATCATAATTAGGGTTTCATGATCTCACTCTCATGGATCATACCCTAACTAGACATCTATTCATAATGAGAGTCCATTACATAATTAACATCTATGTAGGTAATCCTTTCTCTCTCATCCTTTATAGGATGATATTAGCTTTAGCCTTGATTAGGTTAAGTCAACTCAACATGAAAGAGAATTGAAGTCATGAGTTAAGTCAGCATCATTGTAATCATTAAGGCTTAATTAGTTAATGGGTTTCAATCACTCTATCCCATTAAGAAACAAGTACCATGATCACCTTTGATTACATCATGTATTAATTAACTAACCACTTGGCCCTTTAACCACTTTAAGTACCCATGTGATTTTGGGTAATAATCCACCAAACGATCTTGGCCACTAAGACCCCAAATGATCTTGACCAACTCAGACCTCAAACGGTCTTACACACTTGACCTCCAAATGGTCTAAGACCGTTTGGACCTCCATGCGGTCTTGGACTACCTTTGAAACCGTTTGGTAAAGTACGTGGTGAAGATCGTTTGCCCATAGTTGACTTTTGAAACCACATGAACTCGGCCACTTTGGAAACCACATGAACACAATCAGTTTTGAAACCGCATGCACCTAAACGGTTTGGGGTCGTTTGGTCCCAAACAGTCATGAGACCATTTGGTCCAAACCTCCTCAAAACCGCAAGGACCAATTATGATCTCAACCCATCAAATTGAATTAGGGTTTCCAATGTTGATGTAACATCCTAGGATTTGAGGCCTCAGATAAGTTGTTCTTAAAAGGAATGATTGGACTACCCATATCACCAAGGTGCACCTCCTTTTCCGGGAGCCCATCTCTAAAGAACTCTGCGGTTAAGCGTGCTCAGCCCAGAGTAGTATTAGGATGGGTGACCAGTCGGGAAGTTGATCCTGGATTGCGCGTCAGTGTGGACAAAGTGCACAGTTAAGGCTAGTGGTGGTCTGTGGGGCCAGTCGTCATTCCTGAAACTCTACTAGAGCCTAGGGAAGTGGGCTCGGGCGTTACAAATGGTATCAGAGCCATAACCCCTCCAGTAGGTGGGGCCCACATGGGCATGTGGCATGCCAGTCTTGAGCTGTGCGGTCCAGGCAAGTTGGATTATGAGGGTGACCAGTCGGGAAGTTGATCCTGGCTTGCGCGTCAGTGTGGACAAAGTGCGCAGTTAAGGCTAGTGGTGGTCTGTGGGGCCAGTCGTCATTCCTGAAACTCTACTAGAGCCTAGGGCAGTGGGCTCGGGCGTTACAGTTGATCCCCTCAACGATTAAGTACACATAACCAATCATCAATTGGACCTATCACCATCATTCAATTGACTTAATTAGGTCAACCTTCAACTGATTTGACCCTCAATTGACCCTCAATTGGTCATCAATTAGGGCTTGAATAAATTGGATTAGGGTTTGGAATCGATGACCCTTCAACATTAATCAATGTGAGTCTAATTGATTTGAAACCATTGAACCATCCTCCATTTTAGACATGACCTGACCCCAAACGGTCTTGGGATCGTTTGTATGACCTCCAAATAGTATTGAGACCGTTTTCTCATGTCAACACCAAAAAATAAGTCAACCAATTAGGGTTTAGCTCATTGGATTGATCACTAAATCAACAATTAGTTGTTTTTCAACTTAGTACCTTCTGATATTCAAACACTTAACCATAGTCAACCCTAGACCTCCAAACGGTCTTGAGCTACCCACAAACGGTCTTGGGATCATTTGGATATTCTCCAAACCATCTTGAGACCATTTTCCCATCACTTCATCAATAACCATGTCATTCATTTAGGGTTTGGATCTTAGGATTGGTCACCAAATCAGCAATTGATTATACATCAACTTGATACCTTTAGATCTTCAATTGGTAAACCATGCTTAAACCTAGATCTCGAAATGGTCTTGAGTGGTCACCAAATGGTCTTGAGACCGTTTGGGTGATCCCCAAACAGTTTTGAAACCATTTGGGTCACTCAACCCAAGTATCAAGTTTATTCAATTATCAAATCAGCAATTAACCCGATTAGGGTTTAGATGATTGTTGGACCTTCAATTGGTGAACTAGTTGGAATTAATCAAAAATTATTGATATGTTATTAATATACATTATTCTCAATAGACCACCAAATGGTCAACGCTTGGTCAACACCACCAAATGGTCTTGGACCGTTTGCTTCTATGTGGTTGAGGTGAAACTATTTGCATTCAAACGGTTTGAAACCGTTTGCTCCCAAACGGTTTGGGAAACCGTTTGAGCAACAAAAACAAACCATTTGCTAAATTAGTTTTTAGATATTTATCTAGGATGATGTCACCTTCATCTACCTCTATTCAACCAAGAACAGGTGCTATTCTTCACAGAAGTTATAGAAAGAACTCACAAGAGTATCAAAGGAAGAAGAATAACCAACAATTCTTATAGAAAAGAGTGCAATACTAATGCTTAAGGGTTAGAGTTATAAAACCCGCCTCTAGAACTGATCCAGAGCTCCAAGATCCTTGGATTTAATGGTGGATTGAGCTCCAGAAGTTATCCAAGGTCCTTCCTTCAACTTTTGGATGAACAAGATGGCTAGAAATGGAAATTGTGTGAAGAAAACCATGAATCAAACCTTGTTTTATGGTTTCCACCATGAATTCGAGGTAGATGATGATCAAGACTCACCTATAGGTTGTGTCCATCCTTCCTCTGGTCCATAGCTCTCCCTTGGTCGGCCAAAGCAAGTTTGAGAAGAAAACAACTAAGGAAACGATCCTTTTGGTGTTTTGGAAAAAAGATACTTATATATATATTTATGGATTTTCAAGGAAAATAGAAAAAGAGGATTAATCCCTTTTATTTCCCAATTATATCCACCAAGGCTTCCTCCATTCTTTGGACACTTATACTCCTTATAATACCTTGTAAAAATTCTCCATTATCCAAGGTTTAATGGAAAAGAAACTAAACACCTTAAAGAGTTATGTGTTAATATGTATCTTTTTAGTGAATATTGCTTTATGTTATATTAATGTGAATGGCTTCCACTCCAACCAAGATATTATTGTTTCCAAGCATGAAACAAACTCATTCAAACTATAGCAAACATATCCCTCAGCTTTTGGTTGAAGGACTCCTTAATTAATATATTTCTTTTTGCACTAAATTATATTCAAGAGCCATTTGTGCTTAATTCTTGTTTACTTTAATGTCAAGATTCTCTCTCTTCCAAGATATTTCAAATAAGGTTCCCTTCTCATTTTATTTTCTCTAATTGATGCCAAGAAACATGAGAGACCCATTAGAGGTGGTAGTTTGCATATTGGACCCTAGGTTTTGGGTAATTTGCACATTACACCAAAACTAGGTTTTAATGCACAAGGATTGCTCTACAAGTTTTATCTTGGTGCTCAAGCTTGTGAAAACCATACCACTTCATCATATTCATTCGTATGATGTTTCAACATCAGAGGAACATATTAACATGTGCAATTTAAAAGTTAACCCCTCTACTTGGGTAATTTGCACTTTAGTCGAAAATTAACAAAACAATGTTTCAACATTATTCAAAAAGGACTGAAATTGAAATATAAGTTCCTCAAAATCCTTAATTACTTTTCAAAGTATAAGAACAATCATATAATCAACTTAATTAGGAAAAATACCTAGGGTTAGTACATAACCCAGGTCAGGGATGTTACAAATTATCCACCCCTTACAAGGATTTCATCCCCGAAATCATCAACAAAACATATTAAGAGAAAAGAGCATGGTATTTCCTCCTCATCTCTTCCTCTAGTTCCCATGTAGATTCTTCAATGCCACGGTGATTCCAGAGGACTTTCACAAGACTTAGGTCTTTCTTTTTCAGCTTTTTAATTCTTCTGCCAAGGATTGTCATAGGTCCTTCAACATAAGATATATCATCATTCGATTCTACTTCCATAGGTTGTAGAACTGATTCTGTGTCGGGATGACATTTCCTTAGCATGGAAATGTGGAACACTTGGTGTAACTTGTGTAGCTCAGGTGGTAAATCTAGCTTATATGCTACCTTTCCAATTCGTTCAAAGATTGGATAAGGCCCCATAAACCTAGGACCTAACTTTCCCTTCCTTCCAAATCTAAGAACTCATTTCCAAGGTGAAACCTTGAGGTACACTGTCTCCAACCTGGAATTCTAAAGGTCTACGACGCTTATCAGTGTAAGATTTCTACCTATCTTGTGTAGTCTTTAATTGTTGTTGTATTATTTTAATCTTCTCAGTGGTCTATTGCACAAGATCAGGACCCAAAAGTTGATATTCACCGATTTCATACCAACATAGGGGAGATCTACAATGTCTACCATACAAGGCTTCATAAGGTTCCATGTCAATACTATGTTGATAGCTATTGTTTTAGGCAAAATCTATCAAACTTAGATGTAGATCCCAACTTCCTATAAAGTGGAGGACACATGCCCTAAGCAAATCCTCCAAGGTCTGTATAGTCCTTTCTGACTATCCATCAGTCTGAGGATGAAAGGTTATACTAAACTTTAACTGTGTGCCTAAGGCTTTATGAAGTCGCTCCCAAAAGCAACTCGTAAACTGGGGACCTCTATCAGAAACAATGGTAACTGGGACCCCATGTAGTCGCACTATCTCATCTACATACAATGGTGCCATCTTCTCAGCAGAATAGGTTGTTTTGATAGGTAAGAAATGTGTTGTCTTTGTGAACCTATCAACTATTACCCAAATGGAATCATGACCTTTGGCTGTTCTGGGTAAACCAACCACAAAATCTGTGGTTGCATGATCCCACTTCCATTGTGGTATGGGTAAAGGTTGCATTGTTCCTATAGGCTTCTGGTGTTCAGCTTTAACTTGCTGACACATAGGACACCACATAACGAACTCAGCAACATCCTTCTTCAATCCAGGCCACCAATACATACCTTTCAAGTTATGAAACATCTTGGTGCTTCCTGGACGCATTGCATACATCAAAGAATGAGCTTCTTCCAGGGCTATCTTTCTTAAGTTATTCACATCCGGCACTATCATCCTACCATGATAATAGGTTACAGGATCATCTGAATCATGGAAAACATCACATTTTTCACTACCATACTCTGGTCTAATTTGTTGAACTACAACATCAGCTTGTTGTGCCTCCTTAATCTGTTGTCTCAGGATAGGTTTTATGTGCATCTCAGCTAACAACCCAGATAACAATGATACTTTTAACTGTACATTGTCTTTCCTTAAAGAGATAAGCATATCCCTCCTAGAGCACACCAAAGAATTCAATTGTACTCTATCTAAGGCTGGTGTTTCTGATTTCCTACTTAAAGCATCAGCAACTACATTGGCCTTCCCTGGATGATAATCAATTGTACAATCATAGTCCTTGATTAACTCCATCCAGTGGCGTTGCCTCATGTTAAGCTCATGCTGAGAGAAGATATACTTTAGGTTCTTATGGTCTGTAAAAATCTGGAATGTCTCTCCATAAAGATAATGTCTCTAGATCTTCAAAGCATGGACTACAGCAGCTAGTTCTAGGTCGTGTGTCGGATAATTCTCCTCATATTTCTTAAGCTGTCGAGAAGCAAAAGAAATCATTTGTTTATCCTGCATCAACACACATCCTAGTCCATTCTTAGAGGCATCACAGAAAACTATATACCCTTTCCCTTGTTCAGGTAACACCAGCATAGGTGCACTTGTCAGCCTTTCCTTCAACAATTAGAATGATTGCTGACACTTGTCACTCCAGGCAAAAGGAACATCCTTCCTGGTCAACTTAGTCAAGGGTAAAGCTATAGAACTGAAGTTCTTAATGAACCTCTGGTAATAGCCTGCTAACCCTAAGAAACTACAAATCTCTGTCAGAGTCTTCATCTGCTCCCATTGCAGGACATATTCTACCTTTTTAGGGTCAACACGTATACCTAAAGAACATATTACGTGTCCAAGAAAAGAAACTTCTAGTAACCAGAACTCACACTTGCTAAACTTAGCATATAACTTATGCTCTCTTAGAAAAGTTAGAGCATGTCGAAGATGTTGCTTATGATGCTAAGCATCTCTACTGTAGATCAGAATGTCATCAATAAAGACAACTACACATTGATCAAGAAAAGGTCTAAAGATTCTATTCATGAGTTCCATAAATGCAGCTGGTGCATTAGTTAGTCCAAATGACATAACTGTGAACTCGTAGTGACCATACCTTGTCCTAAAGGCAGACTTAGGTATGTCACCCTCCTTATACGCAGTTGATGATATCCCAACCTCAGATTTATCTTTGAGAAGACAGTCGCACCATGCAGCTGGTCAAAGAGATCATCAATCCTTAGAAAAGGATACTTATTCTTTATAGTTACTTTATTTAATTGTCTTTAATCAATGCATAACCGCATCGATCTGTCCTTCTTTTTAACAAAGAGGATCGGAGCACCCCCAAGGTGAAGTACTCGGTCGGATGAAACCCTTCTTAAGAAACTCTTGCAGCTGTTTCTTGAGTTCTACCATCTCAGCAGGCACCATCCTATACGGTGTTTGTGCTATTGGTTGCGTGCCCAGGATTAGATTAATCTCAAAATCAATCTCTCGGGGCAGAGGTACACCTGGAAGTTCAACAGGAAACACATCTTCAAATTCCCTGACTACAGAAACTTCAACAGGGTTAGAACTCTCCAAGGTGGTATCTACCACATGGGCCAAGAATGCATAACTGTGATAAAGTGGATTTTTGCATTATAATGAAATAATTACACTTTTTCCCTCATTATACTCACTCATGATCCTCAATATTTTTCCTCGGATTAATAACAAATTTTAAGACTCAAATCCAAGATATGGTGACCAATGTTGATTTTATACACATTATAACATCACAAATTGTCCAAAGAATCAAATTGGTCAATTAAACTTTGTCTTTTGGTTCTCAAACTTTTTCTAAATATTCTCCACTTTTTTTTGAAGATATGGTCCAAATTTCATCCCATTTGGACATTCCTATAAGTTTCTATGAATTTTGGAAGTTATCTTCTCAAAATCCTTTTATTTGCCTTTTCTTGGGCTTTTCCAAGTCAGCAATCCGGGGCAAAGGGTCTGGGGCGAGCCACGGCCCTTGGATCTGCTGCTCGCGGATCCAGGCCCGATCAAGCGGCCAAAACGTTATCTTCAACCTCCCGCAATTAGCGGGGAGGTGATTGAGAAACAACAATGATCGATTTCCCGATCTTGACCACTTTTTGAAAATCTAAGCGAGCCAAAATGCTCCCCTCACAAATTCGAACTCACTGAGCCCTAGTTTGACCCCTTTTGTATGCCTTTGTGCCGCCAAAATGATACATTTTCCTTGTGCCTCTCCTCCCGGCGGCCATGACTGCTGCTCCAAGTCCTCTAGCCCTAAACCTAAACCAAACCCTATAAAATCCCTCTCAAATGGCCGCCTACATCTTTCCGCACGGATCCCCCACCCTTTTCGTGCTTGCACGTGGACACACACGCCCCATTTTTTGTTTCCGATCTGTAGCTGCTCCAAGCAGCAATGCCGCTGCACGGACACCCTCGGGCGCCCCTGCAACTCGCCCCATCCTCCCTTTCTTTGGCTTCCATCGAGTCCGCGAGGTGGTGGCGGACTGGGACGGCATGCTCGCAGCCTCCCTCAACCACTCCTGCTCCTGGACCACCTCCACTCCGGCGAGCCCTCCACCCTGCCATCGTTACTTGTGGGAGACTCTGCGCGGATGGGAGACAGGAATCCCAAACCACTGGTCCAGATGAGAAAGGACCCGTCCAACAAACCAGACTGAACCAACCAATCAAGGAGAGTGAACCGGCCAAATTGAAGACCTGAACCGAGTTCACTAGACCCTTGAACCAGCGATTGTTTGTGCCTATGTGGCTCGATCTGGGCCTTTCCTTGCACATCCAACGATCCTCGTTTTTCCATATTAAGGTATTTTTACCTCCCTCTCTACTCGAAAATGAATAAATCGTCCTGATCTTGCTTAAATCATATCTAATGCATCTGAACTCCAAAAATTACAAATAAATAGTCTATCTTGATCAGAAAAATCCAAAGAACCTCTTAAAAATACTTTTGAGACCAGATTACAAATGTTGTTCGTTGATATCCCTATATTTGATATCTTGCTTATTTAGTTTATCAAATGGAACAATAATGATGTCTAATATTTTGAAACCCTATACCTGACTCTAATGATTATCCTAAAATACAAATCTAGGTCTGATCTAGCTGACTATTGAAAATGAATCATTAGTGATCTTGATCTATTTTTGATTCAATCTTAATTATAATGGATATTGAGTAAATCTTGATATTGATCTTAATCTTGCAAAACCCTTGATATAATTTTGTCCCACCAATATGATCTTGAATACAAATGATGTTAGAACAAACATGATGATCTAAAGATTTGATGATGACTTGGATAATGATCATAAATTAGGGTTAACACATATAATCCTAGAAAACCTAGGTAAGTCATTCACACTCGAATATATTGTATACTTGAAATAATTCTAGATATATTGAAATATTGGTTGATTATAAGTGAATGACCCAACCCTAAGGTTGACATAGGAAAAGTGTAACCCTAATCTCGAATATTGAAAACTAATATTCTAAACATCATGATCTTGACCCTTGATCCAATCTTGATGATTTAGGATCTGACTCGAAGGGTTGACCTATTGATCGGATATTGATTATACTCGAAATCTCAGTGAAAGGTACGCTATTTATATAACTCCTCCTTGATTGTATTGAAGATACTTTTATGTATCTCTTGACCGTATGCTTGGATAGTTATTTGGATGAGCTATTGTTCCCTATGATTAGTCTTCTATTTTTCTATATTATATTTTGAAAAACATGAAAACATAAATTGAATGCCCATTATGACTGCCCGTATATTGATAATGATGATGATATTGATAATGTTGATAATGTTGATATTGAGTACAACAACCCCCTCATTTGGAGGTGGGACTTGTACATTGGCCTCCTATATTCATATGGTGAAAAGGGGCCTAGTGACCTTCCCCATCGCGTTGGGGTAATAGAGTCATACAAAATATATAAGCATGCTTCTTGAATTACAGCATAATGGGAACTCGTAATAAAAGTTGAATTGCTTGAAAAACTTGTCGAATAAATGTTGGTTATGCAAATTGCTTATTATTCTTTTGAATATAAGTCCTGCCAAGTATACTATTTTGTTATAAACCACTTTGCTTGATTTTGATAGCGTACCGTGCAATTGCATGATTGTGTCTTGATTTTATTGATTTTAGGAAATACAAAATGGAATACTGAATAAGATCGCTTCCGCACTCATACACTCTGATGGCAAAGAAAAATCTCCATTTTGGGTTAGTATGTCTTTTAATTATCCAGTTTTTGAGTTATTTATTTCTTATTGTATTTGCCAGTGTGTTAGATCCTACGGGGCCACTCAGGGACGGGCGCTTCAATCCTTTTTCTACTGTTTCGGCAGTAGGATTGGGATTGGGGTGAGAACGGTTCCGTGACATTTGGTATCAGAGCTTACACACTCCCATATACTTTAAGTAAATAATTACTCAAGTTTCTTACACCCAAGAAACCCTAAAGTCCATAATGGTGAAAATTGAGGTGTGTAGGCTCGGGGTCCTGACATAATTTCTCCTATCCGTCTTCACGGTGGCTGAGATCCCCCGCTCTACCTGGCCTCAATTGATCCTGACCTGGATCTAAAGGTTCTCTTGTGAAACCCTAGAGAGTTTTCTAGCATCTCATCTCTTCTTTAAGGACTATCCTAAGCCACCCATGTAGATGAAGATTAGGTAGTCTTCTCATCTCATCATGTGGTCCTTTCTTGTGACTTTTCACCACATGATGTCTCAATTATGGGTAGCTTATGCATGGGGAAAAATGAACATCGCTAAATCTTGAAAGTTGATACCATGATCTGACCTAAATTTGTAAACTCGATTTTGATCAATTAATTTTGAAATCACATACTTGTTTTTCCTTCCCTTTTGATTTAATCAAAAGTTGACTAGATGCTTTCTATGTTTGAGGTAAATGATACAAATTATGATATGGTGAAATAAAGATGACTTATACCTTATTATTGATAAGGTCCCTATTTGATTAAGCCCATGGTGCCCTATTATTGATTAAACCTCAAACATAGTTAAGCAAACATTTACCCTATTGATGCCTTTTTCAATCTCGATTTTGATATGATGATTATGGACCTAATGCTCTGATTCCTTGAATGCCAAATTTAAATCCTTGATTTCCAAATTATATCACTACCTTGATCATGAAAGGAAAGAATTGAAAATTTTGACATTATTGACCTATTATCTTGAATCTTGATCTTATGACTTCGAGGTATATGATTTAATTTTGATACTCTCCCTATTTGAATAAGATCAGCAGATCATGACTAATGTTGGTAATGTGCCAGATTAGGGTGGTAGTTGACTCATGACTCCCCTAACCTAGGTCACATCCCTATTTCGACTACCTCTAAATTTTCACCTTGTTGATTATTTAGAGTCTGGAAAGGTATATCCTTTCACCCGATTTAGACTGGTTGATCTAAGCCTAATAGGTTGAACCCATGGTTGATACTCAATCTTGAATATTGATTTGATAATGATCTTGATATATGAAAATATTGACTACAACTTGTGGTTTATTTCCTAGATAGACCTAGGTCTAGATCATTCATCAACCTTGGAAGCATGATAATGAAATTATGATATGTTGCTCGAATATTGAATAATGTTGCTCAAAATTGGATATAGATGAATGATACCCCCTAAGGTCTAAATAGGAATCGAAACCCTAGCTTCAAAATTTTGGACCTATAAATTTTGATGCTTAAAATCTCGACTCTTGATATTGATTAATGGACTGTGACTCATGATTATCAGATCTCAATAATGATACAAATCTTATGATCACACTATTTGGACATTGAGATATATGACTAATGACTTTCATAAATCCCAAAATTTGAAATTTTCGAAATGATGACTATCTTGACTTCTCGATTTATGAGTTAGGGTTTGGCTCCCATTAGGACTAGGGTGGGACCTCCCAGTGATTTTGAGCCCGAAAATCATGATATTGAAAGTATGATGTTGTCTTGAAATGTTGAAATGTGAAATCTCAAATCATGGACGCATAACCCACCTAGACCAATGGAGAAGCTAGGACCCTGAGATATTGGGATTGAAAGTCACCTTGTACACGTGAACTCTATTTGTTTGACCTGAAATATGACATGTCCAAACTTGTGAACAATAGGATGTTTTCCATATTTGCGACTCATATGATGACCTTGAACAATATATGCAATGACCTTGATACTTAATTGCTCGATGATGAAATGATGTTAGTACCAAGTTGATTATGATATGGAACATGGAATCTCAATTATGATTTTTGGGACTAATTGAAGTTTGAGGACATGATTTTGATTTTATATTTGAGGATGTTCTAGTAATGGAGGATATGATCTGAATTTGAATAATTCTAATTTTGAGGATGTTTTGAATTTTGAGGACAAAATTCCTTTTAAGGAGGGAAGGATGTGATAAAGTGGATTTTTGCATTATAATGAAATAATTATACTTTTTCCCTCATTATACTCACTCATGATCCTCAATATTTTTCCTCAGATTAATAACAAATTTTAAGACTCAAATCCAAGATATGGTGACCAATGTTGATTTTATACACATTATAACATCACAAATTGTCCAAAGAATCAAATTGGTCAATTAAACTTTGTCTTTTGGTTCTCAAACTTTTTCTAAATATTCTCCGCTTTTTTTTGAAGATATGGTCCAAATTTCATCCCATTTGGACATTCCTATAAGTTTCTATGAATTTTGGAAGTTATCTTCTCAAAATCCTTTTATTTGCCTTTTCTTGGGCTTTTCCAAGTCAGCAATCCGGGGCAAAGGGTCTGGGGCGAGCTACGGCCCTTGGATCTGCTGCTCGCGGATCCAGGCCCGATCAAGCGGCCAAAACGTTATCTTCAACCTCCCGCAATTAGCAGGGAGGTGATTGAGAAACAACAATGATCGATTTCCCGGTCTTGACCACTTTTTGAAAATCTAAGCGAGCCAAAATGCTCCCCTCACAAATTCGAACTCACTGAGCCCTAGTTTGACCCCTTTTGTATGCCTTTGTGCCGCCAAAATGATACATTTTCCTTGTGCCTCTCCTCCCGGCGGCCATGACTGCTGCTCCAAGTCCTCTAGCCCTAAACCTAAACCAAACCCTATAAAATCCCTCTCAAATGGCCGCCTACATCTTTCCGCACGGATCCCCCACCCTTTTCGTGCTTGCACGTGGACACACACGCCCCATTTTTTGTTTCCGATCTGTAGCTGCTCCAAGCAGCAATGCCGCTGCACGGCCACCCTCGGGCGCCCCTGCAACTCGCCCCATCCTCCCTTTCTTTGGCTTCCATCGAGTCCGCGAGGTGGTGGCGGACTGGGACGGCATGCTCGCAGCCTCCCTCAACCACTCCTGCTCCTGGACCACCTCCACTCCGGCGAGCCCTCCACCCTGCCATCGTTACTTGTGGGAGACTCTGCGCAGATGGGAGACAGGAATCCCAAACCACTGGTCCAGATGAGAAAGGACCCCGTCCAACAAACCAGACTGAACCAACCAATCAAGGAGAGTGAACCAGCCAAATTGAAGACCTGAACCGAGTTCACTAGCCCCTTGAACCAGCGATTGTTTGTGCCTATGTGGCTCGATCTGGGCCTTTCCTTGCACATCCAACGATCCTCGTTTTTCCATATTAAGGTATTTTTACCTCCCTCTCTACTCGAAAATGAATAAATCGGCCTGATCTTGCTTAAATCATATCTAATGCATCTGAACTCCAAAAATTACAAATAAATAGTCTATCTTGATCAGAAAAATCCAAAGAACCTCTTAAAAATACTTTTGAGACCAGATTACAAATGTTGTTCGTTGATATCCCTATATTTGATATCTTGCTTATTTAGTTTATCAAATGGAACAATAATGATGTCTAATATTTTGAAACCCTATACCTGACTCTAATGATTATCCTAAAATACAAATCTAGGTCTGATCTAGCTGACTATTGAAAATGAATCATTAGTGATCTTGATCTATTTTTGATTCAATCTTAATTATAATGGATATTGAGTAAATCTTGATATTGATCTTAATCTTGCAAAACCCTTGATATAATTTTGTCCCACCAATATGATCTTGAATACAAATGATGTTAGAACAAACATGATGATCTAAAGATTTGATGATGACTTGGATAATGATCATAAATTAGGGTTAACACATATAATCCTAGAAAACCTAGGTAAGTCATTCACACTCGAATATATTGTATACTTGAAATAATTCTAGATATATTGAAATATTGGTTGATTATAAGTGAATGACCCAACCCTAAGGTTGACATAGGAAAAGTGTAACCCTAATCTCGAATATTGAAAACTGATATTCTAAACATCATGATCTTGACCCTTGATCCAATCTTGATGATTTAGGATCTGACTCGAAGGGTTGACCTATTGATCGGATATTGATTATACTCGAAATCTCAGTGAAAGGTACGCTATTTATATAACTCCTCCTTGATTGTATTGAAGATACTTTTATGTATCTCTTGACCGTATGCTTGGATAGTTATTTGGATGAGCTATTGTTCCCTATGATTAGTCTTCTATTTTTCTATATTATATTTTGAAAAACATGAAAACATAAATTGAATGCCCATTATGACTGCCCGTATATTGATAATGATGATGATATTGATAATGTTGATAATGTTGATATTGAGTACAACAACCCCCTCATTTGGAGGTGGGACTTGTACATTGGCCTCCTATATTCATATGGTGAAAAGGGGCCTAGTGACCTTCCCCATCGCGTTGGGGTAATAGAGTCATACAAAATATATAAGCATGCTTCTTGAATTACAGCATAATGGGAACTCGTAATAAAAGTTGAATTGCTTGAAAAACTTGTCGAATAAATGTTGGTTATGCAAATTGCTTATTATTCTTTTGAATATAAGTCCTGCCAAGTATACTATTTTGTTATAAACCACTTTGCTTGATTTTGATAGCGTACCGTGCAATTGCATGATTGTGTCTTGATTTTATTGATTTTAGGAAATACAAAATGGAATACTGAATAAGATCGCTTCCGCACTCATACACTCTGATGGCAAAGAAAAATCTCCATTTTGGGTTAGTATGTCTTTTAATTATCCAGTTTTTGAGTTATTTATTTCTTATTGTATTTGCCAGTGTGTTAGATCCTACGGGGCCACTCAGGGACGGGCGCTTCAATCCTTTTTCTACTGTTTCGGCAGTAGGATTGGGATTGGGGTGAGAACGGTTCCGTGACATTTGGTATCAGAGCTTACACACTCCCATATACTTTAAGTAAATAATTACTCAAGTTTCTTACACCCAAGAAACCCTAAAGTCCATAATGGTGAAAATTGAGGTGTGTAGGCTCGGGGTCCTGACATAATTTCTCCTATCCGTCTTCACGGTGGCTGAGATCCCCCGCTCTACCTGGCCTCAATTGATCCTGACCTGGATCTAAAGGTTCTCTTGTGAAACCCTAGAGAGTTTTCTAGCATCTCATCTCTTCTTTAAGGACTATCCTAAGCCACCCATGTAGATGAAGATTAGGTAGTCTTCTCATCTCATCATGTGGTCCTTTCTTGTGACTTTTCACCACATGATGTCTCAATTATGGGTAGCTTATGCATGGGGAAAAATGAACATCGCTAAATCTTGAAAGTTGATACCATGATCTGACCTAAATTTGTAAACTCGATTTTGATCAATTAATTTTGAAATCACATACTTGTTTTTCCTTCCCTTTTGATTTAATCAAAAGTTGACTAGATGCTTTCTATGTTTGAGGTAAATGATACAAATTATGATATGGTGAAATAAAGATGACTTATACCTTATTATTGATAAGGTCCCTATTTGATTAAGCCCATGGTGCCCTATTATTGATTAAACCTCAAACATAGTTAAGCAAACATTTACCCTATTGATGCCTTTTTCAATCTCGATTTTGATATGATGATTATGGACCTAATGCTCTGATTCCTTGAATGCCAAATTTAAATCCTTGATTTCCAAATTATATCACTACCTTGATCATGAAAGGAAAGAATTGAAAATTTTGACATTATTGACCTATTATCTTGAATCTTGATCTTATGACTTCGAGGTATATGATTTAATTTTGATACTCTCCCTATTTGAATAAGATCAGCAGATCATGACTAATGTTGGTAATGTGCCAGATTAGGGTGGTAGTTGACTCATGACTCCCCTAACCTAGGTCACATCCCTATTTCGACTACCTCTAAATTTTCACCTTGTTGATTATTTAGAGTCTGGAAAGGTATATCCTTTCACCCGATTTAGACTGGTTGATCTAAGCCTAATAGGTTGAACCCATGGTTGATACTCAATCTTGAATATTGATTTGATAATGATCTTGATATATGAAAATATTGACTACAACTTGTGGTTTATTTCCTAGATAGACCTAGGTCTAGATCATTCATCAACCTTGGAAGCATGATAATGAAATTATGATATGTTGCTCGAATATTGAATAATGTTGCTCAAAATTGGATATAGATGAATGATACCCCCTAAGGTCTAAATAGGAATCGAAACCCTAGCTTCAAAATTTTGGACCTATAAATTTTGATGCTTAAAATCTCGACTCTTGATATTGATTAATGGACTGTGACTCATGATTATCAGATCTCAATAATGATACAAATCTTATGATCACACTATTTGGACATTGAGATATATGACTAATGACTTTCATAAATCCCAAAATTTGAAATTTTCGAAATGATGACTATCTTGACTTCTCGATTTATGAGTTAGGGTTTGGCTCCCATTAGGACTAGGGTGGGACCTCCCAGTGATTTTGAGCCCGAAAATCATGATATTGAAAGTATGATGTTGTCTTGAAATGTTGAAATGTGAAATCTCAAATCATGGACGCATAACCCACCTAGACCAATGGAGAAGCTAGGACCCTGAGATATTGGGATTGAAAGTCACCTTGTACACGTGAACTCTATTTGTTTGACCTGAAATATGACATGTCCAAACTTGTGAACAATAGGATGTTTTCCATATTTGCGACTCATATGATGACCTTGAACAATATATGCAATGACCTTGATACTTAATTGCTCGATGATGAAATGATGTTAGTACCAAGTTGATTATGATATGGAACATGGAATCTCAATTATGATTTTTGGGACTAATTGAAGTTTGAGGACATGATTTTGATTTTATATTTGAGGATGTTCTAGTAATGGAGGATATGATCTGAATTTGAATAATTCTAATTTTGAGGATGTTTTGAATTTTGAGGACAAAATTCCTTTTAAGGAGGGAAGGATGTGATAAAGTGGATTTTTGCATTATAATGAAATAATTATACTTTTTCCCTCATTATACTCACTCATGATCCTCAATATTTTTCCTCAGATTAATAACAAATTTTAAGACTCAAATCCAAGATATGGTGACCAATGTTGATTTTATACACATTATAACATCACAAATTGTCCAAAGAATCAAATTGGTCAATTAAACTTTGTCTTTTGGTTCTCAAACTTTTTCTAAATATTCTCCGCTTTTTTTTGAAGATATGGTCCAAATTTCATCCCATTTGGACATTCCTATAAGTTTCTATGAATTTTGGAAGTTATCTTCTCAAAATCCTTTTATTTGCCTTTTCTTGGGCTTTTCCAAGTCAGCAATCCGGGGCAAAGGGTCTGGGGCGAGCTACGGCCCTTGGATCTGCTGCTCGCGGATCCAGGCCCGATCAAGCGGCCAAAACGTTATCTTCAACCTCCCGCAATTAGCAGGGAGGTGATTGAGAAACAACAATGATCGATTTCCCGGTCTTGACCACTTTTTGAAAATCTAAGCGAGCCAAAATGCTCCCCTCACAAATTCGAACTCACTGAGCCCTAGTTTGACCCCTTTTGTATGCCTTTGTGCCGCCAAAATGATACATTTTCCTTGTGCCTCTCCTCCCGGCGGCCATGACTGCTGCTCCAAGTCCTCTAGCCCTAAACCTAAACCAAACCCTATAAAATCCCTCTCAAATGGCCGCCTACATCTTTCCGCACGGATCCCCCACCCTTTTCGTGCTTGCACGTGGACACACACGCCCCATTTTTTGTTTCCGATCTGTAGCTGCTCCAAGCAGCAATGCCGCTGCACGGCCACCCTCGGGCGCCCCTGCAACTCGCCCCATCCTCCCTTTCTTTGGCTTCCATCGAGTCCGCGAGGTGGTGGCGGACTGGGACGGCATGCTCGCAGCCTCCCTCAACCACTCCTGCTCCTGGACCACCTCCACTCCGGCGAGCCCTCCACCCTGCCATCGTTACTTGTGGGAGACTCTGCGCAGATGGGAGACAGGAATCCCAAACCACTGGTCCAGATGAGAAAGGACCCCGTCCAACAAACCAGACTGAACCAACCAATCAAGGAGAGTGAACCAGCCAAATTGAAGACCTGAACCGAGTTCACTAGCCCCTTGAACCAGCGATTGTTTGTGCCTATGTGGCTCGATCTGGGCCTTTCCTTGCACATCCAACGATCCTCGTTTTTCCATATTAAGGTATTTTTACCTCCCTCTCTACTCGAAAATGAATAAATCGGCCTGATCTTGCTTAAATCATATCTAATGCATCTGAACTCCAAAAATTACAAATAAATAGTCTATCTTGATCAGAAAAATCCAAAGAACCTCTTAAAAATACTTTTGAGACCAGATTACAAATGTTGTTCGTTGATATCCCTATATTTGATATCTTGCTTATTTAGTTTATCAAATGGAACAATAATGATGTCTAATATTTTGAAACCCTATACCTGACTCTAATGATTATCCTAAAATACAAATCTAGGTCTGATCTAGCTGACTATTGAAAATGAATCATTAGTGATCTTGATCTATTTTTGATTCAATCTTAATTATAATGGATATTGAGTAAATCTTGATATTGATCTTAATCTTGCAAAACCCTTGATATAATTTTGTCCCACCAATATGATCTTGAATACAAATGATGTTAGAACAAACATGATGATCTAAAGATTTGATGATGACTTGGATAATGATCATAAATTAGGGTTAACACATATAATCCTAGAAAACCTAGGTAAGTCATTCACACTCGAATATATTGTATACTTGAAATAATTCTAGATATATTGAAATATTGGTTGATTATAAGTGAATGACCCAACCCTAAGGTTGACATAGGAAAAGTGTAACCCTAATCTCGAATATTGAAAACTGATATTCTAAACATCATGATCTTGACCCTTGATCCAATCTTGATGATTTAGGATCTGACTCGAAGGGTTGACCTATTGATCGGATATTGATTATACTCGAAATCTCAGTGAAAGGTACGCTATTTATATAACTCCTCCTTGATTGTATTGAAGATACTTTTATGTATCTCTTGACCGTATGCTTGGCTAGTTATTTGGATGAGCTATTGTTCCCTATGATTAGTCTTCTGTTTTTCTATATTATATTTTGAAAAACATGAAAACATAAATTGAATGCCCATTATGACTGCCCGTATATTTATAATGATGATGATATTGATAATGTTGATAATGTTGATATTGAGTACAACAACCCCCTCATTTGGAGGTGGGACTTGTACATTGGCCTCCTATATTCCTATGGTGAAAAGGGGCCTAGTGACCTTCCCCATCGCGTTGGGGTAATAGAGTCATACAAAATATATAAGCATGCTTCTTGAATTACAGCATAATGGGAACTCGTAATAAAAGTTGAATTGCTTGAAAAACTTGTCGAATAAATGTTGGTTATGCAAATTGCTTATTATTCTTTTGAATATAAGTCCTGCCAAGTATACTATTTTGTTATAAACCGCTTTGCTTGATTTTGATAGCGTACCGTGCAATTGCATGATTGTGTCTTGATTTTATTGATTTTAGGAAATACAAAATGGAATACTGAATAAGATCGCTTCTGTTGGATAAATTGGATATTATGATAAATCCCTTTGTTTCGATGATGACAAACATTTCATTCTTATTAATCTAACGAGCTACTTGAGTGTGCAGGATGACAAAGTAGCAAGGGAAAATCCAAGAGCTTACTTAGTTATAGTTTCATGCAATGTAATCAATGTTGTAAAACTTGTACAAATATATAATGTACAAGTACTTAGAATTGCATGTAAATCAAGCGTTAGATTTTCCCTAGCCAAACAACATAGTTAGACATGTCATCTCATTTGAATAGAATTACCTTTGCACACTCACACATATAATTAGTGCTTAAATTGAAACCTTGAAACAGGATCATTCTCGGTCGACAAACTCCTCGACCGAGACACTCTCGGTCGACAATCTTCTCGACCGAGAAAGATCCAAAGTAGCTGTTAGACACAACAAACAAGTTAGTTGGTAGTTGAAGAAAGATGTTGCAAATCACTTGTTCCAGAGAGCCTGTCGGTCGACAAAAGTTCGACCGAGTAGGTGTCTCGGTCGACTATTTGTCGACCGAGATGGTCTCTGACAGCAACTGCAGAATAAAGTAATTAGCTGTTGTTAAAGCAACAACTTTGTACCTAACAGCTAGTTAAGCACTTAGAAACCCCTAGAAGTTGTCTAGAACGTCCTTAAGCATACTTAGGTCATTCCTATAAATAGGACAAGCCATTGGACACTAGAATTCACTTGTTACACTTGAGAATACATTTGAGCATACTTGAGCAATCTATTGCAAGCAATTTGAGCACTGTGATCATTGGCCTACATTCTCCTTAGCTCAATCTCATGTCCTATAGGCTAGATTCTCCTACCCACAGCAATCACAAGTTTACATACTTGTCTAGGAGATCTTACGCTTGATCTAGGCATATCAAGCCTCGAGCTTAAAGGATAAGTTGTAATTTCCTTTTCCTTTCTTGTTCCTGTTTATCTTTTGTACTCTCCTTGCTACTCCTAGGGTTGGAGGTTGCGGATTGGAGAGGATTGACTTCTCAGGTGGAGAAGGGGACTTCAAGCTACTTCAAGAAGGATATTGCAAGAGGAAGCTACTTCAGAAGGCTGATGCAACGGGAGTTGGTGCATCTACTTCAAGGGAAGGCTGCTTCAAGGTTGGCGATTACTTCTAGGTGAAGGCTGCTTGAAGGGTTTAGGAAAAGAGATTGTATTTTATGTAAATTCCTTGAAGAGGTAATAAAATAAATTTCTTTTCAAATCCCGGTTGGGTAAGCAACCGGGTAGTGGACTGACGGCTATAGTATTTTCTATAGTTGGAACCACTCTAAACCTTGTGTCTCTTTGTCCAATATCTTCTTTGTGGTTGTTTAAATTCAATAATTGTTAAATTATCTATAAAACTCTATTCACCCCCCCCCCCCTCTAGTAGTTTTCAATTGGTATCAGAGCAGGCTTCAAGGAACCCTAACCAGGTCTTGAAGAATGGAGGGAAATGGTGAAAAGTGCTTGGACAAAACCACTACATGCTGCAATTGGTGTTTGGGAACAAGCCACAAAACAACCGGATGCCCATGGAGATCAAAGGAAGAGGATAAGCACAAAGAATGCCTTATTGCTACAACTAGTGAAGAAGAAGAAGAAGAAGAGGTAAGTCTTTTTTATTTATCTAAAGAAGAACTAGTTGCTATTATTGAAGAAACACATAATAAATATGTTGAGTGCAAAAAGAAATTAAAGAAATCAAATAAGGAAAATGATGATCTAAATGTTAAACTTCTTGCTCTTGCATCTGAAAATGAGGATCTTAAAGAAGGAAATAAATTTTCTGATCTTAAGTTAAAATCTATGGAAGCCGATTGCAAGCTCCTTTCTGTTGAAAATTCAAACTTACAGACTCAAGTAAATGATCTTCAAAAACAACCATTATTGTGCACCCATATAGATTATGACACTATTGTTAAAGAAAGAAATTTATTGTCATCAAATCTAGACCAAGCAAAAATAGACATTAAGAAAAGAATGGATGAGATTGCCAAGCTACAACAACAAGTTCGTAGTTTGAATAATCATGGCATTCTTGATCAAATTCTAGATAATCCCTATCAACAAATTGGGAGAAGGGGACTAGGTTACAAGCCTAAAGGAAAATCTCATCAACAACCTAGTCAGAGAAAGTCACAAACCCAATCTATATATGTACCTAAAAGGACATCCTCACCCAATGACAACATAGGACATAGAAAAAGATATGAAGTTGACTCAATATGTTGTCATTACTGTTTGCGCCTTGGTCACTATTCATTTTCATGTCCTTATAAGAGAAAAGATGTAGAGTTAGTTTGGGTTCCAAAACCTCCAAACTAAATGAACAAAATCAAGTTGAGATATGACCAAAGACATTAGTTGCATATTTCTATGTCTATCTCAACTCTACATAATTACAAATATAAATAAAATTAATATTAGTTTGTTCCCTAGATGATTTAAAGTCTAAGTCAAATGAAAAGAAAATTCCTATTTTCATATGATTTTTTCGTAAAAGTATTTGCTGGTCCATTCATATACTAATTATAAAATGGAATTATCATTGTATGCATGGATCCATGAAAATATATAAGCAAAATAACTTATATGTTATTGCTTGCAACAAAATCTCTAACTCAGTATCTTTGAAATAATTAGTTGTGCCTCAAATTAAGTAGTATGCTTCAACTTGATATTTATGCAGATATTATATTCAATATATTCAATCTGAAAAATCTGCAAAATTTGCCTCTTGGTCAAAATAAAACTTGACTAAGGGGCGCTATGGTCGTAGTCAAGGGCGACCTAAAATAAGCTTCGACAAAAATTGCTTATTTGGAAATTCTCTCTTTGGACCTAATCTTAATATAAATTTTTCTTGAAAATTAAATCATTTGTTATCATTTAAGCCTTAAATTATCCCAATATTACTCCCTTAAGAATATCCATATAAATGCTCTACAAAAATAATCTACCCTTTGCATTAAAAAAAAATCAGCTTTAAAATTCTTACTCAGTAAGTCTGTCGGTCGACGAATTCTTCGACCGAGACCCTCTCGGTCAGCTCACCTCTCTCGACCGACAGAATCTAAACAGACTTAATATCGGACGAACTTTCGGTCGACAAATGCTCGACCGAGACAATGTCGGTCGACAACTGTTCGACCGAGAAATAGCCGTTGGATACGACCGTTGTAAACCGACCGTTATGACCGTTTATGACCGTTATTTGACCGTTGGGGAGCCGAGTGGCGCGTCTACAACATGACCGTTGCGGACGCTCGGTCGACGAATCGTCGACCGACCTGGTCGCTGGAATGTTATAAAAGGGGGCAAAAACGGGTCACCAACTCACACTTGCATACTCTTGTTTCCATTGTCCCTCTCTAGTGCATTTTTGTGCTACTCTTTAGCATCCTCATCCTCCAACCTTCCTTGCTTCTTCTCCACACTCAAGTAACACAAATGGCCTCATCATCAGCTGCCCGTGGGAAGAAGAAGGTCGCCGGAAGGAAAGGAAGGGAAGCTCGGGAAGCTACTCCACCACTGACGATCATCAACGACATCGCCTTCGTTGATGGAGATGCTGGTGATCGGTATCTATGGCTTTCCTCCAAAGCTCCTCTTCCACGACGACCAGTCGAAGTCATGGACTTCATCAACATCGTCGATCTGGAGGATCTCTTTGAAGTACAAAAGTTGAAGGACTTCATCAATCCCTCTTTTCCTTTCTATTCCACTAAGGTAGTCAACGAATTTTATGCCAATCTCATATCCCATACTGAAAATGAAACCACATTCTTCTACACCATGGTCAATGGGCATAGCCTTAAATTTACCGAAGGGGATATTCTTGACATTCTAGAAATTGACATAGATGAATACCAAGATTCCCTTGATCTCACCACTGGAAATCCACTAAATCTACTTTCCCAAGATGATCATACCATTAGCCTTAGTACCATAAAAAGAGCTATTTTTCAATCCAACACTACTTGTCATGAAGATAGGGGAACCTACTACGCTATAAATCTCAAACCAGCCTGTAGGATTGTAAATCTCATTGTTTCTACAAATATTCACCCTAGAGCCAACAAATATGAAGTTCCAATATTCCGTATGTGCCTCATTTATGCCATCATAAGCCGCATTCCCACAAACTTCATTTGTATAATTCTTAAAAACATGATTGAGTTTTCTGGCAACCCACCATATGCGGATTTCGTTTGCCAAATTACTCAACATTTTCTTAAAACAAACATTGAGGATATGGGATATACATGGGAGCGTCGACCACAAAAGATAAGTAAGAATACCGTAGAGAAAATGGGAATAGATTTTGGTCACAAAAGGGCTAGAGTAGAAGGAGAAACATCTCATCAAGACATACCACCACCTCCTCCTACTACCCTACCACAGGACCCCATTCAAAATACTCTTACTTATATTGCTGGCTCCCAATATCACCTTAGTAGACAATTAGACTACAATCATCATGCCATGACATATTTAAACCAAAGAATGCAAACCCTTTCCCCAAACCAAACCGATGAATATCCATATTCTTTAAATCCAGGCATGCTCAATCCATACAATCCTTCGTACAACTACTATCAAACTCCACCTCCACCATCCATGGATCTAACACATACTCAATTTTCATCTATGCAATTGCAAGATATTGTTGCTCATTTCCGATTTGACCGGATTCCTACATTCTTGGAAGCATATGCTTTAACCAAGACGAAAGCTCTAGATTGGCAAACCTTGGTCCAATACTATGGAACTGAGCCATTTATTGGGAAAGATCCGGATGTTGATGTAATTCTTAAATCTTTCCAGTGAGTGTTGGAGTAATATTAGTTGTAATGACTTGCTTTGAAAAATTGTAATGGATCACTTCTGTATGATGTGTCTATCTTTCCATATTTCTTAATGAAAATGGTCATCCTTTTGACTTGGATGGATATCTTTTTGCATATGAGACATCTTGTAAATAAATGGATTATAAAGATTATTAGTGTAGAGCATACAAAATAAAGGGAGAAATAAATAAAACCTTGTGGCTAATAATGATCTATGACAAACAGTTCTCCAGAGACATTCTCGGTCGAGTCACTAGTCGACCGAGAACACTGTCGGTCGAGAAATCGTCGACCGAGCAGGTCTCTGTTGTCAAGTCTGAAATAATTCTGCTGCAAATGATTACTCATCAAATAATTTTAAACCAAGGATGCGTGTTGAACATCATTTGTGGAACAGAGTATTCTTTTATGCATATGGACACTCTTCAAACATATTGCAAAGCATTTAAGTCTTTATTTGGGATATCTAAGGAGAAGATCATAAAAACAACTTTGACCATTTGATTGAAGAAGCTTACAAAAACATTGTAACCACCATGTGTAGCTAGAAATTTTCATTGATTATAAAGAAATTTATGAATTTATTGACAATGGTATCTTGTACTTGAAGGACCTCTCTACCCAAAACAGGGCTTAACATCCCTTGCATTTGGATGGAGACATTTTTATGTACTCTAAGAGGATTCTCATTTAATTTAGGGCTTAACATCCTTTGATAAATGAGAAATAAATATACATTCATCATACGCTTAAGGGAATCTCATATCATTTCAAGGCTTAACATCCTTTGCAAATGATTGAGAAACAAATTGTGGATAAATTAGACAAAAATCCATGTTTCTAATAGGATATCTATTTAAGGGGGAGCATAATATTAAGGGGGAGAAGAAAAATAAAATATTCAACTTGGATATCTTTTTGAAATGACAAAGGGGGAGAAAAGAATATAAAAATCAAAAATATAAATGAGTTTCATAACATCTTGGCCAGCACTCACTTGCAAAACATAAATGGCTACAAAAGGTAATTTTCAGGTATGAAACTCACATGCTTTATATTTCCTTATTTCATATTTAGGAAATGTTTGTCATCTTCAAAAAGGGGGAGATTGTTGGATAAATTGGATATTATGATAAATCCCTTTGTTTCGATGATGACAAACATTTCATTCTTATTAATCTAACGAGCTACTTGAGTGTGCAGGATGACAAAGTAGCAAGGGAAAATCCAAGAGCTTACTTAGTTATAGTTTCATGCAATGTAATCAATGTTGTAAAACCTGTACAAATATATAATGTACAAGTACTTAGAATTGCATGTAAATCAAGCGTTAGATTTTCCCTAGCCAAACACCATAGTTAGACATGTCATCTCATTTGAATAGAATTACCTTTGCACACTCACACATATAATTAGTGCTTAAATTGAAACCTTGAAACAGGATCATTCTCGGTTGACAAACTCCTCGACCGAGACACTCTCGGTCGACAATCTTCTCGACCGAGAAAGATCCAAAGTAGCTGTTAGACACAACAAACAAGTTAGTTGGTAGTTGAAGAAAGACGTTGCAAATCACTTGTTCCAGAGAGCCTATCGGTCGACAAAAGTTCGACCGAGTAGGTGTCTCGGTCGACTATTTGTCGACCGAGATGGTCTCTGACAGCAACTGCAGAATAAAGTAATTAGCCGTTGTTAAAGCAACAACTTTGTACCTAACGGCTAGTTAAGCACTTAGAAACCCCTAGAAGTTGTCTAGAACGTCCTTAAGCATACTTAGGTCATTCCTATAAATAGGACAAACCATAGGACACTAGAATTCACTTGTTACACTTGAGAATACATTTGAGCATACTTGAGCAATCTATTGCAAGCAATTTGAGCACTGTGATCATTGGCCTACATTCTCCTTAGCTCAATCTCGTGTCCTATAGGCTAGATTCTCCTACCCACATCAATCACAAGTTTACATACTTGGCTAGGAGATCTTACGCTTGATCTAGGCATATCAAGCCTCGAGCTTAAAGGATAAGTTGTAATTTCCTTTTCCTTTCTTGTTCCTGTTTATCTTTTGTACTCTCCTTGCTACTCCTAGGGTTGGAGGCTGCGGATTGGAGAGGATTGACTTCTTAGGTGGAGAAGGGGACTTCAAGCTACTTCAAGAAGGATATCGCAAGAGGAAGCTACTTCAGAAGGCTGATGCAACGGGAGTTGGTGCATCTACTTCAAGGGAAGGCTGCTTCAAGGTTGGCGATTACTTCTAGGTGAAGGTTGCTTGAAGGGTTTAGGAAAAGAGATTGTATTTTATGTAAATTCCTTGAAGAGGTAATAAAATAAATTTCTTTTCAAATCCCGGTTGGGTAAGCAACCGGGTAGTGGACTGACGGCTATAGTATTTGCTATAGTTGGAACCACTCTAAACCCTGTGTCTCTTTGTCCAATATCTTCTTTGTGGTTGTTTAAATTCAATAATTGTTAAATTATCTATAAAACTCTATTCACCCCCCCCCCTCTAGTAGTTTTCAGCTTCCGCACTCATACACTCTGATGACAAAGAAAAATCTCCATTTTGGGTTAGTATGTCTTTTAATTATCCAGTTTTTGAGTTATTTATTTCTTATTGTATATGCCAGTGTGTTAGATCCTACGGGGCCACTCAGGGACGGGCGCTTCAATCCTTTTTCTACTGTTTCGGCAGTAGGATTGGGATTGGGGTAAGAACGGTTCCGTGACAATAACATCCTTGCCTCATCAACTTTTTAGCAACCATAGCTAACACAAGACAGGTCGGAAGAATCTTTCTATCTCCTTGAAAGATCCATGTGTCACTATCATTAGTGAACACAGCTTGCTTGGACTCAAAATCCAAGATAACCTTATACCTTTCTAGGGTATCCATCCCAAGGATTATATAGAACCCATGCATCTCAAGTGGTATAAGATCCACTTGAATGCGATGTTCAGAAAAGGAAAGAATGCAGGGAGAGCACACCTCCTGCAACATAGCAGACCACATCAAAGGAGTTTCTAACTTCAAACTCTCTGCCCTATGACCAACTGTCATATTGCAGTCAAAAATCACTCTTCGAGTGATAAAGGAGTGTGTAGCACGCGGATCAATTAAAACAGATATGATGCATTTTGTAGACATATCACAATAAAACAACTTCATCTGACATGTCACAACCCGAGAGTTGATCACTGCATCAGGTGGATTCATCGCATAGAATCTCACTATCGCCCGTGGTTTATTCGGTGCTCGATGACTAGGTGTCGATGATCCAACTTGGGATGCTTGTCCACCTCCTCTAACTCCGCCTCAAAACTATCTCCTTTGAGAACCTTGCTGACTCTGCCTTTGAGGTTGAGTCACACTTGCCTCTCTGGCTTTGCAATCCTTCATCAGATGTCCCACCTTTTCACATATATAACAGCTTATGATCCCTTACTGTGGTCTGGATGGTCATGTGACCGACACGGATGCTGAGCTATGGGCTCCTTCCAGTGGTAAACTTCATCCTCTACCCCTATTTGACGTCCACTGCCTCTGGGTACTGAATCTAGGTGGTGGTGTAGGCACGGAAAACCTTGGTTTCTTGAAATCTTTAGATGAAGATCCTTGGAACTGGGGATACATCTTCTTGTTCTTGGTCTATCTCTTCTCTAACACGGACCTCTCTATCCTCCTGACTGACTCCACAAAGGTAGAAAATCTTTCCCTGTTCTCCAGAGCAGACACAGGAGTGGTCAACTCAGCATTTAATCCCTTCTCAAAATGTCTAATTCTTTCTTCATTTGTAGTTTCCATGTGTGGACAGAACCGTAAAAGCTCCATGAACTTAGCCTCATACTCGCTAATGTTCATTGGTCCTTGCCTTAATCTCTCAAAATGAGAGATTTTCTCATCCAGGAATGTCTTAGGAAAGTATATGTTGACAAATTCTCATTGAAACACTTCCCATTCAATCTCCACGCTTGGCCTTTTCCCTTCCTCTATGGTCCACCAGTGACCAGCACTCCCCTTAAGAAGGTAGACAGCATGTCTAACCTTCTCAACTTTTGGGATGTTTAGGATTCTAAAGGCCTTCTCTAGTTCAGTTAGCCACAAGTCAGCATCTGCTGGGTCAGCTATCCCATCATATTTCGTGGCTCCAACCCGGCGTAGTCATTCAAACGTCTTGCCGACTCCGAGTCCTTCATGGTGGGTAGGTGCCCTAGGTGCAAGTATAGGCATCCCATCAGTCACATGTGTCATGGAAGTCATGAACTGCCCAAACATGGCTTGGAAGGCTGGGTTCCCCATGTCAGCTGGGTTAAACTGGGGTGGTTCAGCCACAGGTTCCTCCCTTACTTGGTTTCTTGCACCTCCTCTCGATGCAACGACACTACTCTCAGCAACATGTTCCTCGTATAATCCAGACATCTTTAGTTTTCTCTTCTCCTCCTATATGAGCAGAAGACACTATCAGATATACTGGAAGACACTAGAATAGACTCAACAACCCTAGTCCTATGTCTCTGTAGACTCAGCGAACCTAGAGCTCTGATACCATTAAATTGTGACGATCGTCTCGTGAAAACAAGATTAACTAATGCGGAAGTGAATACTTAGCAGCGGAATTACTGAAAATCACTAAAAATTAAAACTTTTGTACTGAGATCCACAAACTGTAAAACTCTTTCATAAAGAAACAAAGTAAGTTATTTACAAGTTGATCCATCAGTACATCTCTGTATCAACTCAACTCGAGAGTCATAACATTGACTGCCCTATTAAACTGTACATGAGCAGTATATAAAAATCTCGAGGCATTAAGCCAAAAATCTCAGATCTTCATTAAACCATCTATTGACTCCTAGGACCTGAGAGTACATAGACGAAACATAGAACTCTCTATGTACAGAACCTAATAGACAGTGTCTCCACCTTTGGATCACTGTTGTCCTTGCTGCTGCAGCTGTGACTGTCGTTGCTACTCACCCACTGATGGGTTTCTTCTTCCTCAGCGTCTACCTAAAAAGTTGAATCCCACGGGGGTGAGACAATTGAAAATTTTCCCAGCGAGAGTTATAACTCTCCACCAGAAGCATTGTTATTGCTGATAATAGAATAGCACTGAGCAGTAAAATTATAAATATTCATCTGTAGATAATTCATTGAATAGGATATGCAGAGCAGTATTCTCTATGCAATCATTTCAATTATAACTTAAATAAGCAGCAAGTCATTCATTTAATAAAGAATATGAAGATCATGTGTACTAATTATCCAACTATGACATATTAGACAATGTATCATCAAACATTGATTCTCATAGTTCAACCCTAAGCAAATATGCTACACGGCTGATTACATTTTACACACATATTTATGCCCTGAGGAGATGAGGTATACCGCTCATACTCCAACCGACCATTACGAAATCGAAATTGGTACCATACATAGGTCATCAGAAGAGTCGAGTTTCTATGACCTCATCATCCTCAGTCAGTGTGAGGAACAACATGTAGGACATCTCGTGTCTCTACTAAAATAGCTTTCAAGGGTATTCTGGCAACTTCGCTATTAGAGTTACAGTGGCATGTTGTACTCTCTTCGCCATCGAGATATTTCTTGTTTATCTCACATCGATGTGGCATTAACATCATCATCAGGAGATTAGCGATACATCATCCCAGGATATACATATAATGAAGGATTGAGGGATTTAATGTTTATCTCGCATCAATTCCTCCATTAGGACGTAAGGATATTCGCGTCCATAACCCCCACATACTCAAAAGTATGCTCTCCATGAGTTCCCTTAGGGAAACATATTTCACCATCATCTAACTTCTAACGATGATGGATCTATGGTCAGGGCTCTACATGATATCATTTCACTTGATTATTTAAGTACATTACAGCAGTTTTTTGCATCAAGCATGTTTTCAAGCATAAACCATTATAACAGATGCCATAAAGAAAGAGTATTATTTTATCAAGTTCATTTCACAGCTTTAATAGCATTGGGAACTCAATCCCTTATCATCCCATCATCATGATTCAAGAACATGGGTGTTCAAACCCTGAGATCATCAAAATGCTTGTTGCCACTTAAACAGGTAATTGAATGCCATCAAGTCATTTGACAGTGTAAACATAATAATTACAATGTAGGTATTTCACTTGGCTCATACAGCTTGTCAGTCTCTTTTGTTACCTTTTTTCTAGGCAACATAGCATATCATTGCTTACAAAACTTATAAAGTACTTTCATTAAACCAAGTATCATATATCTCACCTAGATATTATCAATATCTCATAAAACCTGCATGATTAGTACAAATGATAACACATACATCAATTTCATATCAGCACAATGCAAAACAATGATAACATCACTATTCAACGGATTCATCACTATTCCCTTATTAGGGTTAAGGTTTCCCTTTTCATTTGAATTAGGGTTAATCATCCCCTAAACTTAATTAGGATTAATGACTTATCATTTCATTATTCAATCATAGAGCTGCATGCTATAAAGCATAACCCAGAATTAGGGTTTCACACTTTCATATACTTATTTGGAATTAGGGTTTACTATTCACATTACATCACCCTTAATTATGGTTCATGTTCAACATACCCTTAATTAGGGTTTACTATTCACATTACATCACCCTTAATTATGGTTCATGTTCAACATACCCTGTTTTAGGGTTTACCATGTCATCATTATGAATTAAGATCATACCTTCATCATGTATTAGGGATACTTCCATTATTACCCTCAGTTAGGGTTATGATTCATTAACCATCATAATTAGGGTTTCATGATCTCACTATCATGGATCATACCCTAACTAGAAATCTATTCATAATGAGAGTCCATTACATAATTAACATCTATGTAGGTAATCCTTTCTCTCTCATCCTTTATAGGATGATATTATCTTTAGCCTTGATTAGGTTAAGTCAACTCAACATGAAAGAGAATTGACGTCATGAGTTAAGTCATCATCATTGTAATCATTAAGGCTTAATCACTTCATGGGTTTAAATCACTCTATCACATTAAGATACAAGTACCATGATCACCTTTGATTACATCATGTATTAATTAACTAATCATTTGGTCCTTTAACCACTTTAATTACCCATGCGGTTTTGGGTAATCATCCACCAAACGATCTTGGCCACTAAGACCCCAAACGATCTTGACCAACTCAGACCTCAAACGGTCTTACACACTTGACCTCCAAACGGTCTAAGACCATTTGTACCTCCATGCGGTCTTGGACTACCTTTGAAACCATTTGGTAAAGTAGGTGGTGAAGACCGTTTGCCCATAGTTGACTTTTGAAACTGCATGAACTCGGCCACTTTGGAAACCGCATGAACACAATCGGTTTCGAAACCGCATGCACCTAAATGGTTTGGGATCGTTTGGTCCCAATCGGTCTTGAGACTGTTTGGTCCCAAATGGTCTTGAGACCATTTGGACTCAAACGGTCTTGAGAACGTTTGGTCCAAACCTCCTCAAAACTGCAAGGACCAATTATGATCTCAACCCATCAAATTGAATTAGGGTTTCCAATGTTGATCCCCTCAATGATTAAGTACACATAACCAATCATCAATTGGACCTATCACCATCATTCAATTGAGTTAATTAGGTCAATCTTAAACTGATTTGACCCTCAATTGACCCTCAATTGGTCATATATTAGGGCTTGAATCAATTGGGTTAGGGTTTGGAATCGATGACCCTTCAACATTAATCAATGTGAGTCTAATTGATTTGAAACCATTGAACCATCATCCATTTTAGACATGACCTGACCCCAAACGGGCTTGGGATCATTTTTATGACCTCCAAACGGTCTTGAGACCATTTTCTCATGTCAACACCAAAAACTAAGTCAACCAATTAGGGTTTAGCTCATTGGATTGATCACTAAATCAACAATTAGTTGTTTTTCAACTTAGTACCTTCTAATATTCAAACACTTAACCATAGTCAACCCTAGGCATACAAACGGTCTTGAGTTACCCCCAAATGGTCTTGGGATCGTTTGGATATTCTCCAAATGGTTTTGAGACCGTTTTCCCATCACTTCATCAATAACCATGTCATTCATTTAGGGTTTGGATCCTAGGTTTGGTCACCAAATCAGCAATTGATTATACATCAACTTGATACCTTTGGATCTTCAATTGGTCAACCATGCTTAACCCTTGACTTCCAAACTATCTTGAGTTGTCACCAAACGGTCTTGAGACCGTTTGGGTGATCCCCAAATGGTTTTGAAACCGTTTGGGTCACTCAACCCAAGTTTCAAGTTTATTCAATTATCAAATCAGCAATTAACCCGATTAGGGTTTAGATGATTGATGGATCTTCAATTGGTGAACCAGTTCATATTAATCAACAATTATTGATAGGTTATTAATCTACATTATTCTTGACAGACCTCCAAATGGTCAACGCTTGGTAAACGCCACCAAACGGTCTTGAACCGTTTGCTTCTATGCGGTTTAGGTGAAACTGTTTGCATTCAAACGGTTTGAAACCGTTTGCTCCCAAACGGTTTGGGAAACCGTTTGAGCAACAAAAACAAACCGTTTGCTAAATTAGTTTTTATATATTTATCTAGGATTATGTCACCTTCGTCTACCTCTATTCAACCAAAAATAGGTGATGTTCTTCACAAAAGTTATAGCAAGAACTCACAAGAGTATCAAAGGAAGAAGAATAACCAACAATTCTTATAGAAAAGAGTGCAATACTAATGCTTAAGGGTTAGAGTTATAAAACCCGCCTCTAGAACTGATACAGAGCTCCAAGATCCATGGCTTTAATGTTGGATTGAGCTCCAGAAGTTATCCAAGGTCCTTCCTTCAACTTTTGGATGAACAAGATGGCTAGAAATGGAAATCGTGTGAAGAAAACCATGAATCAAACCTTGTTTTATGGTTTCCACCATGAATTCGAGGTAGATGATGATCAAGACTCACCTACAGGTTGTGTTAGTCCTTCCTCTGGTCCAGAGCTCTCTCTTGGTCGGCCAAAGAAAGTTTGAGAATAAAAGAACTAAGGAAACGAACCTTTTGGTGTTTTGGAAAAAAGATACTTATATATATATATATATTTATGGATTTTCAAGGAAAATAGAAAAAGAGGATTAATTCCTTTTATTTCCCAATTATATCCACCAAGGCTTCCTCCATTCTTTGGCCACGTATCCTCCTTCTAATACCTTGCAAAACTTCTCCATTATCCAAGGTTTAATGGAAAATAAACTAAACACCTTAAAGAGTTACGTGTTAATATCTATCTTTTTAGTAAATATTTATTTATGTTATATTAATGTGAATGGCTTCTACTTAAACCAAGATCTTTTTGTGTCCAAGCATGACACAAACTCATTCAAACTATATCAAACACATCCCTCAACTTTTGGTTGAAGGACTCCTTAATTAATATATTTCTTTTTGCACTAAATTATATTCAAGAGCCATTTGTGCTTAATTCTTGATTACTTTAATGTCAAGATTCTCTCTCTTCCAAGCTATTTCAAATGAGGTTCCCTTCTCATTTTATTTGATCTACTTGATGCCAAGAAACATGAGAGACCCTCTAGAGGTGGTATTTTGCATATTGGACCCTAGGTTTTGGGTAATTTGCACATTACACCAAAACTAGGTTTTAATGCACAAGGATTGCTCTACAAGCTTTATCTTGATGCTCAAGCTTGTGAAAGCCATACCACTACATCATATTCATTCTTATGATGTCTCAACATCCGAGTAACATCTTAACATGTGCAATTTGCAAGTTAACCCTTCTACTTGGGTAATTTGCACTTTAGTCCAAAATTAACAAAATAATGTTTCAACATTATTCAAAAAGGACTGAAATTCAAATATAAGTTCCTCAAAAGCCTTAATTACTTTTCAAAGTATATGAACAAGAATCTAATCAACTTAATTAGGCAAAACACCTAGGGTTAGTACAGAACCCAGGTCAGGGATGTTACAAGTATCATGTTCACCTTGGTCAGATGACCTGAAGGTATTAGTTACCTGATAAGTGGTAACAAGTGTTCCTTGATAAATTGAGGGTTTGAATACTCTCTTTTTTCATCATGATGATGATTTTGTGAAAGCATGAGAATGCTCCTAATGAGATGAGGGATTGAGATCCCAATGCTTTATTAAAGATTTGAACAGTACTTGATGAAAGTATTACACATTCTTTGTAGCAATTGTTAAAATAATTGATGTTTGGAAACTTGTTTGATACTAAAATAATATGGTAATACACTTAATTAATCAAGTGATATCATATAATGTAGTTGCCCTGACCACAAATCCATCAGCGTCAGAATTTGCTGAATGGTGAAACGAGTTTAACTCGGAGTACATATTTTTGAATAAGTGGGGGTAATTGGGAAATTATATCCTTATGCCCCATAGGAATGGCTGTGGGCTATGTCCTATGCACGGGATTGGTTACGGACCATACCCCAGTTTAAGTATGGCTACGGGCCATGACTCCATGATATGATACCAGACATTGTCTACGGGACATAACCCTGAAGAGAGTATATGTTGTGGGCTATAATTTTATAGTGAAGATGCCACTATACCCTGGCAAGCTAATTGCAGTTTGACACATGATGTCTCTCCCATATATTCTCGTACTGACCGAGAAGGTTGAGGTCTTGGAGTCCATCTCTTCCATTGACCTTGTGTGGTACTGATGCTTTACGTAATCGTGGTTGGTTGGAGCATGAACGGTATACTTGATCTCTTTAGGGCGTTAAGTATGATTGTAAAATATAATCAGCTGCGTAGTGTATTTTCTTAAGGTTGAAATACGAAAATCATTGGTTGATGTTATCTTGCTTAGTATATCGGATAAATGTTATACATGTTCTTCATATTTCTTATTGGATAAGTGACATGTTGCTTTATCAAGTTATAGTTGAAATGCTTTAAATAAGAATATTTCTCTAACCTGTTTAGACATTGATTTAACTGTTATTGAATATACATGATTCCTCAGCTTAGTTTTATTCTAATAAACTACAATAATAATGTTTTTGGTGGAGATTTATATCTCTCGCTGGGACTGGGTCTCACTCCGTTGGTCACCAACACTTTTTAGGTGGATGCGGAAGAAGAGGCAGAAACCCTATAGTAGGGAAAGAGCAGCAGCAACAGGGACACCAGTGACACTCGAGTGGAGACAATGGATGGCATATCTTGTATATAGAGTCCTATGTGTCGTCTCTGTACTCTCAGGTCCTCGGAGTCAGTATTCAGTTTAATAAATCAATCTGAGATTTTGGCTTGATGTCTCGAGGTTCTTATGCTGCCTATGTACAGTTTTAATAGGGCAATTGATGTATGTGATCCTTGAGAAGAGATGGTACAGGACATGTACTTGTGAACCAGAATGCAATTAAATTACTTTGGTTCTTTTTGAAAGAGTTTTCCTGTGTATGAATCTCTTTATAAATGGTTTTAATTTTTAGTGATTTTCAGTCATTCTGCTGCTAATGATTGCTTTCGCCTATTTAATGACCTTTTGTACTCACAATGTGCCACAGAGGTGATCATGGCAAAGAGTTGCATATGGCATCTTTCAAGAGTTTCATATGATGCAATTGGCAAAAGTTGCCTACCTGGAAGATCTAAGTTGTGGGTGACAGCCCTAGCTGGTCCATGACTCAAAGGATTTCAGGATCTTGACCCACTAGAAGATTGTACGCTGCAATCTTCTAAATTGATGGTGAGGGATATCAATTTGAACAAAATAGTGGGAGTGATAATTAAAGTCCTAATTATATCGTCAACCTTTCAAATCAATCAAATAAGTCAAAAATTGAGTTTTTGGACTAAATTGCATATGTTTCCTTTTGTAGTACAAATGACAACAAACAGCAATCACTTTTCATTGCGATCGGTCCTTGAAAAGGACAAGCTGAATGGGAATAACTTCCATGACTGGTTTAGGACATTGAGAATTGTTCTCACTCAAGAGCGAAAGCTCTATGTCTTGGATACTCCAATTCCAAAGGAACCTGCTCCTACCGCACCAAAGGCAGAAAGGGATGCTTATAAGAAGCATTCTGATGATGCCATTGATGCAAAGTGCTTGATGTTGTGCTCCATGAACCACGAGTTGTAGAGACAACATGAGAACATGGGTGTCATTGAGATGATTCAGCATCTCAAGAACATGTATGAAGATCAAGCACGGCAAGAGAGGTATGATGTCTCCAGGGCATTGTTCAAGTGTGTCATGACAGAAGGAGATCCAGTTGATCCTCACACGCTCAAGATGATTGGGTATGTGGAGAGCCTGACGAGACTGGGATTTCCCATGAGCCAAGAGTTGGCTACTGATGTGATACTACAATCGTTGCCAGAATCCTACAGTCAGTTTGTGATGAACTACAACATGAACAACTTTGACAAGTCGTTGACCGAATTGTTGGGCATGTTGAGGATAGTTGAGGCACATATGAAGAAGGACAAGCCTAAGTCTGTGATGATGATCAGCAGCAAGAAAGGCAAGTCCAAGTGCAAGGGCAACGGCAAGGCTAAGAAAGGTTCTGATGCTATCCAGCATCCCAAGTCGTCTTCAACTCTCAAGGCCAAGGGAGGCGTGACCAAGAGAGGCAATTACCACCATTGTCAAAAGCCAGGACATTGGAAAAGGATTTGTCCACTCTATCTGGGAAGAACTAAAGAAGAAGGAGGCAACAGACGTCTCCACCTGAAGGTGTCATGAAATAAACTTGTAACACTTTTTGAGGTATATGATACCAAGATATAAAGTGTAAAGCACCCAATAAATGGGGCAAGTGTTGCCGCCATAGATAGGAGTAGTTTAGTTTATTTTCGGCCTTGAAGGCATGTAATAGAGTTATGAACTACTATTTCATATTTTCCAATGGATAGAAACACTTTATTTTTTGCATATTGTATGACAATGATGGAAATTAATAAAGTTGATGTTTCAATCTCAAAGATATGATCTTTATGGCAACACTTTGTTTATCTTGTGGTACTTGGTATGCATAAGATAAAATGATACCTAAAAGTTGTTGATAACTCAAACAATCAAATTAGCATAAATCATAAGAAATTCATTTCTAATTTCCATATGATGGATAAATCTAGACTCTTTTGGTTAGAGAACCAGTAAGAGACATGAATCTCTTAGACATGATTAATCAATCTTCACTAGTGGTAGTGGGAGAATGATCATACTATTAGGTATAATACATGCGATGTATTTACATACCTATTTGAACAAATGCTAATACTTCAAACGGTGTTTAGAGAAATACCAATATGAATATCTTGAAGTGTTCAAGAATATCATAGATGAAGTACAAATTTGGTAAAGTGTTAATTCTTGATGAGATCAATGAATGAAATACTTGAACCAAATGTTTGAGATCCTTATGAGTGATTATGATAGTGTATCATAGTAAACTCATGATTGAGGCATGGTGATGTCTAAATAAAAAAGGAGTCAACTCTAAGGAGTTAGAGGATGATTATCCAATAACTAAATTCTTCTTAAATAAAGAATACCCCATACTAATATAGGACATTAAGAATCATAAAGGGTTGTAAGTTCTTATATCCTTGACAGATGCATCTCGATTATCTATGTGATGAGTTGATCATATGATGAGTCAACTATCTAGATGAATATGAGGAATCAAATTTTGAGTTATGGTTCATGACCATTACATCCTAAATGACTTCCATGTGAACCATAAGGTATGACCTTAATGGTAGCACTCATTGGGATGAAATCCATAAGTGTGAATGACTCTTAAGCATTAAGACACATGGATAACATCTTGATAAGGATGATGCTTGTTGATTGCAACTTAATGACTAAGAGATTTGGCATACGGATACCAAAACCACATTCCTATAAGGAATAAAGCAAGGATGTGTACGTGACACAACCTATAAGTTTTATGAATCCATTAATACAAATGAATTCTATAAGTTACAATGGACTAATAGATGTGATTGATTGAGTACAAGCAACTCAAAACTTTGATCTTTATTTTGATAATATAGTCAAAAGGTTTGACTGATATGTCAAAGAAAAAGAGGGATCTGTGATTTAGTGGGTGCGTATTCACATTCCACATGTTGATGTGAAATGGAAATGTTCTAGAATGGAAATCCAAAGTGGAAATTATCTTTAAGGAAGATAGAGAAATATCCTATGTGATAGGAATAGAGATCTATAGAGATAGTTCTCGAAAAAGCTCTTGACCTTAAAGAGAAAGCATACATTGGGAATCTATATTGAAGGGTTCAGTATGCACATATTCAGTGGGAGAGAACTAGTCCATGTTACATGAAGTTAGTATCTCGAGGCCAAGTGTCCAATTCTTATGAAGAATGGGAACACTAAGAATAGATATGGATCTATCATGTATGTAATCATCCCATTATCTTGCATGTATGGACATGGAAAGAATAAAATGCATTCATCATCTTGTATGTAGGACATGACAATATGATGTGCTCATCCTGATAACTCATATGTGGGACATGACGAGTGGATGTCTGTCTAGTTCCAGTATGGGTTATTGGAATACCATAAGAACTTGATAAGTACTTGAGAAGTACTAGTTCTATGGAAATAAGGAATGGTTCACTGTAAAGAGTTACACTGATGTGAACTTCCAAAAAGGACAGAAAATTAATTGCAAAATATATATATGGGATATATAAAAGTGAATGTTTGTTGATAAATGGAAACGTTCCATTCAAGATGTTTTAAAAGAAAAAGCCAAGTATCCGTGTGTTAAGAACAGCAGTGGATACTATATGGATCTAGAAGTTCATAAGATGAACTTATAGATATTCCGATCTTTGATGACAAGTAAGGAGCACTTGGTCATGCATTGTGGCTAAAGGTTAGCAAAGGAATACTGGATCACATATTACGGCAACTCCATCTCATACGTGTGACGTACAATGAAGAGAAAAGAGACATGCAGTTAATACCGACTTTGGCAAGGTGTTACCATAACTCACTATGTTAGCACTACAGCACAATAACATGTGGGACATGTTTGAAGATCACTAAGAATATGATTCAAGGGTGATTGGCTCGCAGTGCAAGTGGGAGTCTGTTGGTATGTATGCCCTGAGAGCCAATCATGGGATGATTGGTGGGATACATTAAGATTGATTTGATAAATATCAAAGGCAAGCATCCAATTCTTTCTGGTTTAGTCATATGAGATAATGATAGAATAGATTGAATGTCTAGAGAATGACAGTACTCAATGATGTATGCTTTCAGGTTAAGGATTTGAACGATGAGATCATATGGATGCTAAGAGTTTGTACATTCTTATTATGTCCCTAGTCGAATGTCATTGTGGAAGGTAGATAGATAGCAATGACATACAAGACTAGATTGTAGTGTTGGTTGATGATAGAATCTCATTAGTCATGATATGGAGATATCAAACCAAACACATATGTACTTCTTAGAGAACAAGTGTACCGGATAGACCAACTGTGAGTTTGACACATGGAACCAAGACATGGTAGTCACAGTCAGTTCTCACAGTGATGGTGGTGAGTGTGATTCTTTGACCTGAAATCACTACACTCAACACATGTCGTTGGGCACACTTTGACATCATCAAACGCAGTCCTAAAACATGGGTTGTTATAAATGTGATGATTGGGTGGCTTTGACACATGGGGCTTTTGAGGGGTGAGTGATAGATATGGGATTTGTCCCTCCTGAGGGAGTTTGATATCCATGACCACTTGATGAGTAGGATTGAGATAGTCATGCATGCATGTGTGAATCAGTATGTGATATTGATGTCATAAATATCTCCTCCAATCTACTCTAAGATCAAGAAAGTGAATGAACATTGACAGGATGATTGTTACATGCCTTGAGTTCATTCGGGATATCAGTGACAAAGGAATTATACATTCACTGTAACACCATTCACAGATTGTAGGACTGAAAGTTGTTCTCCAACTTTTCTTTTCACTTGGGTAGCACTGATGTGCGACTAGGCACTACTCTTTGCTTGTAAAGTCATAAGTGTTATGGACTTTCACTGCCAATGTGAAATGGACCTGCATGGTCACACACATAGGATTTAACCTTGAACTGGAGTTTATCTACAAATGATGTTTAGATTGATTACTAAACGAGTTTAGTAGTTCAATTAAATACTCAATCAATAGCTCAATATCATAGTGTCCAAGGTGTTGGACTGATTGATTAGAGTATCAGACTGATTGAAACTGCGATTGACTGATTTGCACAGTTTGCTTCCCCAACCGATCGACTCATGGGATGAACCGATCGGCTCAGGTTGGTGAACTGATCGGCTCAACTGGTGAGACGATCGGCTCATAAGTCATGAAACGATCGGCTCAGTTGTTGAACCGGTCAATTCATGTGACCAACCGAGATCATTTGGAAAGTCAGAAGACTATTTTGCAAATACAATTTGTTTCACTTGTATAAATTTGATTTGGACAAGGATTAATATTTGATTAATCGGAAACAAATATGAAAGTCAATTTGAGTTGGATCAGGACCACGAACTGATCGGCTCAGAGCTCCAGTCGATCAGCTCAGAGCCCCAGACGATCGGCTCAAGTCCTAAATGATCGGCTTAGGGCCCGAAATGATCGTTTCAGGGTATGAACCAATTGGTTCAGCTGGCGCAAGTTGATTGTTTTGTAGAAAATCTCGAACCCTTCTACTCCTATTTAATCTCGCATTGCCCGGGATAGAGAACCCTGTCCCATGACCCTCCTATATATATAGTGGTATTGGGGGCTTCTCAGGAACAACAACTCAGAACACCAGTTGCTCTGCAAAGTTGTCACTCTCTCTGATTTTAGTAACTGAGAGAGTGCCCGAACAAGTGCTACCCGATAAGGGAGCCACAACAAGGGAAAGACAACTGTAGAAAAGCAACTGGTTGCAGGAGAGTGTGTTGGTGACTAGTATGTCGATAGGAGGGTACGACTCCTTCTGATTCCTAGTGGGACAAGGAGATCAGAGTTCTAGGTGGTCCGTGTGGACTACTTCAAAAGGCGGGAGACTTCTGCCGCTCGTAGGATAACTGTCAATCTTGACAGTCCCAGTGAGACCAGGTGCTGCACAGACACTGTCCAAGACCAGAGGTGAAGACCACGCAAGCCACGGGGTAACGTCACTGAGCAAGCCTCGGGACAAGGTATGCCTCTACAAACCATCCTTCCTATTGTATAGACGTTGAAATGATTCCTTTATTCTGGGTTTGGGAGAAGAAAATTTTGTTTCCGATACCTTCTTTGTCTCCCCTAAAACCCAACATGGTTCAGATGAGGGCTTTTGTAATGATGTTCCTATGGTGGCTTGGGCCTGGCTTGCTTCATCTTCATACTCCTCCCCTTCAACTTCCTTCTCGGGGTTAATGGGCCTTTATTAAGATTGGGGTCGGGTATAGAGGATTTCAGTTTCTTCCATCATCCTATCTTTGCTATCATGGGTCTTCTTATCAATAACCCTTTGTGTGTTTTCATAGTAGTCTCTGGGTTCTCAGAGGGGTTTTACATATGTTCTACTACCTTATCGCTTTAGATTCAGGAGAGTTCTCACTTGTTGTGCTCATATTGGCCTCAGTGTCTTCAATGTTGATAACTTCCTAAATAACCTCATCTACAATCCAGTTTCACAGCAATGTGCTCTTCCTTATTACCTAAAATATTAGATGTTTCTCTATCAATCTCTTTTAGGACTTCTCTCTTTTCATCAACTAAGGTGACTTTCTACTTTTTCCAAGTATTCATAGCCTTTTTTGGATGATGTTTTTATGTTGATGTGTTGGCGTTCCTTCTATGGTACCCCTTCTTCTTTTTTTCAAGTCCTCTTCATTTATATCATCCAGGTTCAAACCTATTGTATGCACATATTTCCTCTTCTTCAAGTGTATCCTTCGGTTGTACACGATTCATGTGCACTGAGACTTTATGTCTTTGTGTTTTCCATTTATTCACGCTACCATTGTCCTAATAAGGTACTTGATTCTCACTTTCCTTTCATGTGGATTTGTTGTCATTAGAGTTTGGGGTGTAGGAAGGACATTGATTTATTCCATATCCTCGAAATCCAAGCCAAAATTTTATAATCCTCTTACTTGCCTTAAAGATGTATTATAAAATTTTGGCTTAATTTTGAGGATGAAATTTCTTTGTAGGTGTGTAGGATGTGATAGAATGAACCTTTAGAGCCTTCAAATGTTTGAGAACTAGGGTTAGACAGGTGGTATAAGAGCATGAACAATAACAAAGCCTGACATTTTCTCACTAAGAAACTCAAAATTAAAGAACCTTGAACTTAATAATATTTAGGGTTAGATTAGTCATCTTATAGAGATTGGATCTGACCTAGCCTCTAGGTTACCACCTAAATGTCTGAGAACTAGGTTTAGACTAGTGCTTTTTGTATAGAAAGTCCTAAAATGTCTCTCTTTCCTTATAATGTGATGGTATGGAATGTTGCATTATTGGGAAATGATGTGCATCAAGGGAAGAGAAATCCTAGACATATGGTGTTCATTTTATGGAGTAGATACACTAGTCTACACCATGTTCTCACCCTTTTCACTCGTTTTCATTGCACTTTACTCTCTACTATGTGTGGGACACTTGTTTTCTGGATTTGGTTTTTGATTCCAATCGGTTTGAACCTTGATAGTTTTCTCTGACGCTTGTTTTATCAGAGAAAACTATATCATACATAGAACTTAATATATATTTTATTATATATGTAAGTATTACAAAAATGTGTCCCCACACATGTACAAGTATGAGGTGGTCATGTAACCTAAGTGAAAGTGAATGACATCAGTCTAGAATGGAGAATAGTTCTAGATTATATGTCTAGAGCCTTGTTAGAATATATGATAGATGGAATAGATGAAATAAGTTTTGATGATATGATGTAAGTCTTATATAGATGATATAAGATGGTTTATGATGGACAATGTCTGTCTTTAAGGATGTGAGTTCAATTTTGTGTTTTTGAGAAAAGATTGATGATGCAAGTATGTTGGATGTATGAGATCATATGAGCTAAGCTATGACCAACATGTGAGTCAACATGAGCCTCAATCTCTTTTATGAAGGAAGACCTCTAGTATTAGGACCAGTTTGAGGTTTAACTCAAGAGAGAGTGAGACCCGTTGGGACAAGGTTAGAGAACCTAAACTTCAAGATATGAGAATTTTGAGAATACATGTTATAATATGTCCTAAACTAGACTACTCCTGAGTGAATGAGTTGACTCACTTTATAAATGATTCCTATAGATAACTTGTTGAACCCTAGATGTCCTTCGGAGGACCAAATCCTAGAGACAGAGAGAGGGTGGTTATATATGAATATGTGAACATTAATATGAGTACCTACCATCTGGTGAGGGAGAGAAAGCCCCAAGACCCCGGTGGAGGTGACTATGTTTTAGTTTCTGTGGAGCCTCATGCTCAGGTTGGTGGTTCCCCATGTAGGACTCTAGTGGTGTATATATAAGAGAGTTATGGGTAATCATGTCTCATGGGTAGAAAACCTATGAAGAGAATTCCACATCATGTTTTGGTTTGTTCTTATGTGGCTAAAGTTGGTGAAGTTGATCACTAGTTCCAATGAGGTAATCTAAGAACCCTAGGGTAAGAGAGGAAAGATAAACTATATGCTTTTTCTTATATTTGTTTAATGCTACCAAGTATTATTTTTATCTTATTACCAAGCTTAGTAATTAGAGTTATATAAAAAGACACTTAGGCGTACTCAGTACAATATTCTTGAATATTGTGCTAATGTGTACCACATGTAATCTTTTGTTTGGGTTGTGGACATATGCTTTTGAAGGACCAGGATAGTTGAGAGTTGTGTGGTAACCTGATGTACATGTAGACTTATTGTATTAAGATCTTATTGTTTAGAGGTAGCGCATGTATATGTAATAGTTTGTTGTTCAATATGTAATATCAAATGTTGTAACAATTCATATTGTAATTATATGTTGAATGGTGAACATGTGTTGTATGGTTTTATTATTGTTCATGTGCATGTGATACTATTATTTCCTTCTAACTCCCTTGATTTTCTTCTTCTTAGCCTAGTGTGTGGTGTTTAAGTTTGGATTCTCAATGAGGTGATGTTTCAATTTGGACGTCACACATTAGATTAAGTTTTAGAAAATTCAGGGATGTCACAAAGTAAGTATTCTATATTGATGATCCTACAAATGAAAAATGGTTTGTCATTTTCATGGGAAAAGGAATTTCACTACATATCATATAGAAGAAAAAGAGTACAATGACATGTATAATGACTCTAGTCCATTCTTAGTTGGCTTGTGAAGTGTAAATGTTAAAGCTAATACTGATGAACATATATGTGGAGATCACATAGAAGGAATATTGATTTATCAAGGATCCAACCAATACTAGAGACATTTGTTTTACTTGTATATCCTAGATGTACATTTTACATTCTTTATTATAGTTATATATATTTCATATGTTGCATGTCCATTTTGCATTCTTTCACTTATATTTCATTCTTTGACTATTATTATTATGACCTTTTGTAGATGGCATCTAATCGTGAGGATGAGCATCATCCAATAGAAAACCATGAACATGTGTGCCATGAGGGTGAATCTTGTGTAAGTTGTATTGTTTTATTACATAGATGTACATTTACATTTTCTATCACAGTTATATAAGTTACATCTTTATCACTTATATGTTCTTTTTGACAATTTTAGGATGATCAACCCGATGATGTGCACCCTAAGGATCTTGATGGGTCTGCTAAGGAGAAGCATGATCTTGAACGTAAAAGAGGCACCACCTTAGTGAATAATCTAGTAGTGTTAAAGGGAAAAGGTTTGAAGCTAGCCATTGACTTTGATGAAATGAGAAATCCTATCGGGAATAAGCATAGTTCTTTTAGGAAATATATAGGGGTTACTGTTTGTAGCAAAGCGGAGATAAAAATAGAATCTTGGAATAAAGTTGATCTTGTCATTAAAGACATCATATGGAATGAAATAGCTATGAGATATTCTATTTTTTAAAGATATTCACAATTCTATTTTTAAAAATATGTCATTAGTTATATGAACTTTTGAAGAGCATATATGACCTTGATGAACAACTGCATCCTAAAATGTGATGTAACACTGAGGGAGGATATTGAGGAATTGTAGGACAAATATGACAAGAGAACGCATAATGAGAAACAAGAAGAAGAAGCATGTCACTAATCAATGGACCTATCTTGTTAATAATGTGTGGGAAGTGTTTGTTTCTTTAAGACATATTGATGAACTCAAGGTATTAAGACTCCTTAAAAAAATATTCTTATGATTAAGAAAATAAATTCAATGTATTACGTATTAGCATATGTCTTGTATTCATTAGGATAGTACAAAGAATGTGCATGTCCACAAGTTGGGTCTATGTGGCTATGCCTAGTGTCACCAACAAAGACAACAAGCATCTTTTACTAAGTGGCATGCTCCTAGGTCTACTGAGTGTTCTACTAATCTTGCACCTCTACCTTGCAACAAGGAGTGGATAGCTATGAGGAAAATCCACTTTGGATAAATACCCAACCCCACAACCACTGAGGTGGCTATAAAATTGGTAAAATTTAACTCTTAGAGTGCATGTTCATTTTTGACAATGATAGGTATGTTTTACTGATGAATTCTTATTTATGATTGTTAGCATGATCTCTATGAGCAAAGAAAAGAAGGTAAGTTCATACTAGAGGGACAAAGGGATGAATTGAAAGTTTCTCTAGGTACTTGAGAGCATCCTAGTCATGTTAGGGTCATTGGGGATGGTGTAGATATAAGATCCTTTTTGGCACATTAGATTAAAAGTGCAAATATATCAAGAAAGGTGATTGATACAAGCGGAGGTAGAGGACATGATTCCAAAGAGAATAGAAGAAGCAATGAGATAGCTTTTGTTCTCCTTAGACAGCGCCTCAACGGCACTACTCTTCATATGAGGTGGACCCTCCTCACACATAGGTGGTTCCCAATAATCCCATGGGCCCTCTAGACACACCCTGTGTAAGTTTGTTTGTGATATAATAGTCTTTGAGGTGAATTCATAATATTTGTTTTTGGGTATATATAACACTATATATAAAATTGTAGATGTTGAGGTCATTCTGCATTGCATTAGTAGAACCTATCTTCTATGTCGTTGCACTGGGAATGTTTTCCCATCTCTTCCAGGTGACACGATTCATGGTGCTCCGATATCCAACAATGTGGTTTGTGTGACTATTAGGTGTGTCTACCCGAATTGGGAATAGACACCACTACCATATGCCCACCTTGACCACAACACGATAAGAGATGTAGAAGGTGGCATGGTTTTATGGCACAAAGTTGGAGTTATCTACTAGAATGTATGATAAATTTACATTACATTTGTATATGTGATTCTTTTCTATCTGTGTATATTGTTGGAAGATGATATGATAATACATGGAGATCATAGTACCTAAGAAGTTCTCTATAGTTACTCCTCTATTTCCTCCTCAATCAACTTCTTGTATTGCAAATGAACTATTTGATTTACTAGGTCCTAAGTTTGTGGGTTTGTCACTATTAAAACATAATTAAAAAGAAGGGTCAACTATTATGGTCTGTAACCAGGAGGATGTTTTATGTCAAGATCATTATGATTGGTTGAATACAACCATGATAGTACTTTGAATATGGTGAGATCTAATGGCAAAATACGTTTTTCTATATATGTGAAAATATGTGTTGAATTATTTTCTTATTTAATAATCCATACATATATGTTTTACAGCTACTTATACATAATGTGTGGACGTTTCACATTAACGAATGTGTCATTTCTAGTTCCATCATTGATTATCTTTGTAGATAGAGACCAAAAATATGTTAGAGCTTATTAGTCTACCACATATAAATATTTTGGTATTGCAAGAAAGAGCGTGATTATAATTCCTTTCAATATTAAGTAAGTTTCAGACACTTTGCTGATAATTATGACTTATGAATTACATTTCATTTTCGAACTTGAGTTATCTTTTTTGTCTTATTTTCACTCAGTAATAAGCATTGCAGTTGTTGGTAATTTTCCTTGAAACATATATGTGTACTATATAGATCCTTTAGGTAGAAAACTAGGAGTGGGGGGACATGCTAAAAGTGGCATTTGTAGCATAAGTAAAAAAAATTCCATCAATATATATTAATATATGCATCATTACATGACTATTTACTAATTCAATTAAATGCATAACTTTAACTTATAGAGGTAAAAAAGTATTCAAATAGTCCATAGGAAAAGGCAGATAAAAAGAAACTATTAACTTGTAAGAATGCTCAGGTAGTTTCCTGACTCAAATGCATGTATATGCCAACTACGCTTACTTTTATTTATTAGCATTATACATAACTGTGAATTTATAGTGGTCTATAAAGATTATAATTGGGTATACGGATACTATGTGATATAGAATATAGACATGAATGTCAATCAGGAGTCTCAAGACATCCATTGTTACAAAAGGTAATCTATATAGTTGTAATCATCATAAGTAAATAGTCTCATTTGATAATATATAAAATAAAAATCAAATCAAACTCTTGAATTATGTCATTATCTTTGTAGTTGTTTGACACGACAAAGCCCTATATAAAAGAACAAATGGATGAGATCCGAGAAGAATGGGCACAATCCTTCATTAAAGATAGTAGTTTTGCATTCGATTAGGATAAAATATGATTTTTCTAAACTTTGATGTAATTATCCTTATATATGTGATGGTTATGACCTTTTGCAACATTAAATTTTGATGTAAGTGAATTGTTGTTGTATATATGAATGATGTGTGTGTATATCCATATGTGTGTAAAAGAATGTGAAATGGAATCAATACAATGAAAATTTCATTTTTACATGTGATGCAAATAAAATTGGAGAATAGAATCGCATGTGTGTTTTCTTAATTGTCTATGTGCATGGGAATGGAATCAAGTGTTGATGAGAATGGAAGTCCGTATGTGTGAATGAATTGTGTGGATATGGATTGTTGTATGTGTTTTTATTGTAGGTTTAGTAGGTATGTTGGCCTATTGTTAAGCTAAACACTGGATAGAACCTACTATTCTAATGAACTACAGGTTCTGAATCCTATTGAACAACTTGAGAACATGTCTGCAAACCTTCTATATAAAAAAAACATACATGAGACATCAATGCTATAAAAAAACTAACATTTTAGAGCTATTTTGTCGGTCATCCATCAAAATCGATGACATAACTATCCTTATTAGATAAAATTTTAAATGATAAGGAAGTATAAAGTTGGTTATTTTAGACAAACTGATGACAATGATTCACTCTGTGTCATCAATATTTTTTGCACCCAATTGACGACACGGATTCATGTCGTCGGTTTCTATCTATTAAACCGACAGCTATAATTCTAGAACAATCTTATAATTGTTTTTGATATAGCTATGTGTCGTCAGTTTCTGTTTCATAGCAACCGGCATTGGCTTTGTGTCGAAGGTTTTAGCTTACCCTATGAACCGAAGTAGAAGGTCCTTAGTTGTAAAGTCACCCACTAAGGTTTAGGTGCAAAACCAACATTGTGGGTCAAATTTAATTGGTGTTATAGATGGTATATGTACTAGTGTGAGTGAAATCAATATGCAAAAGACCAAAATAGCCATGTCTTATTGTCATAATTATATCTTATTAGTAACAGTGTTAATTCAAAATAAAATCAGTGAGAAGATGAGAATACACATGCTACAAAAAAGACGTCAAAAAGAATCAGGGTCAAAGTTATGAAAATGTGCATGAGAGGTTGTCTTCTTTACAACCCAATGCCATTGTTGTTGCCATTCTTGTAGTAGATCAGGAGCAGGATTGGGGAATTCCAATTCATGCGAGAAGTTTTGACTCCAATGAGATGAAAATGAAGGATAGCAATCGAGGTTTCTTGTCCCTAAGGAAATTGCTCCACACCACAAGTAATTAGGGACAATAATCTCTAGAGGTCCGTACCGAAGAGAAGCTCAACAGCAGTAAAAAGGTGGCATGAGATGCAATTAACACCACAAGGTGATTGTGTGTGATGGGGTGGAACTAGGGATAGGGTTAGGTTTTATAGGGTTTTGAGTTATGGATTCTTGGTTCAAATTTCTAAGGAGATTTTGGGGGAATTGGGAAAATGACAATAATAGGAAACCAGGGCATGAATATATATCCATCTTGTGTGGATTTGATCAAGAAAACTATTGTGAGTTGTTTTGAGAGATCTTGTCAAAAGGATATAGAGAAAAAGTGAAATACCAGACCCCCTTTCAAGCTGAAATACTATTTAGATATGTATGTATCCTACTCAAGGTAGGAAACAACATGTGTGCTACCTAATCCAAATAGGATTGTCAGGGTGGTCTGCGTGATAAAGAATGTGTCTGATGATTAAGCACTTCAAACATTGGTCTTTTGATGCATTTAATGCATAGATCTTTTCTTGTCCAAGTGGGTGTATTCATTATCCAAATGAGCTTGGCATTGGTAGGCTAGATAATTGGGGGGTGAGGAATATGATTTTTCCATTGTTTGTAGATTTTGAAAGCTTTACACCTATCAAAACATAACTTTATGCTTAATTAATCTTTTAAGATATTTATTTTTCCTTTCTCATTTAATATTTCATTTATAACTATTCCTTTCCCATACCAATTCATAGGATAAATTTAGAAAAGTAATTTTAAACATAAACCCATCAATGTGGCGTATTACATATTTAGACCCAAATTAGGATATTATTACAATTTCTTGTATTAAGGTCTCAAATAACTGATTTATTGGTTAAAAATCTACAATTAGGGATTCTCGGTGTTATAATACAATATATGTTAGGAAAGGATTTCAAATTAAAGAATCATAAGCTGAAGAGGTAAGTTGAATATGTACCTAAGGTTGAGTATGGTATAGCCTCCATGTAATGCACTACTTGATAGTTGAGGGAATTTGTCATGGGTACTCAATTGATCAACTTGAAATTTGATGTCATTATAATGGGTCCACTGATGAATGCATATCTATACCACTTTTATTACATATTTTAGTTTATATTCATCAAGATTTCTTTTCTTGTTCCCATTTTTAGCTTTAGTTTAGATTGTTTTATTTGCAAATTTAGATTTTTTATGGAAATTCTCACTCTATCATGGGTAAATACACTCATTATGTCCAAGGGAGTCATCATGATGCATTTCATGTCTCAATACCCCATTTTTGAAAGAGATTGAAGGCTCGAAGGCACATTCATCCTTGATCCAGAAGGTCACTCAATCGACTAGTCTTACTAGTCAACTGTAACATCCTGATCTCTAGCCCAAATTAAAACTCCTTATTAGAGCTATTCATAAAAACAAGCTTCTTTGAGGATTTTTTTGTAAAATCAATGTTAATATTAAAATAATTCATTTTGATTAATTTAAAAGCTTTTATATATTGAAAATATAATTGCGATACTTTTTGCCAATTTTGAAAAATATCATTTTGGTGGGTAAGCACACAAGCAGGTAGCTGGGTGGCATGCAAGTTGCTTATGGAGGCAAACATATAATTGGATAGCAAGTAGATAGCTTGAGAAAACACACTACTTGGTAAAGCAAGAAGCTTAGTGTCATGCTCCTCTTTCAAACACCTAGCACATCTAAATGTTTGACACATATCCTACCATGTGTCAGCTAATCCTTGATAGATATCTTAAGATGACACATATGCATCCATGTGTCATATAGCCAGGAATTTATCTCTTATAAGATGACACATACACATCCATGTGTCACTTGACTACAAATCGTCTCTCTTTTGATGACACACATATACCCATGTGTCATCCACACACTTTTTTCAATTAGGACCATGCTACCCTCCACCAATCCTATAAAAGGAGCCCTCATTCACCCCACCATTATCACAAGTTCTCTCCTCTTCATCCCAAAGTAAAGGTGAACGTCCCTTATCCCTCCTTTCTTATTTCCTTTACCATAAACCTCCAATCTCTGTATAGATTAGCAAACCACTCTCTCTTTCTTTATGTTAGTGAATAGAACCACTTCCCAACAAACCCTATGTATATATAAACCTACTATCTCCCTCCTCCATTGTAGTAAGATAATCAAAATACTATATCTTCCACATATATCATGATGCTTTAATCCATCTCTCTTCTACTCTAGTGAGAGAAACCCTAGAAGTTGTTCTAGTTGGGGATGAGGATCGAGGTGATGGAAAATTTGACGTAATGTTGTTGAAAACATATCAAGACTAGATATATTTAAAGATGTTATGGTCTTCTTGTGGAACTATGAATCAAGTACATCTAAAGGTATGGTTCCCACATTTTATCATCCAAAAAGTACAGTTTATTATTATTTAATATGATATTAAATTCCTATTGTAATCTATTATATCAACATCAATAAAAGGTATGGTATAGAATGGTTTGGTATTGTATGTAGTAAGACTATAGTATACTTCATATACTTTCCTAAAGAATGAATAAGTGATCAACTATACACAACCTCTTTATTAATAAGCTAGGTATGACTTTTATATATTTGTCCATATAATCCTTTAAAATTGAGTTTAAAGGCTTTAGATGATAATAAAGCATTTATTTATATTCTAGTCCTATTTTCTTTTGATTCCCTTTTCCTTTATTTCTCTCTATTAATTGTGTCATGTGATATTGTTGGAAAGTGGAATTCTATCAGACACTTCTAAGGTGACTAGGAGCATGTTTCACCGATGTTTGTAGCCAGTAAAGAGGAAAGGTTATTTAATTGGTTCCGTGTTTGCACGGGGGGAATCCATAACCTCTTGCACGCTCCTGGCCATAGACTTGTCTGATTCAAAACAACAATCCCACATGTTTACATTTTAGGTTTCATAGTGAAATAATAATCAATGATTCATTTACTTGACTACCTTTTGATCTCTCCAACTCTGAATATCCATCAAATAGTTGTATATCATTGATGATGTCCTTTTGATTCTAAAATCCATATTGGGAGATGTGTTGGTAACAGAGTCGGCATGTCTTGGCCGAGGATTGATACATTTGGTATTCGGATCTAAGTCCTTTGGAGTCGGGGATGGATGAGTATAATGCTCTACCATACTCAGGCCCACACTTGGGTTGGTCATGTAGAGTCAGGCATGATCAAGTTAGTAATGGGGAATAATATCCTGTAAAGATTAAGCATGCTAACTAATGATTATTCAAGTGGCATTTTGTGCAAGGAGCACCCTCTTCTGGTCTTGGAAAGGCGACCAGTGGCTGCATGTGGTAATCTGATTCATTGAATAGAGCATGCAGTGTGCAAGAGTGGATGGGGGTGTGCCAAGGTACTTACAGGTGTTTTGGTGACCCTAATGGACTAAAGTCTTGGCTAAGCAAGTTTTTGTGGTTGCAGGGCAGTTTCCCAAGGTGAATGGACACCTTCTCTGAGAGTTGTAGTTAAACTCATTTATGGAATAAGGTATCCCTTTTTTATCATTATACCAATAATCCTAATTATGCTGCACCGTATTGGTCTAACATTTTGATAGAGTTTTCATTTGATAAATGATTTATAAATATGCATACATACACATTCCTTATGCTTTATGCTAGATGGTCAATAATTATGTTTTAGACTTTTGTTACTTCAGTTATCTGAGTAGTACATTAAGAATACAATTATATTAATAGTGTCTTCTTTCTTGTCTCTATTTTTCCATACTTAGACATTTGTCTAACCCATACTCTCCCACTTGGGTTGAGACATATTCTTCCATGTTGGAGATATATTATTTATAGGACCTTTCCTTGTGGAAGACTCATCTTGAAAAGATCCTGAAGGGAGTCAAGAATCAAAGGCGAATCAAGCTTAATTTTAAACTCATGTATCATTTTTTATATATTGATATAGGAGATAGTGTAAAAATACTTTTTGTAAGGGTGTAATATTTTGAAATAAAATATTGCTTATCTCACTCTTGTGCTTTGATTCCTGGTGCCATATTAACGACTCAGATTCAGCTACTTGATTTTCGAAGGAAGAAAATCAGGTGGTTGAATCGGGGACGTTACATCAACTGGTTGGCCGAGTCATTGGAGGAGTCCCTCAAGCTGCAAATGGGTCAATCGACTCACCTACTAAACCGATTGATGGGTACATGATAAATTGTCACGGATTTTATTAATCTCCTTATGACCCACAAATTGATCAACTGGATACCTCAGTCACTCAAGACAGCTTTAGTACATCTAGTCGACCAACTAGCCTTGCTGGTTGATGGACTGAGAAATCTCCAAAGAGATCCGTTAGTAGCAAATTGGTTGGTTATCTATTCCATATGGTCGACCAATAGCTCAACAAAAGCAAACATTAAGACCCTAACTGCTTGACTTATGCGACGAGTCAATCGACTAGGAATCTAGTCGTGTAGCACCTAAAAGCCAGCCGATTGATCCAATATCACCTATTGATCGACCAACGTGGACCAAACCATGATGTAAGGGAACCGTCGACCAATCCAAACTTAGATTCGATGGGACCAAAGGTTCCCCTATATAACAAAGTTATACCTAATGATAAAGGGGGTGATTATTCTTTGTTCTAATCCTTTTTTTAGAACAATGAGTGAAGGAAGAGAGGAACATCATCTTCTTCATGGATATTTCTAGATATTCCATTGTAGAAGCAAGTACCTATTGTCAGATATCATTGTCCTTATTTCTCTCTATCTTCTATGACATGATTCTCTTCTCTTCTCCTTGTATTTATGCTATTACCAAGAACACAACTTAGTTATCTATTCACTAGGGCAAGGGGAGTGGCCCCATCACCCATATTTCTCTCTTCTTGTTATTAAACTTTTCTCTTTAGAGATACTTAAATTGATTCCCAGTCATGTATTGCTAGTCATTTGATTTGATCAATCAATCTGGATTTTAATATAATCTTAGACGTAGAGATCATGAAATCTAGGATTTTATTACCGTTTGGATATGTTGAACCCCAAATGAGATCATGTAACATATTCTCTAGGACAATTAGTTAACGATCCATGGGTAATGAGGCTTTGATCCCATGGGAAAACAAATCCCTATGCAATTCATATCTTGAAAGGGTATGAATTCACATGGTCCTAATCTAAAAGCCATAATTGAGCAATTTGTAATGAGTAGTTTGGTTATGTAGGTGGTGTCAGTGAAAACCTTATTCCCTAGTGTATTTTAATATTGATTCACTCATCTTTTCATTCTTTCCATTGCAATTAGTTTAATCCACAAATCAACCAACCATGTTCTAAATATTGGCCTTATTCTTTTGGATCAATAATGATTTATTAAAATGATTGTCTTTTGGGTTCTATCCTATAATCTATATTGCAATATAAATAGGATAAACTTGGGGTGAATCACCTTGCGATAATTTTTTGTGTGGTAATATCACACATCAACTTTTGGTGCCATTGTCAAGGTCAATGAAATAGTTTTGAACCATACTCGTATTGATTCGGATTTTGTTTACAATTGATGTTCACTCATATCTACTTGAATTGTCTTGCTCTATTTAATCATGTTAATTCTCTTTTCATGTACTAGACCATTTCATGCATTGCTTCACAACCTTCGACCCCACACATCTTGAACTCAATTTTGAGATTGACATGACCCTCCATCGCCTGAATTAAGCAAATAGGAATAGAATGGATGAGGAGGAAATCTCTTGTTGGGTGAGCATGGCTCTTGCATCCTAGTCTCTCAAGTGAGAAACTAGAGTCGCTACTATATAGGATATTAGGGCTAGAGAGGCCGCTATTCTTGGGGCCGAATGACAAAAGTATCTTAGGGATCACTCTAACCCTAAATCTACAAATCAACATCATGTTGTAGTTCCTCACGCAATGACAACCCATTGTTTGAGATATACTCGCAGTGGGTCACCATGATGCAAAGCAATGCTTTCTCTAGTAATAAAGGTGATGATTGTCAAGACCACTTGTAGTGATTTGTGGATCTTTGTACATTGGACAAGCAACCCAGAGTGTCTGAAGATGCTCTAAAACCCCAATTTGTCAAGTTTTCTCTTACGGACAAGGCAAGGAGTTGGTACAATGCCATGGAGTGTAATATTATAATGACTTAGGAAGTTCTTCAAACCATGTTTCTAGAGAAATGCTACCTTTTATCTCTTACTAATCAGCTCCCAGTCCAAATCACTCAGTTCTCTATGGTCCCAGTCGAGACCCTTGGTAAAGCTTGGGAATAGTTCAAGGAGCTCCTTCATCGATGCCCACATCATGGCATCCTGCAAGTTCAATTGGTAGGGACTTTGTACATGGGGTGTTGATGATGACACCAAGAAGTTCCTAGATTCCCATCTAGAAGAAATTTATGTTCCAAAAATTTGATAGTACTTGGGAAGTAGTGAGAAGAGGTTCCACAAATCAACCACACTCAAGTAGAGGCCACAATGGTGTTCTCAAAGTGGCTAAGGAAAAAGACAACTTTGAACTCAGAATTATAGCCAAGTCCTTGAAGAAATTGGCTTTAAAGAAGGATAGTCTAGAATCTTCTTTCAATGTCTATGAAAGAAGATGGTGTCTAAAGCAGATGAAGCAACAACTTACATCTACCAAAAAATTGAAGCATGAAAAGGGAATGATTCTTATAATCTTAGTTGCCAACTTATTTTTGACATAATGGTGAATAAGCATAACTCCAGGGTGGAAAAGACCAAGTGGAGGATCTAAATTCTATTCACAACACTCAATGCCAAGGCTATTATAACACTAACCAGATCAAGAATGATCTAGGGTTCCAATATGGCAATCTGATGGGCGTTGAAAATGCTTCACAATTTATCGGAGGAAAAGTGAACAAACAAATTTGGGACAATCCTGGGCTCCAGAACGACCCTCAAAATTCTAGGAACCAAGGGAGCTACCAAAGAAACTTCTAAAACCATGGCTATAATCAAGGGCAATAGTTTTAGAATCTAAACCAAGTGCCACAGAAGCAACAAGCAAGTTTTCCTTATTTTGATGAAGACACCTTTTATGCTATAGGGAATATCCTCCAATCACAATAATCTATGAATGTTGGTTAGAAAATGATGATTTCAAGCCACAAGCCTTCTCAGAATTATACTAATTTTGATTTATCTCAGCTTTTGGCACATTTGTGACCTTGTAGGTACTTTTCCTGACAAGACATAAGATAAACCAAAACACATAGAACATCTTAAATATGCGACGACTCATTTAGCTTCATATTTTAGAGAAAATGTCCCTTATCCATGTGATAGCTAGCCAGTATGGTAAAGATCATGTTATCACTACTCATAACACAGGAACAACTCAGCTAGAAAGTTCCACACATACCTCACCTTGAGCAGATGTCCTTGTATATAAGTTGCATGTGGCATTCTAAAATTGTTTAAATTAGACCGATTGGATGCTAGGTTCAAAAAATTGAAGGAAACCATAAAGAAGTTATATGTCAATGTCCCATTACAATATGTTATGGTAGATGACGCATTGGTTTAAATTCTTCAAACTCTTGCTTAATTGAAAATTTTAACTAAAGAATATACAATAGTAAAGTTGGCAAGGAAGTCTTCAGATATCATTCATAATAAGATGGCTCACAAGCGCAAGGATCCAAACTCCTTTGGGATTTATTGTTTTATAAGCAACTCTACCCTCCAAGAAGGTCTAGATTATCTCAAATATAGAGCTATCCATCATACCTCTTAGCTTGTGTAAAAGACGCGGCCTCACAGACGCACTACTTACTAGAATGATTATCGAGCTCACCAATTCCTCAATGACCAAGTCAGTCTGTATCATAGAGGATATCCTAGTTAAGGAGGAGGAATTTTACATCTGGTGTGCATTCGTAGTGATTGGTATCAACAAGGATCACCAATACCTCCTCATATTTATTAGGGCATTCCTCACCACTTCTAAAGCATTGCTTGATGTTGATGTAGAGATTTTGACTCTACGTACGAGGAAACCATCATTCAATTTCCAAGCACTTGTCACCCAAAGAGGAACAATGACGAAGAAAAGAAGTCTATTTCCTCTAATACATTAATTAATTGACTCAAATGTGACAACCACTCTCTTCAACAAAACCCCCACGACAATCAAGTTTGGAGCATATTTAGAGGATGATCATGATGCAAGGACAATTTTAGGTGTGACGCCCTACTCTCAACTCAGTAAAAGATCACCAAATGTGGAAGATTTGCCTCCTCCTCCTCATGTCACCACTCTAGTGGTTCCTTCACGAAACACTCTCAAGCCACATCATTCACATATAGTTGTCTACTTGCACGCCATAGAGGCCAAACTAATAGTAACTACACATTCCCACGTCCCTTCTCAGTGAGATCAAATTTTTGAGGACTATCATGCATCATATGAATTGGGAAAAGTCGTGTGTCAATCAAGAAGACTTAGGTGGAAACATAGATTGTGACATCTCCAGGTATGAACCCCCCAATTCATACCCTATGGATAGTGATTACCAACATGGTTGTCATGGAATGATTGTGTGTACACAAATGAACTTTGATTCCACGTCTCCACAATTTCACCCCATTGATGCTTCCAATTAGATTCCACTTGAATGGGAAATGTTACAACCTATATTTCACTTGTATTTTGATAACTAAAATGCAATTATTTTAGTGAAAGTGACTTGATTGGAAATTTGTGTGTCTTGTTTTAAAAAGAATGGTTTTATTAACAAAATTCCCTTGGATGCTTGGTTTTGTGATTGCTAGTGTTTTATTAATATAATGATGTATAAAGGGAAAAAGGATAAAAGAATATCCCACAATAAGAAAAACAAAAAAGAAATAGATGATAATTGTGTGCTTGAGAGATTTATGTGGATCTCTCTACAAAATGGTATGGATGGCCACTAGTAATTAGATTTCAGTTTCACATGGTTTCTAATAATAAGAATATCCAAAATAAAGAAAAGAAAGAGAATTCTAGAATGGGGAGGAAAGGGATGATTCATAAAGCAATAGTAATTGCTTTAATATGATAAATAAAAAGTTTTTGATATGAAAAGATATTCCAATAAAACCTCGCAATGTGAATATAGGTGGGAAAAACATTAATGAACTCCTATAATTTATTTATTGGAAAAGAAATATAAGAGAGTACTCTAGAATTTATTATTGTCTTATCAAATAAAGTGCTAAGAAATTGTGTACTTTTCCTTAATGGGTTTTAGTTGCCAAATAAAAATCCTAATGAGAATGGGGTAATCTTTTTTGTACCCTTTGGCAATAGAATAGGGAAAATAGAAAGGAATATACTTGATGAATAGTATACTTCATCAAAAAGGAAGAAAATAATAAATGAGAAAATGTTGGAGGGAACACGCAAGAAAACACTATACATATGAATGTGGTCACAAGGTAATAAAAGGAAATAATTAAGTGTTTGACTTAATGAAACAAGGGAGATGAGAAAGGGGAGGACAAGATAATATTCCTATAAATATGATTCATATATCTCTTAATCAGCCAACCTATCATGCTCCCTTTCCCTTACCTCTTTCTCTACCCTAACCCATACACCTCCCGGTTGGCAGAATCAACCCTAGACCAGACAAACTTGCTCTCTCTCTATGGTGCAACCCCTACACCCTCCTTCTTCATGCACCTGAGGTGAGGGGCTAGCTGATATTCAAGATGAGCCTAGAGACACAATGAAAACCAATACAAAGAACGATCATACCAAGAGTTGATGGTTGTGTCGAATGCCTCTCTAGCTATGGTTGTGCAAGGAGGAAGTCGCTATCAAGCTTCCAATTATGTCTGGATATGATCAAGGAGTCTATGAACCCTAGAGAGCCTCCACCATTAGTCTACATTGATGGCATGTTATGTAAGGGCTTGTAACCTCTTCTATATTCTGCAACTTGGGTTTAAAACTAGACCTTTGAAAGCTCTTTTCTCATGGTGGCGACCACCTAATCCGCTCCCATGGACCTTCCAGTTCAGGAAGGGAGGTTGGACATGTTGGAAACCTTGCTTGGATGTGGGGGTGACGAAGGGAGAAGGGTTGAGCCAGAGGTTTCCTCCTCTGTGGGTTGTCTATAATTGTTACGAGGTTGAGGGTGAAAGAGACTAAAATGAATGGGCTGCCCTCACATGTACACATAAATAGAGGGGGTAATGTGGTCTTTTAGCCAATGACTTAAGGTCACCGAGCCATTTCGCTTAATATAATGGTTCTACTTATGTGTCAAGCTATGGTTGGTTAGATTAAGTTATATTTTTTAAAATTGATAGAAAATAACTAGTAAGTCGGATAAAAACAAGTTATATATGAAAATTGATCAAAAGAATGTAAGGATTCCAAAAAAATAGTTTCAAAGCCTAAATTTTCTTAGAATTCTAAAAGTTTTTAAAATTTGTTATCTTTAATATGTTTAATGTACAAGAATCTTCATTTCTAGGTTATTATGATATTAATGTGTTCAATGGATCTTAGAAATCAAAGATTGATCTTTTTGTATAAAAAAACAACTTGGACCAAGTTTGAGATTAACAACCCATTAATTGATGAATTAGGGTTTCCTTGAGAATAAAAGTGTAGTTAATGTAAGATTAGGGTTTGTCAACCTAAAAGTCATGAAAGGTGATAATTAGGGTTTAGGAACCCAAAACCCTAGAAATTATAACTTGAGACCCAAATCAGTCTTGGTGATGAATTTGGATGGAATAATGATACGTTGGTGTATTACTTCAAATTTCATGATAATTGATCGGTTGCTTGATTGGTTATTCCTTATTGCTCTTGCTTGGACATCAAGTGCATCTGATCAAGGTATGTGGTTATGCCTATCACTAATAGCTCTAGTTTCCCGACATTTTTTGATGTTTTATCGAATTTCTTGAAATTAAATGCTTGGATGATATATATTTCCTACAATATATAAAGTCACTATTACTATCACAATATTATGCTTGTAAATTGCTCGAACCTGCATACTAACTCTAGAGGTTTGAAAATGGAAAGGAATGAAAAGTCATGATGATGACTTAAGATCATGCCCTGGATTGGGAAGGTCATATGAGGATAGGCCCCAGATTGGGAAGGTCAACATGGAACCTAACTCCAGATTGAGAGGTGGACAACGTAGGTAGTGGCTCCAGATTGAGAGGTGGCCTAAGTCCACTACATGGACAAAAACCTAAGTAAGGGCATCCTAGAGGTTGAGTAAAATGGGATGAGAAGTTGTGAAGAAAATTGTAACATCCCAGGATTTGAGGCCTCGGATATCCCAGGATTTGAGGCCTCAGATAACATGATCTTAAAAGGAATGATTGGACTACCCATATCACCAAGGTGCACCTCCTTTTCCGGGAGCCCATCACTAAAGAACTCCATAGTTAAGCGTGCTCAGTTTGGAGTAGTACTAGGATGGGTGACCAGTCGGGAAGTTGATACTGGCTTGTGCGTCAGTGTGGACAAAGTGCGCAGTTAAGGCTAGTGGTGGTTTGTGGGGCCAGTCGTCATTCCTGAAACTCTACTAGAGCCTTGGGCAGTGGGCCCGGGCATTACAAAAATGATAAATTTTGATTATGTAACAAATAATTGTTGTCTTTATGTTGTTACAAGTATATGCAAATATTTTGTTTCCCCCACATACCACTATAACTTGTTATACTGACTGACTATTTTATTTGTCAATGTTTTAGGACAATTTTCTATTCTACAAGTACAACATGGAAATTCCAGAAAAGAAGAAGGCACTAAATGAAGAGACTTAAATGTGATAATGGAGGATATAGGGGATGGAAAAATTTCATATGGTAACATTAGAAATCCATATTTTTGAAAATCATGTTATATTTTGTACAAAACACTTTTCCCAATTCTAGTGAATTTTTTTATTATTTATGATTAATTTCTAAACCTTTGATCTTGAATTAGAGTAATGGCCCTTTCCCTCTCAGTCCTCTTGAATAGGGGATGACTGCATGAGGGGTTTGTTACATTTGGTATAAGAGCTGGATTACCATGTAACCTCTAATAATTATTAAATTTTAGAAGTTGTGTAGAGCCACAAGGGAGTTATTAGAGTGTTTTCCAAAGGCAATGGTGTCTAGAAAGGACCATGATCTGGGGGTGGCAATATTTCTTCCGCACTGCTAGTTGGCTTACGAGGACTCCCATACTCATGCTCCCTGCCTGACCAAAGTCATAGGACTTTACTTGATATAACATACCTCTAGGATTTCTCATCTCATTTCTTCACTTCTCTACCTTATTCACTCCCTAAACTTGAGGTAAATTTATTTGCTCTCTTTATCCCTTCTGAGTACTACAGTTATGAATATTAGGGATCAAGGCATCCTCTGCCAAATAATAAAAGTGGACATAATGATAAAGAAAAAATGTTTGATGGGTTTCTCCCCTATAAAGGTAAACCCTAGATGGACTAGGGCTGGTGAGGAAACAACTTTTGCATGTCAAGGAAATCGAATAACCTAAGGTACATGTTGTAATCCTTAGGTATGAGCAGAGTAGAAGGAAAATAATAGCACCACCCTAATAAACAGTAAGTAGTGGATAGAGAAAGGGAGAACTCGATAAGTTGGATGTCATAGTTTGTCCATACCTACAAGTTCATTGGTTAGGCATGCATGATATATGCGGAGGACTTGAGTATGCATGTGAAATATAGACAATAAGTGGTTGCATTACCCCTAGTGAAACTTTTGGTTTGGTGACCCGACCTAGGGTAGGTTGTCCCTAAAAAAGAGAAAACATCTATGAGAGATATAACACCCTAAATCAGAAGGTTCATTGTGACCAAAAAGCTTAAACTTCTCTAGGTAGGAACCCTAACAAGTGTGTTCCCACTTAGATACAAGTAGGAGATAGGGATGCACCTACATGGAAGTGAGCAACATCAAGGCTGGAAGTGGGATTAGTTCTAAGCAAGAGGGGTAATGCATGTTGGATTGTGAGACGAAATGAATGAGGAGTTTAGTGTTACATAATGAGATAATATGGTTTATGATGACCTCAGTCGGATTTGAGAATTTGACCTTAGTTTTGAAGTTGGACATATGATTTAATAGTATGCTTCATCATATAAGGTAGACCAGGTGAGAATAAGATGTGAATCTGTAGGAACCTCAACCTCATCTACAAAGAGGGAACCTCTAGTGCTAGGACCAATTATAGGGTTGACTCAAGACAGAGTGAGACCCAAAAGGAGAAAGTTGGGAACCTAGACTCTAAGACACGAGGAATTATGAGAAATATTTTTAAGATATGTCCTAAACCATATTGTCCATGGGTGAATGAGTTGAGTTATTATATGCATGATCCCTAGAGGCTTGTTGTACACCATATGTACTTGAAAGGACCAAACCATAGAGACAAAGAAGGAGGATTCTTATACATATGCTTAGATGATATGAGTACCTACCATCTAGGTGAGGGAAAGAGAGTCCCAAGATCTTGGAGAGGTAAGGAATGGTAATATGATGTGAAGTCTCAGACTCAGATTGGTAGCCCTTATGTAGAACTATAAGGGTTGTTTACGTGGAAGAGAAAGTTGGGAAGATAATTCCATATTTGGTTTGGTTTGATCTTGAGTGGATAAGTCATGTAGTTTAGATGACTAATGATAAGGAAGTAAACCTGAGAGGGGAAGTGGTGATATCTGGTGCATATAATGCTCACAAAGTTGAATTTGTTCATAGGGAATAAGCATGGCACCCTCCTCAAGTTTTGGGAAACCCCACTTGGACTGTGATATATGATTGATGAGCCACTCACACAAGTTGGTCTAGTACTACCATGGTGTCATATGTACGTATGAAACTAGTCCAACCTTGAGAGATGACAAATGGAAATGACATAACAGAAAACTTAGAAATGGGTTAATAAGTTCTATACTTGCTAGCCACACGCATGGGTGGAATAAATATATGCCTACATGTGATATATACACTTTGGATTCAAGTATGATTTTGTGAACCTTGGTATTGCCAAGTATTAGTATTATCTTGTCCTGGGAAAGGACCCTTCCTAAAGGAATGAGTTCTAAAATTGGTTTAAGAATTGAGGTAACATTAGAGGTCACTTAAATACTTGAAAAATTTAGTGGAGGAAGTATAAAAGCATGTATACAGACTATTAGTTGTTGCACCCATGTATGCCATCTGTAAGGGACATGAGAAAAGTCTTTATGGAAGTGACCGATAGAATGGGGCTAGGCCCAAATGGGTAGGTTGCCATGTTTTCCATGAAGGGACATAATGAAAACTTTGAGTGCCCTAAGAGATGAGGGAATTTGAGTGAGAATTCTAAAGGATACAATGTGCTTGGATATTATCAAATGAACCACAAGCAAAATTTGTGATGAAATTAAATAAAGTTATGATAGAACCCTAAGTCAATCCTAAGGTCAAGAAGGGATGAGACTGATGGGAGTAGAAGTTGATTGTTCCCTGAATGCACAAGACCATAGCGTCGGGAGGAAATAGTTATGTTTTCCTAGGGACCATGAGTGTAACATCCCTGACCTGGGTTATAGCCTAACCCTAGAAGTTTTGCCTAAATATGTAATTAAACACTTGTAATTATCTTTTAGCAGGTTATAAAAGCCCCTAAGGAACATATGTTTCCATTCCTGTCCCCTAGGAACAATGTTGTAGTATGGTTTTGCAATACAGGGATCTATGTGCAAATTACCCAGTTAAGGGATTAACTTGCAAATTGCACATGTTGAGATTTTCCTCTGATGTTGAGACATCATGAGGATGTTTATGATAAAATTTGAGGGATTTCCCAAGCTTGAGCACCAAGGTGCAGCTGTGGAAGCAACCCCTGTACTTGAAAACCCTAAATTGGTGTAAAGTACAATTTACCCAATTTGAGGGGTGCAACTTGTAAAATAAATCATCTAAAATATCTTTTATGACTCTTGGCATCATTTAGAAGATAAATGATGAAAAGGTCACTTCATTTGAATAATCATATAATAAAGAACACCTTTGTGAGTAAATAATCAAGGTGTATGTATAATAGCCCTTTTATGTGTATACTTTAGTGATGGGTTGATCCTCTTTGCCTTCAATTCTTGACCTTAGAAGGAGTTTGTCCTTAGAAATAAGATGTGGGGACGTGCAAGGAAGAAAGGAAGGACTTAGATGAGAAATGAGGAAAGCATATGTTCTTATGTTGAAATTTCACCTAAGTATATATACTACTTCTCTCACTTAGCAAGGGAACGATCCTCTTCTTTTCATTTCTTTCCCCTTACTCAAAACCGACGAAGGCTAAGCTCTAGAGCAGAGAAGGACGACCAAGGGTCCTAGGTAAGTTTGTATCATCCCTTTTGCTTGAATTCATGGAGGAAACTCGTTTTCAAGGTTGAATTCATGGCTAGCTCACCTAGCTCTATCTTTCTAGCCATTCCTTTCCAACTTTTCCTTGGAGAATTCACCTTGGCCGACCTGTGGAGCTCAAAGACGCCATTAAATCTTGGAGCTTGGAAGCTTGGAGCTCAAAGAACAACCTTTAGGCGGGTTTTATAACTCTAAACCTATGCTTTGTTATATACATCTTTTCTATACTTTTAGTTGCTATTTCTTCTTCTTCCCTATCTTCCCTTGCTTCCTTGCAAGAAAATCCGTGAGGAACTGTTGCTGTTCTTGAGCTAGAAGATGAGGGCGTTATTTCCTATGCTTATCCATAGTTTTCCACTTTACCATACGACCTCAACCAATTGCCCATACGGTTTACAAAACCATTTGGTGGGCAAACAGTTTCAAGGTTGTATGAAGGCATACGGTCTCAAGACCGTATGGCCGCGTTGACCAAGCATGGACCGTATGGGAATCCTGTTCAAAATTATGTAGGTTAATCACCCACAAAATTTGAGAGGTTAACGCCAAAGGGATCGTGAGATATAAGCAAATCAATTAGCAAATCCAATTGAATTTAGTTCTGATTTTCAATTTGTTTAATTTTCCCTTTTGGGGCAAATGGTCTCAAGACCGTATAAGATGGTTGACTAAGCATTGACCGTATGTGATTACTGTTCATAATGATGTTAGTTAATGACTCACCAAATTTGATGGAATAATTCCAAACTAGTTAAGAGTTGATGGTTGATTACTAGGGCAAACCCTAATTGAAATCAGTGCTGAAATCACAATGAGCTAATTTGAGATTTTAGGTTGATTAGCCCAAACGGTCTCAAGACCGTTTGGGGAATCATCCAAACGGTCTCAAGACCGTTTGGGTATCACCCAAGACCGTTTAGAGGTCTAAGGTCAAGTATAGTTAACCAATTGAAGGTCCAAAGGTACCAAATCATATTGCAATTAAGTATTGATGTGATGATTAACTCAATAGATCAAACCTTGATGAATTTTCACTAGAGTCCAAAGGATGGATGGGCAAACGGTCTCAATACCGTTTGGAACTCATCCAAACGGTCTCAAGACCGTTTGGTGACAACCCAAGACCGTTTGGAGGTCTAGGGTTAAGGTAATTTGATCAATTGAGGGCCCAATTACAATGGGTTATTGAAATAATCAAATTGCTGATTTGTGACTTAATTAAGGTTCAACCCCTATCAAATCAATCTAGTTTTTGATGAATTCTTGGGAAAAAGGTCTCAAGACCGTTTGGAGGATATCCAAACGATCCCAAGACCGTTTGGGTCAAGTTTGAGCCCAATTGGAGGTCAATTGATGGGTTCAACTTCGTTTTGATTCACATTGTTGAGTGTTGATGGTTGAACATTTATAGACCTTAATTGAACCAACTCCAACCCTAATTGGATATAAATTGAGGGTCAATTGAGTAACCAATTGGTTAAGGCTAACTCTAATTGTCTCAATTGATAAGTGGTTAGCAAGCTTGAGACCAATTGAAGGCGTCAACATAGGAAACCCTAATTGAGTCTACCCTTTTAATCACCTTGGAGGTCTATACGATCTTGAGCTTCTAGGTCCATTCGATCTCAAAATCGAATGAGGACATTCGATCTCAAGACCGAATGAGGACATTCGATCTCAAGACTGAATGAGGGCATTCGATCTCAAAACTGAATGAGGGCATTCGATCTCAAAACCGAATGAGGGCATTCGATCTCAAGACCGAATGAGGGCATTCGATCTCAAAACCGACTGAGGGCATTTGATCTCAAGACCGAATGAGGGCATTTGATCTCAAGACCGAATGAGGGCATTCGATCTCAAAACCGAATGAGGGCATTCGATCTCAAAACCAACTGAGGGCATTCGATCTCAAAACCGTATGAGGGCATTCGACCTCAAGATCGAATGAGGGTATACGACCTCAAGATCGAATGAGGGTATACGACCTCAAGATTGAATGAGGGCATACGACCTCAAGGTCGTATGAAGGTTGAAGGTGTGAAACCTATTGAAGACTTTTGAGGATAAGTCTGCCTAATGCCTTGAAGGCTTAGATGGTTTGATGGTTGTTCAACCTAAACCAAAATAATATCAATAGATATTAAGGGTCAAATGGTTAGTAAATTAACCCATGATGATGATCAATGTGTAATTTACCATAATGCTCTTAAAAGGTTCAATTGAGTGAAACCTTGTTCTAATCAAACCCTAATCACTCAATAGTGGTGATTTGGTTTATGTTAATCAAAGTGGTCTTAACCCAACCTGATTTAGAGTGGTGTTATCACCATCTGCTGGTATGAGGAGAAAGAAAGTATCATAGGAGAGAGAAAGTATCCTTTTATGGTGGAAAATCAAGTAATTACCTTCAATACACATGAATGTGCATGATTAGGGTATTGTCCACCTATGTGAGATCATGGAAACCCTAATTATGATATATGATGAATCTTAAAGCTAATCTGAGAGCATCAATGATGATGTCCTCATACATGACAATGTTATGAGTTCAACTCACCATAATGTGAATAGTAAACCCTAATTCAAGGGTGATGACATGTAATGTGAATAGTAAACCCTAATTCAAGGATGATGACATGCAATATGGGTAGTAAACCCTGATTGATGAGAATTAGAGAACTTAGCTCTTATGATAAGAGTGGAAAGTTTATTTCTTGTTTTGAATTACCTTTATCAGTTGAATTAACTATGCAGGTTCTGATATGAAGATGATCATATCCAGGTATGGATGATGATACTATATTCATTAAAAGCATGTTGTCCGCTTTATGAATAGTGATATATCTCGGTGCCTTGATAGTGGCATCTTATGAGATTGATGGGCTGTGAGAGCCATGAGTATCATCAAGGTCATGCTTAACAGATGACTTGTGATGAGAGAATTGAGAAAATGGTAATTGATGTAAGTTAGACTTGTTACATTTAGTATCCTTCCTTCTTAACTGCTATGCTAATGTTTAAATGTTCAAGAACATGTATGTTATCTGATAAGTGATAACTTATGAGTTTGATAGTTTGAATGAGTCATGAGTAATATGTGCTGATGATTATCATAGGTCATATTATTTAGATAACCAGATAAAATAAGATGTTCTTGGTAATAAATGTTATAATTAGTCCAGGGGTTGGACTCTCACTTTCCGGATTCTTAGTGATAAGATGTTTAGGGATTGATATCCCTATGTTAAATTATGAAATGTGATCCTAATATAGAGTGTCACTATGACAAATTCTATTACAAGACAATCCTATGAAAGGCTTAACTGCAGACTTAGGGGTGATGAATGTAAATAACCCTTGTGTCACTTGAGTATGGTTAAGTATGATTTCATGTGTACTAATCATACAGTTATGTTGTGGTTTTGGAATCCTAACACCTTGTAGAAAAGGGTATGGCTACAGGCCATGATATCCCTTATTATAATGCCAGGTGATGGATATATGATCTAATCCTGAAGAGAGCCAGTGTGGTGATGATGGATTTATAATAAATAAATGTTATACATGTCTTTTGTTTTTCTAAAAGAAAAGAGATATGTGGGTTGTTTTAGAGATGCTTTGCTTCTAGTAGGAGGTATAGATCACAATCTGTGAAACATTGTTCTAACTACTCTTAAAATATATATGACTTCTTTGTGTACTGTTATTTCTCTTATTCTGTAATAATCATGTTTCTGGCAAAGAGTTATAACTCCCGTTGGGACAATTTTTTTTTTAAATTGTCTCACCCCGTAGATTTCAACTGTTTTTAGGTGGTCGTCAAGGACGAAGGGACCAATCTCCAGGTGACCAGTATCAGTAGCAGTAGTACCTGGAGCAGCAGTAAATCCCAGGTGGAGATTCAGACTGCTGAGTTATATAGATAGATAGTCAGTCCTATGCGTCCTCTGTACTCTCAGGTCTTGGAGTCTTTTGGTCTGAGATTTTGGTTATGAGTTCTTGAGATTTTGTATCATGTTGTATATAATTACTCAAGAAGTAATTATCTGAGATGTAAACAGTTTATCTCCTTTTATGAAGGAAGTTTTATGGTTTCAATGTTTTATCTCAAAAAGTTTTAATTTCCGCTGATTTTTGGTATTTCGCTGCTAATCAAATCGCTTCCGCTAAGTTTAAATCGTGTTTATATCGTGGTTTGGAGATCAGAGCCCACAATTAAGTGGTATCAGAGCTCTGGGTTCGCTGAGTCTACAAAGACATAGGACTTAGGATGTCGAGTCTATCCTTAGTGTTCCTTCCTTATCTAATAGAACCTTCTGCTCCTCAGGAGGAGAAGATATATAAGGATGTCTGACCCACATGAAGAGTACGTGGCGGAAAGTAGCGTTGCTGCACCACAGGGAGGTGCAAGGCACCCAGAAATGGAGCAACCCTTACCTGAGCAACCCAGGGAGCCACCCCAGTTTGACCCAACTGAGATAGAAAACCCAGCTGTCCATGCCTTATTTGATAAGTTTCTGACAGCCATAACACACATAGAAGATAGGGTGCCACCATCTACACCTAGGGTACCAGCCCATCAGGAAGGTTATGGAGCTAGCAAGACTTTCGAGAGACTTCGCCGGGTGGGAGCCATAGACTATGCTGGTACATCTGACCCAGCAGATGCTGATCTATGGTTGACAGAGCTGGAAAAGGCTTTCAGGATCCTTGATATTCCTGAAGCTGAAAAGGTAAAACATGCGGTATACCTCCTAAAAGGGAGTGCTGGTAATTGGTGGATGATAGAGGAGGATAAGAGACCAGGCGAAGAAATAGGATGGGAGGTTTTCCGACGAGAATTCATCAATAGATACTTCCCTAAGACGTATCTAGATGAGAATATCTTTCAATTTGAGAAAATCACACAAGGACACATGAACGTTAGCGAGTATGAAGCTAAGTTCATGGAGTTACTACAGTTTTGTCCACAAATGGCAGTTACCGATGAAGAAAGAATTCGACATTTTGAAAAGGTCTTGAACTCTGAACTAGCCACTCTTGTGTCTGCTCTAGAGAATAGAGAAAGGTTTGCCACCTTCGTGGAGTCAGTAAGAAGGATAGAGAGGTCAGAAACCATGAAACAACAGACAAGTAGTAAGAAGATGTACACCCAGCCTCAAGAACAAGGGCCTGAAAGTTTTAAGAAACCAAGCTTTTCTACACCATCAGCTTTGTCAGGATTTCCTACCCAGACACAATGGATGTCAAGTGGAAGTAGGGATCATAGTAGTATTCCAAGAGGACCCTCCGACATAGCATCAGCGTCGGTAACTGGATCGTATAGACACTTTGCACCCAGGATCTGTTACCTATGTAGACAGCTGGGACACCTGGCAAGGAATTGTCCAGACAGGAATACAATGATGACTCAGCCCAAAGGACAGAGTCTGCAAGGCTCACAAGGGAGGCTCTATAATATTAGAGGACGTGGACAAACGTCCCATACAGGTCAGATGACATAAGTTTTGTTTTAATATTACATATCGGGATTCTATGTGTAGAAGATATGTAAACTTTGCTACTTTTGAATTCCTTGTCTAAGTCCCTGGAGAACAAAAGGGAGATAAGAACTTGTATCTTACTCAGTATTCTTTAAAACAATTTATAATCTCCCTTAACTGTGTATGAAAAGGATGAAATATAGATGTGATACCTGAAGAATAATCTTGTATGGTAAATTTTGTGTGTATAATGATATGAAGAATGAGAAATATGATGATAAGCAAAATACATACTACCTAATATCAATGCTCATATACCCTGGCCAGGTATATGGTTATTGTAGATAAGGCAAGTATGAAACTCCTAGATTGTTATCTTTTGATTACTCTGATCAGGTAATTATTCTAAAACAATCTAGAGAGTATAAAAAAAAATTCAAAGGAGAAAAGCTAAGTGAATACTTAGTGAATATACTCAGTGAATACTTAGTGAATATGCTTAGTAAATATACTCAGTGAATACTTAGTGAATATGCTTAGTGAATATACTCAGTAAATACTTAGTGAATATGCTCAGTGAATATACTCAGTGAATACTTAGTGAATATGCTCAGTGAATATACTCAGTGAATACTTAGTGAATATGCTCAGTGAATATACTCAGTGAATACTTAGTGAATATGCTCAGTGAATATACTCAGTGAATACTTAGTGAATATGCCCAGTGAATATACTCAGTGAATACTTAGTGAATATGCCCAGTGAATATACTCAGTGAATACTTAGTGAATATGCCCAGTGAATATACTCAGTGAATACTTAGTGAATATGTTCAGTGAATATACTCAGTGAATACTTAGTGAATATGCTCAGTGAATATACTCAGTGAATACTTAGTGAATATGCTCAGTGAATATACTCAGTGAATACTTAGTGAATATGCTCAGTGAATATACTCAGTGAATACTTAGTGAATATGCTCAGTGAATATACTCAGTGAATACTTAGTGAATATGCTCAGTGAATATACTCAGTGAATACTTAGTGAATATGCCCAGTGAATATACTCAGTGAATACTTAGTGAATATGCCCAGTGAATATACTCAGTGAATACTTAGTGAATATGCCCAGTGAATATACTCAGTGAATACTTAGTGAATATGTTCAGTGAATATACTCAGTGAATACTTAGTGAATATGCTCAGTGAATATACTCAGTGAATACTTAGTGAATATGCTCAGTGAATATACTCAGTGAATACTTAGTGAATATGCTCAGTGAATATACTTAGTGAATATGCTCAGTGAATATACTTAGTGAATATGCTCAGTGAATACTTAGTGAATATGCTCAGTGAATATACTCAGTGAATACTTAGTGAATATGCTCAGTGAATATACTCAGTGAATACTTAGTGAATATGCTCAGTGAATATACTCAGTGAATACTTAGTGAATATGCTTAGTGAATATTCTCAGTGAATATACTCAGTGAATATACTCAGTGAATACTTAGTGAATATGCTCAGTGAATAGACTCAATTAATACTTAGTGAATAAACTTAGTGAATATACTCAGTGAATACTTAGTGAATATACTCAATGAACATACTCAGTGAATACTTAGTGAACAAACTTAGTGAATATACTTGGTGAATTTCCTCTGTAACTACCTAGTAAGCCTTTCTCAATGAACTCCTTCAGTGAAGCCCTTGAGACAATATACAGAGTAAATTATCAGTGTTAAGGTATGTATATTCCTCTGTTGGTAAGAATTCTTGAGTGATATGAGAAGAATGTTCTTTTATGCTTTCTCCTTTCAAAAGTATGGACACATTATGTTAGGGGTTTATGCTTTACACAAGCATAAACAGTGATAAGGGGTAATTAATGAAAGGGACTTTGTGTGAATTACAGACCCATAATATCATCATAATGACTAATATGTTCTTCCTTTCCCTAGGATTTTGAGGACGAAATCCTTGTTAGGGGTTTATAATTTGTAACATCCCTGACCTGGGTTATAACCTAACCCTAGAAGTTTTGCCTAAATATGTAATTAAACACTTGTAATTATCTTTTTGCAGGTAATAAAAGCCCCTAAGGAACATATATTTCCATTCATGTCCCCTAGGAACAATGTTGTAGTATGGTTTTGCAATACAGGGATCTATGGGCAAATTACCCAGTTAAGGGATTAACTTGCAAATTGCACATGTTGAGATGTTCCTCTGATGTTGAGACATCATGAGGATGTTTATGATAAAATTTGAGGGATTTCCCAAGCTTGAGCACCAAGGTGCAGCTGTGGAAGCAACCCCTGTACTTGAAAACCCTAAATTGGTGTAAAGTACAATTTACCCAATTTGAGGGGTGCAACTTGTAAAATACATCATCTAAAATATCTTTTATGATTCTTGGCATCATTTAGAAGAGAAATGATGAAAATGTCACTTCATTTGAATAATCATATAATAAAGAACACCTTTGTGAGTAAATAATCAAGGTGTATGTATAATAGCCCTTTTATGTGTATACTTTAGTGATGGGTTGATCCTCTTTGCCTTCAATTCTTGACCTTAGAAGGAGTTTGTCCTTAGAAATAAGATGTGGGGACGTGCAAGGAAGAAAGGAAGGACTTAGATGAGAAATGAGGAAAGCATATGTTCTTATGTTGAAATTTCACCTAAGTATATATACTACTTCTCTCACTTAGCAAGGGAACGATCCTCTTCTTTTCATTTCTTTCCCCTTGCTCAAAACCGACCAAGGCTAAGCTCTGGAGCAGAGAAGGACGACCAAGGGTCCTAGGTAAGTTTGGATCATCCCTTTTGCAAACGATCCTCTTCTTTTAATTTCTTTCCCCTTGCTCAAAACTGACCAAGGCTAAGCTCTGGAGCAGAGAAGGACGACCAAGGGTCCTAGGTAAGTTTGGATCATCCCTTTTGCTTGAATTCATGGAGGAAACTCATTTTCAAGGTTGAATTCATGGCTAGCTCACCTAGCTCTATCTTTCTAGCCATTCCTTTCCAACCTTTCCTTGGAGAATTCACCTTGGCCGACCTGTGGAGCTCAAAGACGCCATTAAATCTTGGAGCTTGGAAGCTTGGAGCTCAAAGAACAACCTTTAGGCTGGTTTTATAACTCTAAACCTATGCTTTGTTATATACATCTTTTCTATACTTTTAGTTGCTAGTTCTTCTTCTTCCCTATCTTCCCTTGCTTCCTTGCAAGAAAATCCGTGAGGAACTGTTGCTGTTCTTGAGCTAGAAGATGAGGGCGGTATTTCCTATGCTTATCCACAGTTTTCCACTTTACCATACGACCTCAACCAATTTCCCATACGGTTTACAAAACCGTTTGGTGGGCAAACGGTTTCAAGGTCGTATGAAGGCATACGGTCTCAAGACCGTATGGCCGCGTTGACCAAGCATGGACCGTATGGGAATCCTGTTCAAAATTATGTAGGTTAATCACCCAAAAAATTTGATAGGTTAACTCCAAAGGTATCGTGAGATATAAGCAAATCAATTAGCAAATCCAATTGAATTTATTTCTGATTTTCAATCTGTTTAATTTGCCCTTTTTGGGCAAACGGTCTCAAGACCGTATACGATGGTTGACTAAGCGTTGATCGTATGAGATTACTGTTCATAATGATGTTAATTAATGACTCACAAAATTTTATGGACTAATTCCAAACGAGTTAAGAGTTGATGGTTGATTACTAGGGCAAACCCTAATTGAAATCAGTGCTGAAATCACAATGAGCTAATTTGAGATTTTGGGTTGATTAGCCCAAACGGTCTCAAGACCGTTTGGGGAATCATCCAAACGGTCTCAAGACCGTTTGGGGATCACCCAAGACCGTTTAGAGGTCTGGGGTCAAGTATAGTTGACCAATTGAAGGTCCAAAGGTACCAAATCATATTGCAATTAAGTATTGATGTGATGATTAACTCAATAGATCAAACCTTGATGAATTTTCACTAGAGTCCAAAGGATGGATGGGCAAACGGTCTCAAGACCGTTTGTAACTCATCCAAATGGTCTCAAGACCGTTTGGTGACAACCCATGACCGTTTGGAGGTCTAGGGTTAAGGTAATTTGATCAATTGAGGGCCCAATTACAATGGGTTATTGAAATAATCAAATTGCTGATTTGTGACTTAATTAAGGTTCAACCCCTATCAAATCAATCTAGTTTTTGATGAATTCTTGGGCAAACGGTCTCAAGACCGTTTGGGTCAAGTTTGAGCCCAATTGGAGGTCAATTGATGGGTTCAACTTCGTTTTGATTCACATTGTTGAGTGTTGATGGTTGAACGTTTATAGACCTTAATTGAACCAACTCCAACCCTAATTGGATATCATATGAGGGTCAATTGAGTAACCAATTGGTTAAGGCTAACCCTAATTGTATCAATTGATAAGTGGTTAGCAAGCTTGAGACCAATTGAAGGCTTCAACATAGGAAACCCTAATTGAGTCTACCTTTTTAATCACCTTGGAGGTCTATACGATCTTGAGCTTCTAGGTCCATTCGATCTCAAAACCGAATGAGGGCATTCGATCTCAAGACCAAATGAGGTCATTAGATCTCAAGACCGAATGAGGGCATTCGATCTCAAAACCGAATGAGGGCATTCGATCTCAAAACCGAATGAGGGCATTCGATCTTAAAACCGAATTAGGGCATTCGATCTCAAGACCGAATGAGGGCATTCGATCTCAAAACCGACTGAGGGCATTCGATCTCAAGACCGAATGAGGGCATTCGATCTCAAGACCGAATGAGGGCATTCGATCTCAAAACCGAATGAGGGCATTCGATCTCAAAAACGAATGAGGGCATTCGATCTCAAAACCGAATGAGGGCATTCGATCTCAAAACCTTATGAGGGCATTCGACCTCAAGATCGAATGAGGGTATACGACCTCAAGATCGAATGAGGGCATACGACCTCAAGGTCGCATGAAGGTTGAAGGTGTGAAACCTATTGAAGACTTTTGAGGATAAGTCTGCCTAATGCCTTGAAGGCTTAGATGGTTTGATGGTTGTTCAACCTAAACCATAATAATATCAAGAGACATTAAGGGTCAAATGGTTAGTAAATTAACCCATGACGATGATCAATGTGTAATTTACCATAATGCTCTTAAAAGGTTCAATTGAGTGAAACCTTGTTCTAATCAAACCCTAATCACTCAATAGTGGTGATTTGGTTTATGTTAATCAAAGTGGTCTTAACCCAACCTGATTTAGAGTGGTGTTATCACCATCTGTTGGTATGAGGAAAAGAAAGTATCATAGGAGAGAGAAAGTATCCTTTTATGGTGGAAAGTCAAGTAATTACCTTCAATACACATGAATGTGCATGATTAGGGTATGATCCACCTATGTGAGATCATGTAAACCCTAATTATGATATATGATGAATCTTAAAGCTAATCTGAGAGCATCAATGATGATGTCCTCATACATGACAATGTTATGAGTTCAACTCACCATAATGTGAATAGTAAACCCTAATTCAAGGGTGATGACATGTAATGTGAATAGTAAACCCTAATTCAAGGATGATGACATGCAATATGGGTAGTAAACCCTGATTGATGAGAATCAGAGAACTTAGCTCTTATGATAAGAGTGGAAAGTGTATTTCTTGTTTTGAATTACCTTTATCAGTTGAATTAACCATGCAGGTTCTGATATGAAGATGATCATATCCAGGTATGGATGATGATACTATATTCATTAAAAGCATGTTGTCCGCTTTATGAATAGTGATATATCCTGGTGCCTTGATAGTGGCATCTTATGAGATTGATGGGCTATGAGAGCCATGAGTATCATCAAGGTCATGCTTAACAGATGACTTGTGATGAGAGAATTGAGAAAATGGTAATTGATGTAAGTTAGACTTGTTACATTTAGTATCCTTCCTTCTTAACTGCTATGTTAATGTTTAAATGTTCAAGAACATGTATGTTATCTGATAAGTGATAACTTATGAGTTTGATAGGTTGAATGAGTCATGAGTAATATGTGCTGATGATTATCAGAGGTCATATTATTTAGATAACCAGATAAAATAAGATGTTCTTGGTAATAAATGTTATAATTAGTCTAGGGGTTGGACTCTCACTTTCCGGATTCTTAGTGATAAGATGTTTAGGGATTGATATCCCTATGTTAAATTATGAAATGTGATCCTAATATAGAGTGTCACTATGAGAAATTCTATTACAAGACAATCCTATGAAAGGCTTAACTGCAGACTTAGGGGTGATGAATGTAAATAACCCTTGTGTCACTTGAGTATGGTTAAGTATGATTTCATGTGTACTAATCATACAGTTATGTTGTGGTTTTGGAATCCTAACACCTTGTAGAAAAGGGTATGGATACAGGCCATGATATCCCTTATTATAATGCCAGGTGATGGATATATGATCTAAGCCTGAAGAGAGCCAGTGTGGTGATGATGGATTTATAATAAATAAATGTTATACATGTCTTTTGTTTTTCTAAAAGAAAAGAGATATGTGGGATGTTTTAGAGATGCTTTACTTCTAGTAGGAGGTATAGATCACAATCTGTGAAACATTGTTCTAACTACTCTTAAAATATATATGACTTCTTTGTGTACTGTTATTTCTCTTATTCTGTAATAATCACGTTTCTGGCGAAGAGTTATAACTCCCGCTGGGACAATTTTTTTTTAAAATTGTCTCACCCCGTAGATTTCAACTGTTTTTAGGTGGTCATTAAGGACGAAGGGACCAATCTCCAGGTGACCAGTATCAGCAGCAGTAGTACTCAGAGCAGCAGTAAATCTCAGGTGGAGATTCATACTGCTGAGTTATATAGATAGATAGTCAGTCCTATGCGTCCTCTGTACTCTCAGGTCTTGGAGTCTTTTGGTCTGAGATTTTGGTTATGAGTTCTTGAGATTTTGTATCATGTTGTATATAATTACTCAAGAAGTAATTATCTGAGATGTAAACAGTTTATCTCCTTTTATGAAGGAAGTTTTATGGTTTCAATGTTTTATCTCAAAAAGTTTTAATTTCCGCTGATTTTTGGTATTTCGCTGCTAATCGAATCGCTTCCGCTAAGTTTAAATCGTGTTTATATCGTGGTTTGGAGATCAGAGCCCACAATGAGTGAGGAGATTGGCCACCTTCATGATTTGATGGGGCCCAAGGGGTAAATGTGAGAGGCACTCCCTAGAAGCAAAAGTATCAGCACCCTAGAGACCTTGAGGAAATGACTAAGGATTGTAAATAAGAGCTATGATAAGACTCAACGGTTATGAGAAGTGTGTTTCCTATATGTATATATGGAATTAAGGGAATGGTGGTATTCATGGTTTGGAGTCATGTGGAGAATGATTCAACCTAGATGTGAAAATAAAATGGTAATGTGTGATGCAACATCTCTACTTTTGGAATGGGATGAGCTTTGTATTTGGACTATAGCCAAATGCTTATTTCATCTTCTTATGAGTGAGAGAGATGAGACAGACACATGCCATATTAGCAATAGAAATGATATGACGAATCAACACTCAAGTTGAAACCCTATTAGGATAACTAGGAATTTAAGGTATTATCATACCCTAACAAGAGAATATTGAATGAATGGTTTGGAAACCTAGATGAGTCAGGCAATCGTCAAATTAAAATTTCTATGAGGATATAATGAAGTGGATTTTGGATTCTATAGGCTAAGATTGAATTTGGTGATCAGAATAAAGGATGCAAGAGTTGAAGTGCCAAATAAAGATAAATCAAGCTTGACCTATTAATCGGGCTTGAATAGCCTAGTTAGATGACCTAGAGTTAGTTGAGCTGAAAGGCTTTATGAAGAAACCCCAAACACATCTCTCAGTGGAAGTGAATGGTGGAATCTGATATGATAGTCACATTTAAGTCATGTGATGTCACTCTTGAGGACTTAGAAGTTCATGGTGTATAGTAAACCCTAGCACCACCAAGATGATTAAAGACTTACAGTGATATTTCTAGTAGCCTAGAATGAAGAGAGACATAGCAACATATATAGATAGTTGTCTCATATGACCAGATAGTGAAGGCTAAACACCGATAACCTGATGGGTTAGTGCAACCAATTGAGATTCCGAAAAGGAAATGAGACCATAGTACCATGGTTTTTGTAGTGGCTATCCCCTAGATAAAAAAGAAAGGTCATGATATAATATGGGTTGTGGTGGACCGCCTATCTAGGTTGGCATGTTTTCTCACATTGAAGATTCCTACCAAGGTGTCAGACCTAGCTGAACTATGTGTTAGAAAAATAGTTTATCTGTATGGTATTCCAAGTTTGATTATTTCTAATCGTGATCCTAAGTTCACTTAGAAGTAATGGAAGTAAGTGCATGAAGAACTTGGTACTAGATTGAAGTTTAGTACAACCTATCAACCCCAGATTGATGGACACTCAGCAAGAATGATCCATACTTTAGAGGATCTTTTAAGATCATGTATGCACAAATTAGATTGGATCATGGGAGCAGTACTTGCCCTTAGCTGAGTTTGCTTATGAAAACAGTTACCAAGCCAGTATCGTGTTGCCTCTATATGAAGCTCTTTATGGGAGGCAGCGTCAGTCACCACTTCACTGGGATGATGTCAGTGAGAGGACCTTGTTGTGGATAGAAGAACTATAGTTGTATGCTGATACAGTCTCTTTGATCAAGCAAAGGTTGAAGAGAGTCCAGGATCAATACAATTTGTATGTTGATGCGAACCGGACTAACTTGCACTTCACTATGGGTGAACATGTGTTTCTGAAAATATGACCCCTCCAAGCTACAGCTAAGAATAGTGGAAAGTTGAGTCCCCAATATGTGGGTCCATTTGAGATTCTAGAATGAATTGGTGAAGCTTCTTATCATTTATCCTTACCTCCTCAATATAGTACGATGCATGATGTGTTCCATGTGTCCAATCTAAAGTTCTATGTGAAGGACATGAGCCATGTGATGAGCATTGAACCTATTGAACTCTAGGGGAGGTAGACATACCCTAAGTCACCTATGAGGGTATTGGATACCAAGGTGAAAGAGCTCAGGAATAAAATTATACATATGGTAAAGGTTCTTTGGAATCATCGTAGAAATGAAGAAGCCACATGGGAGCTAAAGACGGACATGAAAAATTCTTACCATGAGTTGTTTGTTTGATTAGTCGAATTTTGAGGAAAAAAGTCCTATAAGAGGGTAAGGATGTTACAACCTCAATTTAACTTGTATTTTAATAATTGAAATGCAATTATTTTAGTAAACAAGACTTGATTGGAAATTTATGTGCCTTGTTTTAAAAAGAATGGTTTGCTTGGAAAATTTCCCTTGGATGCTTGGTTTCATGATTGCCACAATTTTATTAATCCAATGATGGATAAAAGGGAAAAAGGATAACAAAAAATCCCATAATAAGCAAAAAGAAAAATAAATAGATGATAATTGTGTGCTTGAGAGATTTATGTGGTTTTCTCTAGAAAATGGTATGGATGAACACTAGTAATTGGATTTCGGTTTCACATGGTTTGTAATAAGAAGAATAGCCAAAATAAAGAAAATGAAAAGAAAGAGAATTCTAGAATGGGCAGTAAACAAATGATTCATAAAGAAATGGTAATTTCTTTAATGAGATAAAGAGAAAGTTTTGGATATGAAAAGATATTCCAATAAAACCATGCAATGTGAATATAGGTGGGAAAAATTCATGAATTCCTAAAATTTATTCATTGGAAAAGAAAAATAAGAGAGTACTCTAGAATGCATGATCGTCTTATCCAATAAAGTGCTAAGAATTTATGTACTTTTCCTTAAGGACTTTTAGTTGCCAAATCAAAATCCTAATGAGAATAGGGTAATCTTTTTTGTAACATGTGGTGATTGAATAAGGAAAAGAGAACGGAATATACTTAATGAATACAATACTTCATCAAAAAGGAAGAATATAATAAATGAGGAAATGTTGAGAGGGGACACGTGAGAAAGCACTATACATATGTACGTGGTCACAAGATAATTAAAGGAAACAATTAAGTGTTTGACATAATGAATCAAGGGAGACGAGAAAGGGGAGTATAAGAGAATATTCCTATAAATATGATTCATATAGCTCTTGATCAGCCGACCTAGCCTACTCCCTCTCCCTTACCTCTTTCTCTACCCCGATCCATACTCCTCCTGGGTTGGCAGGGTCACTAATGTAGCCATGAGAACCCTAGACTAGACAAACTCCCTTTCTCACTCTCTCTACAGTGCAACCCCTACACCCTCCTTCTTCCTGCACCTGAGGGGAGGGGCTAGGTGATCTTCAAGATGAGTTTGGAGGCACGATAGATACCAACATGAAGAACGATCAGACCAAGAGTTTATGGCAGCATGTCGACCGACCTCTCTAGCTATGGTTGTGTGAGGAGGAAGTCGCTCTGAAGCTTCCAAATATGTCCAGATCCGATCAAGGAGCCTATGAACCCTACATAGTCTCCACCATTAGTCGACATTGATGGTGTGTTAGGTAAGGGCTTGTAACCACTTCATCATTTGGAAACTAGGATTCAAAACCAAACCTTCAGAAGCTCTATTCTCATGGTGACATCCACCCCAATCCTCTCCTAGGGACCTTCTAGTCTGGGAAGGGAGGTTGGACGTGTTGGTAGCCTTGCCCAGTCGTGGGGTGAGGGAGGGAGCAGGGTCTATACAAAGGTTTCCTCCTATGTGGGTTGTCCACCATCGTTAATGGCTTTTCCTTAATGGCTTTTAGTTGCCAAATCGAAATCCTAATGAGAATAGGGTAATCTTTTTTATAACCTTTGTAAATAGAATAAAGAAAAGACAAAGGAATATATTTAATGAATAGTATACTTAATCGGAAAGGAAGAAAATAATAAATGAGGAAATGTTGAAAGGGGACATATGAGAAATCACTATACATTTGTACATGGTCATAAGTAAATAAAGGAAACAATTAAGTGTTTGACATAATGAAACAAGGGAGGTGAGAAAGGGGAGTACAAGAGAATATTCCTATAAATACAATTTGTATAGATCTTGAACAGCCAACCTGGCATGCTCCCTCTCCCTTACCTCTTTCTCTACCCCGATCCATACACCTCCCAAGTTGGTAGGGTCAACCTTGGACCAGACAAACTCCCTCTCTCTATGGTGCAACCCATATGCCCTCCTTCTTCATGCGCCTGAGGGGAGGGGCTAGCCGACCTTCAAGATGAGTCTAGAGGCATGATAGAAACCAACACGAAGAATGATCAGACCAAGAGTTGATGGTGGTGTGTCAACTGTCATCTCTAGATATGGTTGTGTAAGGAGGAAGCCTCTATGAAGCTTCCAGTTATGTCTAGATATGATCAAGGAGCTTATGATCCCTAGAGAGCCTACACCATTAGTCGACATCGATGGCATGTTAGGTAAGGGCTTGTAACCTCTTCTTCATTCTATAACTTGGGTTTAAAACTAGACCATCAAAAGTTCTTTTTCTCATGGTGACGGACACCCCAATCCGCTCCCAGGGACCTTCCAGTCTGGGAAGGGAGATCGGACACATTGGTAACCTTGCTCGGCTACGGAGATGATGAAGGGAGCAGGGTTGAGCTGGAGGTTTCCTCCTCTGTGGGTTGTCTGTCATTGTTACGAGGTCGAGGGTGAAACAAACTAAAATGATTGGGCTGCCCTCACATGTACACATAAATAGATTGGGTAATGTGGTCTTTTAGCCAATGACTTAAGGTCACTCAGACACTTTTCTTAATATAATGGTTTTACTTATGTGTCAAGCTATGGTTGGTCAGATTAAGTTATATTTTCTAAAATTGACAGAAAATAACTAGTAAGTCGCATGAAAACAAGTTATATATGAAAATTGATCAGGAGAATGCAAGAATTCCTATAAAAATAGTTTCAAAGCCTAAATTTGCTTAGAATTCTAAAAGATTTTATCTCTAATATGTTTAATGCACAAGAATACTACTTTCTAGGTTAGTATGATCCTAGTGTGTTCAATGGATCTTAGTAATCAAAGATTGATCTTTCTGAATAAAAAAAAGATTGATCTTTCTGAATAAAAAAGACAACTTGGACCTAGTTTTAGATTAACAACCCATTAATTGATGAATTAGGGTTTCCTTGAGATTAAAAGTGTAGTTAATGTAAGATTAGGGTTTGTCAACCTAAAAGTCATGAAAGGTGATAATTAGGGTTTAGGAAGCCAAAACCCTATTGAAATCCTAACTTGAGACCCAAATCAGTCTTGGCAATGAATTCAGATAAAATACAGATACAAGGGTGTATTGCTTTAAATATCATGATAATTTCTTGGTTTCTTGATTGGTTATTCCTCATTGCTCTTGCTCAGACATAAAGTACACCTGATCAAGGTATGTGGTTACGCCTATGACTAATCACTCTAGTTTCTTGATGTTTTCTAAGGTTTTACCAGATTTCTTGAAATTAAAGGCTTGGATGATATTTATTTCCTGCAATCTATAAAGTCACTATTGCTATCACAATATTATTCTTGTAACTTGATTGAACATGTATTCCAACTTTGGAGGTTTGAAAATGGAAAGGAATGAAAAGTCATGATGATGACTTAAGACCAGGCCCAAGATTGCGAAGGTCAGACTAGGCCCCAGATTTGAAAGGTCATATGAGGTCAGGCCCCAGATTGTGAAGGCCAACATGGAACCTAAGTCCAGACTGAAAGGTGGCCAATATAGGTAGTGGATCCATATTGAGAGGTAGCATATAGTCTACTGCAAGGACAAAAACCCTAAGTAAGGACATCCCAGAGGTTCAGTACAACGGGTTGAGAAGTTATGAAGAAAATTATAACTTTTTATTTTGTAACAAATAATTGTTGTGATCACGTTGTTACAAGTATATGCAAACATTTTATTTCCCCTGCATACCACTGTAACTTGTTATACTGGTCGGCTATTTTGTTTAATAGCATTTTAGGACAATCTGATATTCTTCCAGTACAATGAAAATGGAAATTCCATAAAAGAAGAGGGCACTAAAATAAGAGACTTAAATGTGATCATGGGGGATATAGTGGATCACAAAATTTCATGTGGTAACATTAAAAATCGATATTTTTGTAAATCATGTTATATTTTGTACAAAACCCTTCCCCAGTTCTAGTGAAATTTATTAATTATTTATGGTTAATTGTTAAACCTTCCATATTGTATTAGAGTAATGGCCCTCGCCCTCTTGGTCTGCCTAAATAAGGGGTGACAGGGGGAGGGTGTCATTATTGGAAACCACTGGGAGAATATATTAGCCCAACTCAAGCTCTAGTTGGAGCCCCTCTACAGTGGTAAAATTCAGACATCAAGTGAGCAATGTTAAATAAGGTGCTTGTCAAGAGGCAGCCTAATGGTTATCTAGATAGATTTGCTTTTACATGTAGAATTGTATTTACTTCATTAGAAATCCCCACTATATAGTTTCATTTCTTCATTTACTCTAGTTGATGTGAATGGTACATAGCTTGCTTGTGTTTTTTTTATAAATGACCGTTCCAGCTAATAGAATGTTGATGACCCAGTAGTTGATCAACTGGTACCTCTAGTTGATCAGTCAGTGAGGCTCCCTTTTCTTACAAAGTGAAGGCAGGTGAGTTGGTCAACTGGAACTTCTAGCCAGTTAACCCCCATGTACAAGACTGAAGGCTCCCCACTATTTTCACTAGTCAAGTAACCCATCACCCCAGTCTACTGACCAATAAGAGTGGATGATTTAAGGAGAAACTTGTGTATTTTGTACCCTTACCAGTCGATCAACTCATATGATGAGTCGCTCAACTGATCCTATGCAAGTACAAGTAAGTTAGTCGATCAGTTGAACCAACCAATCAACTGACGTACCTGTAGTGGGGTAAATTTGACCTGACCCAATCAATCAACCCAACTAGACATTCAGGCTACTAAAATTGCTCTCTTCACACTTTCCATAACCTAGTCCATCGGTCTATCACCATAAGTTGGTTGATTGGGCCGCCATTCCCTAATTACACGAACAATATAAGAGCCGGTCGACATTGTGAAACACTCTCTCCTCTTGCCTAGTTGTTCATCATCTCCATCGAGCACCTAGAACTCTCCTCACCAGTGCCTCATGCCCACACTCACATTAATTGACCAATAACTCAGTGCTCCACAGTATGACCAACTACTAATCCATCATTAATTGACCCACCATGTAAATCTTCTCTTACCAAGAAGCGTGCCTTAGCCCGAGTGACTGCTCGCCGCCTCCTTCTCTTCCCATTTCACTTCATCTTTTCGATTGGTTAGTAAACACCAGCCAACCAATTAACCTCCTCATCAGCACCTCACTCCCAATTCCAACAATGCCCATGGTTGGTTTTATGGCTTGCCCAACTGAGCCCTTTCTCATGATGTAGCGTGCCAACAGATCAACATATATGAGTCATTTGACTAGCCTTTTCTCTAGCTTCCCCAATATTGGCATTCTAAATTTGGGTTCCATGATTGCATCCTTCCGAATTAACTCTCGATAAAAATTATTAATTACTTCATTTAAACTGGTGATTTCTAAACTGAAAACCATCCATCTAAAATAGTCATAAAACCTGATCCGGTCAACACATGGCTAAGGGGCTACTCCCCTCACCTCGATAAGGGATCTACTCACTAGTCATATCAAGGATTGGAGAAATAAGGGGAAGAAGGTAGGAAGCCATAGACCATAGGATATAATCTCTGAGGAGACCAATGGTGGTGACAATTAATTAGATTGCTCTCTTAATCCCCCACTCCAAAAGAAAGAACTAGAATAAAGAACAAGAACAAACAAGAAATCCAAATCCAGAGACAAGAATCAGATTTTATTGCAGAACTTAAGAGTACACTATGAATTGGAAGTAATAGAGTTTCAATAATAAAATGCAAGTACAAAATTTAGGACCCTTTTCTTAGTGGATTCCCCCCTTCTTTTATAGGGGAAGGAGGGGTGGAAAACCCTGAAAAGGGGAAGGAACAAATAGTGTGGCGGTTGCTGAAAAATATTACTTACGAGCCATAAAACGGCTATTGTGCTACACGAGATGGTCACCTGTGATGATGTGGCATGGTCTTTAGAAGCATCAGATCAAAACCATACTACATAGGGTGGAGGCACCATTTTGGTTGCATTATTGGGCTCGAAGCATCGTCTGAAATGATCATTTGAGGGTGTGGGATGCCTGTCTTGCGCCGCCATGCACAAAACTTACGGTTGAAACCCTAATTAAGTGGCAACACCTTTTGTGCATTGACTTGGTTCTTTAGGTCAGCATGAACTGGTCATATGAATCGCATGAGACAACTATATGTGGTCTTCAGACGCCCGTCTGGATGACTTGAGATGCATGTCTGGGCTGTAAAAGGGCATGTTGAGCCGAGCACTCAACCCAGTCGTCTGGCTCTAGATTATGAGGCTTCTTGGTGATGAAATGATTTCTTGGTCTTACGAGACAGCCGTCCTGTAAGCTCATTAGGTCAGAAATTAGCTTTGGAGGAAAATCCTACAAAAAGTGAGAAAAGAGTTAAGTATTTGTATAACAAATCAAAAAGTGGGTAAACTGCAAATTTTCCCAGAAATTACTAAAAAAGAGATAAGTTCTAATGAAAGGAACTATGAAAAATATGAAAAAAGATAGATGAATATGAATTCATCACCTAGAAACTTGTGGTTCGACCTCAACTAAAATTGATCATGTATACTTGCGGATGATTGATTAGTTGAGTTGTTTAATTATTTAAAACCCACTTGCCTTTGGAAATCACAAGTTTTTGGCGTCATTTTTGGGGAGCTACATTAATTTTTAGTTAGAGTAAAAGTGCTAATTAGTATTCAAGACTAAGTCATCATTTTCCATTATCCATATTATGATACCTTTTCATTTTGTGATGCTCATTTAACTACTAAATTTTTTAGGTTGTATGCGTCATTCTAAGAGGGGTCTTGAGACATCCATTTTCTTAGATCCAAAAATTGAGTGAACTTTTTGCAGACAAAAGGAGAGCAATGGAAGGTGATAACTCTTCAATCTTGGAGGAATCACAACCATTGTCACCCCATTCAACACCTTCACCACCACCTTCACCTGGTCACCATCAAGAGACGAACATGGAGGACAATCGCTTGCTAAAGGAATTTTTTGTACCCAATGCCATCAACATTTGGGGAGCCATTGATCATCTAGGTATTGAGGTCAACAACATCTCTATCATCCCTACCATTATGTAGATGATTCAGCAAAATAGATTAGGGGGAACTCCTATGGAAGATTTGAATCTTCACATAGATGAGTTTTGTTGTACATGAACACCTTCAAGATTAATGGTGTCCCATTTGAAGGAGTACACCTACTTTTATTCTTGTTTACTTTATGAGATTGAGCCAAGGCATAGCTCTCCTCTTTGCCCAAGTGATCCATAAAAAGTCGGGATGAACTGTTGAATGCTTTTCATACTAAATATTTTCCTCCTAACAAGATTGCTCAATTGAGAAGCCAGCTCACCAATTTCAAGGAATAAGAAGGTGAAACCCTTTATGATATGTGGGAGAGTTTTGAGGATCTGCAATTCCTTTGTCCTCACCATGGTCTGATCAACTAGTTTCTTCTTCAAACCTTATACAACATGTTATTTTATAACACCCATATGACTGTGGATGCCACTATAAAAGGAGCGCTAATGAACAAATCCTATAGAGAGGCATATGACATCATAGAAGATATGACACTCAATCATCATCAGTGGATCTCAACAAGAACCAGCCAACCTTTCTCATCAAATGGCACTATTGAGAATTAAAGTGGGAAGCATATCGTTGATGCGGTTGATCTTATAGCAGATAAACTTGATGCTTTGTCACAAAAGTTTGAAACGTTGAGTACGCTCTCCATCCAAGCAGTTGAGCAAGTGTGTGATGCATGTGGAGCCCCCAGGAATGACTCATATTATTATTTTTCCCCACAGATGAATGTTCAAGAGGTTCTAGAGCAAGCTAATGCAATAGGGAGACTTTCCAACTAGCAACTTTACAACCCTTAATCCAACACCCATAATCTGGGATGGAGGGATCACCCATTTTTTTCCTAAAAGAACATCAATACTCAAAACCAACAATCATCAAATCAACATCAGCAGAACCAAGGCCAGAATCAGCAACAACAAATGGGTAACTGCCAACCCATGAACAATAATTAATCGTCAGGATTCAACAACAATAAAAACTACAATCAGCCTCAACCTAATTCGACTTTGGAAAGTATTCTCAAGACTTTTGTATCAACACAAATTCAGTAGAATCACAAATTTTATGCACATGGGTTACTCTTGAAAAATGTTATCAGTCAACTCTCTTACAAAGTAGATGCCATTTCCACTCATATGAATATTCTACAAAATCAAATTGCTCAACAAGCTTTAGCAAATCAAACATCCTCTTCCAATTCACTACCGAGCCAACTAGAGATGAATCCACGTGAATGCAAGTCCATTTCTTTAAGGAGTGGAAACATTATTGAAAGACCCTCACTAGTAGATGAGAAGAAAGTTGGAGATGATAAAGAATATGATATTAAGGAAAAGCAAAGGTAGAAAAGATATGGCTGAAGACCAACCATCCTACAAGCTTATTTCCCCTTTCCCTCAAAGGTTTGCACACAAAAAAGGATGGAAAATTCCATAGGTTTTTGGACATTCTCAACAAGCTGTATGTTAACCTTCCTTTAGCATAAGTCATTGTTGAAATGCCTACATGTGCAAAGTCCCTGAAATAACTCCTAACCAAGAGGAGGAGGATTGATCAAGTGGAAACTGATATGCTATCTGAAAGGAAGAGTTCCATCATTCAAAATAGACTATCGGAGAAACTTGACGATCAAGGTGCCTTCACACTTTCTTGTAAGATTGGTGATACTACATTTGATAAAGGTTTAGTGGACCTTGGGGCTAGCATAAGCCTTGTTCCATTTACATTGTGGGAGCAACTTGACATTGGAGACATGAAGCCAACCGGGATGGAGATCCCATTGGCAGATCACACCATCAAGTATCTGAGAGGAATTTTTGAAGATATGCTTGTTCAACTGGGCAAGTTATTTATCCCTTGTGATTTTGGTGTGTTAGATATGAATGAAGATTGATCCAATCCTATCCTTTTTGGAAGACCCTTCCTCTGAATAGTTGATTGCATAGTTTATGTACGTGAAGGAAAAATTACTCCTAGAGTGAGAGGGGAAATTATGGAATTCTCTATTCTAGACAAAATGAAAGCTCTAAACAAGATGGAGAATATTTTTTTGGTTAATTTTATTGACAAGTTTTTGGAAGAAGACGAAGACTATTCCAATTTTCTTGTTGACTATTGTGAGAAAAGTAAATCGAACATCTCCATGGCTATAGAAAATCTAGATGTTGTTTCCATTTCCAGTCCACGTCTTCCTGATGAAGATGTTCCATCATTGAAATATGACTCTTGCAAGTCCACCAAGGTAGAACTCAAACCCTTTCAACCGGAGTTAAGGTATGCTTTTCTTTACCCTGATTCTACATCTCATGTCATCATATATGTTGATTTTACTGATGCACAAGAAATCAAATTGCTAAATGAATTGCATTTGCATAAAGAAGTAATGGGTTATTCGGTCGATGATTTGAAAGGCATCAACCCATCCATTAGCATGCATAGATTAAATTTAGAGGAAGATTCCAAGCCTTGTGTAGAACCACCTCGGCATTTAAATCAAAATATGCTTGAGAATGTTGAAAAGGAAATTTTCAAATTGAAAGATGCAGGGATCATTTACCCTATAAGTGACAGTCCCTGAGTAAGTTTTATTAATGTAGTACCCAAAAAGGGGGGTGAAACTATTAACAAAGGGGATAATAATGAATTGCTTCAAACCTATGTAGTCACATGATGGTGCATGTGTATAGACTATAGGAGGTTGAATAAAGCAACCCCTAAAGACCATTTTCCATTTCCATTCATTGATTTAATGCTTAACATTAGCCAATCATTCTTATTTTTCTATCTTGATGGTTATTTTGGATTCTTCCAAATATAGATTTATCTGTTGAATTAGGAAAAGACAACTTTCACATGAATTTATGGCACATACGCCTATAGACACGTGTCATTTAGTTTTTACAACACACCAGTGACTTTTCAATGTTGTATGATGGCTATCTTCTCTGATTTTATTAAACGGACAATGGAAGCTTTTATGGACAATTTTAGCATCTATCGAAATTCTTTCAATGATTGATTGTCTAATTTTTTTAAAGTCCTTGAGCATTATAAGAAGGTTAACTTAGTACTAAACTAGGAGAAGTACCATTTAATGGTACAATATAGAGTAGTACCAGGCCATGCAATTTCTACAAAAGGTATTGAAGTTGATGGGACAAAAGTGGAAGAAATAGAGAAAATATCTACACTGTCAAATGCTAAAGATGTCCAAAGCTTTCTTGGCCATGCAGGATTTTATAGGAGGTTCATCAAAAAAAATTCCAAGACAACTAAGCCCTTGTTGTGACATCCCGCCATCACAAAGATAGTGAAACACCACACAAAAATGTGCAGAACCATCATAAACATCGTATTACCAAAAACACTGGTTAATTAAAACCAATTGTGGAAAGCAGATACGAAAGGAACTATTACAACCAGATCCACATCCTGCAAAGAAACATGTTATATAAATATACATAAACTTGATACATGTCCACAACTCATAGGATTGAGTTGTCCCATAAGCACAAGAGTTCACCACCTATTTATGTACCTAACTGACCTAGCCAAGTCAACAAAAGGATAAGAAAGCCATATCAACTATACATCGTGAAACCTCGTCAAAACACCTCCAAGGACCTGAGAGTATAGGGATGACTCTAGGACTCTACTACAAAACACCCAAAAATAGCAACATATCCATCTCTTTCCTTCTACAATTCTTTTTGCTACTCAGCTGCAACACCACAATCATCACCACATCTAGCATGTCCACCTAAAAGGTTTTAAACCAACGGGGTGAGACACACAGTCCTAGCGAGAAACATAACCCCCACAAAAACTATAAAACCTCGAGAGAGCTAGAATAGATAAAGCATGTAATTGATATAAGCAGATCATATATGCAACATACGGAGCAGAACTAACTCTATAAAATCTTACCATGATATCAAAGAGGCATATAAACAGATAATATATGGAACATGATTGACAAGACAAGTCTTATAGGATCTTATCATGACATCTGAGGAACATGTAATTAGCTACAAGATATAACTAGGGAAACTATACAAATAAGGCCTCAACGAATGTTCTATGTTTGCCCTAAGCAAATATACTATACGGCTGGATTATGATTTATTATGCCCTGAGGAAGTGAGTTGTACCGCTCAAATCCAACCTTCGGTTGTGAAACCCAAATTCGGTGCCATACAAGGTCAATGGAAGAGCCAGACTCCACGACCTCATCTTCTTCATGGTTAGTGAACGATATCCAAAGTAGGACCACAGTCTCTTGCTTAAGTGGCCTCAGTCATAGGGTCAGCTCTCGCATGCTACTCTTTCCTCGAGCATGCCTCAGTACAGGTCTCGGTGCTAGCATACCTTGAGCCACAGGCCTATTCATTGTGCTCCTGAGCCATGAACGCATTCATGCTCTATCATACTGAGCCATGGGCATGTTCACCGAGCTCTTATACCCATATGAGTCTACAACCAAAGTTGTACTCTTTACCTCCTGCTTTTGGCTAGGAGAAACCCCCGCATATTCAACAATATGCGCTCTGGGTTAACCCGCAGGATAACCCATTTCACCATGACCAACTCCTGACGATGATGGATCTATGGCCAGGGAAAACTACACGAAAGATTCATCTATAATTAATTAACATATTTTATGTGGATTTCAAGATTCAACCAAGTTATGTAACATGTAAACAAAAGTAAACAACATAGATCTCATTATCATGTGTTACATTGTCATTCTTATTCTCAAAGCCATCAACATCATCTTGATCCATCACAAGGATCAACATTACATGTTACCACTTGGCCTCTTGCCGATCATCAAGATCCATCTCAAGGATCAACATCACAGGGACTCAATCCCATCATCAAGGCACACATTGCCATTCCATGGGTAACACCCATCATATATCATTGGGTTCAACATAACCCTTGATGTTCCATATCATATCACTATCATACCATCACCATGGCTATTACCTGATTTCATATCCATACACATGGAACATGCATGGTTAGCATGAAACAATGGTACTTCTACAAGGAACATCTATAATCCTTTACTCCATTATGAGAAACAACCATTCAACATAGGTAAGTGTATTAATACAAAGCATTCTCATGTAACCAAAGCAAGTATTAACATAACAATTACCCTAAGTATGTCGGGTAAGGGATAACCCTCACCAAAAGCACATCGTCCCTCACTAAAGGTACCATATTTCTCATCATAGGTATATCGAGTTGAGCACAACCCTCACTAAAAGGATATCGGGTAGGGCACTATCCTTCACCCAAAGGTATCAGTCACTACCAAACCCTAGGGCGCCAAGCCCCATGTCAGGAATCCACCATATCGGGCAACTCTATACAAGATGGAATCGAGCAGCACACCATGTCGGCCAAGACCCCATGTCACCCAAGCTAGAGTTAGGGTTTCCATGTTTCCCAACCACCATGTCTTTATCACCCAAGACACATCCATGTCGGCCAAACTACCATGTCGTACATCTAAGGTTAGGGTTTCCCTATCAGTCAAAGTACCATTTTGCTCAAGAGCTTCCATATCGTTCAACGCACCAGTATATCACCCATCTAGGGTTAGGGCTCCCTATCAGCCAAGGGACATATCGCCCAACAGCTAGGGTTTGAGAGACCCATATCGTCCAACTAACATACCCATCATTATATCGACCAAGTACTAGAACTCACCTCACAACTCAAGGAAGGAGGGTTGTTGCTCAACACTCATCATCAAGGCAAGGCCTATCCATGTCATCCAGGGTACTCAAGAGGGCATGTCGTGCAAGCAAACACTATATCACCCAAGAGCATATCATCCAACAACACATCTTGGGTAAGGACCCATATCGGTCAAAGAGGTCAACATCCATCTAACATATCGCCCAAGCACAACCCTAGAGGAGGGATATCGGGCAAGAGTCCAAAGGTCACATCGAGTTGGTCACCTTCAACCTCAAGACAACCACCAAACCCTAAAAGATCAAGAGAGTTGGCTCACCTCTCAACAACTAAGTGAGACGGGTCTTGCACAACCTCTATCACATATCTGGCAACAAGATAGATCCTCACCATATCGGCCAACCAACCAATAACTAGGTCAATTCCCCACCCAAGGCTCACCTCTCAAACCCATAGTAAGAGAAGGGTGTTGCGCAAGCAACTAGAGTATAGACTCACCTCTCCACAACTAAGGGAGAGAGGGGTTTTGTCTACACAACTAGAGCTTAAGCTCACCTCTTAAGACCATAGAGAGAAAGGGGTGTTGCCCAAGGAACTCTAATCTAAAGGTTCGGACAACATAAGAACAACTATATCATCATATCTAGCAAGGTCTAGGGTACATACTAGAGCAAGAACGTCACTAACAAGATATGTATGGCTGATCAAGAAAACATATAACAAAGCAATATAGAAAGAAGGTAGTATAGTTACGGTTAGGAGTTAGGTAACCCACCTCAAGCACAGTCCTCAAGCTCTAAAGCTCCAAGAACCAAGCTCCAAGCTCCAAGGCATCACCTTCAGCCACCATGAGAGAAGGAAAGGAGTAAGGGAGCAAGATGTATCGGCCACCACTTCCTCTTCTCTTCTCTTAGATTGGCCACCAAAGGAAAGAGAGAAACTAAGGGTACCTAAGAGGCCTAGAAAGCAAGGAGGGTAGCTTATATACTAAGGGGTGAAGGGAGAGAGCATGTCAAGGTGGCACCCGACCCTAGCACACTTGTCCAAGGGTCATGCCACATGCTAACACCCCCAAAACCACTTGTCCACAACTTGCCACCAACTTAGCAAAGCAACTGCCAAATGTCCAAAGAAGGTGACACAAACAAGGATAGGTGAAGGGTGTGTGTCTCCCAACATGGCAATCCAACACACCATGGCTGATACACATCTTTCCCGATACAACCAAGCACTCCTCCTAGCAATACACCAAGGTCTAACCCGATATCAAGCCTCAACAAGGCCCAAGAAAGCCCAACAACAAGCCTAGGTTTCAACAAGCTCAAGCAAGGCCCAAAACAACTCAATCAAGGTTCCCAACTCATCCTCTTAACCCTAGAGGATGCAAAGAGAGAGAAAGACATCTCTCAAGGTGACAAACTTGCACACCAACCCTAAAACTTGGGTAAATTGCAAGTTGCACCTCAACCTCTCAACAAAGAACAAACAAACCCTAATCACAACTTTAGGTGATTAGCAAACATCTAAACACAAGGTTTAGGCAAAGCAAATAGGGTAAGCCCAAAATGAAGGTCAGGATCCTTACAAGCCATAAACCCCTAAAAATGATTTTTCCCCCAAACGCCGAAGAGAAAAGTGAGGGATACTTCCTCTTCATGTCTTCCTCAAGCTCCCACGTGGCTTCCTCAATGCCATGATGATGCCAAAGAACCTTCACAAGAACCAGGTCCTTCCTCTTCAGCTTCTTTACTCTTCTATCAAAGATCAACATTGGACCTTCCTCATAGGTCATATCTTCATCAAGCTCAACCTCAACTGGCTGTATCACTATCTCTGTGCCTGGATGACTTTTCTTTACCATACTGACATGGAACACTGGATACAACCTGAGCAACTCTTGTGGTAGATCTAACTTGTAAGCCACTTTGCCAACGTGTGCTATCACTGGATATGGCCCCATATACCTAGGAGCCAACTTGCCTTTTCGGCCAAACCTCAGCATGCCTTTCCATGAAGAGACCTTGAGATACACCTTGTCTCCCACTTGGAACTCTAGAGGTCGTCAATGATTATCTACATACAACTTTTGTCTATCCTGTGCCGCTTTCAACTGTTGTTGTATCACCTTGATCTTCTCTGTCATCTGATGCACTAACTCAGGACCCCAAAGCTGATACTCGCCAGACTCATACCAACATAAAGGAGATCTGCACTTCCTATCATATAAAGCCACATAAGGTGCCATGTCGATACTCCGTTGGTAACTATTGTTGTAGGCAAACTCTATCAAACTGAGATGTACATCCCAACTACCTAGGAACTGCAAAACACAAGCTCTGAGAAGATCCTCCAAAGTCTAAATAGTCCTTTCAGATTGTCCATCAGTCTGTAGGTGGAAAGAGGTACTAAACCTCAACTGTGTTCCCAACGCTCTGTGCAATTGCTCCCAAAAATGACTTATGAACTGAGGATCTCTGTCAGAGACTATCATTGTAGGCACACCATGCAAATGCACTATCTCATCCACATACACCTGAGCAAGCTTCTCTGTAGTATATGTCATTTTTGTAGGTATGAAATGGGCAGACTTCATCAATCTGACCACTATCACCCAAATGGAATCATGATTTCTAGCTATCCTCGAAAGACCAACTACGAAATCCATGGTTACATGATCCCATTTCCACTACGGTATTGGCATGGGTTTTAACGTACATGTCGGCTTCTGATGCTCAGCCTTAACCTACTGGCATATCGCACACTTAACCACAAACTCGGCCACATCTCTTTTCAAGCCAGGCCACCAAAATAGGTGATTTAGATTATGATACATCTTGGTGACATGTGGATGCATAGAATACATTGATGTGCATGCTTTGTCAAGCATTAACTTCCTCAGATCATCAACATCAGGAACCATCATCTTGTTATGATAACAAACTAGTCCATCCTCAGACTCATGGAAGTCGTCATGCTACTCGCTGCCAAATTCTATCCTAATCGACTAAACTGTAGCATATGCCTACTGTGCTTCTTTAATATGCTGCCTCAACATAGGCTTCACTTGCATCTATGCCAATAGTCCTGCCAACAAGGATACTTCCAACTGTACATTCATCTGCCGCAAAGAGACGAACATATCTCGCCTATGGCATATCAAAGAACTCAATTGTGCCTTCTTCGTAGGAAGAGAAGAATACTTCCTACTAAGCACATCAGCTACCACATTCACCTTACCAGGATGATACTCAATGCTGTAATCATAATCACTGATCAGCTCCATCCAGTGACGTTGTCGCATGTTTAGCTCACTCTGTAAAATGATATACTTTGGGTTCTTATGATCCGTAAAGATCTGACACACCTACCCATAAAGATAGTGTCTCTAAATCTTTAACACATGGACCACCGCTTCTAGTTCCAAATCATGTGTCGAATAACTCTCCTCATGTTTCTTAAGTTGTCGCAAAGAAAAAGAAACCACATGATTTTCCTGCATCATCACACATCCTAAGCCTTTCTTGGAAGCATTATAGAAAACAACATAGCCTTTCCCAGGCTCTGGCAGCACCAACACTGGAGCACTAGTCAGCTTCTCCTTCAAGCTCTGAAAAGCTCACTGACAACGGTCATCCCAAACAAAAGGTACATCCTTCCTGGTCAACTTCGTCAGCGGCAACGTGATCACACTGAAGTTCTTTATAAACCTCCGGTAGTATCCTGCTAAACCCAGAAAACTATGAACTTCAGTCGGCATCTTTGGTTGCTCCCACTCAGCAACTGACTCCAGCTTCTTGGGATCCACTCTGACTCCTTCCAATATCACATGACCCAAGCAAGTCACTTCCTCCAACCAGAACTCGCACTTACTAAACTTGGTATACAACTAGTTTTGGCGAAGGAGAGTCAATGCTTATCGAAGATGCTATTCATGTTGTTGACTATCCTGACTATAGATCAATATGTTATCTATGAAAACCATAAAAAATTGATCTAAAAATGGATGGAACACCCTATTCATCAGATCCATGAAAGCAGCAGGTGCATTGGTTAGCCTAAACGGCATAACCACAAACTCAAAGTGACCATACCTCATCCTGAAAGTTGACTTTGGTATGTCCTCATCCTTGATCCTCAACTGATGATATCCAGATCATAGATCGATCTTCAAGAACACTATAGCACCATGCAACTGATCAAACAGATCATCTATCCTCAGCAAAGGATACTTGTTTTTTATCGTAACTTTGTCCAACTAACGGTAATCTATGCATAGACGCATTGATCCATCCTTCTTTACGAATACAACTGGAGCACCCCACGGCGATGTGCTCAGTCTGATGAAACCTTTATCCAGCAACTCCTATAATTGCCTCTTTAGCTCTGCCATCTCAGTTGGAGCCATCCTGTATGGTGTCTGAGCAACTGGATGTGTCCCTGGCACTAGATTGATCTCAAATTCAATCTCTCGAGGTGGGGGAACACTGGGAAACTCATCGGGAAACACATCCTCAAACTCTCTGATAACTATCATGTCCTCAAGACTCGAACCTTTAGCCTCGATATCCACAGCATGAGCTAAGAATCTACAACCTTACAGCAACAACTTCTCTTCCAGCAAAGATGATACCAAACATGTCAGAAGAATCTTCCTATCTCCCTGGAAGATCCACTTCTTGCCATCATCAGCAAACATCACTTGCTTGGAACCACATTCCAGCACAACCGTATACCTCTCTAAGGTATCCATTCCAAGGATTACATTGAATCCATGCATATTAAGTGGTATGAGATCCACTTGTACGTTGTGTCCCAAAAAGGATAGAACACAAGATGGACACACCTCTCGAAGCATCGAGGAACCATCAAGAGGGGTTTCTAACAACAAGCTATCTTTCTTACAACTAATAGGTATAAGACATCTATCAAGCATACTGCGAGTGATAAAAGTGTGTAGCACCTGGGTCAACCAAAACAGATACAAAGCAAGAAGAAGAAAAATCAAAATGAAATAACTCCATCTGACATTCCACCACTTGCAGGTTGACTATCACCTCAGGATGACTCGTAGCATAGAATTGAGTCATTGCTTGATTTCATCCACACCCTCTGCTTCCTTGAGCAGACAATTTAGCTTGTGATGCTTGGCCATGTCCTCACCCTCTGGCACCACTAAACTGTTGTCTATCTGAACCTTTTTGACTCTGTCTCAATTGTTGCATCACTTCGACATCTCTCCTTAGGAAATTCGAGTTCATATGCCATGTCTACCCACAAAGATAGCATGACATGTCCTCTAACTATGGCCTAGATGGCCCTATCACTGCTACTAAAGTTGTATTGTAGGCTCTGGATGGTGAATAACCACACCCTCTTCCTTTACTTGGTGACCACTGAGATGGTACACTAGAACCTTGCATCATAGAATGTGTAGAAAACCTCAGCTTCTTGTGGCTGTCAAACCTCTATTTCTAAAATTGAGTAGGCCTTTTCTTGGACATGGCATATCTCTTCTTCTTGACTGACCATTCAATCCTTCGAACAGACTCCACAAATGTGGCAAACCACTCCTGGTTCTCTAAAGCAGTAGTAGTTGTTGACAGCTCGGCACTCAAACCGTCTGATCCTCTCATCATCTGTTGTTGCCATGTGAGGACAAAACCTCAGCAGCTCCATAAACTTGGCTTCATACTCAGTGATATTCATAGATCCTTGGTGCAGACGCTCAAACTGACTAATCTTCTCATCCAGATACATCTTCGGGAAGTATTGACTCATGAACTCCCACCAGAAGATGTCCCAATAGATCACCTCACCAGGTCGCTTCTCCTCTTCGATGGCCCACCAGTGGCCTGCACTACCTTTTAGAAGGTAGACAGTGTGCTTGACTGTGTCTACTTCGGGGATGTCAAGGATCTGGAAGGCCTTCTCAAGACTTGTCACCCACAGATCTGCATCCACTGGATCAGCTATTCCAGCATAATCCGAAGCTCCGACTCAGTGAAGCCACTCAAAGGTCTTCCCAATACCCGATGATTCCTCATGGGGAACCAATGCTCTTGGCAGAGGCACAGGTAATCTCTCCACCATGAGATTCATCGTTGTCATTACCTATCCAATGAGGTGCTAGTAGGTAGGATTATCAAGAATGGTTGGGTCGATCTGGGGGACCTCAGGCACTCGATCTTCATGTGCCTGCACACTCGCTCCATCAACTGATGTAGCAGTACTGCTCTCGGCAGCATGCTCTTTGTGATTTCCAGACATCTTTTAGCTTTATCTTCTGCTGGGGGCAGAAGTCATTATAATAAAATATGGAAAAATCACAAGAATAGACACAAACCTAGTCCTAGATCCCTGTAGAGTCAGTGAACCTAGAGCTCTGATACCAACTTACTTCTGACATCCTGCCATCACAAAGATAGCGAAACACCACGTGAAAATGTGTGGAACCGTCATAAACATTGTATTACCAAAAACACAGGATAATTAAAATTGATTACAGAAAGTAGATAAGAAAGGAACTATTACAACCAGATCCACATCATGCAAAGAAACATGTTATATAAATATTCATAAACTTGATACATGTCCACAGCTCATAGGATCTAGTTGTCCCATAAGCACAAGAGTTCACCACCTGTTTATGTACATAACAGACCTAGTCAGGTCAACAATAGGATAAGAAAGCCATATCAACTATACATTGTGAAACCTCGTCAAAACAACTCCAAGGACCTGAGAGTACAGGGATGACTAGGACTCTACTACAAAACACCCAAAAATAGCAGCATATCCATCCCTTGCCTTCTATAGTTCTTCTTGCTGCTCAGGTGCAACACCATGATCACCACCACGTCTAGCATGTCCACCTAAAAGGTTTTAAATCAACGGAGTGAGACACACAGTCCCAGCGAGAAACATAACCCCCGCTAAAACTATAAAACCTTGGGAGAGCTAGAATAGATAAAGCAGGTAACTGATATAAGCAGATCATATATGCAACATACTGAGCAGAACTAACTCTATAACATCTTACCAGGATATCTAAGAGGCATATAAACAGATAACATATGGAACATGATTGACAAGACAAGTCTTATAGGATCTTATCATGACATCTGAGGAACATGTAATTAGCTGCAAGATATAACTAGGGAAACTATACTCAACCAATGTTCTGTGTTTGCCCTAAGCAAATATACTATATGGCTAGATTACAATTTATTATGCCCTGAGGAAGTGAGTTGTACCGCTCAAATCCAACCTTTGGTTGTGAAACCCAAAGCCGGTGCCATACAAGGTCAATGGAAGAGCCAGACTCCACGACCTCATCCTCTTTGTGGTCAGTTCACGATATCCAAAGCAGGACCACAGTCTCTTGCTTAAGTGACTTCAGTCACAGGGTCAGCTCCTGCAGGATACTCTTTCCTCTAGCCCGCCTCGGTACAAGTCTCGGCGCTAGCATACCTTGATCCATGGGCCTATTCACTGTGCTCCTAAGCCATGAACGCATTCATGCTCTATTATACTGAGCCATGGGCCTGTTCACCATGCTCTTATACCTATCTGAGTCTACAACCGAAGTTGTACTCTATACCTCCTCTTTCAGCTAGGAGAAACCCTACATATTCAACAATATGCGCTCTGGGTTAACCCGCAGGAGAACCCGTTTGACCATCTCCAGCTCCTAACGATGATGGATCTATGGCCAGGGCAAACTAAATGAAAGATTCATCTGTAATTAATTAACATATTTTAAGTAGATTGCAAGATTCAACCAAGTTATGTAACATGTAAACAAAAGTAAACAACATAGATCTCATTATCATGTGTTACATTGTCATTATTATTCTCAAAGCCATCAACATCATCTTGATCCATCACAAGGATCAACATTACATGTTACCACTTGGCCTCTTGCCAATCATCAAGATCCATCTCAAGGATCAACATCACAGGGACTCAATCCCATCATCAAGGCACACATTGCCATTCCATGGGTAACACCCATCATATATCACTGGGTTCAACATAACCCTTGATGTTCCATATCATATCACTATCATACCATCACCATGGCTATTACCTGATTTCATATCCATACACATGGAACATGCATGGTTAGCATAATCATAGAGAAACAATGGTACTTCTACAAGGAACATCTATAACCCTTTACTCCATTATGAGAAACAACCATTCAACATAGGTAAGTGTATCAATACAAAGCATTCTCATGTAACCAAAGCAAGTATTAACATAAAAATTACCCTAAGTATGTCGGGTAAGGGATAACCCTCACCAAAAGCACATCGTCCCTCACTAAAGGTACCATATTTCTCATCATAGGTATATCGAGTTGAGAACAACCCTCACTAAAAGGATATCGGGTAGGGCACTATCCTTCACCCAAAGGTATCAGCCACTACCAAACCCTAGGGCGCCAAGCCCCATGTCAGGAATCCACCATATTGGGAAACTCTATACAAGATGGTATCAGCCAGCACACCATGTCGGCCAAGACCCCATGTCGCCCAAGCTAGAGTTAGGGTTTCCATGTTGCCCAACCACCATGTCTTTATCACCTAAGACACATCCCTATCAGCCAAACTACCATGTCAAACATCTAAGGTTAGGGTTTCCCTATCAGTCAAAGCACCATATCGCTCAAGAGCTTCCATATCGTTTAAGGCACCAGTATATCACCCATCTAAGGTTAGGGCTCCCTATTGGCCAAGGGACATATCGCCCAACAGTTAGGGTTTGAGAGACCCATATCGTCCAACTAACATACCCATTATCATATCGACCAAGTGCTAGAGCTCACCTCACAACTCAAGGAAGGAGGGATGTTACTCAACACTCATCATCAAGGCATGGCCTATCCTTGTTGTCCAGGGTACTCAAGGGGGCATATCAAGCAAACACTATATCACCTAAGAGCATATCGTCCAATAACACATCTTGGGTAAGGACCCATATCGGTCAAAGAGGTCAACATCTATCTAACATATCACCCAAGCTCAACCCTAGAGAAGGGATATCGGGTAAGAGTCTAAAGGTCACATCGGGTTGGTCACCTTTGACCTCAAGATAACCACCAAACCCTAAAATATCAAGAGAGTTGGCTCACCTCTCAACAACTAAGTGAGAGGGCTCTTACACAACCTCTATCACATATCGGGCAATAAGATAGATCCTCACTATATCAGCCAACCAACATCAACTAGGTCAACACCCCACCCAAGGCTCACCTCTCAAACCCATGGTAAGAGAGGGGTGTTGCTCAAGCAACTAGAGTATAGACTCACCTCTCCACAATGAAGGGAGAGAGGGTTTTTGTCTACACAACTAGAGCTTAAGCTCACCTCTCAAGACCATAGAGAGAAAGGGGTGTTTCCCAGGGAACTCTAATCTAAAGGTTCGTCCAACACAAGAACAACCATATCATCATAGCCAACAAGGTCTAGGGTACATACTAGAGCAAGAACGTCACTAACAAGATATGTATGGCCGATCAAGAAAACATATAACAAAGCAACATAGAAAGAAGGTAGCATAGTTAGGGTTAGGAGTTATGTAACCCGCCTCAAGCACACTCCTCAATCTCTAAAGCTCCAAGCACCAAGCTCTGAGCTCCAAGGCACCACCTTCAGCCACCACAAGAGAAGGAAAGGAGCAAGATGTATCACCCAAGACACCAGTTGTATCGGCCACCACTTCCTCTTCTCTTCTCCTAGCTCAGCCACCAAAGGAAAGAGAGCAACTAAGGGTACCCAAGAGGCCTAGAAAGCAAGGAGGGTAGCTTATATACTAAGGGGTGAAGGGAGAGAGAATGTCAAGGTGGCACCTGACCCTAGCATAGTTGTCTAAGGGTCATGCCACATGCTAACACCCCCAAAACCACTTGTCCACGACTTGCCACCCACTTAGTAAAACAACTACCACATATCCAAGGAAGGTGACACAAACAAGGCTAGGTGAAGGGTGTGTGTCACCCAACATGGCAATCCAACACACCATGGCTGATACACATCTTACTTGATACAACCAAGCACTCCTCCTGGCTGATACACCAAGGTCTAACTCGATATCAAGCCTCAACAAGGCCCAAGAAAGCCCAACAACAAGCCTAGGTTTCAACAAGCTTAAGTGAAGCCCAAAACAACTCAAGCAAGGTGCCCAACTCATCCTCTTAACCCTATAGGATGCAAAGAGAGAGAAATACATCTCTCAAGGTGACAAACTTGCACACCAACCCTAAAACTTGGGTAAATTGCAAGTTGCGCCTCAACCTCTCAACAACGCACAAACAAACCCTAACCACAACTTTAGGTGATTAGCAAACATCTAAACACAAGGTTTAGGTAAAGCAAATAGGGTAAGCCCAAAATGAAGGTCAGGTTCCTTACACTTGTGCTCAATACTTGCAAAAGTTGTTGAGTTTGTGTTCAACGATGAATGCCAAGCCGCCCTCAAAAAGCTCAAGAATGCCCTTATTTTAACTCCAAACATTCAACCACCAGATTGGGACACACCCTTTGAGTTGATGTGTGATGCAAGTGACTACACCATTGGCATCGTACTTGATCAACATAAGGACAACAAGTTGTTGGTTATCCACTATGCATGTAAGACACTTCATGTAGCCTAGATAAACTATGACACAACTAAGAAGGATATGCTAGCCATAGTATATGCCTTCAACAAATTTTGTCAATATCTAGTGGGTTCTAAGGTTGTGGTCTATACTGAACTTGTTGCCATCAAATACTTGATGAACAAGAAGGATGCTAAACCATGAGTAATTATCTAGATTTTTTTTCTTTAAGAATTTTATCTTGATATCAAAGACAAGAAAGGAACTGAAAACAATGTCATTGATTACCTTTCTAGAGTGACTATAGGTGCAAAGGTCGTCCATTGATGGTTACCTTCTCATAGAGGATTGTATGTTGTTGATACACCACAAGTACCATGGTTTGCAGACATCACAAATTTTCTTGCCACAAGACATCTTGCACCTGATCTTACTTATCAGCAAAAGAAGAAATTCATGCATGATGTTAGATTTTATTATTGGGATGACCCAAAGTTGTTCAAACAAGGAACTGACAGACTGATCCGGAGGTGTGTAGCTGAAGAGGAGATACCAAGCATCATATATGGCTGCCATTCTTCTTCCTCTGGAGGGCACATTGGGGGAGAAAAGACAGCTACCAAGATCCTTCAAGCTGAATCCTATTGGTCAACCTATGTCTATGCTTATGTCAAAGCATGTGGTAAATGCCAAAGGACCAGTGGGATACCAAAGCAAGACAAGATGCCCCTCAACTCCATTCTGGAGATTGAGGTGTTCGATATATTGGGTGTTGACTACATGGGCCCAATCATATCCTCCCGTGGTTACAAACATATATCGTTGGCATGTGACTATGTATCAAAGTGGGTAGAGGCCATCCCTACCCAAGCCCTTGATGCTAAATCTGTGCTCAAGTTATTTCAGAAGATTATTTTTCCTTGATTTGGAGTTCCAAGAGTTGTGATTTTAGATGGAGGGACACATTTCAATGAGAAACATTTCAAGTATCTTCTCACCAAGTATGGGGTGACACATAAAATCTATACCCCATATCACCCCCAAACATTTGGATAGGTTGAAGTGTCAAATAGACAGCTGAAGATCATTCTTGAGAACATTTTTTCAAGCTCAAGGAAGGATTGGGCACTCTAGCTAGATTATGCTCTTTGGGAATTCCCAAGAGCATATAAGACTGCCATTGGGACCACACCATTCAGGATCATCTATGGAAAATCTTGCCATCTTCCTCTAGAGTTAGAGCTTAAAGCTTTATGGGCCATCAAATTTTTATAATTTTGATATGAAAAAAGTAGGAGAGAAATGGTTGTTGCTTCTCCAAGAGCTTGAGGGGCTTAGGCTTGACACATATGAAAATGTGAAAATCTATAAGCACCGGACAAAGGCATGGCATGATAAGAATATGAAAAGGAGAGACTTTCTTGAAGGAGATCATGTAACGTCCCAGGATTTGAGGCCTTGGATAACATGATCTTAAAAGGAATGATTGCACTATTAATATCACCAAGATGCACCTCCTTTTATGGGAGCATGTCACTTAATAACTCCATAGATAAGCATGCTCAGCTTGGAGTAGTACTAGGATGGGTGACCAGTCGAGAAGTTGACCTTAGCTTGCACGTGAGTGAGGATAAAGCATGCAATCAAGGCTAGTGGTGCTCTATGGGGCCATTCATCATTCCTGAAACTTTACTAGAGCCATGGGCAGTGGGCCCAGGTGTTACACATAGTATTAGATCCAATTCTCCTCTAGTAGGTGGGGCCTACATGGTGGGCATGTGGCATGCCACTCTTTGAGCCATGCGGTCCATGCAAGTTGGAAAGGGCAATCCGATTTGATGGAGCCACCCATGCATTGGTAGTGTCCAGGCATGTTGGAAAATGCTATCTGAGTTGATGGAGCCGCCCTTGCGTCGGTAGCCATGGTTGAGAGCTAGGTGTACATGGGTAATTTGGGTCTACACTGAAATGGGAAAAAGATTATGAGGCCATATAGTTGAGCCTTGATGAGGACGTCAAGAGTCTAAGTGGGGTAGATTGTAACGTCCTAGGATTTGAGGCCTTGGACAACATGATCATAAAAGGAATGAGTCGACTACCCATATCACCAAGGTGCACCTCCTTTTCTTAGAGCCCATCACTTAAGAACTCCATAATTAAGTGTGCTCAGCGTGGGGTAGTACTAGGATGGGTGACCAGTCAGGAAGTTGACATCGGCTTATGCATGAATGAGGATAAAGCGTGCAATTAAGGCTAGTGGTGGTCTGTGGGGTCAGTTGTAATTCCCAAAACTCTACTAGAGCCTTGGGAAATAGTCCTGGGTATTACAAATCAGATGTTATTGTTCAATTCAAGACTAAAACTTTTTCCAAGAAAGGTTAGATCCAAGTGGTATGGACCCTTATTGGTCTTCAAAGTTTTTCCCTATGGGACAATAGAGCTACAAGGAAATAAATCAACATTTAATGTTAATAGCCAACATTGCAAGCTCTACAGTGAAGGGGGAAGATAGAACGAGGAGCCTCATGCTCCCTTGCTGAACATTGTTGAATAGGAATGAATTCTACTTCCAGACTCTAAACAAAAGGCCTTTGTGGGAGACGTCCCCACATTTAGATAGATTCCTTTATGTTGTTTCATTTGAGTTATTTAGTTATTCATTTGTTTCATAATGAGACCTCATGGTGTTACATTGGTGAATTTGTGTAAGAAAGTTAGTTCATCGCTTATATTTTTTAGGTGATGGATGTTCCAGTTAGAAAAGAACAAGGAGAATCAAGACAGGAAAAAGTAATGCTTCAACATGGCGAGTAGACCTATCAACACAATTATGGATCATTTTTGGAATTTCAGAATTTTACAGTGGTTTCTCCCTATGGTGTATGCCCCAACAACATGTAGTGGCTATAATCAAATAAATCAAAGCTACAGAAAGTTCACCAGCCACACCATGTGAACCACAGCATGTGTCGTGTACATTTATTCTGATGAAGATCCCAAATTTTACAGTAACACGCTATTACATCGTGTTGGCATCAGTCACAGAATGTGATTTTTGGGAGTAGAAGTCTCCAAATTTCATAGTGAAATTACATTATGGTGTGTTGGCTCTAGCCACGTTATGTAAAATGCATATGGAAAAATTCATATTTTTGATAGTATTGGCTTGTTACAGCATGTAACCTGCCATCATGGTGTGTGGTTGTACATGAGATTGGGGAAGTTCATCCTCACCTTATGGTGTGTGGCTCATCCTTATATTGTGTTGTGACATGACTTAAGTGTTTGATCCCTAAAATCAGTTCATCTCTTTTTCACTCAAGTTGTGTAGCCACCTCTTCACTCACCTTGCGACTCTTACCCTTCACACCGTACATCCATACCTCCACATCATGATCATTCCCTATGTCATCGCTCTCTACTACATGTCGTGGTGTTGCCTTCCATAGGAGTTCCTCCAAGAGCTTCGAAGAGCACCACCATCAGCACCCACCTCGTTGCCCTATAGAAGAAGAAGAATGCATCCACCACTTCCCCTCACTCCGTTGTCATCAACTCAGTCACAAAAGCTCACCACCCTCAACCCCCATCACCTCAATGAAGAGAAATGAACAAATCTGCAAATTGTCACCGCGACACACCATAACACTACATCCTTATGTCATGTTGATCTCAGTCCAAGAGCATCCACACCTATAGGAAACACAGTGTAATGCTCTCAGCCATGTTGTATCTCTCTCATAGCTGCATTGAAGGAGAATGACAATCATACACCATGTTATTTGCCCCTATGCCGTGTTGTTCTATCCAAAAGCTACATAGTGTCAAGAGTAAAGATTTTTGCTAAGAGATCTCATCCTGACCCTGAGGAATCTTCCTCTGGTTCACCCTACATCTCATTGGTGCACTTCACATGGAATGGAGAGGAAGACAACATCTACCGTTGCCTCGCCTCTCATCAGGTGGTCATGACCAGATTTCCACATGATAATGATATGGATAGGCTAGGCATTCTAAATGAGGCTAAAGATTCGATTGTGTTTCCACATACCATTGCCTTACTTATGAATTTTTTATGACTTTCAAAGTCAAGCAAGACCCTTCTGGTAAGCATGAACTATTTGGTCTGATTTCATTTAGGAATCCTGAGCAAACCATTTAAATTGACCTTTAAACAATTTTACACCCTGATGAACTTTGACTATGATGGCAAGATCATCATGCCAGAACAATTTGAGCATATCACATTATGGGGCCAAATCATTGAGGAGACCTCCTACAATGTCATTAATGCTAGAGTGTCTCATGTTCACAACTTGATTTTTCACTACATTCACTGCCTTCTCAGCATCACAGGTGTTTTGCAAGGAATAAAATGCTAGGTGTAGTTGGTAAACTTGATTTGTTTATCTATGGGCCATGTGCATAATTATGATGTGAACATCAGGTACCATTTTCTTTCATGAGTTGTAAAGATCTAGAAAGAAAAAAAAGTCATATGATGATAGGGGGCATTATCACTAAACTTGCTATTGCTTAGAAGGTTGATCTATCTTCTATTGATCCCCTAGATGGAGGGGAATATGTGTATTGTGATTGTCGCATCTCTGTTGGCATGTTGAGAAAAGATAAGAATAGAAAACTCTTCCACAAGGTTGACCAAAAATCCTCTGTCATCCAGTTGTGTAATCCTACCCTCACAACTCCCAAAGATAAGGCCAACTAGAAGTATTTTCATAATGATGGACCTTCTACATGTGCACATGCCAAATCCTTCTCTGTCAGGGCTGACATTCCACCACCTCCTTTAAAGGGTACACAGATAGATTTCACTTGGAGGTACCTAGATATGAGGTAGATCTATACGTATGTTCAGTACAGATTTGACGATCAGTACCCACATCTATCAACTTTCTCAGCAGTACACTAGATTGTCCCAGAATGTTACAGACATCTACACCATGGTGACCAGGATGGGTTCTTGGTACATCTCTCGGGGTGATTACGGATATCCTTTGCAGCCATCTGCCCCTATAGGACCCTCCTCCATGGACATCATTGACCCCAACTTATTCTCAGAGAACCTCCATCCTTCCCAGGAGGGTTTTGACCCCTCCTTCTGAGGCACCCGAGGTATCCAGTTGTACCACTGTAAAGTTTGTTATGAGTAGTGACAAAACTATGAATCTCAAGCTTAGGGGGGTACAACCGAATGGTAGTTTGGTTTTACTTTTCATGTCATTTTCTTTCAGTCATTTGCTTATTTCATCTTGTTGTTGCTTGCATGTTTTGCATTTCTTTTCACATCATTCCATGATTATTGAGTGGAAAAAAATTATCAATCAGCCTTACTGCTTGAACTATCAGATTGCACAAAGAACATGGCTATATGATGACAAATTGGTCATAAATCATCCTAATTGAAAATATTTGAATTGGATATTCATCTTCATATTTAGACATTTGGCTAAACATGATTTCCAATTCTCTCACGCATGTTCTTAAACCATGTAATCATAGAAATGCTTTGAATTTCTCAACTATAGAGATTTCAATAACAATAAAGATGATCTTGCAATCTTATAATGCATTTTTCAATTCTCTACTTGAAAAATTTTACAAAATGAAAACCTTCCTACATGATCAAAATAATGAAGGGTGAATTAGCATAGGACTGCATGGTTCCAAATAGGAGCCCGAATCAGATAAAAAGGGGGGATTCTGATCTTCAATCAAAAACCCAAACCCCAAAAAAGATGGCTAAGTCTCCCATGTTTCCACCAACCCAATAAAGGTTGGGGATAATGTCTAAAAGTGGGAATAAATCCCTAAATGGTATTCCACATGTGTGTAAGCCTATATTAGCAGTCGAATATTATACACTGGAATTATATTGAAAGGTTTTCTTGAATAACAATGCCATTACATGAAGATACAAAATTTCATTTCAGTGACAGATATGACAAATCATTATATTTTTGGCTCTTTCATCTTGTTTCTACTAATTTATCTCTAGTTGATTCTTTTAAACAAAAATTGAATACCTATTTGAACTTAAAATCCTATCTTAATAGTTGTAACTGACTTCATGTTTGGTTACATGTCTAGATGATGAAAATTGCCATTTTGAGATCTAACAATTCACATTCATATGGATTTGATTTTTTTCCCATATGTTTATTCTAACCATTCATCTAGTTCTATTTGCTCAAGAACAAGTAATGATTCAAGCTTAGGGGGATTTGATGTACACTAATAATATCTTATTTTCATGCCATTTTAGTTGCACATTTCACTCAATTCAACCACATTTCTACTCCAATTCATGCTAAGATGTTTGTTTCTTATTGATCTTAGTCATGTCATGGTTTGAATTGTAGGTACACCACATTCCACTCATAATGAAAGAAAAATATCCAAAATCTGACCTTTTGGATTTTCTAGAGTTTCCCCAAGTCTTGGAGTTCAAAACTCAACAGAAAACCAACAACACGATGTGTGGACAACTCCACATGATATGTGACTATCAGTCAGCTGACTCTTGAACCAAGTGCAAACACTGTGTGTGTCTCAACCACACGACATAACTCAGGGAAGCCCTGAATTTGATATGGAATCATCCTTATTGTGTGTGGTCAACTCATACTATGTATTACTTGTAATCATAGCCCGACTCATTCAGAAAAATGCATCTGATGTGCCGTGTGATCTATAAACACGACATGTCAGACTTATTTTCTGTAATTTTTATAAAAGAACAATTGCTTGTTTTAGTTAGATATAATGAGCCACTTTCCTAGGGAAGGGTGTCACGTACCACTTGGAGTGAAAATAGGCCTGGGACGAGTCCAGAGCTTTGGAGGGTGATTTTGGAGAGAAAGCTAGGGTTTCTCAGGAGAGAACCCATTCTTAGTTTCATTTCTCTTCACTTTTCCTTGGCAAAGTTTTAGAGAAGATGTTTCGAAAGTAAGTTTCATTTTCAGAGAATGATCTCCTCCTCTTGGCCAGAGATTTTTATATGTTCTTCACTCCCTTGGATTTATTTGTTATTCCTCTCTCTACTCATGTTTATTTCAATGACATATCATTTATACTTGTATTTTCTCACCATGAGTGAGTAAACTCCTTTTCTTTGACATGGGAGAGTAGCTCCCATGTCATAACTCATGTGATCTGAAATTCATGTTTAAATATTAGTTAATATTCTATTTCAAAATGAGTTATGGTGTTTATCTTCTTGTATGCATGGTTGGACACAATATTTATATGTTTTATGCTTCTTATTGTTTCTGGGAAGATACAGTATGAGGTAAGGAATAACCATTTTGACAACATGGCCTAGATCATGGGAATGGCCAGAATCATGTTAAGGGTTCTAGGTTGTAGTTCAATATTGTGTATATGCATGGGAATGATATACGAGGTTATGACTATCTTATATGATTGGGAAATTTATTAGATGATATCAACCTACTTATGAAGATTGACTAATATAAGTGAGATTATTGGTTATTTATTGATTTATGATATGGAAGTGAAATTCCATATACAAGACTCTCATGATCTGATCTTTAATCTACAAGTAATTAGTGTTCTTGGTTTTCTTGTTTATAATTCGTAATTGATTTAACCTAAACTGACCTTTTAAAATCAATTGACTTAGATTGTTGAAAATTAGTAGTTTCGCACCTAGCTAACCTAGCTCCCTATGGTTCGAACTCGACTACAATTGATCTTGTATACTTGTGGGTGATTGATGAGTTAAAACATTTAATTATTTAAAAGTCACTTGCCTTTGGCAATCAACAATAGACCATAAGACACAGGGGTAGTACATAAAAGATTTTCATCTTTAGAAATACAGCATAGACCATTCTTTCTTTGAATATTAATCCACTCTTGTCCTAACAAGATGAAAAGAAATTACGTTTCTTATTAAAGTGTATATTTACTTAAGTGTTTTAGTCTTTTACTTAAGTTTTGTTTAATCTACTTGTAGCATGGGCCCAATTATCTATTGGCCCATTAGTGTTTGTCTAAGTGTCTATATTCTCCCCCCCCCTTATCATGCTTATAAGAAAAGGGTGGTTTCCTCCTATCATTACGCAATAAGAAAATCCTACTGAAGGGGTTATCCCCACTCATATCATTTTTCACATGTCTATAAAAAGTAAGGTATATAATAGTAGTTCTCTAACTCTATTACAAGCCCACAGGGCAGAGACAACTCATAGGTTCCAATTGCACTGGCAGCAACTCTTTTTCAGTTGCGACACATAGTTCCACCTCACCTTTCTTTAAAGGTTTACTTCTTTTCAAATCTTGCACATTTTAGCAAATGTGAGGTCCACATCTGGTATCCAATACCCAAGATGAAGAAGTAGAAAAGTTAATCTCAATTATGTATATACATGTAGTAGAGATTTATATCCCTTCCTTCATCTTCCTAAGTTCCTTTAAGTGTAAAGGAAAAATTCCTTTTACACTTACCATTCTCATACCGGGTTTAGAAGACTTCAGCCTCAGGTTAGCCACAAAACTTTTCTCGTGTTTTCCTTCACCCTTCCACCCCTTTCCATTGATCACCATCATGAATTTGGGTTTGTCCTTCCTCATTCTTTCTTTGGCATTTATTCAACATGCCAAGCAATTCAGGTAGTGGTTTAGCTAGTTGTTCATGTAGTATAACTTTATGGACTTGTTGTATGATTCAGGCAACAATTGCAAAATCATATTTGAGGAAAGCTCTTGACCTACAAGAAATCCCATTCTCTCTAGGTTTTCCACATGCTCAATTATCTTGAGCAGATGGGGCCCTACTGGATCTCTCTCTAGCGTTCTACATTCAAAGAGCGCCTTGGAGATATCATACCTTTCCTACTTTGCACGATTCTCAGACATGTTCTTAAGATGTGTTACTATAATGTCCCTGAATTTTCACCTTCTCAAAACCACATGGGGATGAAAAGAAAAAATCCAAAAACGTTAGGCAATTATATCAAAGTGCATTCCAGAAGCAATTTGTGCATACATGAACATTCAAATATAGGCATATTCCATAACATTCTCAACATTCAACATGTATATTTACAACATGAACTGTTACAACTTACATTTACATATTGAAAAGAGAAATTTTACAAATCTAAACATGTTTGCTAACTAGGATCTACACAATAGGTACAACCTAGACAACTTCTCACTTCCCTTCTTTTATCCCATGCTAGCTCTGCACCAAAAGCATACATGAAACAGTGGATCAACACACAAGGTGTTGTGTATGTAGGTAGAAAGATACATACTAATATGCTTGCGTAATTGAAATAAATTCAGAAATAAAGAGTAAAAGAAAACATTGTTTAATGTGATAATCAAGTAAACATGGTTTTAGACATATCATTGGATGCAGTTGTACTACAATTTCTATTAGCACTTATCATACTTCCAGTATGGGCAAATTACTTTATCATACATCTAGCATGGGCAATTCAACATACATCCATACTAGGCAATATATCATACATCCAAACTGGGCCATTTGTGCTCTAGTAGATACAACTCACCAAAAGTTCTTTTATGTTCATTTAGTTTTGGAAAAGCATAAAATACTAATATGCATCCAAGAATTTATATGCAAATAAAAGCATCCAAAGTACATCAAATCATTATGCATCCAAAAAAACTAGTCATATACTTAATAAAACCCACATACCTGAGTTTAGATATTCCTATTTATATTCTAGAGCATCTGCATCTCTAGTCATCACCTAATTAATAACAATTAATCATCATTAATAAATGTTTATCATATTCTAGGTATTTTAGGTCCAAATTGGGGTTTGGCCAAATCTAGGTTCAAATAGCCTGGAACTTGAATCTGATATTTTTATACTGATCAGGAGGTCATTCTAGGGGTCTGGTTTAGTTTTCATAATTTTCTAATATTTGTACTAATTTCTAGAATTAAAAAGGGGCTTGAAACACTTAATTTTATTTTAATAGCAAAAGATCTAATATTAGGTAACATAGTTCAAATCAGGGTATGCATGAGGTTTATAAATGATTTTTGGGGTTTGAAAGTAATTTCTTGAGATCCCATATTTCTCAGATATAATTTGTTCAGTTTAATATTATTCTAAAAGGAAGCATTGCATCTAAGTCAAAAACCTTGAAAACTAATCTTTAAAAGCCTGAACTATAGGTTTCATAATGAAGAGGGTGTTTTTCTAAATCTTTGGATACTTTGTGCGGAATTATTAGCCACGGGAGAAATTTTAATCATTTATCTAAGATAGGATCTAATTATAAGAGTTTAAAATAGAATTACCTATTTATTTGAGGGACATGCGGATCTTTGGGTGGATCTGCCAGGGTCTTCATCCACAAATCCACCCTCGCATTCATCCCTCCATGTGTGCATCCCCAGCCATGATATGTTGGTGTCATTTGTGTGTCGTCGTGGCAAGAGACCCTGGTGAGGCATCGTACAAGGTCGCCCCTCCTTGTAGCCTGGTCATGATGGAAACTCCTACACCACCTCATCATGCACACTCCAACCACTATGTGATCATCAGAGAGGGAGGGCATCAGTCAGGTGTGTACTCTGGTTTGACACCGCCAATCTGTCATGGCCATGCTTGACGCCTACTTGGTTATTGATCTAGGATGTCGTGGCTTTTGATGGATATCCCATCCGCGTCGATGGGTATCAACACTCTTCACCCTGTCCTTCGTATAGTTGGAGATTATAGGCAGAGGGACGAAGGGCCTAAGTGGGAGCTTGAGAGCTCCATGGTGGGATCTCAATTGAAGCTACAATGATAAATGGCCATGTCATGACCATGATGAAGATGGAGGAAGGGAAAGGGCTCCAGATGCCCAGGGTGTTCAGAAACATGTCCAGTGAAGGCTGGCCCGATATGCCCCTTCATCTTTCCCACTCACTCGCAATCTCTGTGTGAGCCTCTGCCTGCTCAAAACTCATCACAATCTCACCAGCAAGCCCTCCTCCTCCAAGAGTAGCCTCGTGAGGAGCAACAAAGGGGACTTCATCCTCGGAGAACTGAGGAGGAGACTTTTGACTTCTCTTATTCAAGGGTAACCTGACTCAACAAAATAATGAGAGTTATGTTCTTCTACCCTTTCGGGTTTCACACAAGGGGTGTTACTTAGATCTAAAAAACATGGCCATCAATAATGATATACCCAAGTCTCCGATGACTCAGTACCTCCACGAGGGCCAACTCACCATACATCAAGATATACTCATAATCTTTCTATCTTAACAGTTCCATACTTATGAAATACTAATATAAAGGAAACATAGATTGTGGATGGTTCACCCATGAACTGAGCTAGTGATCAACTACCAAATCTAGTGATCAAAATATCCTACTCAATTAAATACTCCCAAGTATGCTTAGTTCCCAGTGTATAATAGTATCAACAAAGTACTTGACTTTCCATAAGATTTGCAAATCCATATTTACATATTGACATTGACATCAAAAATAAAGCTAAACGCCAAATATATATAACCTCATATAAATTCATTTTTTCACATAAATACTCAAACTGATGAATACCAAGATACACACCATGATTGAATTCAATCAGTAGTCATCATCATCAATTATATCTCTATCCACACTTTTTGGGTGAAATTATTCTTATTTGAAAAACAAGATCCTCAAGTTGAGTTCAACCATATACAAGCATCTTTGGTAACAAAGTTCTACATTTGATATCAAAATCCTAAAATTGAGGTCATCACATTCACCCCACCTTATAAGGAATTTCATCCTCAAAATTTAATTAGTCTCATTCTTAAGTTGATATCAAGGACTTGTGGTTGCATCTAAGACACCACTTCTAAATGTCAAGAATATCATTAGTCTAGATTCGTCCTAAGTTGTCATCTTAGGATATTTAAGCATGTAGGGTGTACCCACCCCATATTATATTGGTTGAAGCATCATTGAGTGACTTAGTTATAACATGACATTCTTAGATTTTATGATTTTCATCCCCATAGTCCCTTATGGATAAGTGTTTTATTTATATAAATGAAGTTAAGAAGGTATTGCTCAAAGTTTCATATTTCACCCCTACTAAGTCATACAAGGTAATGTCAAGATTAGAAGCCATTATTTACTAGTAAGATAAACTTAACATCATTAATGTGGTTTTTGATCAACATATTATGAGGATTTCAACATTAGAGGGTATTTGTCTTCATCTTTGATACTGGGATTTCGTTACTTGAGTAGGGCTTACTTAACATGCTTGAGTATTAGGGTTCCACCCTATTGTGTGAGAGTTATCATCATACTAGAAGCTTAGATTGAGGTTGGGCACTATATTTGTGATCATGTATCAATGATTCAAATATTTCTCTATTTTAAAATTATGATTTCAAACTTATGTCTTTCATGTTTCATGTGAAAGGAGAGAGAGAATATATTGTGTCAAGCTTATCATGATTTCAAAGTCATATCTTTCATGTATTATATGAGAAAGTATAAAATAGGTCAAGCTTGTCTAAGTGACTCTTCATACAAAATCATCCAAATAGCTCAAGTGAGGTTTCTAACATCATATATAGAGAAAGAGAAGGAGAAGATACATATGCGTTGTTTAGGACCTTATGCTCAAGGAATTTTACTTCAGGAATTAGGATTTCATATATCACCTCATTTGTAGCTAATGATGAGTGTCACAAACATACGTCACTTAAGCTAGGACCTAACTCAGTCAAAGGATCTACTTTATCACTATGATGTCTACCCATCACATTATGTTACCCAAATCTCACATATAGGATTTAGATCAAAAGATTGAATCACGCATAAGGACTCAACGCATCTACCTAGGAGTAACCCAGGTTAGAATACATCATTTCACATATATATCATAATTTCCATGTGTTGTAGGGTGGGTAATATGACCCTCTCCTTGTGGGTCTCACTCTCTCTGGAGTTCACCACGTATCATGTCCTAATCCTACAGGTCCTCCTTTGTAAAAGAGTTCGAGGCTTCTACATATTCAACTTTATCCTAACTTAGCTCGCCATAGGTTAGAAAAGGGAGTGTACTTTCATCATCTAGACTTATCTTAGAATCTCCAAAATTGGATTCAACTCATATACAACCTAGTTCTCTATAAGGAAACTTATACCATCAGAGATCAAACTTAGATAATATTACACATGCTTATATAAACTATCATTCTATTTTGTATTCCATCTTACACATCCTATTCAGGCTCTAGACATTTAATATAGAACTGCACTCTCTTCTAGACTGATGTCACTCCCTTTCACTTAGGTTGCATGAACACCTCCTACTCTCCTATGCAAGGGACACATTTTGATATTTACATATATATAGTAAAATATTATATAGTCTTTCTTTGAGAAAGAAGACTTCAGAGAAAACTGTCGAGGCTTGAGCCAATTAGAAAATAAAACCAAATCAGAAAAACCGAGTGTCCCACACATAGTAGATAGTCTAGTGACATGTGAACTAGTGAAATGGTGAGAACATGGTGTAGACTAGTGTGGATACCCAATACATATGAGCTCTATATGGATAGGGTTTCACACACTTGTATAAACCTAGTTCTCAAACATCTAGGTTCTAACCTAGAGGCTAGGTCAAACCTAGAACCTATAAAAAACTTATTAAGTTTCTAAGATTTTAAGTGAAAGGTGAAATTTAGTTGTATGTTTCATGGTGAGAAACTATCAGGTGTAGCTATTGTTCATGATCTTATACCAACTGTAACATCCCTGGATTTTCACCTTCTCAAAACCGCATGGGGATGAGAAGACAAAATCCGAAAATGTTAGGCAATTATATCAAAGTGTGTTGCAGAAGCAATTTGTGCATACATGAACATTCAAATATAGGCATACGCCATAACATTCTCAACATTCAACATGTATATTTACAACATGAATTGTTACAACTTACATTTACATATTGAAAAGAGAAATTTTACAAGTATGAATATGTTTGATAACTAGGATCTACATAATAGGTACAACCTGGACAACTTCTCACTTCCCTTATTTTGTCCCACGCTAGCTCTGAACCTAAAACATACGTGAAACAGCAGATCAACACAGAAGGTGTTGTGTATGTGGGTGGAAAGATACATACTAATATGCTTGCATAATTGAAATAACTTTAGAAAGAAAGAGTAAAAGAAAACATTATTCAATGTGATAATCAAGTAAACACATCTTTTAGACATATCATTGGATGTAGTTGTACTGCAATTTCTATTACCACTTATCATACTTCTAGTATGGGCAAATTACTTCATCATACATCTAGCATGGTAAATTCATCATACATCCATACTAGGCAATATATCATACATCCTTACTGGGCCATTTTTTCTCTAGTAGCTACAACTCATCAAAAGTTCTTTTATGTTTCTTTAGTTTTGGTGAAGCATATAATACTAATATGCATCCAAGAATTTGTATGCAAATAAAAGCATCCAAAGTACATCATATCATTATGAATCCACAAAAACTAGTCATAGACTTAATAAAACCCATTTACCTGAGTTCAGATATTCCTATTTATATTCTAGATCATCTACATCTCTAGTCATCATCTAATAATAACAATTAATCATCATTAATAAATGTTGATCATATTCTAGGTATTTTAGGTCCAAATTGGGGTTTGGCCAAAACTAGGTTCAAACAACCTGGAACTTGTATCTGATATTTTTATACTAATTAGGAGGTCATTCTAGGGGTTTGGTTCAGATATCATAATTTTCGGATATTTGTACTAATTTCTAGAATTAAAAAGGAGCTTGAAACACTTAATTTTATTTTAATAGCAAAAGATCTAATATTAGGTAACATAGTTCAAATCAGGGTATGCATGAGGTTTCTAAATGATTTTTGGGTTTTGAAAGTAATTTTTTGAGATCTCATATTACTCAGATATAATTTGTTCAATTTAACATTATTCTAAAAGGAAGCATTGCATCTAAGTTAAAAACCTTGAAAACTAATCATTAAAAGCCTGATTTATATGTTTCCTAATGAAGATGGTGTTTTTTTAATATGTGGATACTTTGAGAGGAATTATTGGCCAAGGGAGAAATTTTTAATCATTTCTCTAAGATAGGATCTAATTCTAAGAGTTTAAAATAGAATTACCTATTTATTTGAGGGACAGGCAAATCTTTGGGTGGATCCACCAGGGTCTTCACCCGCAAACCCACACTTGTGGTCATCCCTTCCACGCGCACATCCCAGTCGCAATCTATTGGTGTCGTTTGCGCGCTACCATGGTAAGAGACCATGGTGAGGCCTCGTATAAGGTTGTCACCTCCTTGCAGCCTGGTCAAGATGGAAACTCCTACACCACCTCACCGTGCACACTCTAGCCACTCTGTGATTGTTAGAGAGGGAGGGCATCAGTTGGGCATGTACTCAGGTTGGATACTACCAATATATTGTGGCCATGCTTGACGCCTGCTTGGTTCTCAGTCCAGGCTTTCATAGCTTCTGATGGCTATCCCATTCACATCGATGGGTATCTACATTCTTCGCCATGCCCTTCATCTAGTTGGAGATCGTAGGTAGAGGGACAACGGGCCTATGCGAGAGCTTCAAAGCTCCATGGCGGCATCTCGGTTGAAGCTATAGTGATCAATAGCCATGGCATGACCACAATGAAGATGGAGGAAGGGAAAGGGCTCTAGAAGCCCAGGGTGTTTGGAAATAGGTTTGGTGAAGGCTGGCCCAGTACGCCCCTTCATCTTTCCCACTCACTCACACTCTTTATGTGAGCCTCTATCTACTCAGAACTCATCACAATGTTGCCAGCAAGCCCTCCTACTCCCTGAGTGGCCTCGTGAGGAGCCACAAAGGGGACTTCATCCTCAGAGAACTGAGGAGGAGACTTGCAACTTTTCTTATCCAAGGGTAACCTGACTCAATAAAAGAATGAGAGTTCTGTTCTTCTACCCTTCAGGGTTTCACGTAAGGGGCGTTACTTAGATCTAAAAAATGTGGCCATCGGTAATGATATACCCAAGTCTCTGATGACTCAGTACCTCCACGAGGTCCAACTCACCATACGTCAAGATATACTCGTAATCTTTCTATCTTAACAGTTCCATACTTGTGAAATATCAATATAAAGAAAACATAGATCGTGGATAGTTCACCCATGAACTGAGCTAGTGATCAACTACCAAATCTAGTGATCAAAACAGCCTACTCAATTAAATACTCCCAAGTATGCTTAGTTCCCGGTGTATAATAGTATCAACAAAGTACTTGACTTTCCATAAGATTTGAAAATCCATATTTCCATATTGACACTGACACCAAAAATAAATCTAAATGCCAAATATATATAACCTCATATAAATTCATTTGTTCACATGAATACTTAAATTGATGAATACCAAGATACACACCATGATTGAATTCAATCAGTAGTCATCATCATCAACTATATCTCTAATCATGCTTTTTGGGTGAAATTATTCTTATTTGAATAACAAGATCCTGAGTTCAACCATATACAAGCATCCTTGGTTGCAAAGTTCTACATTTGTATCAAAATCCTAAAATTGAGGTTATCACAGTTACCATCTTGAGAACGTCCATATCTTCATGTTGCTTCTACAACTCACAGTTTAGAGAGCATAGCATGAGGTTTTTTATGTCTATGGAATCATTGGCATGCTTCTAATAAGAATCCACTTCGACCCTAGGAATATTGGGAGCGGGTTCCTCTGGCACTAGTGTATTCATGACATAGAGCTTATGCTCATGAGTGAGAATGATTCTCAAAGTCATGAACCTTAGTCATGGAATTTATTACCATTCAGTTTCTCCTTATCAAGGATCGATCTCAATGAGAATATGTTATCGTTTGCCATTTCTACAAAAGAAAATTTGCATATATTAAAACACTCTTGATTTGATTTGGAAAAGATTGATAATATTAGTTAGGCATTTAATTAACTATCGCTCCCACTATTTTGTTCAAATCGATAATCCTCACTATTCATTCATAAAGATTGCCACGTATGATATTCTAGTGAGCCAAGAGACAAAAAAAATATCTATCACTCAACCAAGTCGGTGTAAATAACCAATTATTAAGGTAGGCATCATATGCAATTTTTGGAAAGATGGTATGCACTACTCATTTACATATTTCATCTGTATGTTTCTGGGCACTTAATCTTATTAAGGACACCTAGTTAAGCTTGACCCAGAATACAACATGATAGAAGTGCACCCAGCTTTGGCAAACCCACATATCTACCATCACACTTCAATGAGATAGATGATGTACCACACTTTGGTGTGCCCACGCTTGATCGATCAAGATTTTCATGTGTGCTACTTATGGAAAGCATCTAAGACTTAATATTTATTGAGGGATCTTATATATAAACATATATACATATCCAATGACCACATACTTATAATATTTATCATATACATACTATATTCACAAACAAATCATGCAATTACAAAATAAGAGTGATGGTTATGGCCACTCTAATGCAATTATTTGGATCCATAAAGAATTTCTAACCTTTATAGGAAAAGCTATGTGCTAGAAACTGACCAGTTAGTCTACTACACTCTTCGATTTGATCGGTTGGTCAGTCTGTTGGTAGATTGTTTTCTGTCGATCGCTCTACTAGATCGCGACTCAAGTGGATGGCTAGAATCCTCTAGTCGATCGGTTGGCCTCTAGTCGATTGTTTGAATCCTACTCCAGTTGGTCGGTTGGATCTCTAGTTGAGTGACTGGATCTTCTAGTCAAGTAGCATCTGAGGTTTGCTAGCACCTCTAGTCGATTGACTCATTCTCCAACCGGTCAACTCACCAGATTAGAATGCCTTCTCTTGTCAAAAAGGGAACTAATGCTAATCCTTTCTATTTATTACATTGTGAATAGTGAATACATCAAGTTACATTCAAGGGGAGTATATGGAGTTAAGCATTAATTACATATGGAAAAGAAAGAGGAAGGATCGGTGTGCAAATTGAATTCATAAGATAAAAACTCTACCATTCAACCATACACAAGAATCAAAGGGGTTTTAGCCATAACCACGCATACATCCACTATCAAAAATTTAATGTGTTGCATATGAATTGCATATATATCATATCATATATAGAGGATCTATGGGACATTATCTAGAGTATGTGGTATATAATTGGATATGCATATTAATTATTTAAGCATTCGCATCATATGCAATAAATAAATGATAAAATTAAATCTGATCATATTGATTTAAATCATGGTACACCATAAATGGACACGGCTTTGATACCACTGTCAAAAAATAAGGAGACAGAGATGGTAACAAAGTTGAAATTTTTTTGTCCATATTTCCTAACTAGCTAACCACATCAACAATGATGTATTAGGAAAGAGGGTGCAAGATGTACCTTGTTTTAGAGAAAGTCCAGCGACTATACTTGCAAGGAGATGTGCTTCCTTCTTAAGTAGCACACAGACAGTAGTCAATGAAGTCATCCTGGTGTAGCATCCATAGATGTGGTTGATGCCATCCTCCTAGGGTAGTAGAAAAATCTTCCATGCCTCAGCGTAGTCCATAAGGACCACTTAGAACTCTTGGTCACACTTCCTGGGTCAGCGGGAAGGAGTTCCCCCTTTGTTTTTCAATGTGCTAGCATCGACTTCTTCTCACTTGCTATATCTCCCTTTCAATTGTAAGTGTGTTGAGAGTCTTGGCTATCTCCCTTTATGTAGGAGTGACTAGGAAAAGGTTTCACAAACCCTGGGAGAAGAAGGGTCAGTTTTCATGGTTGGGCGGTAGTTGCACACATCTAGACGATTCATTGGCCAGTCTAATCGATCAATTATCTTGTGGTCAGTGACGCAATAATAGTGTTTTCAATGTATGTCATTTCAGACAACATTAACTTGTTTGACTGATTCAAACTTGTCGATTTGACCCAATCGGTTGATTGGACACTCCAATCAGTTGACTGGCTACTCTGACTATCTATTGGCAACATTGATCAGTTGATGGATTGAATATTTTAGTTGATGGACCGGCCAGTTCTACCAGCCAGAGTCAACACATTCTAGTCAGTCAACTGGACACTCTAATCAGTCAACTGGCACACTACTTGGTCAATTGAGCACTCTAGTCAGTCGACAGACAACCAAATTATCCATTTTGATTACCTAAACACTTTAGTAACCAAATTTATTCTTGTCCATGATTAAAATCCTCTTCCAAGTGCTTCCTCTATGTTTGACCCTATAGGTGTCAAATTATGTTGGCACTGAATGTCCATAACCAGATTATGACATTACAAGAAATGAGTGGTATCTAGCAACACATCATTGCTACCCAAGTAATTGGAAAGTTGGAGAACAAGTTCCATGTACATCTATGATTAGTGTTAACATGATCATATAGTTTCTTTGTCTCATATATCTAGATTGAATGCAAGGCATGGAATCATCATCCTCTTAATACTCAATCTATGTTTCTTGAACTAGAGCATACAGTTAAGATGCACATGATCTCAATATCACATATTGAATCATATGATCATGGCCATGCATTTCTCAGTCTAGCTTATCAAGTGGCTTAGATATCAACTTTGGTAGGAGGGAAAAATCCCATCTACATCACTCACAGTCAATCCCCATGTGTCACAACATACCCGAGCACCACCTTTACAGTAACCCTTATTCAAGGCCATGTTTAATTGTGTCAAAGTTCATCGAATGACATGTGATGAGTGTAGCGACTTCAAGTCTAAGAACCACAATCACCACTATCACTTTGAGAGATGATTGTGAATCATATTCAATGGTTTCCATGAATACTCTCAAGGCAAGTATGTCAGGTACACTGTTCTCTAACAACCACCTATGTGTTTGACTTGATATCCTATATCTTGAGTAATGAGACTTTATCATAAGTCAACATAGATTGTAGTCTTATGTAAAATTATTGTCCATTTTTCTTCCAAAATAATAACTAACTAGGGACATAAAGAGAATGTATATACTCTTATCATACATATGATCTCATTTTTCAGACCCTTAACCTAAAAACATATGTCATCAAGTAACATCATTCATTATACATATATCATGTTACATAAATATATCATATTTAAACAAACATAATAAATGGATTGCCTTTGTTATTACTGAAATCAAGTACATGATGCCACATGACAATCATCATATGACGGGCTCTATGGGCATACATAGTAACAATGGCATGAATCCACTTGGTGTACTACTTCCTCATAGGGCCTACATAACCGCACTCCACACATTGGGCATTCAAGAGGTTGTGTACAACATACTTCATTGGACCTACATATCCCATTTCTCTTATAGAGTATTGCTAATATACTAGGAACTCATTCTAGAGCTTCTTGCCACCTTCAAGAAGAACTACTCCAATAAGAACAAGTATAGTTACATTGTTTGCATGTTTCAATAGGAACACACTCTAGTGGACATCAATCACATTGCTCTTATTCTAGAGGTCAATAAAGATTGGTTGAACTTGTGCAATGAAGAAAATTATAATTACAACAATGGAATTTTATTGGAGGGAAGTCTCGATTAGATATCATAGGGAAACCACTATCATTCTCCAAAGGAGCAAAGTCCTCTTTGATCCATAATCTTATGTTGCTACACATCCATCAGACTATATCTTGCACCGTTTTCTATAAGGGAGGTACATAGGGTATCATGGCATACAATGACTTGCATTGCATTTGATGTATGTCAAATGATGAGCCCTTCAATTGGGGGAGCCATATTCATCTTTTTGTCACACACATCATGGCCTCCCAATTCAACCAAGTGGATTTGGTCACCATCGTAGTTGCATATTTGGGCTACTCACACATTCGCTTTTAGGCTGTGACTTAGAAGACTTCATATAGGATTGAACTGAAGTGCCTTTAGGCTTCTTCAATGGTGCACCATTTTCAGGAGATAGGGATTTATTTCCTGACTTTCAAACACATCCCTACCCACTCACACATATTTTGTAGTGGTGAACTTCTTCTACAATCTCATTGATCTTCCACGCCACATCTTGTGTTGCTTGGGAGAGCACCCTCCAGTTGAGGGTGAGATTCCAGAGCCCATCTCAGGGTGATGTCGTGCCTCCTTGGAGGACAATGATGGTATCGCAAATACTGCTAGCTCCTCTGGCCCCTTCAGCTTCGCCAAGATACAGTAATAGTTGGATCACATTGAGGACATCCACACTGACATAGAGCAAGAGTAGCAGTGGTAGGGGCAGCAACTCAACTATATGTACCTAATGTAATAGATGCATGAGTAGTGGCATGTTGATCAAGATGACTATGACTACACGTGGACTCGCTATCAATATTATGGCATAGATTAGATATACCCCCTTCCTACTTCTCACTATTTATAGCAGTATTACATAGAGGTTGCTTTATATCACACTCCTCCCATGACATCCAGGGACCAAGACTGGTCTGATTATGCATCTTGTAAATCTTTTCAACAAAAGTAGTAGCCACAGGAACCACTTGTATTGGGATAGCATGGTGGATGGTGGCCATTCTACTCATCTTTTTCCCCTCCATTATAATTTTAGGGTTTTCATAGGGACAAGAAGATTTCTAAGTTTGGGGTGGAGGGTGGGTCGTACATTTCTACTCCATTTCTTTTATGTTGTTTTTCATTTTGATCAGCTTGTGTATCATAAATCCATAGCCTTCTAGCATTTTCCAATTATTAGTATTTTATATTTTTGGAAATTTTTAATGATATATTGCATGTTGATTGGAAAATATCTAGTTTGACTATAGATTCATTTACATGTTTGCGATGCATTTATTAGCATCATTTCATCATTATTCCCCTTGAATGAAGTAGATCTGTGTATAACATAATCTTAGAAATTTCCAATTCTAGAACATGCCATGTTACCTAGGATCTTAGTCAATATCATTTCGTGTAAATGATGGTAATGTCATATGAGATTGAATGAGATAAAAATCAATGTTAACCACTTAATGATTAGTCTAGAATTTTGTGATAAGTCAAAAGGCCAAGTTTTATTTAATTAATAATATTGTTTATATGTGCTAAATTCTAATATGTGAGATGTACAAGTCTAGCCTTTCTTCTACACGTCTTCCATCATCATATTACCCATCCATCCACTAACAGTAATCAAAAAGCCAAAAAAATCCAAACCTTGATTTTTGGGGTGGCACCCTCTCCCTCACTCTCTCCTCTTCTTTGATACCCCGCCTATGTAATAGGGGCATACCACCAATAAAGAAAAGATGCCAATGTGCACAACATAATAAAAAATATGCAACAAATATAATTGCATCAATAATAAGAAATCTTAGTCAAATAGATGAGAGTTTGCAAATTCTTCTGTCCATGCATCCATTTACTCCATTTTTCACCACACCCCAAATACTTCCTTCCATAGCTAAACACTCTTCTTGTGATGAATCTCATAGGAAAATGTGGAAGGATCTAAAATATGAATGATATTTCATATGTTGCATTGTAGGTTTTGACACAAAAACATGATTGTGAAAGGGAAGTCAAGACAGGGAACAAGGAAAGTTGCATTTTATGATTTTAGGAGTTTAGGGTTGTTTGGCCATGTTTGGAGGTAGGGATCAAAAGCAATATTGATATACAGAGGATGATGGACTGGTAGTATTATTTGGCATCTTGCTTTGATTCTATGTTACTCAAGGACAACCAAATTTGAAGTTTAGGGTTATTTGATGAGTGCATATTCATCCCACTTTTATTGCCTATTCTAGTTTATTCCTCATAATTTCTTTACTTATTTCTCATCTTTGAACTTGAATTAGTTTACATTTCTTTTATTTGCAACATAGGATTTTCATGATAGTTCCCACTCTTTTATAGGGTAATACACTCATTCAATAAAATGGAGTCATCATGACTCGTTCCACGTCTCAATTTCCAATTTTTAAAAGAGATTCAAGGCTCATAGACACATTCAATCTTGATCCATAAGGTCAATCACTCAATTCGTTTGACTATCAATCAATTGTCCAAGCCACAAGAGGAATCCCTCAAGCTACAAATGGGTCAATCGACTCACTTAGTGAATGAGCCACCACTTTTGGGCAAATTGTCACAAAGTTTATGTAATATACCGAGATTTGGATATCCTGACTTTAGAAACCCTAATTCCATGAATAGGATATTAGTGTGCTCAAATAACTAGAATTAACCAAATAGAGCTAGAGTTTATCCTAACATGCTTGTTTGTACCCTAATGAACATATAATATGGGAGACATGTTTGTTTAAACCCTAGTGAACATATAATGCACATTACAGGAGTATCTCACATATAAATCATAACGGTGGATACATATGATCCTAACCATGTCATGGAATGAGTGAGATATTTTTTAACTAAACTTGATCTTTGTACAAGTTGATGAGGTGTGTAATGACCACATTTGTGCTTAATTGGTAAACTAGGGTTTACCTGAATGATTACATGCTTGATTAGATTGAACATCATTTAGACTTAATTAATGATAGTAGATCGATTGTGATGTTTCAAACCTAAGAAGAAACTCTAACTATGATTTTATTTTGAAGAATTAGGGTTTGAGAAATGTAAACCCTAATCGGAAAAAATTAGGGTTTTGATAGTACATGAATATGGAATTTGATCAGGATAGTAGTGTGGTAAATGATTTTTCATATTTTCTACAAATTTTTTATTTAATTTACGTTTGTATATGATATGTATAACTCAATCATGCATATTGGAGAAAAATTTCAGAATATTTTAGTGTTCTTTGAATGTGGTTCTCAATCGAACTATACTTCGACCAAAATGCTGATAGAGTGCTTTTTAGTAGTGTAGTGTTTTGTTTTTATTTATTTATTTGTAACTTTAAATGATCTGAAATTTTAACTAGATATCTGAAACTCAATTATAAACAACATGTAAAATTTTCATAATTTTTGGATGTGTTTAGACCTTATCAGTAGATGAATTACAGTAATATTTTTATGACAGATAATTCAGCTGAAATAAGAGAAAGTATAGTGAGGGGTCAATTTGCAATTGACCCAAGCAGTTCAATTGCTCTATATGGTCAATCTAACACACAAGGATCTCTCAGAATTCTTGATTCAATCCAGAGAAATGAAATCCTAGAGAGAGAGGGAGAGTTAGGGTTTGAGAGGAGAAAGTGATGGAGATGCTGACCTAGGGTTTTCGGTGTGAGGAATGATGAAATCATGTAAGTTTAGCTTCTTTGGATATAGTTTCATGGTGAATCTTCTTTAACATGTCAAGATTCTGTCCCTCCTCTTATTTGATCCAAAATGGTATCAAAACTCAAGATTTGGGTTGAGGTGCACGTTTTGTAAGAAAGTACAAATCATTTACAGGTGCAAATGACGATTACTCGTATGTCAAGTAATTAACTCTTATCAGTGTATTAAGAAGTTCAATTGCATGATTCTAGTGTATAAAGTATCAAGTCAACTTGTATTCTGTTATTTAAGAAATTGTCTATCTGTAGATATAAAATGTTGATTTCTCAGTATATTATAGTGTTTTGAGTATATTTCTCTGCCAAGTTTAGAATGATATACATGTTGTGTTATAAACTTCAAATAAATAGACATGGTACCATAGAGATATTAGAGTCAAGTATAAGTATGGGAAAAGATACAATATAGTAAGAGCTTTCCAAGAATAATAAAATAATAGACTTAAGAGCCTTGAACACCGTAGATTCCCTATGAGAGGTCAGTGTTGTAGGGATGAAATGACCTAACCCTGGCAGTGTCCAATATACGGGGGTCGGAATGTACTAACATGTGGTACAGGGGACAAAGCCCTAGTGGAAATCTCCTTAATATACAACATGTAGTGTCCAACATCAACCAGAGGTCCTGGTGGCACTAGAGTATAGAAAAGCCAATTGGTGGCTTGACTCTCCGCCTGTGTGCTCATGTTAGAGGAGGAGTCCAGTTTTTACGACATAATAGGTGTGTCAAGGCCAGAGAGCCATTTTCCTATTACAAACCAGTGATGTAGTCAGGCTTAGCATTCCCAAGTGTGTCAGCTAAGTCTTGTACGGTGAGATCGTAGTTCGCTATTAGTCTTCATATGTAGAGTACACTGCATATGATCAGGGCATAAGCTAAAATATGTTCATATAGGTTTAAATAGTTTCTTATAAGTAAGAAAGGCTAAGAAAGATTTGAGTACAGTTTTCCATCAATTATTCTTTGTATGTTTCTGAATTATTAGTTCTCTTTGAAATTAATCAAGCATGCTCATATATTGATTTGCTCTTGTGGATATCTAGAGTATCCTGCCATATTTATGATTGTCAATGATCAATCTCTTTAAAGCTTGCTGCTGTTATAATTGATATCAGTTTCTCAAAAGTATATCTGTAATTATATTAGTGCTTTAGACTATTTCTTTGAAGTACTCATTCACTGAGTGAGTAGGCTCACCCCTCTACTCATAATTTTTAGGGATATCACATGGACTTGAAGAAGGTCATTGCATCAGAGTAGATCTGCCAGAAGAGTTAAGTCTGAGTATAGTTAAGTTCAGTCAGTCCTTGTCACTCTAGGTCTCTGTAAAGAAATAAGAGAGAGTTGTAAATGATGATGTATAACATTATTCCTCTTTTAGCAATATATGTGAATCAGCAAGTCTTATGTGCTTAAAAGTATGAGAAACATAATGAATGTTCATACATGCATTTTTACTGTTGAAATTAGATTAGAGAAATCAATGTTTAGATTCCCTTGTAAAGTTAGTTTATGTGGTTCAATGTGAGAAAACAAAGAGTTTGAAAAAGAAGAAAAAGTTAAGGGTGATCTTTGTATTACGTTAAATCCTCAATTTATGCCCTAATCTTATGATTAATGGAAATTGTAAGATCGGGGTGTAAAAAGGTGTGTGTGATGTGTGGTGGTCAGGGTGACTGAAACCCTAGGTTGTAATCATCTCCTTCGTGATTTTCATGTTACAATAATGACATTAGGTGATATGATCATATATCATATGCCAATACACATAAACGTTACATAACCTAAGCATGACTTGGTATGTAAATGAATTTGTCAATGTGTAATAGGTTTCACCTTACTCTCTAATACACATATAATGACTCAAATATGAATAATAAGTAATTGGATTTACATAAATATGCATGAATGGATAATGTGGGGTTAAATGTTTATAATTGGTTATCTAATATGAATAAATATAAGTGAATGATTCATGTGGATATTAATGTGAGTAATTGAAACAACTAGTGAGACATTTATTCCGTTAATGTTAATATTAATGGACTTAATGAGTAATTGAATGAAATAACCTATTTCATTCAATATAATCTAATTTAACTCCACACGGTGATAAAGGAAGATAATGAAGTTTAAATCCAGAATATTGAGGATAATGGTAAAATATAACAATAAATATTGAGATAATTGTATTAAACCTTAATTGTGCTAAAAATCATATGATAATCTCAAAAGTTAAATATAAGTGCATATACAGATTCTTTGGGTCCAAATTAGTTTGGATGACAAGTTTGAAACCAGTTGGATAATGTTTGATAATCCAATTTAAAAAAGAAGATACTCTTAATTTATATAGTCCCAATGATAGTTGGACTTTTGCTATTCACTTATTTACCCAGATTTTTTGCATCTATCATGCCTGTTATTTATTTATGTCACACGGTTAACTTATTTTGGGTTTTGTTTGGGCCATCAAATTCCCATCTTGTGAGTGTTGTTATGTCTTCTTCCTCACGTCCGCATTTTCCTGGACTCTATAGTCCTATGCTGGTATGTCTTCCTCTAACCCCTCTACTTTCTCTCCCATCTCTCTCTTTGCATCCTCTTCCCTCTTTTTTCTTTCTTCAGCATCCATCTTGTGGTTCTGGCCTTACAAACTTGGTTTTGATGGGACTCTATTTTCCAGTATCCCAATCGAAAAAGGGGTGTCACTGCTCCCCAATTTTTGGGCCAGAGAGGATCCCAGTCATTTTTTGACATCTTCCTATGTATATAGTCACCCCTAATCCAACCTCAAAACACCTAGAGTTCATGTATATCATCAATTTTCTCCCGATCTCACATGCAGCCATCTTCCCTACTTAGTGTACCGACAGTGCCCACCTTGACTCTAGCAGCTAGGTGGAGGCCTTTTGGAATCACTACCAAGCACCCCAGACACATCTGATGGATCCAAAAAAGGTGTTTGCTATATCAATTTCATGAAGTTTGAGGTAAAAATACGTCTCCCTCTTTTGATTTTCTTCATCGATGTTATGAAGTTGGCTTGGGTTGCTCGTGTTCTTGAATGTTGATTGCCCGTTTACTGACCAGCATCATTCCTATTAGCTTGGCATTGGCTCCCACTCACTTTTGTGCCATGTCCTACCCTTTGATAGGTTTTGTTCTCCTCCCTCTAGCCAGCAATGATCAGGAGGCTGGGTTGAGGTTTGTGTACCTCTCCAGACTCTACTTTTGTGCACGGACTCATTCTATAGCGTGGAAAATGAAGAACCAATCCTCAGACCATGATCTCAACCTTGAGAAAGTTGAGATCCTAGCTTGTAGCATTGACTTGCTGAGAGTGGCATGTGACTCTACGGGGGTGAAGGAAAAGGAATAAGATGGCATCGTATTCTTTTATAGAGATTCCCTCGTTCAGAGTTGATATTTGTCATGCATCCAATGGGTGTTTCTGTCCTTTCTTCTCCAATGTAAGTATCATATCACGGGTTCATTTGATTGTTGAGTTTTACCACTATACCCTATCTTGCATCAAGGTTTGATGTATGATACAAGGTCTACATGGTCTTTTACACAAGTTTTTTTATTTAAAATTCATTAAATGTATTTAACTTGCAAAATTCATAACAATAAATCTACTTATTAGAAAAATAGACCAAATTTTGTTTTGGAATAAAAAAATGAGTTTTATCATTTGGTATGGCATTGTAACCTGATTCTAAAGATTTAAATACAAGATTTTATGGGTTTTCCTAATTACCTTAAATCTTGTAAAATTCATATCTAATGATTTATAGATCTAAATAACGAATAAATAAATTTTAAAACCTAGAAATTATAATCTATAATATTATATAATTTTCATAACCTAAATTACTAAAAAAAGTTGTTTTTAGGATTTATTTATAGGAATCAAACCCTAATTCATTTGAATATTTAATAGGTAGATTTGGACCTTGGTTTGGATCTAAGGTTTGATCATGCCTTCTTGATACACATCTTGAGGTATGCCGCTTCTCTTTATGATTCATATTAGACAATAATTCTATTTTCTCTCTCTCTTGACTTTGTTGTAGCATATTGCTTTATAGGTCACTTGGTTGTATAAATTTGACCCTGCTGGGTCCAATCTATTTGGCAGTAGTGGTTCTTATTTTGAAGGTACGAAGGAACTATGTTTGTGGGTAGGAGTGTAACTTCATGGACAACAAGAACCTCAAGTATATATTTCTAAAATAGGAGTTGGACATGAAGAAATTGAGATAGTTGGAGTTGATCAATGACTACAATTATACAATTGATTACCACCTAGTAGGGTTAAATGTTGTGGTTGATTAAGTAGACTCTCATCTTTATCTTCTTCTACTGATAATTCATGGTTGTATAGCATGTCTTGCATAAACAAGGACACATTTGTCTCTTTGTAAAATGAACACACATATGGAGGTTTTTGTGTTGGGATGCTTGTTAGCATAGCTATGGATAAAGTGGAGATTATTACAGTAGATCAAAGATACCAATGGGATGAAATGTGATACGGAGAATTCCATCAGAATTTGAGTGCAAGAAGCATGATGGTGCTTTTGAGTTAGATGATGGAAAATTTTGATATTAAGAGAGACATGTTTGTCTCCCCCTCCCTCAAACTGTAGCAGAGGCGAGATGCCCAGATGGTGGTAAATAACAAGGAAGCAACTGTGAATCAAACCTCAGTCCCTCTATTAGGGGATGATGTGCTTGACCACTTAAACCACTCCTCAGCGGCAATGATGACAAATCTTGTTTTCACAATAGGATAATAGTCCCTAATGGTGGAGGTTTTCAGAATATGGTGTTTGATAAAGCACATTCCTCAATGTACAATATGCATAGATGTACCCAGATGTATCACCATCTAAAGAATATATATTGACACTAGGATGAAATCTTGATGTAGTAGTATTATTGGTCCAATCTATCAGTAGGTCAAGGTGGAGCATCAAAACCCTATAGGGTTGCTAAACTGTTGTCAATTCCTAAGTGTATATGGGACTGGTTGCATTGAGCTATGGAGATTTATTTGAACATCAGCATAGATTTTCATGTGTAGATAGATGGTTAGTTTGAGAGAATGGTACATATTTGGAAGATCTTTTGATAGCTTGTGTGCTCTAGTTTTTTGACAGTTGGGATATTCTTCTAATTTGATAGAGTTTGTGTACAATAACAATTTTCATATTAGTATCGACATAAAATTGTATGAGGCTTTGTATGGAAAGCATTACATATCACCTCTTTGTCGGTAGGACGTAGGTATATGTTATATTTTCAGTCATGAGTTGGTGCAGCAAACAATAGTGTAGATAATAGTCATCAAGCATGAGTCAAAGGCAACACATGACATGTACAAATCTTATGTAGATAACCGCAAAAGGCCGCTAGAGTTCAAGTTAGAGGCTTGTTTAACCTTAAGGTTTCACATGATGATGTTTTTTTTTAGAAAAGGGGTAAGTTGTCTCCTAGGTTTATGGGGACCTACCCAATCACAACTCATGTTGAAAAGGTGCCCTACATGATGGAGTTGCCACATGAGTTGCATAGTGTGTTTTGTATTTCTACATTAAGGATTTGTCACTCCCCTATATAGTAGATAATACAACCAATGGAAGTAGATCTTGGTGATGATATCCTTTATATTTAGGGTCCTATTTGATCTTAAACAAGCATGTGCATAATCTAAGGAAGAAATTTTCATCTCTAGTGAAGGTTTTGTGGCATAATCATGGTGTTGAGGTGGCGGCGTGGGATCTTGATGATGAGATGTGTAGGAAGTACCTGACTCCATTTTTCAGTTTTTGAGGGTGAAGTCCTATTTTATGGGATTAGGTTTGTAAGGACCATGGCTTGACTTAAACCAAAATCTTTCTTGTTAATCATATTGAATGGTTGATTAAGAATCAAAATCAATTGATTAGGTAAAAATATTTTGGCCCTAATTTCACCTTGTTTACCCTAAATTCATGATGTCTTAAAATTATGATGAATTAATTGAAAAAGTTGTGAAAAATATGTAAGTTCATTTTTATCCATGTATGCACCTTTTTTATTTGGTCTTGATGTTGTTGAACCTTGGTGGTATCATATTGCATCCTTAATTTCCAACCATAATCCTAAGACTAGGTGTAGTGGTTGAGTGTTGTGAGCATTTATGGCCTTGCACCTTGACCTTGATGGGTCTTTATTGAGGTACCTATATGGGTCTTAGTTGAGTACCTTGATGGGTTAAGGATTTGTTACCTTGATGTTTTAGTTAGCGAGTGTCTTGATGTATTGAAGAAGATGGAATTCGATGTGTGAGGTTGGGTGTATCTTGATGGGTGAGGTTGGCATGTAGCTTGATGATTGATGTAATGCTTGACCTTGATGTATCATTTTAGGGGGCCTTGATGGGTCTAGAGGATGTGTACCTTGATGGGTAGGACCCTTTATGGGTGACCCTTGTTGGGTGGAAAATAAAGAACTTCAAATGAGTTTGTTTTGTGGGGGGATCTATGGGTTCACTTAACAAGTGTCATTTAGACTTTTTGACTACTTTGGCCTATCTAAACCCCGTACCCATTAAATGTAGACCCATTTACATTTAGGAGAGTTGCTAGGAACATGGAGGAGATCCAAGGAAGAAAAGGAGAGCTCCAAGTAGGTCGATAGCCATGCTTTGGAGCTTGCATGTACATGAAAGAATATTTAGCTCCCTTTGGTGGATCTAAAGCAATATAGTGTTGTTCTCAGCCTAAATCATGTACTATCTCTTCTTCTACATCATAGTATTCTCTTTTTTTTCTTTTCTTCCTATATCCTCTCTTTTTGGTCAAGATTCATCATGAACTATGGTAGAACTTTTTTGATATGGATGAAGATCTCTCCTATTCTCTCTCTCCTTGACCTAGTTGAGAATAGATCTTGCTTGAAGGAGCTGTGGAGTTTTGGTGTGGAATTTTCAAGGAAATTTGGTGCTTTGTTCATTTTATTATAGGTAATATCACATGTTATCTAAGCTAAGGCATGTGATTGATCTACTTTTAGCATCATTTGCGTACATTTTTACATGTAAACCCTAAAAATGCTTGCAACTTGTTTTGTATGCCTAAAGGTTGAGTTTACAGGAATTGTTAGATAGTATTATAAAATTTTCATAAATCTTATTATATTCTCCTACCTTCTACTTATGATCCATGATGGTAATAGTATGCCATGTTGAGGATATAAGGGCTAAAACTTTGAAAAAGGCATGTTTTTGTCCTAAAAATGCCATTTTTGTGACTTGGTGATACCATGTTGATAATTCATGAAATTTCCAAGATTCCTAGATTTTTTAATATCTAAGATGTATATAATATGTTTTTCTAACTTTTATGTTGTTTGAATTTTGTGGAATTGATCTAAAATAGCACTTACATGCTTAGAAGTGAAATTTTATGCATATTATTGCCCTAAGTGTAAGTCCCTCATACTATGAAGTTTGTTTGCCAAATTTGGTGTAGTGTTTATTTTTAATAGGTTACAAGAAAATTACACTTGAATATAAATATGGAAACTCTATGAAGGTGTGGCCCTGTTATAGACAAAATTCGGTTATTAGGATATGTATGGGCACTTTGATGCATGAAATGTAGTTTTTGTTATCCTAGGGTTTAAAATACTTGATTTATGTTGTATTGCCTCTTTATGCCTTTTTTATCTTCATGGTTTCTCCAAATGAAATACAAGTTAATTGATCTATTAATCAAGTTAAACCCTAATCATGGAATGCCTTGTGACTATAGAAGTTATCCCAGTGTTTAGAAGTTAGGATAAGAAATATTGGATTGTAAGAAGGTTACGTCACTAGAGTCATATATTGTTGCATTTCATGGGTGATTGGATCTTTTTTTGTTTAACATCCAAATATGGGTATGTTTATGAGTGTGGTCGAGGTCATAGCTATAGTGACATGTGGTAATGTAATTCAGATATGTGACATGATGATAGGGTCTATATACCCATATCATGAGGTGTGGTGGCCTGAGTACCCATGACAGATCTAATAATGTAGTTGGAAGTTGAGCCCCTACCATTAGGTTTTGGGATAATATGCCTCTAGTTATATATACTTGCACTGACTATGGCATGGCAGTGTCTTAAGAGATCAATGATCCTAAGGCCTTACATGGTGAGCTTGGGGACTTCATAGTCACTAGCTAGTGGTTTGAGTGGTACATCTCAATCTAACTAGGGCTTAATAATAAAATAAGTAATGGAGTTGTGTAGTATATCTGTTTAGGGTTCTTGGAAAATCATATTGGATGCTTTTTTTGCTCTTTACATATGCGAAATTGTTACTTGTTTATTCTTAAATTTCATTTAATGTTGTTTCATATATCATTATGGTTACTCTTTTTTATTAATATGCACTCATTACTCCATTAATAGTAGTATTATAAGCATAGATGATTTTAGTTTCTATATCATATCATTGGGACATGGGTCTTACCCTCATGATTATCCATATCTTTTAGGTGGAAACATCATTCATAGGGTTATGAAGAAAAAAATGATTTCATATTCATAAATCTATACAAAAAGGAGCCATCTTTTCATTCATAAACATGTAGTCTGACATGATATTGTTTACTAGTCTATGTCACAAAATGTTTATAAAAGGTATGTGTATCAAGTTTAAAACATGATCACTATACACAAGGCATACATGCTAAAAACCTGATTCCTAGATATATCTGATAAAAAAATCACCCTACCCAGACCATAGTGTACAAGGATGACTCTAGGACTCTATCAAAAGATTACCACCAATCTCTCGCTATTGTTTTCCATCAAGGGTGGGATCATCTTTGTTGGATTTGTACCTCGTGGTTAATGTTGAGTACATTGATTTTGGATCAATCCTGATTCTTATTTTGGGTAATCCCACTCTGGTGTGGTGACTGATCACAATTTCCAAACTAAATTTGTCTTGCTTAAGGTCACATACCTTTCAATTGTGATAATATATAAGAAATATAAGGATATTCATAATTGTGATAACACCCAACATAATATTGTCAGACATTGGCAATCCAAAATGATAACTAATAAAAATTGTGTGAATTAGAGAAATAAAAAGTTTTGCTTCTAAAAATAAAATTCAACACATATATGACAATGCAATGAATTGGTATGGTGTGGCGTGATGAGGCAAGTGTTGTACAGGTGTATATTTTTTTATTTTGAAGAATTTCATTAAACCAAACATAATGATCGGGAGAAAATCATTTTGCTCCTGTAAGGCACCTGGTGTTTGCTTTTCACTCTCGCATGTAAGTGGAAAACACTTGTTTTATAAGAAAATGATATGGAACTAAATTTTCTAGTAAGAGGTTATCAAAGACCTCAAAATCATCCTGAAAAGATAAGATGAAAGCTCAAACAAGACATGTAAAGATGATGACTAGTGAAAATCTAGCACCATTCCAAATATGTGATAAGTAATAAAAAAGAACATTCTAATACTATATAAATGCTGCCCAAATTTACTCAATTTGTGCTCTCCTAATAATATTTTCTTTTTTGATAAAGCCTATGTGGAATAAACTACAACTTCAAAAATATCGGTATGCATATAAGAAATCCATCTTATGAAAGACTGCCTTGTTTCTTTCAGACTTAATTGAGAGGAAGTTGTCTCTTGCAACAATTCACATATACTCTTCACTCACTTGAGATATGTGTGTTGGATATACTCTATAGCCACTTGCGAAATGTTACTATAGTTGTGTTTTATATGAAGAGAAACAAAAAGGAGGATAATGGTTAAAAAATCAATAAGAAGGTCAAAAGAAAGGTGAAAAGCTAGGAGAAGCAGGACAAGTTTATTTAATAGTAGAAATTGATTATATTTGCACACATACATGGTAAGAAAGAAGTAGTAGTTACAAACCATTACTTGCTATAAGGTATGAAATAATGAGAGGGAAAAAATGGAACCGTTTATACTTATATTAAACTGATAGATATTACCAGTTTAACAAAACGTGTCAAAAGTGGTGACATATATCACTTTTTCTCAAGGAAATAGATTTTTTGTGAGTGATTTCTCAATCTTGAAGGAAAATTCTTATATATGAAAATTTTAAAGGTATGAGTATAAATTTTGTAAGAAAGTTAGAATTCAAAAGAAATATTTATTTGGTAGTAAATTTTTACTTACATAGAATTTTATTTGGTATGAATGTCATTTGTCAAGAAAAAAATCTTGGAAAGAAGTTTTTGTGAAATGGAGACAAATATTGGGGGAAGGATTGTTTTCTTCATGTTTTTAAGTAAATCATGAAAACATAATTTTTTGTGAGAATATTTTTTCCATGCCTCATGCTTTCATCACAAGATGTGCTGATAAAGGTACTAGTATATGGAAATTCTGGTGATCTGTCATAATTTTATTAGCATAATACTATATGTTTATTGTGGGATATTTCAATGACATGATTAACAAATTAATATAACTATTAGAGATATTAGTAATACCTCTACTCATCTTGGGAAGCAACAATTTTGAATCTTTATTTTGATTCCCCTTCATTTGTGTCATCTTCTGATCATTGCTTCCAAAGTAGAAATTGAGTGGTTGGAGTTGTAGGATGTGAAGTTGATGGAAAGAATGTTGATCACATGAATTGGACGTCACAAGATCCGAGAGCATTCATATAAGCATAAGAGTTGGATGAGATCTCAGTTTCTCTATCATGACCTAAATGTGAGTATGTTGTGTTTTGCATTAGATATATTTCTTATGGCAAAGAGCACTTTTTATAGGCTGAGAGAGAACTAAAAGCCCTTGGGATTTGAAATGTCTTTGTCTCAGCCATTTATCACTGTATAGGGTAAGTTTAGATGGATACTTTTTTTAAATCCTTTTTATAAATTGCATATTAAAAATGAAAATAAATTACCTAAGCACATATAATTAGGAGGGAAGTGTGTATTAGTAACTTACAGTCTCTCACTTGGTCAATAGGAATATTCATTATGTATTATTTAAGATCATAAGGCACACATTATATGCTAATATATTTCTTTAGTTGGTTTTGATAATTGTCTCTAACAAATTCATCTTTTAAGGAGAATCATATAATACACATATCATTTTATAATAAGACTACTTCCATGTACCACATCAATAACATATGTCATAGCTAGACCGTACATAGGATATTATATAATAATCCCATAATGTCTTTTAATAATAGATTGTTTCTATTATTCATCCAATCATAAAGGAGTATACAATAGAAAACAAAATAACATAAGGTAGATGTAGAGTTGCTTAAAAAGCCCAATAAATATTAAATACAAGTACACCAATTAAGAGAAACAAATGAGAAATTACGAGATATCATCAAGATCTGGAATGCGTGTATGTCTTTGAAACATATTTGTAGGTAGTCCTTTTGTAAAGATGTTTGAAACCATGAGGTTTGTCCCTATATGTTCAATGAAAAAAAAAATTCAATCCAACATCTTATTTTGGTGGTAGATAATTAAAAGTCCAGGTGCTTCGATCTCTTACAATCTTGTCATGTTTGGAAGAAGAAAGTTTCACTTCATTGTCATAATGAAGTAATATCCTAAGGATGAAACTCATATGTCAAAACTCAGAAGAATAAAAAATAGGAAACCATGTACCCGATATTGAAGTCTCATATAATGACACTTACTCATCATCCACAATGGATGTATAAAGCAACTTTAATTTTTGACTTGTCCATGATATTGCACCTCCACATAAGAGATACAAAAATCAAGAGTGCAATGTCTGGTGTCCAAATATCCTCCATAAGATGAATTATAATAATCAATCACCTATAGGTGTTTGGATTTTGTATATGTGAGCATGAATGTCTTGTTTCCATTGACTATCTCGATACTTTCTTTGCAGCTTTTCAATGAGAAATTTTTGGGTTACTTTGAAGTCTAGACAACACACCAACAACATAATTAATTTCAGGTTTTGTATAGACTGTAACATACATCAAAATCCACACAAGACATGGTATGGACAATTATCCATTTCCTTGTGTCTCAATATGTTCTATGAACATTGCTTAAGATCAAGTTTCTCTCCTTTTTGTAATGGCACATGAGTATAGGAACACATCATCATGCCAAATATTTCTAGAACTTTATTGATATAAGATTTTTGATACAATCTCAATATACCAAGTTACATGTCACAAAATTTTCTATTCTAATAATATAGGAAGCCTCACCCATAACTTTCATTTCAAAGTTCTTAGAGAAATAAGTCTTATTTTCATGTAATAAACTAATGTTCACTGGATAATAAGATATCAACATACAAAAACAAAATTATGAACTTACTTCCATTGATGTTGAGTTATATGCAAAGGACAACTACATTTAATATGAAATTGAATTCAGTAATGATTTCATCAAACTTTAGATACCATTGCTTTGAAGATTGTTTTTTAGTCGATATCATGGAAAGATTTCCTCGGCTAGGATATAGATATAGGATTCTATAAGTGAGAATGAGGGTAGTGGGGAATCATTGACTTAAGGAAAGAAATTAAGTAGTCGACTTCTTAGCTGGTCTTCAAGTAATAGTTCTTGATTTGACTGTGTTCTTATTTCACCTTACCATCTTTCTATAGTCATGTCCAACTCTCTTCTAATTTCCTCCCCATATTGCCATACGCAAGTCTACTTCTCTTCTTCATGTATCTCTGCCCTTACTCTGCTTTCAATATCCTATTGGATATGAACTTCTATTTTTCCTTTTACTGATCCTTATGAATGGCACATCATAAGTAAAATAATAAAGGGAAGATTTTGAAATAAAAATTGTAGTTCATATCGTGAATGGTACGTAGGGGTGGAGTTCAAGTTTCTGACTCTGGTATAAGCTTTAGCATCCACAATGATGGGCAGTTTAACATACGATTGGCCCCTAATGATATATAATCAAATGAGTGAGGATGGTAATTACTATTTGCTTACTTGAACAAATCAGGTTCTTCTCGAACTCTTTGACAGGGGCCTTTACCTACTATCTCACTCTCCCTATAATGTATAGTCCATGTCTTCCTGGCCTTCCATAATGAAACCTTCAATTTGATACATATATACTTGTTCTTGTAAGGTCATAAAGAGATACTGAAGCCATGATGATTCTTAGATAATCCTTCCTAGACATAGGATATTGATACCTTCTTTTTAAATGAAACCTTTGACTACAAGTTTGGATTTATGGTGTTCACTTTTTCCATTGCAGTTGCATTTGGCCTTGTAGACCCACTTACAACCAACTACTTTGTGTTCTAGAGGCAATTTAATGAATTCCCATGACTGGCTTTTATAAATATATTTTAATTCATCTTTCATGGCATCAATCCACTTAATAGAATTGACATCCTTAATGGACTATGACTAAGAAACTGGGTCTTTTATTTTTCCTTCTCTAGACTCTACTTGGTAAAGCAAATAATCACTAGAAATTACATATCTCCTTTCTCTAGTACATCTTCATAATGTTAGTTCTTATGGTGCTTCAACATTCTCACTAGTGAGTTTGTCATTGTAGCATTGTTGATCACTTATAGGGATCTTCTCATTGTGAAATGATTCAATGATAGGAGGGTTTCCAGTACATTTAAGGATAAAGGGTCTAGGGATATTAATAATTATTTCCTTAATGATCACATCTTAAAATTTGTAAATTCGACTACTTGTTGTCGTCAATGAATTTAACCTCACTTTTTAAATTATTCTCGTATAATGGTTAGACCAATAAATTCTACATCATTTAGACTTCTCTAGGGAATTTATAAAGTAATTGGTAATCATTCAAGAGTCTAATATTTTTCATGGGGGTTTTACATTCTAGCCTCAGCTGGACATCCCCAAAAGTTGGAGATTTTTAAAACTAGGTTTCCAATCTTTTGACGATTCAAAAGTATCCTTGGAACCGCATTACTAGGAAATGGATTTAGAATGTAAGCATTTGTGTGTAGGGTATCCATATATAAGTATATAGGTAGATTAGCATGACCCAACATGGATCAAACCATTCTGATATATGTACAATTTTGCCTTTCAGCTAGACCATTTTTCCATAGAGAACCAAACATTGTGTATTGAGCTATAACTCTATGCTTTTGGAGAAGTTTTGTAAAAAGTCCAAGATGTTGTCATTTCATCATACTTTCCATAAAATTCACCACCTCTATCTAATCACATGAATTTAACTTACTTATCTAGTTGCCTTTCGACTCCAGTAATGAATACTTTTGTGACATTCATAAATTGATGTTTCTGATGCAATTCATATAGACAACAATAACATGATAAATCATAGATAAAGTCCATGAAGTAATTTTTCTATCAAAAGTTTGAACACCAAAAGGTCTACAAATATTTGTATAAATGATTTTAAGAAGCTGCTTACTCCTTACAGATCCTTCCTTAGTGGGTGTTTTGTTACTTTGCCTTTAATGCAATCTACACATACTTTATTATCAAATCTAGAGATAGAAGGACTCCTATATTTTACTAGCCTTTTGATTGCTTCACTGGATATGTGACCTAGTGTTTTATGTTGTAACAAATGTGAGCCATCTTTAGATGACTTGAAATTTATTTCAACTTTAGAATGTAAGGTAAGGTAAATTACAACAAACAGACTATCTAGGTGAAGGTTGTATACAATGTTAATTGAAATCATAGAACCAATAACACTAGGATTTTCAAATAAGTTATATCAACTTTAAATGAATATCCAACTATATCAAGTGCATTAACAAACATCAAGCTACCAAAAACATATGTAACATAAAAAGTTTGACATAAGTCTAACTGAAAATTGCTACCTAATATAAGGTGAATAGTTTCAACTACTTCACTAGATCTTTGTGTCTATTTTCCACAATAATAAGTCTCTTAGATGCGTGATTCAGGTCATAAGGAATCTATGCATATAATCTAAAATGAAAATTAGTCCACCAAGAATTATAAATAACATAGTAAGATTTGATTCAAAATAACTTACAAAACCCCATTGGATTACCTTTCTTTTCAAACCTTCTTTATGTTTGGTGTCGTCATTTTGAAAATGTCCAGGTTTCTCACTTAACTTGCACAAGTCTTCCTTCTTTTTCTTCTTATATATTTGACCAACATCATCGGATTTGGTGGTTCCCTTCAATTGTTTAGATTGTTCTTTTTCTCAACTATATATGTATCTCTTTGAATAAAATGAGCTACCTTAATATCTTGTTGATTCAGTCTAGCCTCCTCCTGAAGCAATTTGTGAGCAGTTCATTTATTGACCACTTATCTGTTGGAATGTCACATACTAAAGAGGTAAACTATATAGGACAAACTGACTAAGAAAAATACATCCATCATCATTCCTAATGTTTTAAATTTTGATGCAAGTTTGGTCATTTCAATAAAATGTTCGTGCATTGAAAGTGTCTATCAAACTTCAGGATTGTAAGTTCTGCCACTAGTTTCCTAGTGAGGGATTCATATGCAATGTTATACCTATCTTTGATGCTCTTTAGTTTCACTTTTGGCCTTGGGTAGGGTATGATGTTAGAGATAGTCTTCCATAAAACATCACTCTTAATATGCCATACCTCTACCAAGCATCATGAAGAGTTATTTGAGTAGTGATACTTGCATTAGTAAGTCTATTTGGTTTGTCTTTAATAAGAGAAGCTTCTTGTTTTATTAGCCCTACAGCAAACTCAACTTGCTCTTTCCATTCAGAGTTGTTGGTCCTATTACACTCAAGGACAAAGTATTTGAATTAATTTTAGAGGATATTATTTTTGATGCAATCAAGATAACAAAATTTAATAAGGCTATAATCAATAACAAAACATGCATTATAGGTGCTCCTGTGAGGAGTACCATATTTTCTACACATGACATTATGAATATTATCTACATGTGGCTGACTATATACTTTAGATTTGTAATATTGACATAAGGTTTCAATTCATATCAAGTTTCAATAATCTAAGTATTAGGATCATTATGGTAAAATACATCTATTAATAATTATTATGACCCAAAAATAGCATATCATTGTGATAGATCATGCATATGATGAGAAAATATACTAATAAAAAAATCAATGTTGATGTAGGCTGTCTTGACAGAACATGGTTTCAAGATGCCATCAGTCTTTGTCTTTAAGCTTCTTCGAGATGCCATCCTCTGGTCTTTAAAAAATTCACTTTTGTTGAGATAGTATATGGTATAGAGGTTACAAAAATGAATAACACAAATAGAAACGATTACTCCCGAAATATCTTATGATAATAATAACACGACCATGGTCATGACTAGAGTTAAAATTTACACAATTTAGACATTCATAAAGGTACCACATATTAGCTTAATTCTTTAAGTTTAACCTAAGATCAGAATATACCATTATAATCACTTGAAATTATAGAGACTGGTAATACCTATGCTCAGTGGCGAACCAGAAGTTGAACATTGGGGGGCGAAAAATATAAAAAACTAATACATTTGTTACAATCAGGAATCAAATTTCTGACTTGTAGCTCAAAGTATTAAAAGCCAACCACTATGCCATTCTCCCTTACCATTTTTTATACATAAATTTATTTTATATACAAACAAATATTCATACACATACACATTACATCATCATAAATGCACATCCAGGGTTTGAACCTACAACATGCGAGCTAAGCAACAAGCATCTGCCGCTGTGCTACTAGCCATTTGTGACATTAGTCTCTCTCTCTCTCTCTCTATATATATATATATATATATATATATATTTATATATATATATATTTATATATATATATATATACACATATACATATATGGATAGATAGATAGATATATAGAGATACACACACATATATATATATATATTAACATTCACATGTACATATATACAATATACATATTGCACATTTTTGTTTTTGTTGGGCGGGCCATGGCCCATGTTTGCCCCCTGGCTCTGCCCCTGCCTGTACTCATCTTGGAAAGTAACAGGTTCAGATCTTGATCGTATGTCTCGTTCGTTTATTATTTGTTGGCGTAGTCTAGAGTGGAAATTGTGAACGACTGAAGTAGTATGACAGGAAGTTAATGGATGGAACGTCTATAAAATGAGTTTGATGAGATGAGATGAGATGTGAAATCACTTGCCTAAGTAAAAGATATAGATTTGGTCTCAATTTCTTTCTTATGGTCTAAATGTGAGTGTGTTGTTTTTGTGTTGCCCATCTTTTTGATGGTGAAAGATCAGTTTTATAGGATGAGAAAGGACTAGAAATCCTTAGGGTTTTAAATGATTTAATCTCAACGGTTAGGATAGAGAACAATTTAGATAGACACCTTATTAAAACTATTTTAGAAATAGCATTCTTGATGAAAAAAGTTTTTTTTAATTTAGACTACATTAATTAAGATAGAAATACTTAATTAATTATTTAAAAATTAGTCCTAACAAAGACATGAAATAGGCTTTAAAGTGGTGGTAGAATAAAATTCTGATTAGATATGTGGGCTACAGCTAGTCAAACGGTGGATGATATGAGCTCATGGTATAGAAAAGTAGAAAAGGGATCAAAAATTCTAGGGACGACTTAGTAAAGTTGGTGATGGGACATTTGTTCCCATTTGCTCTGCTTTAGTCGAGAGTCATTTTTTTTGGGTCATTACAGTATCATTTCACATGTTGTGTGGTGAAAAAAAATCAATTTTAATGTGTGAAACAAAGATAATTTAAACTCAATTTTGTAAATATGGGTTCGACACACGGATGTCCATATAAAACGTGTTCAATCAATCAGAACTCCATGTTAAAAGTTAAAGGGAATAGGTTGTTGCTATTTTTTAATGTCAAAATAGAGAAAAGAATGCAACCAACTATTCCAAATACAATAGATTAATTGTTGATTGGTTTTAATATAGAACTAAAAATAAAGTCAACAACTAACTGTTGCATTTTGATGTACACTTAAAAGAAAGATGTTATGTTCAATAAAATATCACATTAAGGACATCATATAATGCACCTCACATTGGAAATTCTTAATAGAACAAGTACTTTGTGATTGTCTAGTATATAAAATATAACAATGTGAATATATTGACTATAGAATATGCTTGAAGAACACATCATCCACTCACTACATTGATACCAATGTAGAAGAACATTATCATGTAGTTTTAATTAGTGTAAACTAATAAAACCACCAATCATGTCCATATTAGTACAAACAACAATTGTTATGAATGTACTTGCATAAGTAATTGAGCTACACAATAAAGGTGTGGATTTCTCAATAGTCATATATGTATTTACTTAAAATAATATATTTACTTTATTTAATTGTGCCACCTATAAGATCTGCTAAATCAATGGTTGAAGTGAATTAATTCAATGGGTAGAGATAGTTTGAGTTATTAGAAGTAACAGATATATGTCACACTGTGAACTGTGACACATACTAACACCTAATTTCAAAAATACAAAATATATTTATCCTTTTGAATCCATACAAACAATTACAATGACAAATAATATAGATGAGCAACAAGTTGTGTTGTCAATCTCTTTTAGATGGAAAATCTAATCATGTGAAACATTGTATACATAAACCTGGAGGTCATAACATTACAATGCATACTTTTTGGACCCTTCTAAGAAACATTACAACCTATGGTGCTAAGAACCCAAAATTATCTATAGAATAAGAAAACCTTTATTTGATATGTTTATGAGAAATATAGTGTAGTCTCTTTTATAGGACAAGAGCATAGGTGAGAAATAAAAGTAGGAAATATGGGATAAAAGAAAAGCTAAATACATGACAAGTCTAAAGCACACAGCAAACATAAAGCATAAAGCATATAATATACAAATACTCCCCCTCAAGCTGGAGCAATGATGTCAAACATGCCCAGCTTGTCCGCTATTGTACCAAAGTCAGTCTTGGGAAGTATCTTGGTGAAGACATCAGAAGCTTGATCTTTACTTCAGAGATAAGGTGTGTAGATGCATCCAGAGAGAACAGATTCATGAACAAAGTGGAAATCCACCTTGATATGTATGGTGCACTCATGAAAGAGGGGGTTGTTGGCAATAAAAATGAGGATGTATTGCCGAACTGCATTGGAATAGTAGTAGTATCATAAATATCAAATTCCTAGAGAAGTCATTGGACCCACATTAATTCACAAGAAGTATGAGCCATAGCTTTGTATTCTGCTTCAATACTAGACCAAGAAACCACGATCAGCTTCTTACTGTGCCATGTAACTAGAATCCCTCCAACAAAAGTACAGTATCTAGAGGTAGATTTCATGTAACATCTACTACTGGCATAATCAGAGTCAGTGTATCCAATAAGTTTATAGTGCCCATGTTTACAATACAGTAATCCTTCCTTGGAGAATTTTTTAGATATATCAGGATATGATAGACAGAATCCCAATTACATTGTCGATGTTTATCCAGATACCTACTAACAAGTCCAATAGAAGTAGTAATATCAATTCTAGTCACAGTACGATAGATAAGATTACCAACCAATCATCTGTATTGGGGGTTATCAGGGTAGGGAGGTGAAGATTCATCATCCCAATTGGTATTAGGGTCCATAGAGGTGCTAGCGGGTTTAGTATCAAGCATTCTAGTTTCTATCAGATGATCTCGAACATATTTGCCTTATAAAAGAAAGACACTAGATGAGGATCTAGAAACTTTGATTCACAAGAAGCACTTGATTTTTCCAAGATCTTTAGTAACAAAGTATTGTTCTAAATATCTTTGGTAGTTGTACTACCTTTGGAATCACTACTATACAAAATTATATCATTCACATAGACAATAAGAAAAACAAACCTAGAACTAGTATTTTAAATAAAACACAATGATCTAAATGTAAGCATCAAAATTGAAACTTAAGAAGAATATGGCTCAATTTATCAAACCATGTTTGTGGGCTTTGTTTTAGGCCATACATTGCCTTCTTGAGTCTGTAGACTTTAGAACACTCCCCTTCAGTCACAAAATTAGGTGGTTGCTCCATGTAGACTTCCTCATGTAAGTCATCATATAGAAAGGCATTTTTAATATAAAGTTGAAAAAGAGGCCAATCATGGTTCACATCAATAGATATAAGCACCCGTACAACATTGAGTTTGGCAACTGGGGTGAAAAAGTTTCAAAGTAGTCAACCCCATAGGTCTGAGTACAAACTTTTTCTACCAAAGAACCTTTAGTTGTTTAATCAACCCATCTATTTGATATTTAACAGTAAAAATCCAACGATAGCCAATAATAGGATAAGCTTCAAGATAGTCAATGAGACCCCACATCTTCCCATCACGAAGGGCAGCCATTTTAGTTTCCATATCTTGATGCCAAGCGGGATGCTTAAGATTAGTGGTAGATCAGAAATTACTAATTGGATGTTTACTGCAACCGCAAAACAAGCAAAGCTAGCAACAATATTAGTGGTAGAGCAAAAATTACTAATTGGATGCTTACTGTAGAAACAACCACCATTCCTTTAACTAATAGAAATATGTAGGTTAGAGATTACCCGAGAGGTTTTGTTATCTATCAAATGAGGGAGGAATTGGTTTTTGAGTGTAATTAGTGGGTTTCAATGGAATAGATCCACTCATTATATTAAGAACTAGCATACATCCCATACAACACATAACATAAAAGTATCATAGTGGGAATGTAACCAAGTTCAAGCATGCATATCAAATCCTGAGTCTTAACATTGTAGTGTAAATGAAAACTAACTATTACATTATTTTATTAAAGAAGTTATATACCCACATGGGTGTCCTAACTAGGAATACAAACTAAACTACATTATGAAGATCAATTGCAAGAGCAACCTGGCCATCTCATACTATATGAGAGCCTAGGGGTTTGCAACTGGCTCCTCTTGATTTCCTCCTCTAGAGCACCTGCACCTGGGTTGTTGGGAACAACACCCAGATTGGGAGAAGGGATAGAGAAGATTATCTATATAAAACTAGAATGCGTTATAAAAGTAAACATTAGGCAATAATGATCAAGGTCAAACAAAAAAGTTTGTTCCCATTCAAGAGAGGGAATGCAAGTAGAAGATAAAGCATACAAGAGAGTGTATAATTTCAAGAGTGACAAGGCTAAGAAAGAAATAACATGTAATCACAATAGTAATTCGTGACTTATATAATGTCAAACTCAAGTAATAGATTTGCATGTAGATTATAATGTGCCTATTCTACCTATGTGCAGGGCCGAGTTATGTCCACATCTCAAGCCTAGAAAGGAGGTCAGAGTACCCAAATCCTCTATATAAAGTGCATCAAGCAGGTGAGAGCACATGGTTCTAGGTGATAGCACAATCACCCATATATGGATAGTTGTATAATGGGATCCAACCCCATAATGTACAGCTACACCAGATACAACTAGTCAACCAAATCTAGCATGCTCAATAAATAGAAAAGGCAAGGTGATTCAATGTATTTAGATAATGATTCAAGCATGATTGGCATCATAATGATATAAAGAGAAAATCAATATCAATATAAAAGATTGGTACAGTAAATTAAATTAAACATGATTTATCCAAGAGGATTCAAGAAACATTTATTCAGTATCAAGTGAATTGCATCATCAATGGGAAGATAGGTTTTAAAGTCACTATATAATTTCCCAACTAAATAGGGGTTTAGCAAAATACTTTGATTGATGAATCCTAGTTACAAACCAAAAAACCTAAGCTTTAATTCTAGAGTCTCAAAGACCTAGCACGGTAATTTGGTAATGTCTAGGATTAATCATATTTAATTATAACTAAATGATGAAACCCTAAAACTGACTTCTATAGAAGGTTAATTCACCCTATGAAAACCCTACCAATGGATCGGTCTAATTTTCAGAAATCCAAAATATGTTTTTCCTTAATTTTTTAGACTATAGATTTATTATGATGAATTTTTAAAGATATAGTGATTTACTAAAAAAGAAAAAGAAAATATATATAAGATGATTACACTGCCCCCACATCATGCATCCAACTTTATGTGTGACATGACAGTGTGTCATATGCCTGAATAGGAATTTTGATTATAAACCTTACAAAAATACCAATTCACCCATGGCAATCGTGATAGAATCAAACGAGTTCATGGTTATTCAGGGTACAGTATCACTCATCATCTTTCTCCCTTGTTGTTCCATCATGTGTGCATAGAAGAGCTACCTAGCTCTGTCTCTCTCATCCAACTAGTGAAACTAGGAAGAAAACTCAAAGCAAACCCTAGGAACTACAACCCACAAGGCCTCTCAGTGTCACACAACCCTAAGGTAGGGTTAGATGATGGTTGAAACTACCAAAGCCACCCCCCTCCATGGTCACAGTGTAACTTTGCACAAGAAAACAAAAGCAAGGCACCATAGTTAAGGTTCTCAATTTGTAAAGACTCAATGTAAGACCCCTAACCTATATTTAATCCAATCATGTGGTGAGCCTTAATAACATGTGACATGCTTATGTTTTTAGTTTGGTCCAATTTGGATAATGTTCGAACTAGTTATGCTATATGTGTGCTTGTTTTGGACCTAATTACAATTTACCCGTGTTGAGGGTTTATATTGCAATTTTTCACATTCTTGATGTGTTTTACATGTTTTAGCATCATGAGAGAGAATGATTCTTAGGGGTGCCTTGTTGTACCTTGGATGTTGAGGTGGAATCATGACTAGATGTTTAGGGTTTGCCTTGGTGCCTTGTGTACATGGTTGACCTTGCTTGAGTATTGACCCTTTGAGTTGGTTTTCAGCAACCCATCTTGTTGTGTCTTCAACCTTGGTATCAGAGGTCAATGAGTTTTGGATGTACCTTGTGTTCTCTTTGAGCAATGAGCTCTTGACCTCTTCCTTGGTCACTTAAGAGCTAGGGTTGAGATCTAAGCGGCTGATGGGTTTTTGTTGTGATAGTCGCTTAGAATCCTCTTCAACCGATGTTGCTTTGGACCAAGTGAGGTCACTGATCTACTTTGGTTCTAATGGTCCTTTATTGTATGTGCATGTTTAGTACTTGCATGGATGTTCTTTGACGAACAAGTGGCACATTTAGTTGGACACCCATCCTTCCTTGCCTCTCCCCTACCCTTTGGTATGTGTACCCCTCTTTTCCCATGATTATTATCCTTTTGCACCCTTTCTTTCTTCTCCCATCCTTGGAGCTCGTCCCCCTTGGTTCTTGGAATATAAGTAGCTCCATCTACAAGAAAGGAGGTTGAACCTTGCATGTGTGGGTCTAGAGTTGGAGCTACACTCTTTTGGTGATCCTTGGTGTTCATTAACCTTGGTAAGTGAACTACTTTCCTGGGTTTTGTTTTCTTGCAACCCTACCCCTCTCTTTTATTTTCTTGGCCAAACCATGGTTCTCCCTGGTGGTCTTCTTGAGGAACTTCTCTCCAAAAGAGGTCGAATCCACAGTCTTCCATGGTAGTAACTAGTGAGATGAAGACCTCCTCTCTCTTTTCTTTCTTTCTCGACCTAGGGTTCTACCTCTCTTTTGATCCATCTTTAACCTATTGTTATGTTTCCTCTTTGAGGTGATGCTAGCTTGGGTGTGGAGTTGAATAAGATAGGGTTTTTCTTTCCCCTTTGGAGCTTCTTTGTTGTGGAGTGGTTTTCCTCTTCAATCCAAGGTGAGTTATACAACTTTCCCCTCAATTTTTGTTGCACCAAATCTTGCATGTTGATAATCTATCCCTAATACATGGTTATTATTACCTTGGTGATAATATCTATGCACTAGGGTTTACTTTTCATGTTGATTATGGCTAAACCCTAATTCATGTGACCAAACTTTTGTTTAATGGTGGAAGTGGTGATCTTACCTAACACATGCTCAACCTTGGTATTCTTTCTCATGATTATGGTTTTTGCTTTCTTGTTTGATTATGGAAGTTTTGGTTACATGCATGGGTGGAGATGTGGGTTTTTTCTTCTTGTTTCATGGTCTGGTTGCCTCTCTTAGTGATAATTGGATTTAGGGCTTTGGAGGTGATCATCTTCTTGAGTTTTCTTTTGGTGATTCATGGTTTCATAGTGATGCTTAACCTCTAATCTTTTTGTTTATAGATCTTTCTCCCTTTATGAGGTCGCTCAGTTTTCAATATGTTTGAGTGCTCACCAAGTTTTCCATGATGGTCAATGAGTTATTCACTTCCTTAATGATGATTCTCTCATCGGCCGTTGATGATGTTCCTATGGTTTGGTCTCCATGGATGGTCCCATGTTGGTCATTGATTTGCTAAGTCTTCTAAGCGGTCAATAACATGGTTAGTTTATCCATATGGTCACTGAAGATGGTTACTTTTTTGTGGTTGTTGATATGGTTCAAACCTAGTTTTCAGCAGTCAAATGTTCATGTTTTCAGTAGTTGAAGACCTTGTTTTTAGTAGTCAAAAACCTTGTGTTCAGTGGTTGAAGACCTTGTTTTAAGTGGTCAGTTCATGTGGATCAGCAGTCACTATGTGGTTAATCATGATTATGATGATGTTGACCTCATATGTTCCAACAATATTGGAGGTGGTGACAATATGGGCTTAATGTATCTTGTTGTTTTGAAACCCTAATCAATTAGTTACATTATGGTGGAAACCCAAACTGTACTTTTGAGTACATGGTTCTTAATTATTTACTTGCTTGAGTGATTAGCATGTAATGAAGTATTTTCTCTCTCCTACTTGTATAACCCTAATTTGTAGGTTGGATGAACATCATAGGTCATGAATGTTGTAATATCACTTGTGTGACACATATGTGGTGATTATCAGTGTGATGGAGTGGACTTTTAGAATCCTAAATGTCCAATGACATAAGTGAAATCATATGATTGAGCTATTTGAGAGTTCCAAGATTTTGACGAAGTAGTTGTGTTGATGTGATGTTGATATCACGGTGAAGATCTCTCTTTTTATGCCTTTTGAGGAAATTTAATTGGATGGTATAACCATTGAGTTTTGGCACCAAATTTGAGTAGAAGGAAGATTGAGTAGTGAAGAAGCTATGGTTAAATTTTGGTGGCAATGGGGTCCTCCTAGAGAGAGATATTTAGGTTTGAAATGTGTGAAATAATGTGAATATTTATGACTGATGAACCAAGGTTCTGAGCAATTACCCTAAGTTCTAATTTGCAGCCTAGTATCACGTGCCCCATAAGATGGGAATTAACATCATGGCAGCCAGGTCATTATTCGATGTCTTGTGTTGGATGGTTAGATAGTAGTCTCGTAGATCAGAGATGGGTGACCGGAAGCACTAAGCCACCTCTTACTCCACGTCCTTGAACGTGGACTCAGACGTGTGTTTGGTTGTGTATACAGTTCAGCCTCGAGGAGAAGAGTTGATCCCTCATAAGTACGGGGAGGCTCTCTATACTGGAGGTTATCGATATTTCTTCATACTCCTCTCCTTTGGAAGTTGTAGCAGATAGCAAGAAAACTGCGAAGGGCGACGGGGAGAGAAACCCAGTTCTCGCAGGAGGAGGTCCTCAGAGGAACTAGTGAGGATGCCCGTGATGAACTCGTGGAGGGCAGACGTCGTAGATAGAGACGTCAAGCGGCAAGTCGATGAACCTCAGTCCACCGAGAATGGAAAGGGGAGGGAAGACCGACGACGGCACGAGGACTGACGAAACGATGTCGACGCCATCAAGCAGGGAACGACGCACGTAGGCGTCAGATTCAAACACAGCGGCAAGGCTGCAGCCCCACCCAGCAGCGAGATCGAGCATGTTTCTGGTGCTCGTTAAGGAGATCGAGAGGATGCCAATGAGGTGAAGGCATGACGCTATCTTGCCGGAGAAGATGATGGCCGAGAGAGATGGAGATCTACCGGAGGAGAACCTGACGGAGGCGGCCCTCATGAACAGAGCCCCACTGTGACTCCGGCGTCAAGCATGACGGATCAGAGTCCAGCCAGAGGCGGCGCCAGTGGGCGGACTCTTGCGTGAAGGGCGATTCCTTATGTGAAATCCCTACGGCAGCGGCGTGCTGAGGGGCCGGAGGTGGAGCAGGTCGTCCACCGGAGCTCTTAGGAACTTTGGGTTGTGATTAGGAGATGAGATTGGAGATTGAGCCTTCACCGCAGATCCATCCTCCTGATGACGACATACGCAGGCACCAAGCTTTGGGATCGCGGAGAACGTGATCTGTGAGAGAGGGAGCGGACTAGGTCAGCCAGCGCTCAAACCAGAAGCAAACCGGCCCAAAATTAGGCAAACTCAGAGCCTAGAGCAGCCGATTCAAGTGAACCATGCAAGGAGGAGTTGCGCCTCTCCCAGGCCACGTGGCGGCACACCGCTGGCTCGTAAAAGGTAAAATACCCAATAACTTGCAGATCTTAGATAATTCATATAAAATAGCCTGTTGATCATAAAATTACAAATAATATACCGAAATGTTCAGAAAAATGCGTAGAACAACCTGGAACAATAAAATCAGGCTTTTGATGCATTAATATTAGTGATATCATGTAAGTTGTAAAATGCTTAGTTCATGAGTAATAAATATCAAATGATGACATAAAATTATGGAAACATGTCACTAAGTCTATAATCATGTTTATAATGCATCTGATGTCATATATGGTCATGTTGATGCATGAAATTCTATAATTTGATTAATATGGCTAATTAGGGCTAGTAATCCTAAATAATATGTATTAAATACATGCATGCTCAATAAATGGTGAAATTTACATAGTAGGTTTATATCAGTAATTTGAAGCTAATATGTAAATCAGATATCAGTTAGATGCCTATAATTCATGTTATATGAAGAGCACCCTTAATACATGGGATGTAACCTTAATATGGTTAATTAAAGTGACATAATGTTAAATATGTCCACATAATAACGTGACACATGAGTATATCCAGTTGATGAACTATAATCTGGAATATGACATCAGTGAGATAATCATAAGATAAGAATACAAGTAATGATACACATATCGTAATGAACTAAGAGAAACTCTAATCAACACGATTAGGGTTAAGATGAGATGTAAGATGATAAGAACCTGATGATAGTTTATGATCTTGCCTTAATCAGGGATGAACAAGGTTAGAGTTTACCTGAGGAATATATGATGATTAAGTTTATCTCTTGATCAAGGTATGCCATTACCTCTTACTTGGCTTATTATACAATATGCTTGTTTTATATGGTAGTAAAGACTTGGCATATGGTATTGATTGAAATGATTGTTCTTGTATGATATGTTGCTCGATTTTCCATAGTTATGTCTATGAACACATGAAACAAAAAATAACTGTTCCATTATATGAAAGCACTAACTCTTTGGTAGTGTGCTTGGAAGTGACCTAACTCTTTGGCAGTGGTCACATTGTACATATGACCTAACTCTTTGGTAGTGGTCTGACCTAACTCTTTGGTAGTGGTCACCTTGTACAAATGATCTAACTCTTTGGTAGTGATCATAAAGGCCTTGATATATAATGGAAAATGTGCTTAAAATATGTGTTCTCTTTTGTTAATGAATATCCTTGTGCAAGTATATGATTTTCTTATATTCTTCTGTTACTGCCAAGTATATTAGTTTTATCTTATTTCCAAGATATGATGAGAGGTATATAAAAAGACACGTAGGCGTACTCAGTACAATATTCATGAAATATTGTGCTGACGTGTACCGCATGTAACCTTTTGTTTAGGTTGTGGTTATGCTCTTGAAGATCCAGGATAGTTGAGAGTTGTGTGGCGAGCTGATGTACAGGTGGACCTGTTGTCTTAAGATCCTGTTGTTTAGCTGTAGCACATGTATATGTATAGTTTGCTGTTCAATATGTAATCTCAAATGTTGTAATAATTCATGTTGTAATTATATGTTGAATGGTGAACATGTGTTGTGGTTTGTTTATTGTTCATGTATATGTGCTACTAATGGTTTCCTTATGACTTCCTCTGATTTTCTTCTTCTTAGCCTCGTGTGGGATGTTTAAATTGGGATTCTCGCTGAGGTGAGGGTTTCAATTTGGACGTCTCACATCAGATTAAGTTTTAGAAAATCCGGGGACGTCACAGGTGGTATCAGAGCATGAACAATAGCAAAGCCTGACATTTGCTCATTATGCAACTCAAAACTAAAAGAACCTTGACCTTAATAATCTTTAGGGTTAGATTAGTCGTCTTTTAGAGACTAGATCTGACCTAGCCTCTAGGTTAGCACCTAGATGTCCGAGAACTAGGTCTAGACTGGTGCTTGTTGAGTAGCAAGTCCTGAGATGTCGTTCTTTCCTTGTAGTGCAGCGGTATGGGACGTTGCACTATATGGAAATGACGTGCATCAAGGGAAGAGAAACCCTAAACATATTGCGCACGTTGTCTAGAGTAGCTACACTAGTCTACCCCTTGTTCTCACCCTTTTCATTAGTTTTCATGACACTGGACTCTCTACTATGTGTGGGACACTCGTTTCAGGATTTGGTTTTTGATTCCAAACGGATCGAACCTCGATAGTTTTCTCTAACGCTTGTTTTATCGGAGAAAAACTATATAATATTTTTATTATGTATATGTATTACAAAAATGTGTGCCCACACATGTACGAGTAGGATGTGGTCATGCAACCTAAGTGAAAGTGAATGACATCAGTCTAGAAGAGAGAGTAGTTCTAGATTAGATGTCTAGAGCCTTTTTGGTATATATGATAGATGGAATAGATGAAATAAGTTTTGATGATATTATGTAGGTCTTATATAGGTGTCATAAGATGGTTATGATGATCTATGTTTGTCCTCGAGGATTCAAGTTCAGTTTTGAGGATTTGAGATGAGTTTTGATGATGCAAGTATGCTTTCTTTTACGAGATAAGATATGTTAAGTTAAGATAAGGTTGTGAGTCAGCATGAGCCTCAAACTCTTTTACGAAGGAGGACCTCTAGTGTTAGGACCAGTTTTGGGGTTAACTCCAGAGAGAGTGAGACCCATTGGGAGAAGGTTGGAGAACCTAAACTCCAAGATATGAGAATTCTGAAATATGTGATATGATATGTCCTAAACTAGAATACTCCTGGGTGAACGAGTTGAGTTGCTTAATGCATGATTCCTATAGTCTTGTTGAACCCTAGATGTCCTTGGGAGGACCAAACCCTAGAGTCGAAGGGAGGCTGGTTATATGAACATGTGAATAAGAATATGAGTGCCTTACATCTGGGTGAGGGAGAGAGCCCAAGACCCTGGAGGAGGTAGCTATGTTAGTTTCTGTGAAGCCTCATGCTCGGGTTGGTGGTTCCCACATAGGAATCTAGTGGTGTATATAAGAAAGTTTTGGGTAAGATGTGTCATGGGTAGAAGACCTATGAATATTATGTCATAGCATGTTTTGGTTTGTGCTTATGTGGCTAGAGCTTGTAAGGCTATCACTTGTGCCAATGAGGTAATCCGAAAACCCTAGACTAAGAGAGGAAAGATAAAGCATGTGCATATGAGACACTCACAGACATGAGTTAGCTCAGAGAGACTGAGCCTGGAACTACCCTCATGAGATGGGCCAGGAGAACCTCAATTGGACTAGATGATGTTTTGATATGTGTTTTATTACACACTCACCAAAGTTTGTTTAGCACAACCATGATAGAATAATTGTAAGGATGCAATCTAATATCAAGATGTGATATATGGCATGATGGAAACTTCGAGATGCTTTAATAAATATGAATGCATAAATAGTTAACCATACACATGAATAATGATGCTAAAGTGATATGGTTGGTTAATCTTGTGATGAAATCACTAGTAACTGTTGCAATTTAAGATGAACAATGAAATAAGATCATATGAATGAAATATGTTACACGAAGTGTTAAGCTTAGTGCTTAATAATGATAAAAATATAGTTTGAAAGTTAGCACAACATAATGATGGTGACACCTCAATATGATTCAGATGGATAAAGTGGGTTAACTTTAGTTAACTCCCTCCTAAATGGCATATGTTAATGTAGAACATGTTCTAACAAATTAGCTCAATAATATGTTTATGACACCTTGATACAATCGGTTAACTTTAGTTAACTTCTGTGGAACATGTTAATATGATGTCGAAATCCTAATGCACGGGTTAAGGTAAGGGTGCAACCCTGATATATGAGATACGTCATGACATAATCGAAGTTTCTAAACCCAGAGTTTAACCTTGAACGGAGTGTTTGTGCACCAAGATGGTTGTAAACCCCCCTAATAGTGTTTTGGATACATGGTTCTAGGTAACCTTTACGGATATGTTACACATAGAATAGTGCCTACATGTGGATGAAGTCATGGTAGTTTTCCTTGGAGTACGAATATGGTTGACTTTCGAGGACGAAAGTTCTTTTAAGATGTATATGATGTGACAAAGTAGTTTTTCTGGCTTAATTCCGAGGACGGGATTTCTTTTAAGGTGTGTAGGATGTGATGGAGTGGACTTTTATAATCCTAAATGTCCAATGACATAAGTGAAATCATATGATTGAGCTATTTGAGAGTTCCAAGATTTTGACGAAGTAGTTGTGTTGATGTGATGTTGATATCACGGTGAAGATCTCTCTTTTTATGCCTTTTGAGGAAATTTAATTGAATGGTATAACCATTGAGTTTTGGCACCAAATTTGAGTAGAAGGAAGATTGAGTAGTGAAGAAGCTATGGTTAAATTTTGGTGGCAATGGGGTCCTCCTAGAGAGAGATATTTAGGTTTGAAATGTGTGAAATAATGTGAATATTTATGACTGATGAACCAAGGTTCTGAGCAATTACCCTAAGTTCTAATTTGCAGCCTGGTATCACGTGCCCCATAAGATGGGAATTAACATCATGGCAGCCAGGTCATTATTCGATGTCTTGTGTTGGATGGTTAGATAGTAGTCTCGTAGATCAGAGACGGGTGACCGGAAGCACTAAGCCACCTCTTACTCCACGTCCTTGAACGTGGACTCGGACGTGTGTTTGATTGTGTATACAGTTCAGCCTCGAGGAGAAGAGTTGATCCCTCATAAGTACGGGGAGGCTCTCTATACTGGAGGTTATCGATACTTCTTCATACTCCTCTCCTTTGGAAGTTGTAGCAGATAGCAAGAAAACCGAGAAGGGCGACGGGGAGAGAAACCCAGTTCTCGCAGGAGGAGGTCCTCACAGGAACTAGTGAGGATGCCCGTGATGAACTCGTGGAGGGCAGACGCCGTAGACAGAGACGTCAAGCGGCAAGTCGATGAACCTCAGTCCACCGAGAATGGAAAGGGGAGGGAAGACCGACGACAGCACGAGGACTGACGAAATGATGTCGACGCCATCAAGCAGGGAACAACGCACGTAGGCGTCAGGTTCAAACACAGCGGCAAGGCTGCAGCCCCACCCATCAGCGAGATCGAGCATGTTTTTGGTGCTCGTTAAGGAGATCGAGAGGATGCCAATGAGGTGAAGGCATGACGCCATCTTGCCGGAGAAGATGATGGCCGAGAGAGATGGAGATCTACCGGAGGAGAACCTGACGGAGGCGGCCCTCATGAATAGAGCCCCACTGTGACTTCGGCGTCAAGCATGACGGATCAGAATCCAGCCAGAGGCGGCGCCAGTGGGCGGACTCTTGTGTGAAGGGTGATTCCTTACGTGAAATCCCTACGGCAGCAGCGTGCTGAGGGGCCGGAGGTGGAGCAGGTCATCCACTGGAGCTCTTAGGAACTTTGGGTTGTGATTAGGAGATGAGATTGGAGATCGAGCCTTCACCACAGATCCATCCTCATGACGACGACATACGCAGGCACCAAGCTTTGGGATCACGGAGAACGCGATCTGTGAGAGAGGGAGCGGACTAGGTCAGCCAGCGCTCAAACCAGAAGCAAACCGGCCCAAAATTAGGCAAACTCAGAGCCTAGAGCAGTCGGTTCAAGCGAACCATGCAAGGAGGAGTTGCGCCTCTCCCAGGCCACGTGGCGGCACACCGCTGGCTCGTAAAAGGTAAAATACCCAATAACTTGCAGATCTTAGATAATTCATATAAAATAGCCTGTTGATCATAAAATTACAAATAATATACCGAAATGTTCAGAAAAATGCGTAGAACAACCTGGAACAATAAAATCAGGCTTTTGATGCATTAATATTAGTGATATCATGTAAGTTGTAAAATGCTTAGTTCATGAGTAATAAATATCAAATGATGACATAAAATTATGGAAACATGTCACTAAGTCTATAATCATGTTTATAATGCATCTGATGTCATATATGGTCATGTTGATGCATGAAATTCTATAATTTGATTAATATGGCTAATTAGGGCTAGTAATCCTAAATAATATGTATTAAATACATGCATGCTCAATAAATGGTGAAATTTACAGAGTAGGTTTATATCAGTAATTTGAAGCTAATATGTAAATCAGATATCAGTTAGATGCCTATAATTCATGTTATATGAAGAGCACCCTTAATACATGGGATGTAACCTTAATATGGTTAATTAAAGTGACATAATGTTAAATATGTCCACATAATAACGTGACACATGAGTATATCCAGTTGATGAACTATAATCTGGAATATGACATTAGTGAGATAATCATAAGATAAGAATACAAGTAATGATACACATATCGTAATGAACTAAGAGAAACTCTAATCAACACGATTAGGGTTAAGATGAGATGTAAGATGATAAGAACCTGATGATAGTTTATGATCTTGCCTTAATCAGGGATGAACAAGGTTAGAGTTTACCTGAGGAATATATGATGATTAAGTTTATCTCTTGATCAAGGTACGCCATTACCTCTTACTTGGCTTATTATACAATATGCTTGTGTTATATGGTAGTAAAGACTTGGCATATGGTATTGATTGAAATGATTGTTCTTGTATGATATGTTGCTCGATTTTCCATAGTTATGTCTATGAACACATGAAACATAAAATAATTGTTCCATTATATGAAAGCACTAACTCTTTGGTAGTGTGCTTGGAAGTGACCTAACTCTTTGGTAGTAGTCACATTGTACATATGACCTAACTCTTTGGTAGTGGTCTGACCTAACTCTTTGGTAGTGGTCACCTTGTACAAATGATCTAACTCTTTGGTAGTGATCATAAAGGCCTTGATATATAATGGAAAATGTGCTTAAAATATGTGTTCTCTTTTGTTAATGAATATCCTTGTGCAAGTATATGCTTTTCTTATATTCTTCTGTTACTGCCAAGTATATTAGTTTTATCTTATTGCCAAGATATGATGAGAGGTATATAAAAAGACACGTAGGCGTACTCAGTACAATATTCATGAAATATTGTGCTGATGTGTACCGCATATAACCTTTTGTTTAGGTTGTGGTTATGCTCTTGAAGATCCAGGATAGTTGAGAGTTGTGTGGCGAGCTGATGTACAGGTGGACCTGTTGTCTTAAGATCCTGTTGTTTAGCTGTAGCACATGTATATGTATAGTTTTCTGTTCAATATGTAATCTCAAATGTTGTAACAATTCATGTTGTAATTATATGTTGAATGGTGAACATGTGTTGTGGTTTGTTTATTGTTCATGTATATGTGCTACTGATGGTTTCCTTATGACTTCCTCTGATTTTCTTCTTCTCAGCCTCGTGTGGGATGTTTAAATTGGGATTCTCGCTGAGGTGAGGGTTTCAATTTGGACGTCTCACATCAGATTAAGTTTTAGAAAATCCGGGGACGTCACAATCAGCCTTGATGAGGCATGGTGATATAATGATAATACTCCCTTGCATGAACTATGAGAATGGTCTGATGACCTTAGTGATGACTTAGTGCCTAATTTGAAGTGATATCCTCTAGATATGTGATGAGGGATTTGTTATACCCTAGTGATGTGATAATGGTGATATCCCTATGTATGGCAGTGATATAGTATCATGTGGTGATGTGATCGGATTATTTCTTAATACATTATATATCTTTTGATGTTATAATCAACCCTTATCTTGGTAGAATATGTTTAGGGTTTGTACATTATAACTTGATTGATGCATTAAGAGATACACAGTTAGAAATAATTAATAAATTGAAACCCTAATCATGTAGTTGCCATGTGCCATAGATCCATTTCAGTGTCAGAACTTGTTGGGTGGTGAAAAAAGTCTTCCTAGGGGAAATCAGAGCGCATACTGTTGAGTATGCGGGGTGCTTGGAGTGTACATCCTCATCATCTAGATCCCAAGTGTTATGAGAATAGTTGTGCTTATGTCTTGGTGATTATTTTATGTGATGTGATTTGAGGACAACCATGGTTGTACCTCGATGGTAGGGTTTCATATTCTGGTGTCTAGCATAGTGACATGTACCAAGGTGGTCTAGGTGTTTTCAGCTTGACTATATGTCGGTGGTCGTAGTTGATTGTTGTCTCTATGGTGTCTCTTGTACTAATCAGGAGGTGGAGGTGAGATTGTGGATTATGTCTCTTCCATAGATCTTGTATGGAATTGATTTCGACTTAGTAGTGGTCAGTTGGATTTGGGTGGTACAACTCAAATCCTTAGGTCATAAATAAAAGATATTATACAGTCGTGTAGTCTATATATTTAGGGATAAACACATTGACATTGGTTGATTCCCTTGCCTTGTTTCTTATACTGCTCAATTGTATTATAATTGGTAAGAGAAATCAATTGTTATACATGTTCTTCATATTCCTTCTCAATGTATAATATGTTCGACCTATTGGTTGTAGTTGCTTAACCTACTTAGCTTGTGTAATAATTTTTAAATCATTCATTTAGATGAATCTTATCACCCTAATAATAATGTTGATTTCATGTTTAAGTATAATTTGTGTTTACAATAGTTGTTGGCGGAGAGTTATATCTCTCGTTGGAACATGGGTCTCACCCCTATGGTTCACCATATCTTTTTAGGTGGTTGTGTGTAGCATGGTAGAGATCGTGCGGTTGAGGAAGAGCAGCAAGGAGATCAGTAGTTATTGAAGGTTGGATGTGTTTCTAGTGTTTTGTAGTAGAGTCTTATGTGTTGTCCAGGTACTCTCAGGTCCTTGGGAGGGATCCGTTTTGTAAATGTTGTATATCGATACGCATTTTGGTTGTATGCATGGGTTGTATATAAATGGCTTATATATGTAAACATGTATCTTATATAATAGGTGTGTGACGGGTTGGTCACTGTACAGTGATGTCATACCTTTATGGTATGGTATGTGACATAGATATGTGGTGATAGGTTGTGAACCTTGATGTATATGTTTTTGCTTGAGATAGTTATCTGAGATCAGTTTTAATTTACCCTATGTTGTGATAATGTGCTTTATTCATTGTTAATTATACGCTTTGTTTTGAGTTATCTCATTTAGTGTGATTGGTGTGTCACACTCAGTGCTTCATCGTGATTGTAAAGACATCAAGAAACAACAATCTCATCCATGGAAACGCAAAAAGTTGGCATGAACCATGTACATGCAGTTGAAGCTCGCAAAAGAGGGAAAAAGGATTAGTGCCTCAACTGGCAAACTCAAAGGAACAAAAAGCTTCATAAGTGCTCCTCAAGTCGATCTGATCCTTCTTTATGAGATACTAGAGCCCAGGCCCCATCGACGAACTTTGGAAGCCTTGAATAGATTACCGGAATTGGGAACAAGGTGACAGGACAATCGAGCGATGCATGGGTTGCTAGAACGGGTTTCTATGGATGTGATGAGGCTTACAAGAGGGTTTTTATAGGTTTGGGGTGCTATTTTAGCAAGAGGTTAGCATGGAGGAGGAACGTGGTGGTGTTAAGTAGTCTAGTCTAATCCAGATTCTTTGCTTCACCAAACCCTAACAAAATTGGTATTGAGCCCTTCAGAAGATAATGAGGAAGATAATGAGATTGGAATCCCAATTGGAAGAGGAGTCTAGAGATATCCATGAGGGAGGTTGGGTCCATAGTCCACACGAGTTGGTACTATGTCCATAGGTGGAAGATAAACATAAAAGTGTCGATCTTCATCTAGCGGCCAATTTCCAGGGCCGCATAACCCAGGGCCTATGAGGCTTGTGACATCGTGACTTAGGTCACATATATCTTGATTTAGATAATCACAATCCTATTCCCAATAATAATAATGTTATTTATTTATGTATTATATTATCTTATTAAATTGAATTATTAAACATTATCTAAATAAAGTGAAAATTGACATCCTACCTACTTCGATCATGCATAATTTGATTTTGCACTTTAATTACATTTTGATGTTATCAAATTTTTTAAATATTTAGGGTTTCTCATTATTACTAACATTTCAGGCACTAAAAATTCTTATTCGTCATTTTCATTTCCAAAATCAACTCCACAAATTAGTTATTAATATACATCTTGAATTTAAGGGCAATTGTTAATGACAGACCACTTAGATCTCCAAATTGCATTCTAACCCATATTAAACCCTATATTTATTTTAGAGACCCAAAAGGTATATTAAAGTGAAATTAATACTTTTGGATGCCTCGTTGAGTTTATATGAACACTTTGAATGAGAAACTAAGTGAAACCAATTAAAAAGGTGATATTATTATACATATGCATGTATGACCTATAAAAAGAAAACACATCTAGAGTCAGGTTTGTTACAACACTCCACCCCTTAAAAAGGATTTTGTATCCAAAATCTCAAGTGAATAATGAGGGGTAAGTCTCTAACATCTCATTCTTCATCTCCCAAGTGGTTTCTTTTTTACCATGATATTTGCACAAAACTTTCACTAATTCAATCAGCTTATTTTTCAACTACTTCACTCTAGAGTTGATAATCTTCACAGGGAATTCTTCAAATGCCAAGTCTTCCCAAATCTCTAAAAGTTCAACAGATAGCACATGTAAAGGATCCATGGCATACTTCTTAAGTACTAATACATGGAAAACATTGTGTTTCTTATCATAAGTAGGAGGAATGCTAAGTGTTAAGCACATCCCCCTGCCTTGTCTACAACCTCAAATGGTCCTACATACCTTGGATTAAGCTTGCCTTTCACTTTGGACCTTTCTATAGACCTGATGGGCTTAATCTTTAGGAATACATAATCGTTCACTAGAAAGTATACATCAGTTCTCTTCTTGTCAGCATATGCCTTTTATCTATCTTGAGAAGCCTTTATTCTCTTCTTGATTAGTTGTATCTTCTCAATCATCATTTGCATGTCATCGCTTTCCACTAGCATAAATTCCCCCACATCATCACAATGCAATAGAGAACTACAAGGATGAACATACAATGCCTCAAAAAGCAGCATCCCAATACTATTTTGGTAACTATTTTTATATGCGAACTCAGCCAGTAGAAGATACCTATCCCAAGAACCTCCCTAATCCATACACATGCATGAAGCAAGTCCTCTAGAATCTGCACCATTCTCTCAGATTGCCCATCATTTTGAGGATGATAAGCTATGCTAAAATGAAGATCAATACCAATCTCACCCTGAATCTATTTCCATAACTGAGAAGTAAACTTAGGATTTTAGTGTAACACAATCGCCTTAGGAACTCTAAATAATTGTATAATCCAACTCACATAAGTATCTACCATATCAGCCACCTTGTAACTAGTCTTTAATGGAAGGAAATGAACAAATTTAGTCAATAGATCAATAACACATATACTACATCGTGACCACTCTTGGTTATTGGAAAACCAGTCACAAAGTCCATCATGATCTTTTCCCAATTCCACTTAGGTATCTCAACGGGATGAATAAGACCATGGGTTGTTGGAGCTTGATCTTAATCTATTGGCACATCAAACATTTTGCTACAAATACATCAATATCATTCTTCATATTCTTCCACCAAAAACTTCTTCGAAGGTCCTTGTACATCTTAGTTATACCCCGATGTATTATATACTTTAACATATGAGCTTCACCAAGAACCATTGTCACAAGTCACCAACATTAGGAATCCACAACCTTTGTTGAAAGCAGATAGCTCCATCTATCCCAAAAGTAAAATCTGATTGTAGCTTTTAGACTAGCTTCTTCATGTCCTCCAGCTCGAGGCTTGATACTGTGTAGATATCACCTCAGAAATCCACAAAATGGTTATATTTAGACTAGCCATTTGCACACACAATCCTTCTTCTTTGACACTACCATTCTTAAGAACATGGGGTTTCTAGGTAGAGAGATAATCTAGTTCCTTCCACACTGAGCATCAAACTTCAACGCATACTAAATCTTTCTTCCTACTTAAAGCATCAGTGACTACGTTAGCCTCACATGGATGATAGATAACAATAATTGTAGTCCTTCAATGTAAGGACCCTGACCTCTGTTTTGGGCTTATCCTATTTGCTTTGCCTAACCCTAGTGTTTAGTTGCTTGTTAATCACCTCAAGTGGTGATTAGGGTTTGTTTGTGCTTTGTTGAGAGTTGGAGGTGCTACTTGCAAATAACCCAAGTTTTAGGGTTGATGAGCAAGTTTGTCACCTTGAGAGATGTTTCTCTCTCTCCTTGCATCCTCTAGAGTTGAGAGGATGGGTTGGGCTCATTGCTTGAGTAGCCTTGGGCTTTGTTGAGCCTTGTTTTGCCTTGCCTTGATGAGCCTTGTATCAGGCAAGGGTGTGTTTGGGTGCTTGTGTCAGCCTAGTGTGTGTCGGGCATGAGTGTATCGCCCAAGAGGATGTATCAGTCTATGACCATCTTTGACTCTTAGCATCATTTGTATCACCCCCTTGTGGACACTTGGTGCTTGATGCTTGCCTGTGGCAAATGCCTTGGACATGTGGATATGACGAGATGAGAAGGTGGCATTGCTCATGGACAAGTGTCCCTAAGTGGGACGACACCTTTCCTTGGTTCCCCCTTCATCCTCTTCTATATATACCTTCCCTTTCACTTGCTTAGGATCCCTTTAGTTCTTTTTTGCCTCCCTCTTTCTTGGTGCACGATACACCTTCCCTTGGTGTGCTTGGTGGCTGATCCCTTTGAAGGAGTTCTCTTCTTCTTCCTCTAGCTTGGTGGTCGAACCATAGGTGAGTCTTTCTTCCTTGGTAAGCATCTTCTCTCTCCCCTTAACATCTCCTTCTCCTTCTTGCTTTCTCTTCGGCCATAGTGGTTATGAGCTTTGTTCCTTTCCTTGAGGTGACCGAAGGTGGTGTGCCTTAGAGCTAGGAGCTTAAAGCTTGGAGCTTTGGAGCTTGAGGATTTTGCTTAAGGCGGGTTACATAACTTATAACCCTAACTATACTACCTTCTTTTATGTTGCATGTTCATATATGATCATGATCAGCCATGCATGTTGTTAGATATGTTTCTTGCACTATAATGTACCTTTAATCTTGTGGATATAGTGATCATGTTGTTAATGTTGTTGTTGTTTGTTGTGTACCTTTGGACCTAGTTGGTTAAACCCATAGATTAGGGTTTCCTTTGGGGCAATACCCCTTTATCTCCTTGGTTTTAAGAAGTGATTTTGAGCTCTAGTGGTGTAGGTAAAACCCCTCTCTTCCTTAGTCATTGAGAGGTGAGTCTATGGTCTAGTTGCTTGGGCAACACCCTCCTCTCACCATGGATTTGAGAGGTGAGCCTTTGGATGAGTGATGACCTAAGTTGGAGATGATCCATCTTGTTGCTCGATTTGTGATGGAGGTTGTGCAAAACCCCTCTCACTTGGTTGTTGAGAGGTGAGCCAATTATCTTGATCAATTAGGGTTTGTTGCTAAAGAGTTTGAGGTTGTAGATGACCATCTTGGTGAGGTTCTTGTGTCCTTGCATGATACACCCTTTTGTGGGTTTTGGCTTGGCCGATATGTTCAGTTGAGCCTTGTTGGCTTTATGCCCGATATGACCCCTTTCACCTTGTTAGTATCCTTGGACAATATCCTTTGTCCGAGATGATTCCTTGCTTTGGATGTCCCCTTGGTCGACATGGTGGCTGGTAAGTTATCTCTATTTTGGGCAACATGGTTTGGTCATGTGTTGCCCGATATGGTGTTTTCATGGTGAATACCTAATAGGTGCCTTAGTGGTGGCCGATATAAGGTGCTTGACCTAGTTGGATGATAGGCTTTCTTGTGGTGCCTTAGTATTGTTTGCTATAGGTGGGCAACACCCTAGCCTCTTCCTTGAACGATACGAGTAAGATGGGTAAACCTTGTGTTGGGCATGGGGTTTGTGTTTGCACGACACACCCTAAGTTGAGTTAGTCGATGTGGTGCCTTAGTGACCACTTTGCCCATGGACAACATGATGCTTTGGGCGATGGAGTGCCTTGGCCGACATGAGGGTCCCTTGGACGACATGGTTTGATGGTTGGGCGATAGGGTGCCTTGGGCGCCATGCTCCTGGTCGATATGATCCTTGTTGAGAGGGTTGGCCGATATAAACCCTAACCCTAGTAAATGATAGGGTTCTTGGTCGATAGGATAAGTTATGATACCCTAGTTGCTTGTGCATGATACACACCTCTAGTTCAAGTTGCATGATACAACTTAGTGTTGGTTGATCTCTAGTACACAATAAGATGAAGTGTTGATGGTCGATATGGTGACATAAGTGCTTTAGGGTTTGAAAACCCTAGCCGATAGGCTATGATGAGGGACAAGATCTTACCCACTTTTCTTTTGGTGAGTGTGGCGCTACCCGCCACACTTATAGTGAGGGAAGTTGGGATCTTTGGTGAAGGTTATGTTTAACCCGGAAATCCTAATAAATGGATTAATCACCTTGATCCTGCATCTATGTTAGTAATGGGATATGATGGTAGGTTGTGAACTGGGGTATGTTGGAAATCTAAGATGTTGCTACATAAGATGATAAGATACATGGTTATGTTCACAAGAATAGGGCATAGTGTATGCTCATGGTTTGATAACAATAATATGATTGATACAGCTTATGCTTCATATAATCATGGATGTTGTTCCAAACATGATACCATGATAATCATAAAGATCTATGTTCAGTGATTTAAGTTATCTCTCTTGATATGTATACTAACCATGCAGGTATATTAAATGGATACATAGTCAGGTAAGAGCTATGAGGTATATGTGCTTTGAATAACACTAAATGATAATAATCATTGTTGATGAGATAGCATGCATCACTGGTATGATGAGATAGGTCTGAGGACCTGATAAAGGCTGAGTGCCTAGTTGAGGTGTTATCCTCTGATAATGAGATAAGGGATTGCTATCCTAGAATGTTGATGCAGGATGTTGATGCCTTGAGAGGCAGTGGCAATTATTGAGGAGGGATTGAGATCCCATGATAGTGGCAGTGATAATGTAACTCGATGTTGTATAACTTGGTTTCATCAACAACTCACTTAAAATATACTAATTAATTACAGTGGAAAATATCATGTAGTTTGTCCTGGCCATAGATCCATCATCGTTAGAATTTGGTGATGGTGAAATAGGTTTATCCTATGGGATTACCTGGAGTGCATATTGTTGAATATGTTGGGTTTCTCCTAGCCAAAAATAGGAGGATTAGAGTACAACTGTGGTTGTAGACTCCATATGGTAAAAAGCATGGTGAATAGGCCCATGACTCAATGAGTTAGAGCATGAATGTGTTCATGGCTCAAGAGCACGGTGATCAGGCTCGTGGCTCAAAAGTATACTAGCATCTGTGTCAAGGTGAGCTAGAGATATGGGTAGCTTGTAGAGCTGACCCTGAGGCTGAGGCCATATAAGCATGAGACTGTGGTCCTACTTTGGTTTTCGTGCACTTACCACAAGGAGGTGAGGTCATGGAGTTTGGCTCTTCCATTGACCTTGTATGGAACTGGTTTTTGGGCTTCGCAGCCGAAGGTTGGATTTGAGCAGGGACGGCTCACTTCCTCAGGGCATAATAAAACATAATCCAGTCGAATAGTATATATTGCTTACAATAAAACACGAAACATTGGTTGAGGCCTTGTTTATGTAGATGATCCAGTTATCTCTTATAGTTACTTGTACGATCTTGAAATCTTGTGATAAGTTCTCATAAAGCTTATCTTGTCAATCATGTTCCATAAAGAAGATCTGGATGTAGGCCTCATGAATATCTTGGTAAGATTGATGGTAATAATAGTCTTGCTCAGTATGCTGCTCTTATTATATGTCTTTACCAGCTATCTGCTTTATCTGCTTTAAACCTTCTGAGGTTTTATAGTTTCTGCATGGAGTTATATTTCTCTTTGGGACTGTGTGTCTCACGCCGCTAGTTTACAACCTTTTTAGGTGATCGTGCTAGACGTGGTGGTGATCGTGAGGTTGTGGCCGAGCAGTAAGAAGAGAAGTAGGAGGCAAGAGATGGATATGATGCTATTTTGGTTGTTTTGTAGTAGAATCCTAGAGTCATCCTTGTACTCTCAGGTCCTCGGAGGTGTTTTGACGACGTTTCACGATGACTAGCTGTTGTAATTTTGTATGTCATGATGTTGGCCTGACGTGGCCTATATATGTATAAACAGGTGGTGAACTCTTGTGCTGACAAAACAGCAGATACTTATAAGCTGTGAACTTATATCAAGGCTTGTGCATGTTTATTTAACATGTTTCCTTGCAGGAGAAGAAATCAAACGTAATAGTTCTCTTTCATATGCTTTCCACAATCAGTTTTAATTAACCTATTTTTTTATAATATGCGGTTTATGGTAGTTCCGCATGTTTTCACGTGGCATTTCATTTTCTGTGTGATAGAGGGATGTCGTTACATTCAAGTACTCCATCCACCTCCTTTTACAAAGATTAAGGTCTTTTTGCATCAATAGATAATTGAGGATCGTATGGTCAGAAAACACTTCAAATTAAACTCCATATAGATAATGTTATCGGATCTTTAACACACCTAAATTATGCGTGCAAAATGCCAGTACGCGTCGAGTAGTATAGGCCTATGAGGCCCTAATGTTGAACTCAGGGAAACATACTCCATAGAATACTACCAACTATAACCTAATTAGCTAGGCCTAGGAAAAGAGTGATTGATTGTTTGTTTAAACTAAGGACAAGAACTCAAATCTAAATTGAGTGGAATGTGAACAAGAATAAATGGATTCTTTAGGATTATAGTTTCACCATAACATACATTACATCTAACTCCATTTCATTAATAATTATTTACCCTCAACCCCACACTAAGGACATGTAGCAAGTATTACCCACTCCCACAATGTAATACACTACCTATACTAAGACAAACACCACTTTCCTGGTGATTTAAGAATTAGATAGGTCCATTAACAAAATCTCTAGTATATCCCCTTCACAGTTGTAGGCCCTCTACTGAGGTAGGATATAGGCTGTGTAAATCTATGACATGTCCAATCCTTAATCCCTCTCCTAAAGAAATTAATGATCTAAGAAACTGATTATGGTGGCCAAGCACAGGAAATTCATTGAAGCAATCATAGATTTTACATCGAAAATTAAGGAAAATATATATAATAAATCATGGAAGTCAAATACCATACAACACCGGGCTACTCCCAAGTCCTAAGGAATAAGAGATTGGCCCTTCATGATATATATCATCAAATACAAAGAAGAAGAGAGAGAACAAGCTAAACATTAGAAAACTAATGAAAACTCTAGAGAAATCGGTCTAGATGATCCCCTCTAGTGAGTGCCTCTATTTGTAGTGTTACGAGTGTAGATCTTCTTCCTAGAGGTGCCCAAATTGTCCAGTACATCGTCGTCTCCTTCATCTCCTCCTCTCTCATCTTTGTGTTATATTGGAACGAGATAGATACTAATCCTTCTTTTTGGCCAAAATCCCCTTAGGTCATAAGTGAGGCTCTAGACATCTTTAAGTCTCAACCCTCTAGATTTGTCTTAATATATAATCTACTCTGATCGTGCAAAGTTGGTACCACCGACAGGAAAGTCAGTGGCACCAAGTTGTCGACTGACTTAAAACCCTTATAAGTATTGGTACTAACAACAAGATGTCGGTAGTACCAAGTTGATTTGTGTGAGTTCTAACTTATTCATGATGCAACACTCGGTACCACCGACTAGGGTGTCAGTGGCATAAAACCCATGAAGTATGGTTCCTTATGCTTTCTGGGTGGTGAGTCGGTAGCACTGACTCTATCTTTCGATAGCACTGAACGTCGTTTCGATAGCATCGAGTGTAATCTCAGTAGTTCTAGAATACCCTATTGCATTTTGCCTAATGTTGATACTACCGACTTTATGTCAGTAGAACTGAGTTAATCTGAAATTGCTCACACTACATGAAATGAGGAAAACCCAACATAAGTACAAATAAACATTGATAATTTAACATGATTCAGTAAAAATACTTATAACTTGATACAGTAGTGTTTCACAGGCTAATAGTGATAAACAATGCATATATAGTATCAAAATGAACAATTATGCAATAAATATGTGGAATAATAGCATGCAAAAAGCAACTTAAACTTTGTGCATCAAAATCCCCTAAGCTCTAATGTTTCTCGTCCTCGAGCAACACTACCTTTGGAACTGTTTGAAATAAGTCACCAAGAGGACAAGAAACGTGAACTAAATTTCTCAAATACCCCCACCCAACGGTCCTGAACCATCCCTTAACCAACCAGTGAACAAATAAGTACTCTGAAGTGACCAAAAGTGTTCGTTAAAGATGTACACCCTTAGATCAATGAAACACTATCAATAGACCAGTTAACATCATAGTCAATAGAGCATATGCTTGATTCACCATGTGATTCCCTATCTACATTGCTCTTGTCTGCTTGACAAACTATCTTGGAAGTAGTTCCCCTTACAATAAAGAATGTGGGGATCAATCATTTATGTGGCCTACCATAAGAAGCAATGGGTAAAATTAAATAGGTGTCTATGAATAAGAATCATAAGTAACATCTGAATTATTTATGTAAAACAAAAATATGATGAACTAAAAGAATGAAGGAAATGAAAATGCATGAATCCTAATTCCTAATATTGTGGTGGAATGATTAATGCATTGAAGGTATCATTTGATTGATGAGTATGGGGTAAAAGAATGCATACATGTAACTATTTTCACCTTCTTCGTGAATGACTTTCATATTTGAGTTCAAGGCATCCTTTTCTCCCTATTTATTTAATCTCTTTTTTTCTACCCTTTTATTTTAGCATGATTTATAATTTATCCTTGGGCTTTTCTTCAACATATAATTGTTCTTTTTTTATTGGTAGGGGTGTGGATGTGTATCCTTTCACTATAAAGAAACTATCTATCATACTACCTATTATGATATGCAAGGCAATCAAGAGGAACAAATCGGGTTATTTGATCATCTTAAGGCGGTGGATGAAATATGATGAAAGGTGGGTGGATTCTCATGGTTAAGAGACAATGCCTTTCTTAAATATGATATGTCCCTCTCCTATAAAATTGTGTATAGGATAACCTTAGGGTTTCTTTCTAAGAATCCATTTAAGGTCTCATTACTTGTTTGGTTTGTTTGGGCTCAAAAACTCATCATCACATACAAGCCTTGGATAAATTAAGATTTTCATTCATATTAAGAGTCCACAAGCTGACTAACCCATACACTTCCTATGGATGGTGTTGCCTTAGACTTTGCAAGTTCAGCTTAAAAAGATGTGATCACTCTAAATTTTAAAATTCATTACAAAGGCACCAAAAACATTTCGCTTTGATCATTTGAAATCATAATAACTAAGATCCACTACTACACTAGATAGATGTGTATCTTATACTTGAAAATACAAAAAAACTAAAATAGTATGGAAAATAAAATGGATACCATTCCAACACCCATCTAAGCTTGAACTTGAATGTGTTTTCATAGTCAGAATTCAAACAAAGAGGTGGAACGGGGTACCATGTGCGGTGGGAGTGGTGATGGCAGAAACATTCCTAGTGGCCTCTATGGATAAAATTTTGTTGGCCTCTATCCCTTAGTGTCAATCCACCAACTTGTGTGTCAGTGGTACCGAGATATGACATCATTTATCCTCCTTTGAGCTGCATCAATTGGTGCCACCTACTTGTGTGTAAGTGGTATCGACAATCTTTTCTTGTAGCTATGTGATTTTTCGAAGAAAAGTTGGTCGAATCGATTGGGCTATTTTTTTGCAGAAGTCAACTTATCATTGATTTGATGCCACTGACTTGTGTGTCAGTGATATCGACTTTTTGCAAAGTCCTTGTTGAACAATTTTAAGCAGATCAATGGTACCGATAAAAGTATCAATAGTACCGACTCTGACTCTACCTGCACGCCAAATAAAAGCATCAAGGTACAGTTTTATATCAATTTAAAATCTAACAAGACAAATACAAAATCTAAACAATGAAAAGTCCTAAACAAAATATAAATGGTAGAAATAAGATTAGGCTTCCTCCCATAAGCGCCCTTGTTTAATGTCCTAGACTCGACAAGGTGATTTTCTTCAACATGGGTTGTCACAGATGGTTGTGAAGACTCATCTGACAGTATGAACTCAATTCTATCATCATCTATTTCGAGTTTCAAGTAACTTCTACCCATGGAAATGATCTCATTGACTATAGCTTGGAACGACCTTCCTAACATCATCTTTGATCCCAGCATCTCGTGCATATCCATGACCACAAAATAAATAGGATAGATGAACTTATTAACTTTGACTAAAGACATCCTCGCATGTATGATATGGCCTCACCATCGATTTGTCTACCAACTATATTGTCATGGACATGTTTGTTGGCTCATTCAATCCCACCTTCCAAAAGGTAGAGAGAGGCATGACATTTGTGCTACGCCATAATCACATTGTGCTTGTTGGAAATGTTTGTTTCCTATAGAATAAGGAATGTAGAAGCATCCTGGGTCTTTTCTCTTCATCGACATTCTTCCATGGATCATTACACTCACCACCTCATGAACATGCAACACATATGTATCTTTTATCTGTCTTTTCTTGTTGATGTATCCTTCAAAAATCTCCCATATGCTAGAATTTGGTCTATTGCCACCAGAAGTAGATGTTGATGTGAAGCTTCCTGAAGATGTCTAGAAATTTGTTAAACTTCTTTTCATCCTTTCTCGGCTTCAAACTATCTATGACTAGAACATGTGACTTCTCTACATGTTTGTGAGGATGTATATATGACATATTAGGGATTTCCTCTCCTAAGATTCCTTTAACAACCCCTCCTCTGACAATATTTGGCATGTCTCCTGTGGATGGAATGACATGTGGGTTGATCCTTCTCAATTTTGGGTGCTTCCTTGTTGATTGTGATTGGTCCAACAAAGTAGAACTTTCACCTTATCTTGTTGCATAGGCACCTTTTTTGGAACTAGGGAAGTGGTCATGACAATGGTGGAACTTTGAAGTTCCTTGCCTTGCAACACCAGTGGAGATGGGGGGTGGGGGTCCTTGTTGCTTTTTGCTGACCTTGTATCGACTGAGGTGCATGTGTGACAAGAATGCACTGGCATTCGATAGCCTCCTATTCTTCCATATGTGTTGTGAGGAAATGGAACTTTTAGTACATACACCCAATCTGGATATGGAATGTGTTGATCTGGTGACTCCTCAATAACATGCTCTAGTTTCTAGAGAATAGAGATGAAATTTAATCAATGATGTTGTTGTACTCTATGTTCTCAGAAATCCTATAAAATGGGCTTCTTTATGTATGCCACCTCCACTACTATGTGAGAGATCTGATTTTCAATATTGCAAATTTGAGCCCCTTGATTTTGATGCACCCTTTTTGTCTAGTTCAAAAGAGCCTCATTCTGACACACCAACTTGCCCATCATGTCTTCAATTTGTTCTATCTTCCTAGTACCTCTATCATTCTTGTGATAACTGCTATCAAACCGACAGTGACATCACACAAAACTATGTAGAAATAGCCATTAGCAGCGGATTACCGAGAATCACTAAAATTTAAAACCTTTCTACCAAGACATGCACTACCAAGAAACACTTTACAGAAAGAACCAAAGTTGTATATACATCATGGTTTATTTCATACATGCATCATTCCATCACATCGCAAGGATATGAGATATTAGTTGCTTTACCAAAACATATACAGAAGCAACATTATACATCGACGCGTTCTAGCCAAAATCTCATATGAATTATAAAACTATTTACGCATTATCTCCCAAGGACCTGAGAGTACAGGGATGACACATAGGACTCTATTTCTACAAGACACATAACAACACACTCAACCTGAGTTGTTGTCATTATCCTTGTTGTTGTTTCCCACTCTCTACTACATGATCTCTACCTCCTCGTGTACATCCACCTAAAAAGGGTGGAAACCCACAGGATGAGATCCATATCTCAGTGGGAGATATAAATCTCCACCAACAATATGATTATCATAGATAAATCTTCATGAAAGAGAGCAGAAGAAACCTTTATTGAATTAAATAGGTATAACTACTTGTTATATATAAAGTAGAGCAACGTCATCATTTAAGTAGTTCATATATCTATGATTGAGCAATAGATAATCTAATCACTTTTAGAAGGAATATGAAGAACATGTATAACATTTATCAACTACGACATACAGAAGCAATTGCATCCTCATTCAATGTTTCTGTATTTAATCCTTAAGAAAATACATTACACGGCTGATTACATCTTTAAACAATCAATCGTATGCCCTAAGGAGATAAGGTATACTGCTCATGCTCCAACCAACCTAAATTAGGTAGCATCAGTGCCATACAGGTCCATATAAGAGCCGGAATACACGATCTCGCCCCCTCGATCAGTACGAGTGAACCTACAGTGACATTATGAGTCAAACTACAATTTCTCTAGCCTAGGTATATAGTATCATCGCTAGAGAGATACAGCTCATAGTTGTTCCCTTATCAGGGTATGACCCGTAGTCAATCCTGATACTCTTATCAGGGTATGGTATGTAACCAATCCTGATTATATATTGAGTCATGGCCTACAACCACACTCTCTTTAGGGTATGAACCAAATCCATTCATGTGACTTAAGGATACAAGGAGATACCTCCACTTGCACCCTGCATATTCAATAATATGCACTCTGAGTTTCCCACGGGAATTGCTCGTTTCACCATTCAACAAGTTCTAACATTGGATGGATCTATGGTCAGGGCAAAATACATTTTTAGTTTCACTTGATAAGTTAAGTGCATTACAACATCTTTTAGCATCAATAAAGTAACAAGAATGAATTATAGATAAATATTACAAAGAAAGGTGTAATATATTTTTCAAGGAATCTTGTATCAACTGGAACACATCTTGTTACTCCCATCCTGGGATCTCAATCCCTTGAACACATTACTGGGAATCTCATCCCTTCAACATTTTCATTATCATGTTTACATGTTTTGGGTATCAAATCCTCAGTTCATCATTGAATAGTGTCACCTCTTACCAGGAAACAATCATATCTAGGTCATCAGAACCATATATATATATATATATCATACTTGTTGTACAAGCATTTCACATGGTTCACAAGGCCTAGTTAATCTATATCATGTTAAACCATCATAGCTCATACCTGGCTATGCTTGTCATCTCATAATACTTGCATGGTTAGGATTTCATAGTAAAAGCAATATCAAGTAAATATCATCACCATGTCATAAAGAGAATCATTCAAATTGCAACCCTCTCAGGATTATGGTTAGGGTTTCCACTTGTAGCCGATTAGAGTTTTCAAGTTCATAATTAACAACCAAACCCTAATTCACATCATAAGAGCTTATATTATTGCCATAAGTATTCAAGAATACTTAATTACTCTCATCAATTATCATTAATTGATTATCAACATGAAGTATTACCTTTCCCATATGAGTAGTATAAGTTTCTCTCTCATCCTCACTAGGATATTGATTTCAACATATTACATTGTCTTAACCCTCTTTAGGGTTTATCAGCCTACACTTATCAAAGTGTATCCATCTCATTACTTCATAGTGTATTAATTGATTATATTCATCATGTGTCGGCTTACACTCATCAAGGTGTATCAACCTACATACTAACCCTTGTGTTGGCCTAGACACATTCACTTGTGTTGGCCTAGACACTATCACTTGTGTCGACCTAGACACTATCACTTGTGTCGCCCAAGGCACATCAAAGTGATATCAGTTTAGAGGTTCTTAAAGTGATATCATCCTTGAGGTTCTTCAAGTGATATTGGACATGAATCATATCTTAGTGTATCACCTTCATCATACCTTGATGCATCGCCTTCTTTACATTTTAGCATAATATTTTCACCTCACTTAAGCATAACATCTTGACCTTAATTTAGGGTATCGGCAACCCAATCACTTTGTGTGCCAGCCACCCTATCACTTTGTGTGTCAGACACCCTATCACTTTGTGTGTTAGCCATATTATACTCTAGGGTATTGGCCACACTTTCATCTAGTGTATCGTCCATAGCATCATCTATCGTGTCGCCCTAGCTATTACCAAGTGATATCGGCCTCTAGGGTTTTGATAGTATCAGGTTAGCCATCAACAACACCCTTATATACTTTCACCTATCAAGGTATCGGCCTCACCACTATTTGGTGTGTCAGCCATGACTTCAAGGAGTGTGTTTGCCACACCATCACATGGTGTGTCAGCCTTAGACTCAAAGAAGTGTGTCACCCTTCACATTGGTGTCGGTTTAGAGGGGTGTCGGTTTCTAGGGTTAAGGTATATCGGGTTAGCCCTGTTGACTTTATATCTTCACTCAACTTTCAAGATATCAGCCTGCCCCCATCCTTAGCCTTAGGTGATAGGCTATAAAACTATAAAAATGATGGTCCTTTGCATGTAGCAAACTGGTAACGGGTTAGGACCTCATGTGTATCGATTTCCCCTCACATAACCTAGTAACGGGTTAGAGTTTCTTAAACCAATATCAGTTTATGCATGGGAGATTCCATCATGTTCAAGCTTCAACCCTTCATCCTATAACACTATAGTTCATGGACAACATCCCCATATGTCCATCATATCTCATAGAATCTTTATTCAACCAAACAAAGTCAAAATTGCAAAGGAATCATCAAGTTGCATGATTGAAGGTGAATAACAATAGAGTTGGGTTCAAGTTATATAACCCACCTCAAGATCACCACTAGAACCTCAAGTTTCAAAGATCCACATTCCCAAGGTTGAATATGACCTATTCAAAGGTCCAAGATTTGTCTATAGTTTCACCTCCATCAAGAAGAAGGTATCATAGTTAGAAACTTGGTGAAGAAGAAAAGAAAGAAAGGAACCATGATCTGAGAAGCATAATCCACCCAAGGTTGAAGATGACCATGGCTTCACCTTAGGCTTGATTCTTGAGCTCCTTCTTGTTCCTCAAGCTTTTATGGTCGTCCACTAAGAAAGGGATGATATGAGGGTCGAAATATTCACTAGTAGGTGAAAATGAGGCTTATATAGTTGAGGCTCATGAGAGAGAGTGTATGTGAAGTGTCACCACCATATGCACTTAGGTGATATGTGTCCATGCATGGTGAATCCATGCATCCATGATTATCTTAACATGCAAAACTCGTTTGGATAATTTAAGGATGAGATATCGTCCATTGGGTAGCTTGCTTGACAAAATATCACAACCCAATATCACTTTATATGCAAACAAATACGATTTTTACAAGGAACATTTAACGGATAGGCTTCTCCTACTTGAGGTGCTTAGCCTGATATGAATACTTACAAAAAGTTTCTAAACTAATATGGGGCCTCCTCTATGTCTTCCAATATGATAGGCACTCCCATATATACTTCATTACTTGAACAACCTCATCTAGGTTTCAAGACACTCAACACTCTTTGGCTCTTTCACCACTAAGAGTGTTATTACTTAACCAAGACTAAAACAAGGTACCCCTCCTTCCTATATCCTTGAAATGATTATAAGAGAGATAAGGGACACTCTAGAGGTGATAATTTGCATGTTAACCTCTTACTTTGGGTAAATTGCAACTTACATCAAAACTTAGCACAAAAGGCACAAGAATCATCCACATAGGCCCAACTTGAAACTTAAGCTCCACAAGGCAGCCCATGGAATCATACTATCCTTATGATGCTAAAGCACTAAGGTCACACTCAACATGTGACATATTGCAAGATAAACCCTTATCTTGGGTAAATTGCACTCTGGTCCAAAATAAGCAAACGTTGCTCAAACATTATTCAAATGAGACCAAACTTGAAACATAGGCATGTCACAAAGGATTATATTGAAGTTATAAACAACTTACTGAAGAAAGAAAAAACAAGGTTATACCAAAACCCAGGTCAGAAGTGTTACAAGTTATCAACTTCTAACAAGGATTTCGTCCCCAAAATCTCAAGAGAAAAGAGAAAGGTACTTCCTCTCTTAACTCTTCATTGAAATTTTATGAAGACTACCAAAGGAATCTCAAAATAGTAAACTTAATTATGACTAAGAAAGATTCTTATATTAAACATCTTCTATATCATAGTGATGTCATGGAACTTTATCCAATATTAACACAATATTTGTCACATAGGATACACCCTTAGTTAACCTTACCACTTCTAGCTTGTAGGGTTAACACTATGTCAAGTCATACTTTCTCAGCATAGAAACATTGTATGTACTTTGTACAACTCAGATGGAAACCCTATCTTTTAAGCCACCTTCACAACTTGTAACATTATAAGAGGAGGTTCACATACCTGGGAGTCATTACATTTATCTGAGGGCAAAGGTAAGACCACAATGTCAAGGGTATTAACCATAGAACTCTCATTATGAAACTTTTTCTTGATCTCACATACCACTAGAACCTCTTGGATAATAGGATTCCTTTCCTTGGTATCCATCACATATGCATAAATGCATCACATTCATCTTCATTCAGCTTCTCAACCATTACTATTGATTCCAAACATGTTAGAAGAATCTTCCTATCATCTTGGAGGATCCACAAAACATCATTATTCACATATGTCACTGACTCGGAACCAAAGTCCAAGCCCCAACTGATACTTTTCAAGTGTCCATCTCAAGGTCACCTCAAAACTATGCATATCAAGTGATATGAGTCTCACTTGAACATCACATCCCTGGAAAGGAAGTACATAAAAGAAACATACTTTCCCTTATCACCACATCACCATCCAGGGATTGCTAACAGGGAGAAGGTGATTACCAACTTTCTTTGGTTATTATATGAGTTTTTACTTCTCATGTGTCATTCAATCCGGTTTCATCTTGGTTTCCTTGCCATTGGCATAGGAACTGTAAAGATGATTACATGTCATTACTCCTTCTTTGATTTTTTTCTCTTCATGCTCATGAACATTTCCTTGTTTTACCACATTTTTCATCTTTACATCATGGAAAGGATCATTATTCTTTGCATATTATTTATTGAGCAGGGATCATCTTCCTTGTTCCCTTTCACATATCATGAGGATTACACTTTATACTTTCTTATACTCATAGGTTGGTCTGATATTAACTTAGGTTCCACTTTATTTATTCATCATTCATTCTTATTTATCTTCTCACTTCATACTTACATCAGGAGTTCTCTCCCTTATACATGTATTTAACACCTTGACTTACTTTATGGACACAAACTCATCTATTTCTTGCTTTATAAAGTTCTTGAAATTACCATTTTAGAGAGATCTTATAACTTATATGTGTTTAAATTCAGGTTTTATAGTGTCATGTTTTTCTCTTATGATCATCAGTCATTCAAATTCTGATAGGTTAAGATATAGTTCTTTCCTTCTTTAAGGTAAGTTCAAGGTACTATTACCATGCTTCATGTTTAATTATGCACTTTAGGTTGTTTCAAAATGACGGCTTGATCAGAGCAATCAGAAAGAAAGCAACCTAAGAGTTCCATACTCACCTTTTCTTCAATCATTGGATGTCTAGCTAGGGCACACAAGTAATGAAATTTAGGTAGTATGCATCATGTTTTGTATCACATTATCAACTTAGATACCATCGTAGTCCTAGTCCTAGTGTCCCTGTAGACTCAGCAAACCTATACATCTAATACCAAAACTTGTGACAATCACTATCAAACCGACAGAGACATCGCACAAAACTACACGGAAATAGCCACTAGCAGCGGATTACTGAAAATCACTAAAAATTAAAAACTTTTTACCAAGAGATCCACTACTAGGAAACTCTTTACAGAAAGAACCAAAGCCATATATACTTCATGGTTCACTTCATACATACATTGTTTCATCACATCGCAAGGATATGAGATATCAATTGCTTTACCAAAACATATACAGAAGCAACATTATACATCAAGGCATTCTAGCCAAAATTTCAGATTGGTTATAAAATTGTTTACGCACTATCTCCCAAGGACCTAAGAGTACAAGGACTACACATAGGACTCTATTTCTACAAGACACATAACAACACACTCAACCTGAATTGTTATTGTTGTCCTTGTTACTGATGTCCGCTCTTTACTGCACGATCTCTACCTCCTCGTGTACGTCCACTTAAAAAGTGTGTAAACCCATGGGGTGAGATCCATATCTTAGTGGGAGATATAACTCTCTACCAACAATATTATTATCACAAATAAATCTTCATGAAAGAGAGTAGAAGAAACCTTTATTGAATTAAATAGGTATAACTACTTGTTATATATAGAGTAGAGAAACATCATCATTTAAGTAGTTCAAATATCTATGATTGATCAATAGATCATCTAATCACTTTTAGAAGGACTATGAAGAACATGTATAACATTTATCAACAATGACGTATAGAATCAATTGCAACCTCATTCAATGTTTTCGTATTTGATCCTTAAGGAAATACACTACAGGGCTGATTATATCTTTCAATAATCAATCTTATTCCCTGAGGAGATGAGGTATACCATTATGCTCCAACCAACCTAAATTAGGCAGCATCAGTGCCATACAAGGTCCATGGAAGAGTTGAAATCCATGACCTCACCCCCTCAATCAGTACGAGTGAACCTACAGTGACATTAAGAATCAAACTATAATTTATATAGTCTAGGTATATAGGCTCATCGCTAGAGAGATACAGCTCGTAGTTGTTCCCTTATCAGGGTATGACCCGTAGTCAATCCTAATACTCTTACTAGGTTATGGTCTGTAGCCAATCCTAATTATATATTGAGTCATGGCCTACAACCACACTCTCTTTAGGGTATGGCCCAAAGCCAAACTTGTGGGTTAAGGATACAAGGACATACCTCATCTTGCACCCCACATATTCAACAATATGTGATCCGAATTTCTCACAGGAGTGGCGCTGGATGGATCTATGACCAGGGAAAACTACATTTTTAGTTTCACTTAATATGTTAAGTGCATTACATCATCTTTTATCATCAATCAAGTTACAAGCATGAATTATAGATAAATACTACAAAGAAAGATGTAATATATTTTTCAAGGAATCTTGTATCAATTGGAACACATCTTTTTACACCCATCATGGGATCTCATTCCCCTGAACACATTATTGGGAATCTTGTCCCTTCAACATGTTCATTATCATGTTTACATGTTTTGGGTATCAAACCCTCAGTTCATCATTGAACAGTGTCACCCCTTACCAAGCAACAATCATATATAGGTCATCAGACCCATATATATATCATGCTTATTGTACAAGTATTTCACATGGCTTACAAGGCCTAATTAATCTCTATAATGCTAAATCATCATAGCTCATGCCTGCTATGCTCATCATCTCATAATACCTGCTTGGTTAGGATTTCATGGTAAAAGCAATATCAAGTAAATATCATCACCATGCCATAAAGAGAATCATTCAAATTGCATGCCTCTCATAATTAGGGTTAGGGTTTCCCCATGTAGCCGATTAGGGTTTTCAAGTTCATAATTAACAACCAAACCCTAATTCACATCATAAGAGCTTATATTATTGCCATAAGTATTCAAGCATACTTAATTATTCTCATCAATTATCATTAATTGATTATCAACATGAAGTATTATCTTTCTCATATAAATAGTATAAGTTTCTCTCTCATCCTTACTATGATATTGATTTCAACATACTTACTACATTGGATTGACCCTCTTTAGGGTTTATCAGCCTACACTTATCAAAGTGTATCTATCTCATTATTTCATAGTGTATTAATTGATTATATTCATCATGTGTCGACTTACACTCATCAAGGTGTATCAGCCTACATACTAACCCTTGTGTCAGCCTAGACACATTCACTTGACTCCATGCATACATGATTATCTCAACATGCAAAACTCTTGTGGGTAATTCCAGGATGAGATATTAGCCATTGGGTAGCTTGCTTGACAAGATATTACAACCCAATATCACTTTATATGCAAACTGATACAAGTTTTGCAAGGAACATTTAAATTGATAGGCTTCACCAACTTGAGGTGCTTAGCCCTATATGAATACTTCCAAAAAGTTTCTAAACTGATATGGGACCTCCTCTATGGCTTACACGCTGATAGGCACTCCCATATATGCTTCATAACTTGATACAACCCCATCTAGGGTTCAAGACACTCAACACTCTTTGGCTCTTTCACCACCAAGAGTGCTATTACTTAACCAAGACTCAAACAAGGCACCCCATCCTTTCTCTCTCCTCTATATGATGCTAAGATAGAGAAGGGACATTCTAGAGGTGATGATTTGCATGTTAACCTCTTACTTTGGGTAAATTGCAATTTACATCAAAACTTAGCACACAAAGCACAAGCATCATCCACACGAGCTCAACTTGAAACTTAAGCTCTCCACAAGGTGCCCCATAGCATCATCCTATCCTTATGATTCTAAATCACTAAGGGGACACTCAACATGTGACATATTGCAAGATAACCCCTTATCTTGGGTAAATTGCACTCTGGTCCAAAATAAGCAAAATTACTCAAACATTATTCAAATAGGGCCAAACTTGAAACATAGGTATGTCACATGTTAGTAAAACACCTAAAAGGATTATATTGAAGTTATAAACAACCTACTCAAGAAAAACAAATAGGGTTATCCCAAAACCCAGGTCAGGGGTGTTACCATGTTGATACTACTGATGTGAGGACATGCACGCCTCCTCTTCACCTTGAGATGAGGTGCCAAATTTGTTCTCTAGCTTCCTTGCGAGCCTATCCATCTAAGCCTTCATCTTAGTGATCTCCCAAGATTCCATAGCACTCTTAATTATTGTTGGTTCTTCTCTCTCCTCAATAGGCCTGTAATGGATATTTGGAATCCTCACATTCAATCTAGATACGAGTATGAAATTTTGAAAAAAAAACATCTGACGTCTGCATATCTGGATTGGATTTAGGATATCAAATTTTAGATCCAAAAATTTTGGATAGGATATCGATTATGGTTGTATGCGCTCCAAAAAATCCAAATCCAACAAATATATGCATATATTGTTAAATATATATTCTCTATACAAATATGAAAATGTAAATACTTTATCATATATATTCATAATAATATCAATATGATATAATTAACAATAAATTTATGATTATTGGTTCAGAGAATATGTGTATCTGAATTCAGATATTATTTGTTCAGGTTGGATTCTTATATTATTACATGATATTTGACAAATATCACATTGATTTTTTTTAGATGTAGATATTGGATATAGGAGTATCCTCTTTGTATTTGATCTGTATACATGTCTACTCCTCACTTCATGACTCATTTTTAGTCATGTTCTTCAAGATTTCATGGTACATTGTAGCCTTGTTATTTATAAAGAAGCTTGTGCTTGTGATGTCAAGACTAGTTATCTCCATTTGTGTAGCCCATAGTAGAACGTCTTTTCCTACCCATACAGATCAATCCCATAATGAGGGACATTTCTTAGCATATTCTAAAATCTCTCCCATACCTTTAAGTATGACTCCACTACATGTTTCTTGAAGTTATGGATCTTCCATACTAGTTAATTTGTCTTCTGTGGTGGGAAGTACCGTTCAAAGAATGTGTTGATCATCTCATCCTAGGTCTCTACAATTTTAGCATGAGGCTAGGGAACCATGCTTTTACCTTGTTTGAAAGTGAATATGATAATAGCTTCAAGTAAATTACTATAGCTGGGACCCTGTCGATCTTAAACATGTGACAACTTTCCATAAAGCTGTTGATGTGCACCATCGGGTCCTCCATACTATGGCCATGGAATGATTGAGATTTAATTAGGGCTACCAGACTGAGATCTATTTTGTAACTTCCCACATTGACTTCTTGTCATTTGATCAGCCCAAGTTACTTTGTGGATGAGGATGTCTTTATTTTCTCCCATACAAACTGTTCTTCGGGTCCTTCTTCAACATGTTATTTAGCACTTGGGTCCATATCAACTTCATGTGCTTGCTCTACCTAAGGTGGTGGGGTTTAGATGAGATTCTCAGTTGAAGATCCAAATTATCTTTCTTTATGATGAATCTACTCCGGGTATATGATAGTTGGAGTAGACTCTTTGTGATCTTTGGTTTGAGTGTAAACCATGCACTAGTACCTGAAACTTAATGGCTATGTGAGAATGGAGGTTACTAATGAATTAATAAAAAAAATCAATTATGCGTAATTCCAAGGAAATGATTTGAAATTTAAATAAAAGAAATAGAATTGGCTTAGAGTGACTAGTCACAATACTCGTAGTGGTGGAGTTGTCATTTCCCCAAAAATAGTGCCAAAAACTTGACAACCTAAACTATGTGTGCAAAACGTAAGTGTACATGTCAAGTAGTATGGGCTTATCAGGCCCAAATGTTGAACTCAGGGAAATGTACTCCAGAGATACTACTAATTATAACATAATTCGATAGGCCTAGAAAAAGAGTGATTTATTAATTCTTTATAACTATGGACAAGAATTGAAATTTAAATTAAGTGGAATGTGAACAAGAATATATGAATTACTTAGGATTATATTTTCCCCACGACATACATTGTATTTAACTGCATTTAATTAATAATTATTTACCCTCAACCCTAAATTAAGGACATGTAGCAAGTATTACCCACTCCCGCAGTGTAATACACTATCTATATTAAGACAAACCCCACTTCTATAGCGATTTAAGAATTTGATAGGTGCATTAATGAAATCTCTAGGTTATCCCCTTCATAGCTATAGGCCCTCTCCCAAGGAACGATATATATTGTGTAAATCTATGACCTATCCAACCCTTAATCCCTCTCCCAAAGCAATTAACGCTCTAAGAAATTAATTGTGGTGATCAAGCATGGGAAATTCATTAAGGTCAAGAATTAAGGAAATGTATATATTAAATCATGGAAGTTAAATACAATGCAACATCGGGCTACTTGTAACAAAGGGATTAGTGGTGCATGATATGATTATTGAATACATAGAGGAAGAGGAGAAAATTAGCTAAACATTAGAAGAGTATATAAAACCCTAGAGAAATCAGTCTAGATGATCCCCTATAGTGAATTCCTTGATTTGCAGTGTGTCGGCTATAGATTTTCTTCTTGGAGGTGCCCAAATAATCTAGTATGTGGTCGTCTCCTCCTCTCACAGCACTATGCTCTGTTGCAATGAGATAGGATGTGATCCTTCTTTTTGGATGAATTTCCCTTAAGTCATAAGTGAGTATCTAGTTGTCATTAAGTCTTAGACATCAGATATGTCTTAATCTTTAATCTACTCTGATCATGCAAAGTTAGTATCACCAACTTTAAAATCAGTGGCATCAAGTTGTTGGCTAACTTGAAAACTTGATAAGTGTCAGTACTACTGATGAGTACGTCGATAGCACCAATTGATTCATGTGAGTTTTGAATATTTCTGGATGCGACAGTCGGTACCACCAACTAGGGGATCAATGGCATCAAAACCATAAAGTCTAGTTCATGATGCTTTCTAGGTGGTGAGATGGTAGAACAGACTCTATCTTTCGGTAGCATCAAACATCACTAGCACCAAGATTTTTGTTGGATTTTACCTAATGTTGGTACCAACGACTTTTATATCAGTAGCACCAAGTTGTCTTGAAAATGCTCAAACATCCTAAAGTGAGGAAAACCCAACAAAAGTATGAATAAAAATTGATAAGTTAACATAATTCAATAAAAATAATTAAAACTTGAAGCAATAGTGTTTCACAGGCTAATAATGATAAAAAAATTATAAATAGTATAAAAATGAACAATTATGTGATAAATATATGGGAAAATAGCCTATAAAAGAAACTAAACTTAGTGCATCAATCTTTAATGCATGAGAAATAGCACCTAATTCTAGATCATGAGTAGGACAATTTTCTTCATTAGGCTTCAACTGACTAGAGGTATAGGCAATCACTTTGCATTCTTGCATTAGAACACACCCCAACCCTTGTCAGGAGGCATCACTATAGATGACATAGGGCTTGCCCTCAACTGGAAAATTAAGTGCATGTACAATTGTGAGACATCGCTTCAGCTCCTAAAAATTTGATTCACACTCTAGAGTTCACATAAACTTGACTTCCTTGCGAGTTAACTTGGTAAGAGGTGAAGAAAACTTGGAGAAGTATTGTATGAAATGTCTACAATAGATGGGAAGTCCCAAAAATTTATGCATACAAAAAGGCTCTTTGGAGCTTGCCATTTCATCTCGCCTCTACTTTAGTAGGATCAACAAAACTGTGACCATTAAGGATCACATGGTCAAAACAATTAACTTCAGTGAGCTAAAACTCACATTTTGAAAACTTTGTAGAGAGCTTATGGTCTCGCAATGTTTGTAGAACAATCTCAATTGTTCCTGATGTTACTCCATAGACTCGAAGTATGTGAGCATGTCGTCAATGAACACTACCAAAAAGTTATCCACATAGGGTTGGAAAATTTGATTCATCAATTCCATGAAAGCAACACGGACATTAGTCAATCTAAAAGGCATGACTAGAAACTCATAATGTCCATAGATATAACAAAGGCAATCTTCAGTATGTCATCACCCTTATCATGCATTTGATGATAGTTGCTTCATAAATCAATCTTGGAGAAGACTGGGGCAAACTTTAGCTGATCAAATAAATCATCAATGTGAGGCAGAGGATAATGATTCTTGATACTCACCTAGTTGATCATATGACACATCAATCCATCCTTCTTCTTAATAAACAAGACAAGAGATCCCCTTTGGGAGACACTAGGGCATATAAGTCCCATATCAAGGAACTCATGATGTTGTTTCATAGCTCATCCAACTCAATAGGTGCCATGCAGTTCAGGACCTTGGAGATGGAATTAATACCAGGTACGAGGTCAATATATAACTCAACCTCTTGAGAAGGAGGAAGTCTACAAAGTACCTTGAGAATACACATGGTACTGATGCAAGATAATCTCTACATCTAAAAGTAACCAACTTCTCAACCTTATAGTAGAGATAATAGAATGACAGTCATCCAATTTCCTTCCATACAAAATGAAACACTCCCCATCATGATGTCGGATACTAAAAATCTTCTTCCCATAGTAAAGGGTCACATCATATGTAATGACCTATTTTCAGATTAGTCATCTAATCATGGTTCACTTGGAAGATTGCATGCTTAATAAGATTGATTATTGTTTAAATCATGATTAATGATGGAAGTTTAATTTTAATGTGTTAAATCTAATAATAATCTTTAATCATACTATGATTCACATAATTAGGGTTTAAGAATTGAAAACCCTAATCGGCCAAAATTAGGGTTTTGATGGCAAATGAATATAGAATTTGATAAGTATAGTGGTGCACTCAATGATTTTTAGTATTTTATATACAACTCTTATTTAGTTGAAATTTGTACATGATTTCTATATCTAAAATTTTATCACTCTAGAAAAATATCAAAATTTTTGAATAATTTTATGACCTATTTGTAGGTCAAGTTTCCCCAAGAGAAAGTCAGTCGATCATGTATTCAGATTGAAATATAGCAGTCTAGTATTTGAATTTTAACTTTTTGTTGGTATATCCAATTAATATCAAATTTTAATTGTAGTTTTTATTTTAGATAACATATTAAATTTTCATAATTTTTGGATGATGTTTGATCTCTACAGAGACGGGTGTCAGTCGATTTATGCCCTTAGCAAACTCAATCGACCATGTTGTAGACTACAATATAGCAGTGTAGTATTTTATTTTTAGTTATTTATTGGTAACTCTAAATGATTTGAAATTTTTATGTTTCTTATAAAATCAATTTAACAATTATGTTAAATTTTCATAATTTTGGGATGATTTTTGAGTTCCACAGAGTGTGGTGTCAGTTGAGTTTCTAACTCAGCCAACCAACCATTCTGAACAAAATAAAAATATAATGAAGGGCTTGTTTACAATTGTTCTAAGCACCTCAATTCATCTATATGACTAACCTAACACCCAAGGATCTCTTATAACTCCTCATTCCTGTCCAATAAATGAAATTCTAGAGAGAGAGGAGATATAGCGTTTTGAGAAGAGAAAGTGGTTGAGATGTTGTCTTAGGGTTTCTCTATCTGAGATATGATGAAATCAAGTAAATTTAGCCTCTTTACTTAGCATTTAATGGTGAATCTTCTCTCACATGTCAATATTCTGTCCCTCCTATGATTTGATTCGAAATCACATCAAATCACCCCCTTTTTCACTCTTCTCTCCTAATCTCCATTTCTAGGGTTTATGAGTTTAGAGGAGGAAGAAATGGATTCAGTTGCTAGAGTTTGATTGAATATCTATAAATTTAGAGTTGAACCTACATTTTTAAGGTGCTTGTCACCTTATTTTGAGTGTCTCTCTCCCTCCTAAGCTCTATATTCATGCTGAAATCCTAATTCTATCCTAATAAAATAATCAAAAACCTTGCTTGTATTTGTATGTGATTGGATATTAATTTGTAAAGATAATAGCGGGATTGAATTTTACATGATTTTGATTATTTCTCATTGATTGGAACTTGATTAGTTCCTGATATATTGATTGAATCTCATTGATTGGAACTTTATTAGTTCATGATATATTGATTGAGGATCCATGAAGAATCTTATGTATAGATGACTATGCTAATTCATGTGAATATTGCCTAAAAATTAGTCCAATGGCCGATATGCTTGGGAATTGAATTGACATGTATAGAATCAAATTTTAATTGTATTGGAATGAATTATACAAGTGTTTTTTTGAGTCTTAATAAAATTGAATATGATATATACATACGGATCAGTATGAGGTGGTGATATTCCCTACTTAGGGTTTGTGTTGAGGGATTGAATCAAATGAGCTAATTAATCAATGTATGCTTATGACTGATGAATGAAATATGTAGAAATGAAAACTAGGGTTTCCATGTTTGTGAGTAGCCCTAATGAACCCATGTTCATCATGATTGGATTATTGAATGATAGGATTGTCATGAAGCTTTAAACTAGGGATGACTTCTTGAAAACCCTAGAAGTTTAGTATCAAGATGAGTATGAGTGATAAATCTAGAACTTGTATATAATGTTCAAAATGTGATGAAATGATGAAGTGTAAGCTCTAATAATTCAATTGAAGATGATGAGCCTTACTAATATGATATAATCTTAAATAAACTATTTTAGTATAATTTCTAAAATAATGAGGAAACACTCACATGAATATGGGTCCTTTTATACAAGCCATATAATAATGAATTGGGAAGAATGATTAGAGATTATGATATAAGAAGATGTAACATGAAACATTCTAATAAGCTAAAGTGAGTAGTATCATAAGAGACCTAGTGATCCTTGTTAATTATACGAATAACTTTGTAGGTCAATGACATGGGACATTTATCTAAATATAAGAAATGATATTAACAAAAATGTAAAGAATGGTGATGTCAAGCTAAAGAGGAAGGTAATGAAGTTATTAACATGCATAATGAGATTATATCTCGGGATGAAATCCCACTGATGATGATAAAGCCTGATGGGGTAACTATTGAACAATGAGATTATGTCTTGGTCTAAAAGCCCACTAGTGATTATTGCTATGAGATAATGTAGAAAATGGAAAGAATCATATGTGTTGCAAACTACGGATTTGTTGTGCTTCTTTCTTTAATCATTCTCTTTTTGATAAGCCTAATCTATTTCATGTTATTCTAGTTATGTGAGAATACGCACATATGACACATGTTGTTTTGAATTCTTTTAAGATGAGTAAAGGAGATTAATAACAAATGAAATGATGAAACATATAGTTAGGTACCCTAAACACCGTGAGTTTCCCCTGAGGACCAAACTAGAGAAATAAAATGGATTTCCTTGTAGTAATTGATGAATTATGAGAAGGATTTCTGGAGTGTGGAACGAGACCTTAAAGGTTAGACCACTAGGATTTAGGATTGAGTCATCTGGAGTGGCTCTGGCCCTAAATCCTTGTTGTGAAAGTCTATGTCTAGATGGAATAGACTCTGATGAAATGATATATGTGAAATGTGAAATGTTGTGATATGTGATATACTATTTTTTTGTTTCCTATCTCGTGTACCTGAGATGAGGATGTGAGCCTCTTTAAGCAAAGGTGACCAGGATCTGTTGTTGATATCTTAGGATTTCCAGCTAAACCCTAAGATAGTGATGGTGAGTCATTGACACTAGAATCAGGTGTGGCGACTTCTACTTGGTGAGGTACAAGCCAAGTAGTTTCAGGGCAAATGAATAAAAGATGACATGCCGTGTAGAACATGTTTGTTACATTTCGTGTACTTCTAGATGATAATTTGCCATGTTAATTATATTTCATGTTGTGGAAAATAATCCTTGTATTATAGATATTATATGTTTCATATTCTGATATGTCTTGTTGACAAGTAGTGAATGTTGGGATTTATATCCACTTTGAATATGATTTAGATGGCTTGTCATTTGATAGTATTGTTGGTAGACATGTCTTATGTGTACTTCAGCTTCAGCACTATAGGATGTGTTCCTGGTCTGGTTTGTGGAATGTCACAAAGATGATGTTATTGTTGTGTATTAATTCAAAATGCTTAGACCTTGACTTGTTACTCATGCAGAAGGATTGTTAATCTGAACTAAGAAGTATCTACTGATTTGTTCATATACATGTTCTAAAAGATGTTTTAAAGTTATAATTGGTTTAAGAGATTACCTGATCTATTTGATTAGACTACCAATGTAAACTAGATTTGACTTATGCTAGAACTATCTGCTAGACTTTTCAATATCTGCTATTTTTTTAAAATTCATCATACTTAATCTGGTTTTGATGCATGTACCTAGCTTGAGTGGGAGGTATCCACTCGTTGTGGCTATATATGAGTCTCATGTTCTAGTGTTTTTAGGTATAATACTATCCAGCAGAGAGGTCGTGATAAATAAGATATAAATAGAATAATCTAGATAGATTAGAGTGTCCTTGTACACTCTCTTTCTCAGGATGGATAGTACACTGAGTTTGTTATTTCATGTACATGTAATTGATGTAAACTGAACTGCATGTGAGTAGTAAGATTTGATTTTAGAATTAATAGAGTTGAATATGATTTGAGATATCTGAATCTGATGTTTGTGATGTGACATTGTTTTAGAAGGTTTTATGAGAAAGAAAAAGGAAACATTTATCTATATTTTTCATATATTGTGTTTATCATCCTTGACGATAATAAAGTGTTTTATTGCACAATCAGGGTTTAGATTTAAGGGATTCTCTCTAATGGTTGGCATTTATGTTGATTAAAATAGAGGGTCTCGACAATGTGGTATCAAAGCCTAGGTTAGATGAGTCTACAGGGAAAATAGAATTTAGGACTAAATGATAATATGGATGTTGAATATAACCTGAATGATGTGCATACTGACTGAACCCAGTATCTAGATATTGTAGTCAAGTATTTGGGTGTTGAGATAAGCTAGTATGGTACTACCGACTGTACTTGGATGCCCTAACCAAGCATCCAGATGAGTATAGTTTGGGAGTATAATAAGATGCATGATGATAAGTAAAAGAAAAGAACAATGATAAAAATGATAAAATGGTGAAAAGGAATGGATTATAAAATTAAATATGGAATCTAAGACAATAGAAAAAATTAATATGAGAAAAATGAATAAATTTAATGGATTATGAAGATACTCTCTAATGATATTAAATCTGAGTATGAATCTAAAATTGTAAGAAAAAAAGTTAAGAACTAAGAATCGTGCACACTAAATGATCTTCTTTATGTAGGAAATTGATGAATGTGGGCAATAATATAGAGTGAGTAATAATCTTAATCCATGAGATACACAATAAAACCTTAAAAGAATATGAAAGATGATGTGAACCACATCTTGATAAATGATGTATTACTAATATTCATGATACAAGAGTTTATAATACTCAAAGAGAGATATGATGATGACAAGGGATGAAATATCCAAAAAAAATGTCATATGAAAGAAAGATAAAATGAAAGTATTTCTAACTTGACACTGAGATATATGAACGATAAGATGATATGTTATTCTTCCACATATTTTATATGATTTTAGGACAAAATCCTATAAGGAGGGGAGAATTTTTAATTACCCATTTTCAAATTAGTCATATGTTCAATGTTTACTTAGATGATTGCATGCTTAAACATATTGATTATTATTTAAAGCATGATTAATGATGGTAGTTTAATTTTTATGTTTTATATATGATGATAAGATTTAATCATACTCTGATTTACATAATTAGGGTTTAAGAATTGAAAACCCTAATCAACCAAAATTAGGGTCTTGATGACATATGAATACAAAATCTGATAAGTATAAAGGTGTATTCAATGATTTTTAGTATTTTATATGCAACTCTGATTTAGTTTAGATTTATATATAATTTGGATAACTCAAATTTGATAACTCTTCAAAAATATTAGATTTTTTGAATAATTTTATGACCTATTTGTTGGTGGAGTTTCCCTAAGAGAAACCCAGTCGATCATTTATTCAGATTGAAACAAAGCAGTATGGTATTTTGATTTTATCTTTTTATTGGTATATCTAATTAATGTAAAAATTTAACTCTAATTGGGAAACTTTATTTTAGACATAATCTTAAATTTTCATAATTATTGGATGATGTTTGATTTCTACATAGAGGGGTGTCGGTCGAGTTTTGCCCAAGATAAACTCGATCGACCATGTTGTAGACTATAGTACAACAATATAGTATTTGATTTTTAGTTATTTATTGGTGACTTCAAATGATCTGAAATTTGTATTATAGCTTATAATTCAATTTATTACATTATGTTAAATTTTCATAATTTTGGGACGAGTTTTGTTTTCTACAGAGTGTGGTGTCGGTCGAGTTTCAAACTCAGCCAACCAACCAGTCTGAACAAAATAAAAATATAATGAAGGGCTTGTTTCCAATTGTTCTAAGTACCTCAATTCATCTATATGACTAACCTAACACCCAAGGAGCTCTTATAACTCATAATTTTTGTCCAAGAAATGAAATTTTGGAGAGAGAGAGAGAGAGGAGAGCTAGAGTTTTGAGAAGAGAAAGTGGTGGAGATGTTGACCTGAGTTTCTCTATTCGAGATATGATGAAATCAAGTAAGTTTAGCTTCTTTGCATAGAATTTCATGGTGAATCTTCTCTCATGTGTCAAGATTCCATCCCTCCTCTTATTTGATTTGAAATCACATCAAATCACCCCCTTTTCTCACTCTTTCTCTCCTAATATCCATTTCTAGGGTTTCCGAGTTGAGAAGATAAAGAAGTGGATTCAGTTGCTAGAGTTTGATTGAATTTCTATAAATTTAGAATTGGATTTAAGGTGCTTGTCACCTTAGGTGAGTGTTTATCTCCCTCCTAATCTCTGTATTCATGTTGAAAGCCTAATTCTATCCGGCTAAAATAATCAGAAACCTTCTTGTATTTGTATGTGATTGGATATTGATTTGGAAAGATATTAGGGGATCAAATTCTACTGATTTTGATTATTTCTCATTGATTAGAACTTGATTAGTTCCTAATATATCTATTGAGGATCCATGGAGAATCCTATGGAAAGATGACGATGCTAATTCATGTAAAAATTGCCTAAAAATCAGTCCAATGGCCGATATGCTTGGGAATCGAATTGACATGTATAGAATCATATTTGAATTGTATTATAATGAGTTATACATGTGTTTTGTTGGGTATTACTAAAATTGAATATGATATATACATATAGATCAGTATGAGGTGGAGATGTTCCCTATTTAGGGTTTGCATTGAGGGATTGAATCAAATGAGCTAATTAATCAATGTATGCTTTTGACTGATGAATGAAATATGTAGAAATGGAAAGTAGGGTTTTCATGTTTGTGAATAGCCCTAGTGAACCCCTATACATCATGGTTGTCTTACTGAATGATATGATTCTCATGATGTTTTGAACCATGGATGACTTCTTGAAAACCTTAGAAGTTTAGTATTAAGATGAGTATGAGTGATAAAGTTAGATCTTGTATAAAATGTTGAAAATGTGATGAAATGTTGAAGTGTAAGCTCTAGTACTTCAATTGAAGATGATGAGCCTTACAAATATGATCTAATCCTAAACAATCTATTTTAGTATAATTTATGAAATAATGAGGAAACTCTCACATGAATGTGGGTCCTTTTATACAAGCCACATAATAATGAATTGGGAAGAATGATTAGAGATTATGAAGTAAGAAGATGTAACATGAACCATTATATTAAGCTAAAGTGAGTAGTATCATAAGAGACCTAGTGATACTTGTTAATTATAAGAATGACTTTGAAAGTCAATGACATGGCACATTTATCTATACATAAGAAATGATATGAACAAAATGTAATGAATGGTGATGGCAAGCTACATATGAAACTAATGAAGTTATTATGAAATGAAAGAAGTTGCGACTAATGAATGTGAAATAAAGGAAAAAGATGAGAATTAGTAGATGAATCTAAGAACCTAACTCTAACCCTTAAATGATGAGTTATATGATGTTATTGAATAATGATATCAAATGAGGGATTAAGGTATGTACATAATTGTAGTTGAATTCAATTAAAAGATGAGGTTCAAGCATTTGAATTAATTTACAAGACAATATTTGTGTACTATGATTATTTGACAAAATACTTGTACTATAATAATGGACTATTTTGATGGACTTCAAATGATATTAGACATATGTTGATTAGTAACCCTAACTAAAGCATGTGAAATAAAAGAAGAGAACTAAGTGTGTTATGCATGTTTATGCATGAAATTTATTTACACCTACCAAAATTGGATGGAATAAATATATGTCATATGATAAATCTATTCTATATGAATGAGACAAGATATTTATATGCTTTTATTGTTGCTAGATCTTAAATCTCTATGAATATTTTGTTGAGAACTATGATATAGAATGAATTGATAAGAAATATGTTGAGATTGAATTTAACATGCATCGATTACATTTGAGAAACCTTGATGAGGGCAAATGTTGCATAATGAGATTATATCTCGGGCTGAAATCCCACTAATGATGATAAAACCTTGATGGGGTAACTGTTGAACAATGAGATTATGTCTTGGGCTGAAAGCCCACTGGTGATGACTACTATGAGATAATGTAGAAAATGGAAAGAATCATATGTGTTGCAAACTACATATTTGTTGTGTTTCTTTCTTTAATCATTGTCTTTTTTATAAACCTAATGTGTTTCATGTTATTCTAGTTATGCAAGAATATACACATATGATACATGATATTTTGAATTCTTTTAATATGAATGAAAGAGATTAATAACAAGTGAAATGATGAAACATCTAGTTAGGTGCCCTGCACATCGTGAGTTTCCCCCAAGGACCACACTGGGGAAACAAAACAGATCTCCTTGTAGTAATTGATGAATTATGAGAAGGATTTCCATAGTGTGGATCGAGACCTTAAAGGTTAGACCATCGAGATTTAGGATTGAGTCATTTGGAGTGGCTCTGGCCCTAAATCCTTGTTGTGAAAGTCTATGTCAGGTGGAATAGACTTTGATGAAATTAAATATGTGAAATGCAAAAATATGTGATATGTGATATATTGTTTTGTTGGTTCCTATCTCGTGTACTCAAGATGAGGATGTGAGCATCTTTAGGCAACCATGAGGTATCCCGGGTCTATTCTTGATATCTTAGGGTGATCGGCTAAACCCTAAGATAGTGATGGTGAGTTGTTGACACGAGAATCAGGCACGGCGACTTCTACTTGGTGAGGTACAAGCCAAGTAGTTTTAGGGCAAATGAATAAAAGATGACAATCTGTGTAGAACATGATTTGAATGTTTGTTTCATTCCTTATACTGCTAGATGATAATTTGCCATTGTTGATTATGTTTCAGGTTGTGAAAAATAATCATTATGTTATAGAGATTATATGTTTCATATTCTGATTTGTCTTGTTGACAAGTAGTGAATGTTGGGACTTATATCCACTTTAAATAGGATTTATTTTGCTTGTCATTTTATAGTACTATTGGTAGACATGTCTTATGTGTACTTCAGATTTAGGATTGTAGGATGTGTTCCTTGTCTGGTTGGTGGAATGTCACAAAGATGATGTTATTGTTATGTATTAATTCAAAATGCTTAGACCTTGACTTGTTACTCATTCAGAAGGATTGTTAATCTGAACTAAGAAGTATCCATATTTGTTCATAGACATGCTCTAAAAGATGTTTTAAATTTATAGTTGGTTTAAGTGATTACCTTATATGTTTTATTAGACTACCATTGTAAACTAGATTTGACTTATGCTAGAACTATATGCTAGAGTTTTAAATATCTGCAAGTTTCTTTTAAATTCATTATACTTAATCTAATGTTGATGCATGTACCTATTGGATCTAGGGCTCTACAGGTGGGTGAATAGAGATACAAAATTTCTCACCAGATAGATTAGACCTTCAAATTATATAAAATTGAAACCAATAGCTTAAGTGCAATTTGAAGTCCTAACTAAAAAGCATAGCAAGGATGATAGAATTTGATAGCAATCACTTCAAAAGGCAATGTAGAGTGGTTCCACTCTCCAAACTAGGAGAGAATCAGTCCACTACTTAGAGATGTCAACTTCTAGGACTTTGTAAGTGCTTTTATTTATATTATCACCAATTAGAGTTACAAAGCATGACCACCAAAGGACTTACCCATCCAAGCACCAAGAGTACTCCACCTTACCAAGGACTTACCCACTTTGCTAAGATTCTTCAGCCTTCTCTAAGGTCTTACCCACTCTAGAACAAGTCTTCCTCCTTCAAGGACTTTTCAACTCTTCTTGGATCTTCAGCCTTTGCCTTCTCCTTCACCTGGAGAAGATCACCACCTCTTCATCAACCTTGAAGAGGAACATCTACAGCTCCTTCTTCAATCAGGGAATCTTGCTTCACCATTTCTTCATGGAGGAAAGGGATAGGAAAGTAGGAGAAGATGAGAGCTTTACATGCACAAGGGAGTAGCTCTCTTACAATAGGCCTAACTCACTCACAATCACAAAATGAAGTGTAAACTATAGAGAGAAAGGGGCTCAAGGAGTTGCAACACACTCAACTATAGCAAGGACTTAGAATAGCATGAATGAGCAAACTTTGAATGAACTCCAAGGGGTCCTATCATAGCTGGGGGTGCTCCCTTGAGTTGGGGATCACTTAGGATCCAAATATAGCCATTTTCCACAAAGAAACGAATCTATTTTCACCCAAAACAACTCACTAATGGTTATAATCACTTTTTCTGTATTTTCCATACAGTACATTCGATCGAGTTTCAATAAAGGTAACTCGACCGATCAACTAAAAGACAAAGACAATTTTCAAACTATCGGTCGAGTTTGTTCTGGTAAATCAACCGATGAGATAAAATTAGATTTGCTGTCATTCGATCGAGTTATGTGAGTGTACACCTCGGCCGATGGGTCATCTTTAGATAATCCATCATAGGATCGGTCAAATTTCTGACTCGACCGATGAACAGTCTGTGACAAATTTTCAAAGTTGCCTTTTGAGTGATTAAACCTTGGTATTTGTGTCCCTCATATTTTTCTCATCTTAGTTACAAGTCATCATCAATACAAGTGATTACAAAACGCGCACTTACATTGCTTTTGACTTGAGCTTGAACAAGCTAGGGCTTGTGTAATTTGATCCTTTTCATGTACCTAAAGCTTGAAATCAATCTTGAACAAACATATTAGATACATAGGAATGGAATGGTTGAGTCATTATCAAAATATGGACAATGTAGAACTTTCAAGTCCACATTCTCCCCCTTTTTGACAATGACAAACCATTCCTCAATCATATTTAAAAGGATATTGAAATTATACCTTTGCCTTGTGAATTGTAAGGAGATTTAAGATTTGAACAATGTTAATTTCTCCCCCTCAATCTATGCTTACTTTAACCTGCATAGTTAGTCTATCTATACAAAGCAATATAACACATGCATACTATATGGTCCTTTCGCAAGTCACATAATAAAGCATATAATGAACAAGAAAATGATCACATAGGAAATAAAAGCAATATGGTTGAGCTTCAAAACATTGAAGTTGTCTCCCCCTTTTGACATTATCATTGTCAAAAAAAGGAAGGGGGTAGAATAGCATAAAATAGGTCTTGTCCAAGCACAACCAAGCATATATGCATATCATGCAATCTCAAAGCATACACCAAACAGAGACGAAAGAAACAAACAAGCTAAGGCATAATAAAAATATGGTAGAATATGGCACCAACTCATAAGATATAGCAAATCAAAGAGTAAGTGTGCACAAAATTTAGATTACAACCCAGAACGCAAGTTCTCATAAAACAGCTACAAGTCATATGCGATAAAAACTAAGATGATAAAATAGTACAGCTTAGATCATGTGTCCAGATGTTTCTAATACAAAATAGCCTAGAAAGATATATATGATCAGTATCTAGACTAAAAACTAAGAACAACTAGACATCTAAGATATCTATATCAACAACATCATCATCCATAGCTTTAGGCTCGTAGTCATCATCTCCGTCTGAAGGTGCAGCAGCATCACCTTCATCACCAGAGTCACAAGCAATGCCATCAGAGCCATAATCATCATCAGATGCAGCACCATAATCCTCATCATCAGCAGCCTCGTTAGCATCAACAACCTCCTCATCAACCTAGTCCGACATCTCTTCATCAATAGAGGGACTGAAACCACAACCGGGACAATGAGCATTCTGCTCATCCCAAGACATACCAAGAGTAGGGAGCTCATTGGCATGTGGGAAGGAAGGAGTACAACTACTGAGACTGGCAAGCAGAGTGGCCAAGGGGCCAGCAGTCGAGGCAGCACAATCAGGGAAGGTCCACCAGCAGCAGAGGGTGTAGCAGCAGCGGAAGGTGTAGGTGGAGGGGCAGGGTAAAAGTGATTGTATGCATAGGATGCATAATCACCTCTTGAGTAGGGTTGGCTGGCTGGGTAGGGATGTGCACAGGACATGTTCATGTTGGACATGATTGAACATAAGTCCTAATGTAGGTTCTCCTAAACCTGGAGGTTGTATGCTTGTTCATGCATCATATAGCCCATAAGGGTTTCATTTGACACATGGAACGAGGTACAGGCAGGTCGGGTAGGCTGAGGGGGTGGAGGTGCTCGGGTAGAGGTAGAGGCAGAGGCACCAGATGTGGTGGAGGAGAGAATAGGCACAGACTTCTGAATAGTGGTCTCACTGATACAAACTCTTTTCTGGGTAGGTTCGTAATGAAATTCATGGAAAATAGATTTGCCAGTGGCAAGCTGGAATAGACCGCATACAGGGTAGGGTAGAGAGGGTGGGTGCCACGGGTGTTCTTGCTAAAGTCAAAATAGGTCATGTGGTGGAGGATGTATCTTGACCACTTGACTCTAACATTCTCTAAGAGACAATACATGATCACTGTAGTGTTCTCTGCAATTTCCGTTTGATTTTTCTTTGGATGGATATTGCGGTTAACAACTAGGGCAAGGATGCGCCTCTTGAGATCCAAGGTAGAGGAGGGAAGGGTGCACTTCTTCTTATAGGGAAATTTGAGGCTTCTTCAAGAAATGATGAATGTCAAGAAGAGTGAGATCGTATTGCTTGGAGAAAGCCTCAGGCTCAACTAGGTCGAAATACTCGGGGTGATCCTTACGCCAGGTGTCAGTCTCATCGGTACCTGAAAAGAAGATATTCAGGGTATCCTCTGAGACTTAGAATTTCTTCCCGGCTATCATGGACGTTAGGACTATTTGAGTATTAGGAGGGGATACGTGGGTGTCATAATTTCACTACAAGTTAGCATAGAATTTGTGAACCACTTTCATGCTAGTTATGGAATTGTTGTAGCATGTGTGTTCAACACCCAAGGCAGAAAGATGGTGAACGTGTAACAACTCTACAACTTGATCTATGACCTCTTGGCGTCTAGGGCTAGGCTCAAAGAGGGCACAAAAAGGGAAAGGATTCTGGGGAAGGAGGTCCTTATACCTATTTATAGCCTCATTTGAGACAAAAAGAGTGTCATCAAACAGAATCAAGCGGGAGGAGGATGAAGAAGATGGTGCAATAGCTAGGGCGGCTCTCTTCCTCCTATTGGATGCCATGGAAATGAAATAGAGAGGAAGGAGAAAGCAAGAGTTAAAACTCACCACTAAAAATGTCCACAGACCTAAGTTTGGCAAGGGGGAAGGTCTAGCTAGGTTGGACTAGAGCTAGGTTTAGGAAGGGAAAGGCAATGGTAGAGAGCTTGAGGCATATGAAGGTGGAATCAATCGACTTTTCTCTAGTTGAGAGGGAGAATAGTCGGACGAACCCAACTTAAGGAAGCTCCAGCCTGGCCATCGGTCAAGTTCTGTGAACTTGAAAACTTGACCGATAGGCATTTTTAAAAAAGCTCTCGGCCATCGATCGGTCGATTTGGCAACTCAACCAATGTTCAACCTGACCAAAAACCAACAAACTTAATTTCTAGCCATTAGAGTCTAATTAAATTTATTTTGCAAGTCCATTATATATTTTGAACATACTTAGGCACATACCACTCATCATTGGGTACTATTTTGCGATAAAACATGTGTTTGTAAAAAATACCTAAAAATAAGAGAAAACAAGGAATAATGAACATGAAAAATGGATTTTTAGCATATTAGCAAGAAAAGATGATCAAAATAGAGGCAAAGCATATAGCATAGTTGACAACTAGCTAGAAGGCATATCAGATTCATTCAAAGTAGTTATAAACAATTTTGATCTAATAAAATTAAATTGCTCTCTAGCTAGAGGTTTAGTAAAAATGTCTGTCAACTGATTTTCTGTGTCCACATGTGTGATATAGATATCCTTCTTGGCAATTGTAACATCCCTGACCTGGGTTATGCTTTAACCCTATGTGTTTTAATAAAGAAAGATGATTATATGCTTAATATTATCTTGTGAAAAGTAATTATGGCTCATGAGGAACTTATGTTTCAAATTTAGTCCGGTTTGAACAATGTTGAAGCAATGTTTGCTTATTTTGGACTAAAGTGAAAATTACCAAAGTTAAGGGGATAACTTACAAATGTTACATAATAATATGTTCCTATTATGTTGAGACATCATAATAATGAATATGATGTAGTGGTATGGTTTCCACAATCCTGGACACCAAGATAGAGCTTGTTGGACAATGTTTGTGCATTAAAACCTAGTTTTGGTGTAAAGTGCAATTTACCCAAAACCTAAGCTTTAATAAGCAAATTACCACTTGAATAAGGTCCCTAATGTTTCTTGACATAATTTAGAGCAAATAAAATGAGAGGGGCGCCTCATTTGAATTAAGTTGGAGGAGAGAGAATCTTGATATTAAAATAATCAAGATTTAAGCCTAATTGGAACCCTAATTCAATTTATTGCAAAAATAAATAAAATAATTGAAGGGTCCTTCAACCAAAATTAAAATGGTTGGATTCAGATGTTTTTGGACTAGATTAAGCCTTGCAAAGGCACTAGAATATCCTAAGGAGGTGAAATTCCACTCACCATTATTATAAGAAAAAGAAATTCCACTCCAAAATGGATATTAATATTATAAGGGTTAAGGTGCTTAATTTCTTTTCCCTTTATTCTGGGATAATGAAGAGGTTTTGCAAGATCATGAAGATGTCTTCGTGGCCAAGAAATGGAGGGGGATTTGGTGGAAATTATTTTGGGAATTAAATGAAATAATCCCATTTTCTCTCTCCTTGGGATTTCCTTATACATATCCCTTTTTCCACTCACTTAAGGACTTCTTTTCGGATTTCCTTTCTTTCTTTGCCTTGGCCGACCCCAAGAGAAGCTCAGGAACAGGAGGAGGACGACCCCAACCTGTTGGTAAGGTTCTTGACCTCTTTTCCCCTTGATTCCATGGTGGAAATTGAAAGTAAATCATTGATTTCTTCTTAATTCGATCTCCTCTTCAACCCTAGCCAAACTTTTCAACCAAAAGCTTGAGGACGAGCCTAGGGGAAGTTGCAAGAGCTTCATCCACCATTGTTTCTATGAGCTTGGAGCTTTTGATCTCAATTGGAGGCGGGTTTTATAATTTGAACCCTTAATATTGTTATTTCAATTAATTCCTTATCACTTGGTGATCCTTTTTACATTCCCGAAATTTGTTTTGGTTGATTGATGCAATCACCATGGAAACCACAGCAGGTTTCGTGAGTTCAGAGCTTGAAGATGATAATCACACACCTCTCCAAAATATCCAAGGCAAACGGTTTACTTTTGTTGCTCAAACGGTTTCCCAAACCGTTTGGGAGCAAACTGTTTCAAACCGTTTAGAAGCAAACGGTTTCACCAAACTGCATGAGACCAAACGGTTTCAGACCATTTGGTGGTGTTGACCAGGGTTGATCATTTTGAGATCTGTTTAAAATGATCTAGGTTAATGACCCATCAATTATTATTGATTAGTTCCAATTGGTTCATGAGTTGAAGGTCCATCAATCACCAAAACCCTAATCGAGTTAAGTGCTGATTTGTAATTTGATTAAGTTGGAAATTTGGGTTGATTGACCCAAATGGTTTCAAAACCATTTGGGGATCGTTTGTGGATCACCCAAGACCGTTTGAAGGTCTATTGTTGAGTATGGTTAAGTGTTTGAAGATCCAAAGATATGGTATGAACCCTAATCGGCTAAGTGCTAATTTTGCAAGTGATTGAGATGATGTTTTGGGTTGATTGACCCAAATAGTTTCAAAACTATTTGGAGATCACCCAAATGGTCTCAAGACCGTTTGGTGATCACCCAATACCGTTTGGAGGTCTAGGGTTAAGTATGGTTGAGCAATTGAAGGTCCAAAGATATTAAGTTGATGTACAATCAATTGATGATTTGGTGACCAATCCTAGGATCCAAACCTTAATTGAATGACATCGTTAATGATGATGTGATGGGAAAACGGTCTCAAGACCGTTTGGGGGTCACCCAAGACCGTTTGGAGGTCTAGGGTTGACTATGGTTAGGTGTTTGAAGATCTAAAGATACTAAGTTGAAGTGCAATCAAATGTTGGTTTGGTGATCAATCCAATGATCCAAACCCTAATTGGATGACTTGGATTTGAGTGATGAGATGGGCAAACGGTCTCAAGACCGTTTGGAGGTCATCCAAATGACCTCAAGAACGTTTGGGGTCAGGTCGTGTTCAATTTGGATGATGGTCCAATAGTTTTAAAGTAACTAGTTACACATTGATTAATGTTGAAGGATCATCGATTCCAAACCCTAATACAATTGATTCAAATCCTAATTTATGACCAATTGAGGGTCAATTGAGAGTCAAATCAGTTGAAGGATGGCATACTTAACTCAATCGAAGTATGGTTATAGGTCCAATTGATGATTAGTTACATGAATACAATGGTTGATGGAATCAACATTGAGGACCCTAAACCGATTGGAGTAGTTGAGACCATCTTTGGTCCATGCGGTTTTGAGGAGGTTTGGACCAAACGGTCTCAAGACTGTTTGGGAGCAAACGATCCCAAACCAGTTGAGTTCATGCAGTTTCAAAAAGGTACTTTATCAAATGATCTTGAAGGTCACTTTTACCAAACGGTTTCAAACCGTTTGAACTTTGAAAGACCAAGACCGTTTGGGGCCCAAGTAATCAAAATTGTTTGAGGATCAATATGGTTAATCCTTTTGGATACCTAATGTAATTGAGGACTCAATTGGTTAATCCACTTGGATACCTATTGTAATAGAAGATCCAATTGGTCAATTCATTTGGATACCTTATGTAATGGAAGTCCAATGTGATTGAATCTCTTGAGAATTAAGATGATGAATGATCCATTGATCCAATGATGATTATTAAGGCTAGGTATAAAGGTTGAAACCCTAAAGTACCTAGATGATCAATACCTTTAGATTAATTAACCCTAAAAGGTTATGAGAGTAATGTCTTAGTACACTATGTTAACCATAGTTATATGTACTTGATTGAAGGGTTGGTGTGACCTAATCAAGTTGGGAGGAAGATAGAGAGGAATTCATATATGAGTATTGATCATGTGATGATTAGGTTATGATCCTTAATAAAGAGATCATGAAACCCTAATCCAGAAGGTTAATGAATCTTAACCCTAGTTCAGGGTAACATAATGTAAAACCCCAATTATGGGAATAAAGAGTGAAACCCTAATTGGGATGAGTATCCCCCATTGATAGGAAAGGAGAAACCCTAATTGATGGTGATGCCATGAGAAACCCTAATTGAGGGTGATGTCATGAGAAACCCTAGTTGGAATGAATAGTAAGTGAAACCCCAAAGCCCTAATAAAGGGTAAAGGTAGGTGAAATTCTAAATGGAGTTATAATATTTAAAGCCCTAACCTTGTGCAATATGATGACAAACCAGAACCCTGATAATAAAGTAGAGGGTGAAACCTTATAAAGGTGAAATACCTTAAAGGATTGTGTATAGGTAACCTTATGGTAGGCAATGCCTTAACCTAAAATGAGTCCATATCATTAAAGGTAGTTGGACCATTTTTTTGTGTGACCTATGCACTTCATGATGAGAGTTATAGGTCAATGGATGAAAGTTTTAAGATGGGAAGTGCCTTAATACAAGATAAGTTGATAACTCAAGGAAGATAGAGGTGATGAGGAAAGTGATATACCTTGATGCATTTCAAATACAATCTATTTGAGTAAGAAATATATGAAGTGTGTTATGTAAATTATTACAATAAAATGTAATGAGTTTGATATACCTTGACAAGCATAGGCTAATATACCTTGAGAATAAGGGTAAGCCAAACTAATGAGTATGATGTAATCATACCATGAGAAGGATGAGGAATGAACTCATACCTTGTACTGAGAATCATTTAATGATAAATGTTAAGAGTAATGAACATGCCTGAATTCTAAAGATGTGTAATGGCCTTATGAGCCATATGGTTAGATGTTGCCTAGTGAGAGGTGACAAGGTGTTTTATGGGCTTTATGAGCTATAAGGATGGTTGTTGCCTAGTGAGAGGTAACAAAATGTTTTAAAGGCTACACAGGATTGACATAGTTCAATACCTAGAATAATATCACAGGATTGATATAGTTCAATACCTGGAATAATGTCACAGGATTGACATAGTTCAATACCTGGAATGATACCACAGGATTGGTAATAACCCAATACCTGGAATAATAACACAGGATTGGTTAAATCCCAATACATGGAATAATGTCACAGGATTGACATAGTTCAATACCTGGAATGATAACACAGGATTGGTAATAACCCAATACCTGGAATAATAACACAGGATTTGTTAAATCCCAATACCTGGAATAATGTCACAGGATTGACATAGTTCAATACCTGGAATGATAACACAGGATTGGTAATAACCCAATACCTGGAATAATAACACAGGATTGGTTAAATCCCAATACCTGGAATAATGTCATAGGATTGACATATTTCAATACCTGGAATGATAACACAAGATTGGTAATATCCCAATACCTGAAATAATAACACAAGATTGGTTAAATCCCAATACCTGGAATAATGTCACAAGATTGACATAGTTCAATACTTGGAATGGTTGCACAAGATTGACATAGTTCAATACTTGGAATGGTTGCACAAGATTGACATAGTTCAATACTTGGAATGGTTGCACAAGATTGACATAGTTCAATACTTAGAATGGTTATACAGGTTTGACATAGTTCAATACTTGGAATGGATACACAGGAATAATACAAGTCTAATGCTTGTACTAGTTGCACAATATTGATGTAATCCAATGCCTGAAATAGTTATAAAGGATTGGTATAGACCAATGCCTGAATAAGACATGATGATGTACACTCTCATGTCCAATATAACCAAAAATCTGTTTAGCAGATTGGCCAAGGCCAATAAGTTGAATTAAGAATGTCTCATGGGTGACATATAAAGATAATGAGTGTCACAAGAGAAGTTTGACATGATGGTATGATACGAAGGATAAATGATATACATTGTTATGACCCACGTTTCGTTTTACCAGTGAGTACCTTGGTTAGTGCATAATTGAACTAGTTATGTTGAGATGAGTACTTGCTTTTGTTAATAGTGTTTTGATCTTTGAGCTAGTATTAATGTATCATTAGCTTGTTTTCTTGTCCTGAGGTTGGGGACAAGTTTGTGCTTAATCCGTTGCCGAAGAAATCATGCGAAACCGACCTACGAGTAAAAAGATATGAGCTTTTAAGTGTACAGGGACCTATGTGTAATTTCAGAAAGTTTCTGGGCAATTTACACCCGGCCCCCTGGGCGCCCTTCCTTATCCTTTCCTTCAGTTTTCCTTTTTAACTCTTTTAACCGACTTTGGAATGAACGATAGTTCATTTCCTTCGGTTGCCGCTTGGGAAGAACAGAGAAGGAGAAAGGGAGAGAAAGCAAGCTAGAGGAGAAGCTAGGCAACCAAGCTCCTTCCTTCTCCGTTCTTCTTCGATTTCTTCATCTTCTCCAGCCAAACCAACCGGCTGCATCATCTTCTTCTTCCTCACCTTCTTCTTCCTCCTGCAGCCATGAAGAAGACGACCATGGAGATGGTCTAGGGAGCGAACGGTGCTTCCCCCTCCGTTCTTTCTTCTTGCCAAGTGCTTGCTAGGTCAATCCGAAGATATAGGAGTGATTCGGGTAAGAATTGTCCACCGAATCGACCCCAATCGTCTCTTTTATTTCCGCAATTTCTGCCTCTGTGCAGGTTGCACGGCGTGCAACATTACAGATAGCTGATTTAGGGAAATTCCGTTTCTGCGCAGGTGCACGGCGTGCAAAGTTACAGATAGCGGAACGAGTTTCAGCCCAGGTGCACGGCGTGCAAATCAGTTTGCACGGCGTGCAAATCAGTTTGCACGGCGTGCAAGGTCAGTTTGCATGGCGTGCAAAGTGGCAGAAAAGTAGAACAGAAGTGCACGGAAGGTGCACAGCGTGCAGTCTGGTTGCACGGCGTGCACGCTGCTGTAAAGGGCAGAATTAGGTGTGTTTGTGGACGTTTTTCAGTGTATACGAACACACCGAAGTGGGTGAGTGACAGTTCATTTAGAAATCATTATTAAACTCATTTTAATTACTTATTTGCTTCAGTATCAGTTGATAAGACTCTTAAACAGTGTAGCAAATACATTGTAGTATGATAAGTTCATTGGAACTTGGAATGTGTGATATGAATGATGAAAAAGAGGAAATTCTATGTTTCATAGTTGTAATATGATATCCCTGTTAGACTGTTTATCTGTTAATTAATTAATAGAATAGATGCCCTGACACCGTAGAATCCCCTTTGTGCGGTCTGCGATCTTAAGGGGATGAAACGACCTAACTGGAGGACAGTCCAGATGGTCGACAACCTACTGGAGGACAGTCCAGATGGTTGGAGAGAGAGACCTACTGGAGGATAGTCCAGATGGTCTAGTAGTTTTGTGAGGCCTACTGGAGGACAGTCCATATGGCCGAGTAGCCGTGTTACCTACTGGAGGACAGTCCAGATAGGCACGACTCGACACTCCGCCTGTGTGCTAAGGTAGGAGGGGTCCAGTTTACACTCTTTTGAGAGTGCAGTGAGGTCCTGTAGTAGACCAGGACGAGAGCAGTCAGACTTAGCATTTCCCGGGTGTGTCGCTAAGTCTTGTACGGTGGGACCGTAGCATGAACTTGTTGCGGATCTTTATATGCAGAGTACACTGCATATATTTAGGGCATAATAATAAAATGAATGGATAATCATATAGGATCACAGTAAATTTATATAATTGCTTATCTACCTGAGATACCTGCTGAGGTTTAGAAATGTGATTATCATCTGAATATCTGCTATGTCAATTGAACTACTGTGCCTGAACTGTATATCTGTTTATTTCAGCTAATAAACCTGACGAGTTGATTATTGATAGCTAAATGAAATGTTATTCACTGAGCGAGTAGGCTCATACCTCTACTCAAAACATTTTCAGGTCAGCATCAGCATCAGGAGTCAGAAGGATCGTTTCATCCCAACGCCTAGTTGATAGAAGGTTTGTAGTTAGTCTAGTTAGAGGTCTCTTAGTCCATTCCCCTCGATCTTTGGGACAAGGTGTGAGATAGATAGAGAATGTGTACAAAGATGTAAATTAATGTTAAGCTTTCTTTATGTTAATCAATGTATTATGCTGTAGACCTTGCTTGTATCTTTAATCAGTTAGATAAGAAAAGTTCCTACAGTTTGCTCAGTTTTCTGTTTACAGTTTAAACTTGGTTATCATTTAAATGCCTTGAATTGTTTTAAAAAGTGATGAATGGTTGGTTATGTGTTAATCCCACCTGTCGTGCCCTAATTTCGTGGTTTGTGGCTAAAGTGAAATTGGGGTGTGACAACTCTTGGTATCAGAGCTTAGGTTGAGTACATAGTTACTCAGAGTCTAAGTCAGGGGACGATAAGAGACCAATAGGATTAAGGTTTAGGTGTCTTTCTTCTATCTGTAGTTTTCTAACAGGAAATATTCTGTTATATCATTGCAGATGGCAGGAAGAGGCTTTGATCGTGATGATCAGGCCGAGAGCCATGTTGGCCCTGACCCTTTGTACTTGGGTCCAGGTGGTGGTGACCACGTGGATGAAGCATCCCGGATGTACAGGAAGTTTCTGGAAACCAAAGAAAAGTACAAGGCTGATAGGCGAGACTCTTCTTCTACCAGCAGTAAAGATCTGATGCGATCTTATGAGCTTGTGAAGAAGCTTGGTGGCACAGAGTTTAGTGGCACTACAGATCCCGCCGAAGCTGATGAGTGGTTTAGACAGATAGAGAAGGTCTTTCGTCTGATGGGGCTTCCAGAAGATAAGAAAATCAATCATGCGGTCTATCTTTTAACAGGCGATGCAGAGTTGTGGTGGCGTGGTGTGGAAGAAAAGAGGGGAGGTACAGAGCTTTCCTGGCAGGATTTCTCTGAGGAGTTTCATCTCAAATTCTATCCACCCACTTTTCTTAATGAGAAAATCAGGCAGTTGCAGAATATCAAGCAGGGGAACATGACAGTTACAGAGTATGAAGCACTTTTCACACGGTTGGCGAACTTCTGTCCACAGCTTGTTCCCGATAACATAGAGAGATGTAGAAGGTTTCAGGAAGGACTAAGGCCAGAGATTCGGCATACAGTTTCTGCTACTAGTAGGAGGAACAGAGAGAACTTTGGTGAGTTTGTCGAGGCTGCAAGACAGGTTGAAGAATCTGTGAATGCTGACAAGGTGCCTGAGTCTAAGAAGAGATCTGCGGATTTCAGTAGAGGGCAATCCAGTAGTGGATACAGAGGCGGAGGTAGAGGTTTCTTTTCTAAGCTTGGGCGTGGCTTGGGATGTTTTAGCAGACAGAGATCTGAGGATGTCACTACTTCTAGAGGTAGAGGAGGATACAACCCAGGAAGATGGGGCAGTACCGATAGTGGACAGTCTTCTGGGTCGTCAATGTCAGTGACAGGTCCTCATAGGCAAGAGATACCGCCATGTGACAAATGTGGAAGGTCACATAATGGTCAGTGTTGGGGTGTAAATTCTCGAGGTTGTTTAATCTGTGGACAAGTAGGACATTTCAAAAAGGAATGCCCTCAGTTTCGACAAGCAGCATCGCAAGCTTTCCAACCTCAGTATCATGATGTTCCAAGTTCTTCCATGGCTTCTGGTTCCAGAGGTGGTGGAGTATCTAGTGGCAGAAGTGGTCAGAGAGGACAACGTAGCAGAGGGAGAGCTTCAGCACGTTTCTTCTCTTTGACACCTCAGGAAGGTATAATTTCTTCACAAGTTGTTACAGGAGAGATGCTTTTGTTTAATAGTATACCAGTTTCAGTTTTGATAGATTCGGGTGCTACTCATTCTTTTATACGACGTTCTTTAGTTGATGAACTTAATCTGTTAACTCAAGAGTTGGCAGATGAGTTAGTGTTGAGGGTTCCACTAGGTGGACCAACAGTTTTATCCGAGTTTTGTCCCGGATGCTTGTTATCTTTTGGAGGGTTCACCTTTGCTGCTAATCTCATACCCCTGGATGTAAATACCTTTCAAGTCATCTTGGGTATGGATTGTCTTGAAACATATCGAGTGCAACTCGATTGTTGGAAGAAGGAAGCTACCTTTCAACTAGGAGAATTTTCTTGTGTCTTTACTGGAGACAGGAAAGTTCTACCTACGTGCATAATATCAGCTGCTGTAGCTGATAAGATGTTACAGAAAGGATGTGAAGCGTTCCTTGCTCATGTGGTTGACACCAGAGCTGAAAAGAACACCGCCATTGTTTATGATGTGCCTGTGGTTCGTGAGTTCTCTGACGTTTTTCCAGACGAGTTACCAGGCTTACCTCTTGTCAGAGACTTGGATTTTGAAATTCAGATATATCCAGGTAGTCATCCAGTAGCACTGCCAGCCTATAGGATGGCACCTGCAGAGTTGAAGGAACTCAAAGTGCAGTTGCAGGAATTGTTAGATAAGGGTTTCATTAGACCCAGTTCTTCACCATGGGGTGCTCCAGTCCTGTTTGTTAAGAAAAAGGATGGAACCATGCGTCTCTGTATAGATTACAGGCAACTGAACAAGATCACAATAAAGAATAGGTATCCTTTGCCGAGAATAGATGATTTGTTTGATCAGTTGCATGGAGCAACGATCTTCTCTAAAATTGATTTGAGATCTGGATATCATCAGCTCAGAATAAAGGCTTCTGATATTCCCAAAACAGCTTTCAGAACCAGGTATGGGCATTATGAGTTTTTGGTCATGTCGTTTGGGCTGACCAATGCCCCAGCTGCCTTTATGGATATGATGAATCAGATTTTCAAACCTTTTCTAGATCAGTTTATTGTAGTCTTTATAGATGATATTCTAATCTATTCCAGAGACGATGAACAGCATGAGCAACACTTGAGAGTAGTGTTGCAGTTGTTGAGACAACACCAGTTGTTTGCTAAATTCAGCAAATGCGAGTTCTGGTTGGCCGAGGTAGCATTTCTGGGACATGTTATCTCGAGAGGTGGAGTTAGTGTTGACCCTAAGAAAGTTGATTCTGTACTTCAGTGGGAACAGCCTAAGACTCCTACCGAGATCAGAAGTTTCTTGGGATTAGCAGGTTATTACAGAAGGTTCATACAGAACTTCAGTGTTCTAGCATCACCTTTGACACGCTTGACGAGGAAGGATGTACCGTTTGTTTGGTCTGATAACTGTGAGAAAAGTTTTCAGATTTTAAAGAAGAAGCTGACTTCAGCACCAGTGTTGGTTCTGCCAGAAGCAGAAAAAGGTTATACAGTGTTCTGTGATGCTTCCAGGAGAGGTTTGGGCTGTGTACTGATGCAAGAAGGTAAAGTTGTTGCTTACACATCTAGACAGCTTAAGAAAAATGAAGAGAATTACCCTGTTCATGATCTGGAATTAGCTGCTATAGTTCATGCTTTGAAGACATGGCGTCACTACTTGTATGGTGAGACATGTCAGGTGTTTACAGATCATAAAAGTCTGAAATATATCTTCACTCAGAAAGACTTGAATTTGAGACAGCGCAGATGGCTTGAGCTGATTAAAGACTATGATGTGACAATCGATTACCATCCTGGTAAGGCGAATGTTGTAGCTGATGCCTTGAGTAGAAAGTCAAGTTCAACAGCCAATGCATTTTCTATAGCATGTTTCAAGAGAGACTTGCTTGTAGATATGCGAAGGATGAACTTGGACTTGGAGGTGACAAGACAGAGTGGGCTAATTGCACAGATGCAAGTCAGACCTACTTTTTATAATCAGATTAAAGAGTTACAGCAGAGTGATGATGAGTTATGGCAAATCATGCAGGAGATGTCAGAAGGTAGAAGAACAGAGTTCAGATTTTCTGATGATGGTGTGTTGTATCTTCATGATAGGTTGTGTGTACCTGATAACAGTGAGTTGAAAGAGCTGATTCTTGAGGAAGCGCATACTTCTATGTATGCTATGCATCCAGGTAACACAAAGATGTACAGGAACCTCAAAGAGCTGTACTGGTGGTCTGGCATGAAGAAGGATGTGGCTGAATACGTGGCTAGGTGCGGGGTGTGTCAGCAGGTTAAGGCTGAGCATCAGAAACCTGCTGGTACTTTGCAGTCGCTTCCTATACCAGAATGGAAATGGGAACACATCACGATGGACTTTGTAGTAGGATTACCCAGGACGCCTAAGGGTTCGGACTCAATATGGGTGATTGTGAATAGACTAACTAAGTCTGCTCACTTTCTTCCAGTCAAGTCAACCTTTGACGTTCCAAAGCTGGCTAAAGTTTATGTGGATGAGGTAATCAGGTTACATGGGATTCCAGTTTCTATTATTTCTGACAGAGATCCAAAGTTTACATCTAGATTCTGGAATCAGTTACATCGTGCGTTGGGCACAAGGCTGAAGTTCAGTACAGCGTTTCACCCACAGACAGATGGTCAATCTGAGAGGACCATCCAGACCCTAGAAGACATGCTGAGAGCATGCGTGCTACAGTTCAGAAGTAACTGGGAAGAACACTTAAGCCTAATGGAGTTTGCATATAATAACAGTTACCATTCTAGTCTTGGAATGGCCCCATATGAAGCTCTATATGGCAGGAAGTGTAGATCACCAGTTTGTTGGTATGAGATTGGAGAGAAAGAAATTCTTGGACCTGAGCTAGTTGATGTAACTACAGAAAAGATATCTGTGATCAGGGATCAGTTAAAAGCTGCTCAGGACAGACAGAAAAGTTATGCGGAAAGACGTCGTCGACCTCTTGAGTTCGAGGTTGGTGACGAGGTTTACTTGAAAGTTTCACCATGGAAGGGAGTTTTGAGATTTGGCAAGAGGGGTAAGTTGACCCCTAGATATATGGGTCCATATCCTATTGTTGAGAGGATTGGACCGATAGCTTACAGGTTGGATTTGCCGTCTGAGTTGGCAAATCTTCATGATGTCTTCCACGTGTCTATGCTGAAAAAGTGTCATCCCGGTATAGAAAAGATTGTAGATCCAGAACCGGCGCAGCTTAGAACAGATGTGTCCTATGTAGAAGGACCAGTGCAGATAGTTGATCACCGGATCAAAAAGCTTAAGAACCGTGAGATATCTTTAGTGAAGGTTTTGTGGAGGAATCACAATATAGAGGAAGCTACGTGGGAGCTTGAATCAGAAATGCGTAACAAGTTTCCTTTTCTCTTTTAGGAATTTCGGGACGAAATTCTTATAAGGGAGGGAGATTGTTATGACCCACGTTTCGTTTTACCAGTGAGTACCTTGGTTAGTGCATAATTGAACTAGTTATGTTGAGATGAGTACTTGCTTTTATTAATAGTGTTTTGAGCTTTGAGCTAGTATTAATGTATCATTAGCTTGTTTTCTTGTACTGAGGTTGGGGACAAGTTTGTGCTTAATCCGTTGCCGAAGAAATCATGCCAAACCGACCTACGAGTAAAAAGATATGAGCTTTTAAGTGTACAGGGACCTATGTGTAATTTCGGAAAGTTTCTGGGCAATTTACACCTGGCCCCCTGGGCGCCCTTCCTTATCCTTTCCTTCAGTTTTCCTTTTTAACTCTTTTAACCGACTTTGGAATGAACGATAGTTCATTTCCTTCGGTTGCCGCTTGGGAAGAACAGAGAAGGAGAAAGGGAGAGAAAGCAAACTAGAGGAGAAGCTAGGCAACCAAGCTCCTTCCTTCTCCGTTCTTCTTCGATTTCTTCATCTTCTCCAGCCAAACCAACCGGCTGCATCATCTTCTTCTTCCTCACCTTCTTCTTCCTCCTGCAGCCATGAAGAAGACGACCATGGAGATGGTCTAGGGAGCGAACGGTGCTTCCCCCTCCGTTCTTTCTTCTTGCCAAGTGCTTGCTAGGTCAATCCGAAGCTATAGGAGTGATTCGGGTAAGAATCGTCCACCGAATCGACCCCAATCGTCTCTTTTATTTCCGCAATTTCCGACTCTGCGCAGGTTGCACGGCGTGCAAATCCGTTTTGCACAGCGTGCAACATTACAGATAGCTGATTTAGGGAAATTCCGTTTCCGCGTAGGTGCACGGCGTGCAAAGTCAGTTTGCACGGCGTGCAAAGTCAGTTTGCACGGCGTGCAAAGTCAGTTTGCACGGCGTGCAAAGTTACAGATAGCGGAACGAGTTTCAGCCCAGGTGCACGGCGTACAAATCAGTTTGCACGGCGTGCAAATCAGTTTGCACGGCGTGCAAATCAGTTTGCACGGCATGCAAGGTCAGTTTGCACGGCGTGCAAAGTGGCAGAAAAGTAGAACAGAAGTGCACGGAAGGTGCACGGCGTACAGTCTGGTTGCACAGCATGCGCGCTGATGTAAAGGGCAGAATTAGGCGTGTTTGTGGACGTTTTTCGGTGTATACGAACACACCGAAGTGGGTGAGTGACAGTTCATTTAGAAATCATTATTAAACTCATTTTAATTACTTATTTGCTTCAGTATCAGTTGATAAGACTCTTAAACAGTGTAGCAAATACATTGTAGTATGATAAGTTCATTGGAACTTGGAATGTGTGATATGAATGATGAAAAGAGGAAATTCTATGTTTCATAGTTGTAATATGATATCCCTGTTAGACTGTTTATCTGTTAATTAATTAATAGAATAGATGCCCTGACACCGTAGAATCCCCTTTGTGCGGTCTGCGATCTTAAGGGGATGAAACGACCTAACTGGAGGACAGTCCAGATGGTCGGCAACCTACTGGAGGACAGTCCAGATGGTTGGAGAGAGAGACCTACTGGAGGACAGTCCATATGGTCTAGTAGTTTTGTGAGGCCTACTGGAGGACAGTCCAGATGGCCGAGTAGCCGTGTTACCTACTGGAGGACAGTCCAGATAGGCACGACTCGACACTCCGCCTGTGTGCTCAGGTAGGAGGGGTCCAGTTTACACTCTTTTGAGAGTGCAATGAGGTCCTGTAGTAGACCAGGACGAGAGCAGTCAGACTTAGCATTTCCCGGGTGTGTCGCTAAGTCTTGTACGGTGGGACCGTAGCATGAACTTGTTGCGGATCTTTATATGCAGAGTACACTGCATATATTTAGGGCATAATAATAAAATGAATGGATAATCATATAGGATCACAGTAAATTTATATAATTGCTTATCTACCTGAGATACCTGCTGAGGTTTAGAAATGTGATTATCATCTGAATATCTGCTATGTCAATTGAACTACTCTGCCTGAACTGTATATCTATTTATTTCAGCTAATAAACCTGACGAGTTGATTATTGATAGCTAAATGAAATGTTATTCACTGAGCGAGTAGGCTCATACCTCTACTCAAAACATTTTCAGGTCAGCATCAGCATCAGGAGTCAGAAGGATCGTTTCATCCCAACGCCTAGTTGATAGAAGGTTTGTAGTTAGTCTAGTTAGAGGTCTCTTAGTCCATTCCCCTCGATCTTTGGGACAAGGTGTGAGATAGATAGAGAATGTGTACAAAGATGTAAATTAATGTTAAGCTTTCTTTATGTTAATCAATGTATTATGCTGTAGACCTTGCTTGTATCTTTAATCAGTTAGATAAGAAAAGTTCCTACAGTTTGCTCAGTTTTCTGTTTACAGTTTAAACTTGGTTATCATTTAAATGCCTTGAATTGTTTTAAAAAGTGATGAATGGTTGGTTATGTGTTAATCCCACCTGTTGTGCCCTAATTTCGTGGTTTGTGGCTAAAGTGAAATTGGGGTGTGACAACTCTTGGTATCAGAGCTTAGGTTGAGTACATAGTTACTCAGAGTCTAAGTCAGGGGACGATAAGAGACCAATAGGATTAAGGTTTAGGTGTCTTTCTTCTATCTGTAGTTTTCTAACAGGAAATATTCTGTTATATCATTGCAGATGGCAGGAAGAGGCTTTGATCGTGATGATCAGGCCGAGAGCCATGTTGGCCCTGACCCTTTGTACTTGGGTCCAGGTGGTGGTGACCACGTGGATGAAGCATCCCGGATGTACAGGATGTTTCTGGAAACCAAAGAAAAGTACAAGGCTGATAGGCGAGACTCTTCTTCTACCATCAGTAAAGATCTGATGCGATCTTATGAGCTTGTGAAGAAGCTTGGTGGCACAGAGTTTAGTGGCACTACAGATCCCGCCGAAGCTGATGAGTGGTTTAGACAGATAGAGAAGGTCTTTCGTCTGATGGGGCTTCCAAAAGATAAGAAAATCAATAATGCGGTCTATCTTTTAACAGGCGATGCAGAGTTGTGGTGGCGTGGTGTGGAAGAAAAGAGGGGAGGTACAGAGCTTTCCTGGCAGGATTTCTCTGAGGAGTTTCATCTCAAATTCTATCCACCCACTTTTCTTAATGAGAAAATCAGGCAGTTGCAGAATATCAAGCAAGGGAACATGACAGTTACAGAGTATGAAGCACTTTTCACACGGTTGGTGAACTTCTGTCCACAGCTTGTTCCCGATAACATAGAGAGATGTAGAAGGTTTCAGGAAGGACTAAGGCCAGAGATTGGACATACAGTTTCTGCTACTAGTAGGAGGAACAGAGAGAACTTTGGTGAGTTTGTCGAGGCTGCAAGACAGGTTGAAGAATCTGTGAATGCTGACAAGGTGCCTGAGTCTAAGAAGAGATCTGCGGATTTCAGTAGAGGGCAATCCAGTAGTGGATACAGAGGCGGAGGTAGAGGTTTCTTTTCTAAGCTTGGGCGTGGCTTGGGATGTTTTAGCAGACAGAGATCTGAGGATGTCACTACTTCTAGAGGTAGAGGAGGATACAACCCAGGAAGATGGGGCAGTACCGATAGTGGACAGTCTTCTGGGTCGTCAATGTCAGTGACAGGTCCTCAGAGGCAAGAGATACCGCCATGTGACAAATGTGGAAGGTCACATAATGGTCAGTGTTGGGGTGTAAATTCTCGAGGTTGTTTTATCTGTGGACAAGTAGGACATTTCAAAAAGGAATGCCCTCAGTTTCGACAAGCAGCATCGCAAGCTTTCCAACCTCAGTATCATGATGTTCCAAGTTCTTCCATGGCTTCTGGTTCCAGAGGTGGTGGAGTATCTAGTGGCAGAAGTGGTCAGAGAGGACAACGTAGCAGAGGGAGAGCTTCAGCACGTTTCTTCTCTTTGACACCTCAGGAAGGTATAATTTCTTCACAAGTTGTTACAGGAGAGATGCTTTTGTTTAATAGTATACCAGTTTCAGTTTTGATAGATTCGGGTGCTACTCATTCTTTTATACGACGTTCTTTAGTTGATGAACTTAATCTGTTAACTCAAGAGTTGGCAGATGAGTTAGTGTTGAGGGTTCCACTAGGTGGACCAACAGTTTTATCCGAGTTTTGTCCCGGATGCTTGTTATCTTTTGGAGGGTTCACCTTTGCTGCTAATCTCATACCCCTGGATGTAAATACCTTTCAAGTCATCTTGGGTATGGATTGTCTTGAAACATATCGAGTGCAACTCGATTGTTGGAAGAAGGAAGCTACCTTTCAACTAGGAGAATTTTCTTGTGTCTTTACTGGAGACAGGAAAGTTCTGCCTACGTGCATAATATCAGCTGCTGTAGCTGATAAGATGTTACAGAAAGGATGTGAAGCGTTCCTTGCTCATGTGGTTGACACCAGAGCTGAAAAGAACACCGCCATTGTTTATGATGTGCCTGTGGTTCGTGAGTTCTCTGACGTTTTTCTAGACGAGTTACCAGGCTTACCTCCTGTCAGAGACTTGGATTTTGAAATTCAGATATATCCAGGTAGTCATCCAGTAGCACTGCCAGCCTATAGGATGCCCACCTGCAGAGTTGAAGGAACTCAAAGTGCAGTTGCAGGAATTGTTAGATAAGGGTTTCATTAGACCCAGTTCTTCACCATGGGGTGCTCCAGTCCTGTTTGTTAAGAAAAAGGATGGAACCATGCGTCTCTGTATAGATTACAGGCAATTGAACAAGATCACAATAAAGAATAGGTATCCTTTGCCGAGAATAGATGATCTGTTTGATCAGTTGCATGGAGCAACGATCTTCCCTAAAATTGATTTGAGATCTGGATATCATCAGCTCAGAATAAAGGCTTCTGATATTCCCAAAACAGCTTTCAGAACCAGGTATGGGCATTACGAGTTTTTGGTCATGTCGTTTGGGCTGACCAATGCCCCAGCAGCCTTTATGGATATGATGAATCGGATTTTCAAACCTTTTCTAGATCAGTTTATTGTAGTCTTTATAGATGATATTCTAATCTATTCCAGAGACGATGAACAGCATGAGCAACACTTGAGAGTAGTGTTGCAGTTGTTGAGACAACACCAGTTGTTTGCTAAATTCAGCAAATGCGAGTTCTGGTTGGCCGAGGTAGCATTTCTGGGACATGTTATCTCGAGAGGTGGAGTTAGTGTTGACCCTAAGAAAGTTGATTCTGTACTTCAGTGGGAACAGCCTAAGACTCCTACCGAGATCAGAAGTTTCTTGGGATTAGCAGGTTATTACAGAAGGTTCATACAGAACTTCAGTGTTCTAGCATCACCTTTGACACGCTTGACGAGGAAGGATGTACCGTTTGTTTGGTCTGATAACTGTGAGAAAAGTTTTCAGATTTTAAAGAAGAAGCTGACTTCAGCACCAGTGTTGGTTCTGCCAGAAGCAGAAAAAGGTTATACAGTGTTCTATGATGCTTCCAGGAGAGGTTTGGGATGTGTACTGATGCAAGAAGGTAAAGTTGTTGCTTACGCATCTAGACAGCTTAAGAAAAATGAAGAGAATTACCCTGTTCATGATCTGGAATTAGTTGCTATAGTTCATGCTTTGAAGACATGGCGTCACTACTTGTATGGTGAGACATGTCAGGTGTTTACAAATCATAAAAGTTTGAAATATATCTTCACTCAGAAAGACTTGAATTTGAGACAGCGCAGATGGCTTGAGCTGATTAAAGACTATGATGTGACAATCGATTACCATCCTGGTAAGGCGAATGTTGTAGCTGATGCCTTGAGTAGAAAGTCAAGTTCAACAGCCAATGCATTTTCTATAGCATGTTTCAAGAGAGACTTGCTTGTAGATATGCGAAGGATGAACTTGGACTTGGAGGTGACAAGACAGAGTGGGCTAATTGCACAGATGCAAGTCAGACCTACTTTTTATAATCAGATTAAAGAGTTACATCAGAGTGATGATGAGTTATGGCAAATCATGCAGGAGATGTCAGAAGGTAGAAGAACAGAGTTCAGATTTTCTGATGATGGTGTGTTGTATCTTCATGATAGGTTGTGTGTACCTGATAACAGTGAGTTGAAAGAGCAGATTCTTGAGGAAGCGCATACTTCTATGTATGCTATGCATCCAGGTAACACAAAGATGTACAGGAACCTCAAAGAGCTGTACTGGTGGTCTGGCATGAAGAAGGATGTGGCTGAATACGTGGCTAGGTGCGGGGTGTGTCAGCAGGTTAAGGCTGAGCATCAGAAACCTGCTGGTACTTTGCAGTCGCTTCCTATACCAGAATGGAAATGGGAACACATCACGATGGACTTTGTAGTAGGATTACCCAGGACGCCTAAGGGTTCAGACTCAATATGGGTGATTGTGGATAGACTAACTAAGTATGCTCACTTTCTTCCAGTCAAGTCAACCTTTGACGTTCCAAAGCCGGCTAAAGTTTATGTGGATGAGGTAATCAGGTTACATGGGATTCCAGTTTCTATTATTTCTGACAGAGATCCAAAGTTTACATCTAGATTCTGGAATCAGTTACATCGTGCGTTGGGCACAAGGCTGAAGTTCAGTACAGCGTTTCACCCACAGACAGATGGTCAATCTGAGAGGACCATCCAGACCCTAGAAGACATGCTGAGAGCATGCGTGCTACACTTCAGAAGTAACTGGGAAGAACACTTAAGCCTAATGGAGTTTGCATATAATAACAGTTACCATTCTAGTCTTGGAATGGCCCCATATGAAGCTCTATATGGCAAGAAGTGTAGATCACCAGTTTGTTGGTATGAGATTGGAGAGAAAGAAATTCTTGGACCTGAGCTAGTTGATGTAACTACAGAAAAGATATCTGTGATCAGGGATCAGTTAAAAGCTGCTCAGGACAGACAGAAAAGTTATGCGGAAAGACGTCGTCGACCTCTTGAGTTCGAGGTTGGTGACGAGGTTTACTTGAAAGTTTCACCATGGAAGGGAGTTCTGAGATTTGGCAAGAGGGGTAAGTTGACCCCTAGATATATGGGTCCATATCCTATTGTTGAGAGGATTGGACCGGTAGCTTACAGGTTGGATTTGCCGTCTGAGTTGGCAAATCTTCATGATGTCTTCCACGTGTCTATGCTGAAAAAGTGTCATCCCGGTACAGAAAAGATTGTAGATCCAGAACCGGCACAGCTTAGAACAGATGTGTCCTATGTAGAAGGACCAGTGCAGATAGTTGATCACCGGATCAAAAAGCTTAAGAACCGTGAGATATCTTTAGTGAAGGTTTTGTGGAGGAATCACAATATAGAGGAAGCTACGTGGGAGCTTGAATCAGAAATGTGTAACAAGTTTCCTTTTCTCTTTTAGGAATTTCGGGACAAAATTCTTATAAGGGAGGGAGATTGTTATGACCCACGTTTCGTTTTACCAGTGAGTACCTTGGTTAGTGCATAATTGAACTAGTTATGTTGAGATGAGTACTTGCTTTTGTTAATAGTGTTTTGAGCTTTGAGCTAGTATTAATGTATCATTAGCTTGTTTTCTTGTCCTGAGGTTGGGGACAAGTTTGTGCTTAATCCGTTGCCGAAGAAATCATGCGAAACTGACCTACGAGTAAAAAGTTAAGAGCTTTTAAGTGTACATGGACCTATGTGTAATTTTGGAAAGTTTCTGGGCAATTTACACCCGGCCCCCTGGGCGCCCTTCCTTATCCTTTCCTTCAGTTTTCCTTTTTAACTCTTTTAACCGACTTTGGAATGAACGATAGTTCATTTCCTTCGGTTGCCGCTTGGGAAGAACAGAGAAGGAGAAAGGGAGAGAAAGCAAGCTAGAGGAGAAGCTAGGCAACCAAGCTCCTTCCTTCTCCGTTCTTCTTCGATTTCTTCATCTTCTCCAGCCAAACCAACCGGCTGCATCATCTTCTTCTTCCTCACCTTCTTCTTCCTCCTGCAGCCATGAAGAAGACGACCATGGAGATGGTCTAGGGAGCGAACGGTGCTTCCCCCTCCGTTCTTTCTTCTTGCCAAGTGCTTGCTAGGTCAATCCGAAGCTATAGGAGTGATTCGGGTAAGAATCGTCCACCGAATCGACCCCAATCGTCTCTTTTATTTCCGCAATTTCTGCCTCTGCGCAGGTTGCACGGCGTGCAAATCCGTTTTGCACGGCGTGCAACATTACAGATAGCTGATTTAGGGAAATTCCATTTCTGCGCAGGTGCACGGCGTGCAAAGTCAGTTTGCACGGCGTGCAAAGTTACAGATAGCGGAACGAGTTTCAGCCCAGGTGCACGGCGTGCAAATAAGTTTGCACGGCTTGCAAATCAGTTTGCACGGTGTGCAAGGTCAGTTTGCACGGCGTGCAAAGTGGCAGAAAAGTAGAACAGAAGTGCACGGAAGGTGCACGGCGTGCAGTCTGGTTGCACGGCGTGCGCGCTGCTGTAAAGGGTAGAATTAGGCGTGTTTGTGGACGTTTTTCGGTGTATACGAACACACCGAAGTGGGTGAGTGACAGTTCATTTAGAAATCATTATTAAACTCATTTTAGTTACTTATTTGCTTCAGTATCAGTTGATAAGACTCTTAAACAGTGTAGCAAATACATTGTAGTATGATAAGTTCATTGGAACTTGGAATGTGTGATATGAATGATGAAAAAGAGGAAATTATATGTTTCATAGTTGTAATATGATATCCATGTTAGACTGTTTATCTGTTAATTAATTAATAGAATAGATGCCCTGACACCGTAGAATCCCCTTTGTGCGGTCTGCGATCTTAAGGGGATGAAACGACCTAACTGGAGGACAGTCCAGATGGTCGGCAACCTACTGGAGGACAGTCCAGATGGTTGGAGAGAGAGACCTACTGGAGGACAGTCCAGATGGTCTAGTAGTTTTGTGAGGCCTACTGGAGGACAGTCCAGATGGCCGAGTAGCCGTGTTACCTACTGGAGGACAGTCCAGATAGGCACGACTCGACACTCCGCCTGTGTGCTCAGGTAGGAGGGGTCCAGTTTACACTCTTTTGAGAGTGCAGTGAGGTCCTGTAGTAGACCAGGACGAGAGCAGTCAGACTTAGCATTTCCCGGGTGTGTCGCTAAGTCTTGTACGGTGGGACCGTAGCATGAACTTGTTGCGGATCTTTATATGCAGAGTACACTGCATATATTTAGGGCATAATAATAAAATGAATGGATAATCATATAGGATCACAGTAAATTTATATAATTGCTTATCTACTTGAGATACCTGCTGAGGTTTAGAAATGTGATTATCATCTGAATATCTGCTATGTCAATTGAACTACTCTGCCTGAACTGTATATCTGTTTATTTCAGCTAATAAACCTGACGAGTTGATTATTGATAGCTAAATGAAATGTTATTCACTGAGCGAGTAGGCTCATACCTCTACTCAAAACATTTTCAGGTCAGCATCAGCATCAGGAGTTAGAAGGATCGTTTCATCCCAACGCCTAGTTGATAGAAGGTTTGTAGTTAGTCTAGTTAGAGGTCTCTTAGTCCATTCCCCTCGATCTTTGGGACAAGGTGTGAGATAGATAGAGAATGTGTACAAAGATGTAAATTAATGTTAAGCTTTCTTTATGTTAATCAATGTATTATGTTGTAGACCTTGCTTGTATCTTTAATCAGTTAGATAAGAAAAGTTCCTACAGTTTGCTTAGTTTTCTGTTTACAGTTTAAACTTGGTTATCATTTAAATGCCTTGAATTGTTTTAAAAAGTGATGAATGGTTGGTTATGTGTTATTCCCACCTGTCGTGCCCTAATTTCGTGGTTTGTGGCTAAAGTGAAATTGGGGTGTGACATACATGTTCTTCCTATTCCTTATTAAGTGAATAGTTGATCTATTGTTCTATCATAAATAGTTACAATGCTTTAAGATGAGAATGCTTTAAACTGTATATCCTCTATCCAGTTTTATATATTTAATTGCAATAATGATGTTTTGGCAGAGAGTTATATCTCCCGTTGGGACAATTTACAGTTGTCTCACCCCCGTGGGATCCAATGTTTTTAGGTGGATGTAGACAAGGAGGCAGGAAAACTTCAGCAGAGAAAGAACAGCAGCAGCATTGAGGACAGTAGTAATATCTCAGGTGGAGATACTGCCTGTCTAGTCTTATAGTTAGAAAGTCATATGTGTCGTCTCTGTACTCTCAGGTCCTCGGAGTCAGTAGTCAGTGTTTTTATTTAATCGATCTGAGATTTTGGCTTGATGCCTCGAGATTTTTATGTTGTCTGTATATAGTGTTGAATAGGACAGCTGATGTTTTAATCCTCGAGAAGAGATAGTACATGTTGTGTACTTATGGAATAGAATGTAAATATTATACTTTGGATCTTGATGAAAAATATTTCCTATGTGTGGATCTCTTTGCAAAAAGTTTTAGTTTTTAGTGATTTTTAGCAATCCGCTGCAAATGATTTGTTTCCGCTTAGTTAATCTCGTGTTTTATAAGTTGGATGCCACAATTTAGTGGTATTAGAGCTCTAGGTTAGCTGAGTCTATAGAGACATAGGACTAAGGTATCGAGTATGTTCTAAGTGTACCTCAGTATATCTTATAGTGTCTTCTGCTTATGCAGAAGAAGATATATAACTTAAAAATGTCTGAAGGACATGAAGAATACGTTGCTGAGAGCAATGTTGCTGCACCAGTGGGAGGTGCAAGGGATCAGGCAAGGGAGGAACCAGTGCCTAAAAATCCCCATGTTGATGAAGTCATGAGAGGAAACCCAGATATTCATAATCTTTTTGGGTAGCTCATGACCACACTAAGGTATATGGAAGATCGGATGCCAGCATCAACACCCAGGGCACCAACTCCCAATGAGGGATATGGGTCTGGTAAGACCTTTGAACGACTACATCGTGTCAGAGCCATTGAATATGCTGGAACATCTAATCCAGTAGATGTTGATCTCTGGCTCACTGAGTTAGAAAAAGCCTTTAAGATCCTTAGTATCCCAGAGGTTGACAAGGTTAAACATGTAGTGTACCTTTTGAAAGGTAGTGCTGGACACTGGTGGGCTATAGAAGAAATAAAAAGGAAAGATGAAGAGGTTGACTGGGAGGAATTCCGTCGAGAATTCATCAATAAGTATTTTCCAAAGACTTATTTAGATGAAAAGATCTCACAGTTTGAGAAAATACGACAGGGAGCCATGTCAATAAGTGAATATGAGGTTAAGTTCATGGAACTTTTACGATTTTGCCCCCAGATGGCTGCTACTGAGGAGGAAAAGATTTGACGTTTTGAGAAAGTATTGAATGCTGAGATGTCCATTCCGGCATCTACCCTAGAAAGTAGGGAGAGGTTTGCCACATTTGTGGAGTCTATACGGAGGATAGAAAGATCTACGATAAAGAAACATGAGACAAACCTCAAAAGAAAGTCTACACAGTCACAGGGACTAATGAGTAGTGGCAGCAGACAACTAAAATCTTCACCAGTCCAACCACAATATAGTACACATATGCAGGGGTCATCAAGTTGGGGTCGAGCTTGTCATAAATGTGGACAGCTAGGACATTTTAGACAACAATGTCCAAGGAGAAACAGTGAAATGACCCAACAGTCAAGGCATAATCTGCAAAACCCACAAGGACCTCAGTCCAGTGGAGCATATGATAGAGTACAAAGACAAGTGTCATAGTTTAGTCCATCTACTTCTGGTAGTAAAGGATAAAGGCAATAACAAATAACAACTAAGTCCATGTTTTGGGTTAGATAAGATGCTAGTTATCTTGTAAAAGGTAGACTTGTCAAGATAGGACTTTCTATTTTGAGTTACCTTCTGTTTCCTACTATAAGAAAAGTAGTTGTTGTTTAGTTCATCTGTATAATCCTTTAAGGATATGAGGAAGAGATAGTAGTATGAAATTTGTGTTCAGTTTAATATTCTTTTATATGTTTTGAAGTTTCTCTTTCTCCATCAAGAAAGGGAAGAGATGAAAAAGGAACTCAGAAGAAATCTGAGATATTAAATATACTAAATCTAAAGAGATGAAAAACATAAAATAAAGTAAATGCATACTACTTGATCTCAGTATTTATATACCCTGGCCAGGTATACAACTATTGATGATAAAGTGAGTATGGAGACTCTTAGATTGTTATCTTTTTTATTGCCCTGATCAAGCAGTCATTCTGATACAATCTAATGAGCATCATGAAATAAGAAGTATGGAATGAATAAATGTGTCATGTCCTAAGCATAAGAAAGAGAAATCTAAGATAACCTCAGATGAGCATGGTTGTATGAGGAATTAAAAGTATACTCCTCATAAGATAAGAATGAAAATAAGGGAGATGAATCTTATCCAATAAAGTTGTAAGTATTATAAAGATCCCTTCCATGATGTGGGAATGGAAAATGTGATGAGATCCTAAGATGATCATAAACATGTTAAATAATAATAAAGAAAAGAATAATGTTATGTGACCATCCTTATAGATTCCTGAGCTAAGGGCAAGGAACTTAGGATGAGATGAAGAGTAAATGGTTCATGAATAGTTGAAAACACAGGAATAAATACGAGGAATATGAATCCTTTTTTTTCTTTCCTTTCAAGGACATGGCAATCAAGTGGGTCATAGGACACTTGATGTGCATAATACAAAGATGTTTATGTGATGGATACTTAGAAAGGTATCAGTTTATCTTGGGCTTTGGCTCCAAGATGAAGATATATGTAATAAGTAATGTTCCTAGATGAAAGGAAGATAAAGATGTCATGTGTCTTCAACACATGTGATAGGTACCAAGGTAAGAAATCTTGGTATCTAAAGATATATCAGATGATTCATGTTGACTACTTGGAATGGTCAACCATGAAATCAAATTAAATTTGTAAAATAATATGAACATCACATGTTAGGGGTTTATGTTTTTCATAAACATAACAATTGAAGATATCTTTGAGAAAAGTTCTTAGTTGATATGTAACCTCTTCTTATGGTAAGAAAATGCACAACTAATGAGATAGTTAGTGCATGTAATAAGGAAAGCTTGTGGATTGTCATCAGGTAAGGTGACACAATTAAAGCATAAAAAGACTTATAGTCCCAAGTGAATGACATAATATAATGGTGAATCTTGTATGAGAAAGGCTGAATTAATTAGGAACATGGGAGTATATGTTCCATGTGAATCATTCCATGATAAACTTGTATGTAATAACTTTGTATTGATAAAAACTCTATGGTGTCTCCATAATAATGAGGTGTTATGTGAGTACATGATGATATGATGCATGAATAATAACTGTTTTCCTTTATCTGGAATTTCGGGGACGAAATCCTTATGAGGGGTGGATAAATTGTAACATCCCTGACCTGGGTTATGCTTTAACCCTAGGTATTTTAATAAATAAAGATTATTATATGCTTAATCTTATCTTTTGGAAAGTAATTAGGGCTCATGAGGAACTTATGTTTCAATTTTGGTCATGTTTGAACAATGTTAAAGCAATGTTTGCTTATTTTGGACTAAAGTGAAAATTACCCAAGTTAAGGGGCTAACTTACAAATGTTACATAATAATATGTTCCTCTGATGTTGAGACATCATAAGAATGAATATGACGTAGTGGTATGGTTTCCACAATCCTGGACACCAAGATAGAGCTTGTTGGACAATGTTTGTGCATTAAAACCTAGTTTTGGTGTAAAGTACAATTTACCCAAAACCTAAGGTTCAATATGCAAATTACCACTTGAATAAGGTCCCTAATGTTTCTTGACATCCTTTAGAGCAAATAAAATGAGAGGGGCGCCTCATTTGAATTACGTTGGAGGAGAGAGAATCTTGATATTAAAATAATCAAGATTTAAGCCTAATTGGAACCCTAATTCAATTTAATGCAAAAATAAATAAAATAATTGAAGGGGCCTTCAACCAAAATTAAAATGGTTGGATTCAGATGTGTGTGGACGATCTTAAGCCTTGAAAAGGCACGAGCATATCCTAAGGAGGTGAAATTCCACTCGCCATTATTATAAGAAAAAGAAATTCCACTCAAAAATGGATATTAATATTATAAGGGTTAAGGTGCTTAATTTCTTTTCCCTTTATTCTTGGATAATGAATAGGTTTTGGAATAACATGAAGATGGCTTCGTGGCCAAGAAATGGAGTGGTATTTGGTGGAAATTATTTTGGGAATTAAAGGAAATAATCCCATTTTCTCTCTCCTTGGGATTTCCTTATACATATCCCTTTTTCCACTCACTTAAGGACTTCTTTTCGGATTTCCTTTCTTTCTTTGCCTTGGCCGACCCCAATAGAATCTCAAGAATAGGAGGAGGACGACCCCAACCTGTTGGTAAGGTTCTTGACCTCTTTTCCCCTTGATTCCATGGTGGAAATTGAAAGTAAATCATTGATTTCTTCTTAATTTGATCTCCTCTTCAACCCTAGCCAAACTTTTCAACCAAAAGCTTGAGGACGAGCCTAGGGGAAGTTGCAAGAGCTTCATCCACCATTTTTGCCGTAAGGTTGGAGCTTTGGATCTCAATTGGAGGCGGGTTTTATAAGTTGAACCATTAATATTGTTATTTCAATTAATTCCTTATCACTTGGTGATCCTTTTTACATTTCTGAAATTTGTTTTGGTTGATTGATGCAATCACCATGGAAACCACCGCAGGTTTCGTGAGTTCAGAGCTTGAAGATGATAAGCACACATCTCTCCAAAATATCCAAGGCAAACGGTTTACTTTTGTTGCTCAAACGGTTTCCCAAACCGTTTGGGAGCAAACAGTTTCAAACCGTTTAGAAGCAAACGGTTTCACCAAACCACATGAGACCAAATGGTTTCAGACCGTTTGGTGGTGTTGACAAGGGTTGACCGTTTGGATATCTGTTGAAAATGATCTAGGTTAATGACACATGAATTATGATTGATTATTTCCTATTTATTCATGAGTTGAAGGTCCATCAATCGCCAAAACCCTAATCGGGTTAAGTGCTGATTTGTAATTTGATTAAGTTGGAAATTTGGGTTGATTGACCCAAACGGTTTCAAAACCATTTGGGGATCACCCAAACGGTCTCAAGACCGTTTGGGGGTCACCCAAGACCATTTGGAGGTCTAGGGTTGAGTATGGTTAAGTGTTTGAAGATCCAAAGATATGGTATGAACCCTAATCGGCTAAGTGCTGGTTTTGCAAGTGATTGAGATGATGTTTTGGGTTGATTGACCCAAACGGTTTCAAAACTGTTTGGAGATCACCCAAATGGTCTCAAGACCGTTTGGTGATCACCCAAGACCATTTTGAGGTCTAGGGTTAAGTATGGTTGAGCAATTGAAGGTCCAAAGATATTAAGTTGATGTACAATCAATTGTTGATTTGGTGACCAATCCTAGGATCCAAACCTTAATTGAATGACATCATTAATGATGATGTGATGGTAAAACGGTCTCAAGACCGTTTGGAGGTCATCCAAATGATCCCAAGACCGTTTTAGGGTCACCCAAGACCGTTTGGAGGTCTAGGGTTGACTATGGTTAGGTGTTTGAAGATCTAAAGATACTAAGTTGAAGTGCAATCAAATGCTGGTTTGGTGATCAATCCAATGATCCAAACCCTAATTGGATGACTTGGATTTGAGTGATGAGATGGGAAAACGGTCTCAAGACCGTTTGGAGGTCATCCAAATGACCTCAAGACCGTTTGGGGTCAGGTCGTGTTCAATTTGAATGATGGTCCAATAGTTTTAAAGTAACTAGTTACACATTGATTAATGTTGAAGGATCATCGATTCCAAACCCTAATCCAATTGATTCAAACCCTAATTTATGACCAATTGAGGGTCACTGAGAGTCAAATCAGTTGAAGGATGACCTACTTAACTCAATAAAGTATGGTGATAGGTCCAATTGATGATTAGTTACATGAATACAATGGTTGATGGAATCAACATTAAGGACCCTAAACCGATTGGAGTAGTTGAGACCATCTTTGATCCATGCGGTTTTGAGGAGGTTTGGACCAAACGATCCCAAACCGGTTGAGTTCATGCGGTTTCAAAAAGGTACTTTAGAAAACGATCTTGAAGGTCACTTTTACCAAACAGTTTCAAACCGTTTGAACTTTGAAAGACCAAGACCGTTTGGGGCCCAAGTAATCAAAATTGTTTGAGGATCAATATGGTTAATCCTTTTGGATACCTAATGTAATTGAGGACTCAATTGGTTAATCCACTTGGATACCTATTGTAATAGAAGATCCAATTGGTCAATTCATTTGGATACCTTATGTAATGGAAGTCCAATGTGATTGAATCTCTTGAGAATTAAGATGATGAATGATCCATTGATCCAATGATGATTATTAAGGATAGGTACAAAGGTTGAAACCCTAAAGTACCTAGATGATCAGTACTTAGATTAATTAACCCTAAAAGGTTATGAGAGTAATGTCTTAGTACACTATGTTAACCATAGTTGTATGTACTTGATTGAAGGGTTGGTGTGACCTAATCAAGTTGGGAGGAAGATAGAGAGGAATTCATATATGAGTATTGATTATGTGATGATTAGGTTATGATCCTTAATAAAGAGATCATGAAACCCTAATCCAGAAGGTTAATGAATCTTAACCCTAGTTCAGGGTAACATAATGTAAAACCCCAATTATGGGAATAAAGAGTGAAACCCTAATTGGGATGAGTATCCCCCATTGATAGGAAAGGAGAAACCCTAATTGATGGTGATGCCATGAGAAACCCTAATTGAGGGTGATGTCATAGCATCAATAAGGATCTTAAATTCAGCATTTTTAGTTTTAACTATTTCAAGCTCTTTAAGGTAATTTTGGTTTTATTCCTTAAGATTATCAATGTTCTTAAGATAGATACCATTCTCAACTTCAACCCCATTGTATTGGAGCTCAAGATCAAGGTATTTCCCTTGCAAATTATCAATACTCTCAATATTGGTTTTCTCATTCAATTCAAGAATTTCAAGTTCAACATATAGATCATCAATGATTTTTCCTAAATGTTTTCTTTTAGATTTACATTTAGAAAAAGATGAACGAGTAGAGATAAGCATGTCAATAACAGCTTCCTTAGATAACTCATGCAAACTTACCTCACTTACCGTACTTACCTCACCAATTTCTTCACTAGTAGAGGCCATGAGTGCAAGGTGGCACTCTCCATCTTCTTCGGAGCTTGAGCTGCTTGAAGATGAAGCTTCCCAAGCTACATGAGTTGAATTCTTGTGTCTCTTCTCCTTCTTGTCATTCCTCTTGTATTTGCTTTCCTTCTGGTATTCCTCTTCCTTCTTTGAGCTTCCCTTGTGGTGTGACTTTCTTGACTTGGGGCATTCACACTTGTAGTGCCCCTTTTGCCCACACTTTTAGCATGTTGGAGTAGAAGAGGAGGAGGCTTGCTTTCCCTTAAAGTGTTTGCCCTTAATGTAGTTGGATTCATACTCACTTGGTCCATCATCTTCACTAGAGGATCAGGGAGAAGTCCAGCAAGCAAGTTGTTGTTTAAGGATGACTGCCTCCACTTGTGCTTTGAAAGCACTATCTTTGATCTTCTTAGCTTCCTTCTCTTCTTGCTTGGATTCTTCTTCTTGGTTATCAAGCCTAGGCTCATGGGCTTGGAGGTTGCCGATGAGCTCTTCGGTTGGGATGTCACCAAGGCTCCTCACTTCTTCAATGGAGGTGACCTTTGACTCCCATCTCTTTGGTAGAGTCCTCAAGATCTTGGAGTTGATTACACCTCTATCCAAAGTGTTGCCCAATGCAGCCAGCCCATTAATGATGATATTGAGTCTTGAGTACATATCTACAATCCCTTCTTTCTTGCCCATCTTGAAGTTCTCTAGAAGGATGTTCAACATGTAGATATTTGCCTCCTTGACTTGCTTTGTGCCTTAATAAGTGATGCATAATTTATCCCAAAACTCACAGGCAGTGTCCTAAGATGAGATCAGGTTGAACTCTGTTGGGGTGACAGATGCGTAGAGGATGCTTATGGCTTTATCATTGAGTTGGGCTTCTTTGAGAGAAACTTCACTCCGTGTTGCAACAGCTTTGGTTGGCTCCTTATAAGGTGTGACCATCACCTTCCACATGTCAAGGTCATCCCTTGAATGTAGAACTGCATATGTCTCTTCTAATAGAGAAAGTTGGTGTCGTCAAAGATCGGAGGACACATGGAGAAGCCTCCCTCTAGGTTGAGAGAACCAAGTAGGTTGTCCCCCATCTTCTCATCTTGTGGGATATTGTTGGATAAGATCCTTAGCTCTGATACCACTTGTTGGATCTAGGGCTCTAGAGGGGGGAGTGAATCGAGCTACAAAATTTCTCACAAGATAGATTAGACCTTCTAATTATATCAAATTGAAACCAATAGCTTAAGTGCAATTTGAAGTCCTAACTAACAAGCATAGCAAGGATGAGAGAGATTGATAGCAAGCATTTGACAAGGAGATGTAGAGTGGTTCCACTCTCCAAACTAGGAGAGAGTCAGTCCACTACCTAGAGAGGTCAACCTCTAGGACTTTGCAAGTGCTTTTCTCTATATTATCACCAATTAGAGTTATAAAGCATGACCACCAAAGGACTTATCCATCTAAGCACCAAGATTACTCCACCTTACCAAGGACTTACCCACTTTTCTAAGAGTCTTCAGCCATCTCCAAGGTCTTACCCACTCTAGCACAAGTCTTCCGCCTTCAAGGACTTTTCAACTCTTCTTGGATCTTCAGCCTTTGCCTTCTCCTTCACCTGGAAAAGATCACCACCTCTTCATCAACCTTGAAGAGGAACAACTACAACTCCTTCTTCACTCGGGGAAGCTTGCTTCACCATTTCTTCATGGAGGAAAGGGATGGGGAAGTAGGAGAGGATGAGAGTTTTACATGCACAAGGGAGTAGCTCTCTTACAATAGGCCTAACTCACTCACAATCACAAAATGAAGTGTAAACTAGAGAGAGAAAGGGACTCAAGGAGTTGCAACACACTCAACTATAGCAAGGACTTAGAATAGCATGAATGAGCAAACTTGGAATGAACTCCAAGGGTTACTATTTATAGTTGGGGGTGTTCCCTTGAGTTGGGGATCTTTTAGGGTCAAAATATAGCCATTTTCCATAAAGCAACGGATTTATTTTCACCCAAAACAACTCACCAATTATTATAATCACTTTTTCTGCATTTTCCGTACAGTACATTCAGTCATTTCAAAAAAGGTAACTCGACCGATCAACTAAAAGACAAAGTCAATTTTCAAACTATCGGTCGAGTTTGTTTTGGTAAACCCGACTGATGAGCTAAAATTAGATGTTCTCAGTGAGTCGGTCAGTCGAACTCTGTGTCATAGGATCGATCGAGTTTCCAACTCAATCGATGAACAACCTATGAAAAATTTTTGAAGTTGACTTTTGAGTGATTAAACCTTGGTATTTTGTGTCCCTCATATTTTTCTCATCTTAGTTACGAGTCATATCATCAATACAAGTGATTACAAAATTCTTCTAAGGTCGTTTGGAGTGATTTTTCAAACGTGCACTTACATTGCTTTTGACTTGAACTTGAACAAGCTAGGGCTTGTATAATTTGATCCTTTTCATGTACCTAAAGCCTGGATTCAATCTTGAACAAACATATTAGATACATAGGAATGGAATGGTTGAGTCATTATCAAAATATGTACAATGTAGAACTCTCAAGTCAACAATACCTATCTTGAGTGGGACGTATCCACTCACTGGGGCTCTATATGAGTCTCATGAAGTTGTTTCCAATATTTTTAAGTATAATGCTATCCAATAGAGAGGTCATGACAAAGAAGATATAAATAGAATAATATAGATAGATTAGAATGTCCCTATACACTCTCTTTCCCAGGATGGGTAGTAACTGAGTTTGTTGTATCATGTACATGTAAGTGATGTAAACTGAAATGCATGTGAGTAGTAAGATTTGATTTTAGAATTAATAGAGTTGGATATGATTTGAGATATTTGAATGTGATGTCCATGATGTGACATTGTTTTAGAAGGTTTTATAAGAAAGAAAAAGGAAAAAATTATCTGTGTTTTTCGTATATTGTGTTTATCGTCCTTGTCGACGATAAAGTGTTTTATTGCTTAATCAGGGTTTAGATTTAAGGGGTTATCAGTAATGGTTGGCATTTATGTTGATTAAAAAATAGGGTCCTGACATCATAGGTTTTTAACCAGTCCATACCCAGAATAATATCAAAAGCAGATGTTCAATATAATGCAACTATTCTTGAATAACTTGCATTCCACAAATTGACAATTGAACAAAAGGAATCCTTAGACAAAAAGACCACATCTGACCACTAGGTGTTTGAACATCTAAGATGTATCCCAATTATGTACTTTCTAAAGTAAACCTGCTTACTATAGAAACGAATATGAAAGTGTGTGATGAACCAGAATTAAAGAGAGCTTTAACTAGATGAATATTCAAATGCACAGTACCTTCAATGACTTCATTATCCCCATCCATTTCTTCAACACCAAGAGCAAATTCATGTCATGCATGCCTCTCCCCTAGTCTTCTATTATTATTGTTGGTGGTGGTGTTTTTTTTATAGTTGTTCCTTTATTATTGTTGTTGATGTGCAGGTTGTGCGGGGGTTGTTGCATGCCCTCACTCTAACTAAGCGAAATTGGGCCTTATATGCCCCACTTGTCCACACTGATGAAAAATCACCCCTGAGGGGGAGGAGGACACCTATCGGGAATATGATATCTTTGGTATTTAGAACACTTGGACTTCTTCTCATCTTTAGTAGAAAACTTCCTCTTCATGGTTTGGGTCCGGTGCTAAAAACCAGGATATGCCTCAACTGCCAAGGCCTTATCTACCATCTGGTGGAACATCAGAGGGATCTATGGAGTCGGTTCATGACTAATGTTGTAGTTGAGGCCTTCTAGGAATATGCTAGTACACCTCTCTTCTGCCAAGCCTCTAGCATAATGATCTAGCAATAGAAACTTGTGGACGTAGTTTACCATAGACAAGGAATGTTGCTTCAGGCTATAGAATTTTGCTTCCTTCTTCCACAATGCCATAGAGGAGATGTACTTCTCATGGAAGATTGCAAGGAACTACTCCCAAGACATGGTAGAAGCATCCTGGGTCTTTGAAATGTCATTCCACCAATGGCGAGTGGGGTTGTCCAGCACGTGCGTAGCAAATCTGACCTTCTACTACTCAAGGCAAGCCATACCCTCAAAAGCACACTCCATAGCAAGCACTCAGTCATACGCCTTGTCCACCATGTTGAGCTCATTATCACCCTTGAATTAAGGTAGTTGCATCTTGAGAAACTCAGTCAAAAGTACTCCTTTGGCTTTGTAACTAGTGTAGTTGCTTCTGCCCACCCCATCATCACATAAAAAAGGATTTGCCTAAGGTAAGCCAAAACTTGCTCTTGGGGAATTCCCGTAGAAGGGCCAAACAAAGCATTGGGAGTGTGGACCACTACAGAGTGAAACACACTAGCATACATGGCTTGTGATACTAGGGTGGTGAGAGAGAATCCATTTGGGGCATCCCATACATTGGATTCTAAGGAGTCAATACACTAAAAAAAATGTTACGGGAGTCAGAAGATTCACTCCCAATGCCTTAAAAAGTTCACCACTTCTACAAAAGATGGATATGGGTAAGAGTCTAAGTGGAGAGCTAGAAATAGTGAGTGTTACTATCTACAACATGGCTCTTGTACCATACTTGTAATGAGTGGGATCTTATGGAACAAATCCACTCATTACACTAAGAACTAGCACACATCCCATCCAAAAAATAACATAAACGTAACATAGCGGGAATATAACCAATTTCAAATGAGCATATCAAATCCAAAGTATTAACATTGTAGAAGAGAAGAAAAATAACTATTAAATTATTCCATTAAAGAAGTTCTACACCCATATGGGTGTCCTAACTAAGATAGAAACTAAACTACACTAAGAAGATCAATCAGAGGAGCAATCTGGCCATCTCAAGCTATCTAAGCACCTATGGGACTGGAACTGGATCCTCCTGATTTCCCTCCTCTAGAATACAAGCACCTGGGTTGTTCAGAACAACACCCAAATTGGGAGAATCAATAGAGAATCTTATCGGCATAAAATGGATATGTGCTATAAAAGTAAACATTGGGCAATAATGATTAAGATCAAATAGAAAAGTTTTTCCTGTTCAAGAGAAGAAATGCAAGTAGAAGATGAAGCATACAAGAGAGTGTATAAGTTGAAGAGTTATGAGGTTTAGAAAGAAATAACATGTAATCACAACAGTATTTATTGCCTTATATAATATCAAACTCAAATAATAGATTTGCATGCAAATTATTATATAACTAGTCTACCTATGTGTAGGGATGAGACACGTCCGCTTCTCAAGCCTAGGAAGGAGGTGAGAGCACCCCCAATCCTCCGTATAAAGTGTATCAAGGAGGTGAGAGCACCTAGGGCTAGGTGAGAGCAGCATCACTCATGTACAAACAGTTATGAAATGGGACCCAACCTCATAATGTACCGCTACACTAGATACAACTAGTCAACCAAATCTAACATGCTCGATAAATAGAAAAGGCAAGGTGATTCAATTTATTTCAATAATGATACAAGCATCATTGGCATTAAAATGATATAAAGATGCAATCAAGATAAATATGAAAGATTGGTACAATAAATTAAACTGAACTTGATTTATCCAAGAGGATTCAAGAATCATATATTCAATATCAAGAAAATTTCCTCATCAATGGGAACATAAATTTTATAGTCACTATATATTACCCAGTTAAAATAGGGTTTTAGCAACATACCTTGATTGATGAATCCTAGTTACCAAATGAAAGACCTAAGTTTTGATTCCAGAGTTTCAAAGACCTATTACAATTATTTGGGTATTGTTTAGGATTAATCATATTTAATTGTAACTAAATGATGAACCCTAAAATTGACTTTTACAAAAGGCCGATTCACCCTGTGAAAATCCTACAAATCAATGGGATGCATTTTTTAAATATAAACCATATTTTTTGTTAATTTTCTACCCTACATATTAATTATTATGAATTTTTAAAGATTTAGTAATTTACTAGAAAAAAGATATATATATATATATATATATATATATATATATATATATATATGACGAAAATGCCCCACATCATGCATCCAACTTTATGCATGACAGGGCAATGCACGTCATATGCCAAAATCACAATTTTGATTATAAACCTTATGAAAATACCAATTTGGCCATGGCTATCATGACATAATCAAATGAGTTCATGGTTGTTTTAGGTATAATATCAACCATCATCTTTCTCCCTTGTTGTTCCACTGTTTAATTGTAACTAAATGATGAACCCTAAAATTGACTTCTACAAAAGGCCGATTCACCCTGTGAAAATCCTACAAATCAATGGGTCATATTTTTTAAATATAAAACACATTTTTCATTAATTTTCTAGCCTACATATTAATTATTATGAAATTTTAAAGATTTAGTGATTTACTGGAAAAAAAGAAAAAGAATATATATATATATATATATATATATATATATATATATATATGATGAAAATGCCTCACATCATGCATCCAACTTTATGCATGACAGGGCAATGCACGTCATATGTCGAAATCACAATTTTGATTATAAACCTTTTGAAAATACCAATTTGTCCATGGCTATCATGACAAAATCAAATGAGTTCATGGTTGTTTTAGGTATAATATCAACCATAATCTTTCTCCCTTGTTGTTCCACCGTGTGTGAACGGTAGAGCTATCGAGATCCATCTCTCCCATCCAACTAGTGAAACCAGGGAGTAAACCCCGTGAACTACAACCCACATGGCCTTTTGGTGTCACACAGTCCTAAGGGAGGCCAAACGATGGTTGAAACTACCAAAGCCATCCTCGTAGTGGTCACAATGTAACTACACATGAGAAAATAAAATCAAGGAACAATAGTCGAGGCTAGCAGTTTGGAAATACTCAGTGTGTCCTGTCAATCCTAAAGACACCAAGAAACAACAGTCTCGTCCATGGAAACACGAAAGTTCAGCTTAAACCTTGTACATGAAACTGAAGCTCACAAAAGAGAGAAAAAGGATTCACACCTCAATTGATGAACCTCAAAGGAATGAAAAGCTTCCTTGATGCTCCTCGCATTGATTTGATCCTTCTCGGTGCAAAACTAGATCTTGCACCTTGCCGAAGAACTCCCGAAACCTTAAATAGATCGTCAGAGTTGAGAGCTAGGTGACACGACGATCAAATGATGACTAGGTTTCTAGAACAGGTTTCTATGGATGCGACAAGGGTTGCATGGGATATTATAGGTTTTGGGCTCTAGTTTAGCAAGAGGTTGGAACGGAGGAGGAACACATCGGTGTTGAGCAGTCTGGTATAGTTCAGACCAAATCCTAACAAAATTGGTACCAAACTCTTCGAAAGATAATGAGGAAGATAATGAGGCTAAAATCTTGGTCGGAGGAGGAGTCTAGTGAGAGAGAGCCACAAGGGAGGTTGAGTCCAGAGTCCACGTGAGTTGGGATTGTGTCCTGAGGTGGAAGATGAATAGAAAAGTGTTATTCTTCATCCAACAACCAGTAATCAAGTCTGTATAAGCCAGGGCCTATGAGGCGTATAACACCGTGACTTAGGTCACATATATCTTGATTTAGATAATCAGTATCCTATTCCCATTAATGATATCATTAGTCATTTATGTATTATCTTATTTTATTGAATTGAACCATTAAATATTATCCAAATAAAGTGAAAATTGACACCCTATCTATTTCGACCATACATAATTCAATTTTGCACTTTAGTTTATATTTTGATATTATCTTTTAGGACTATCTAGAGATTTAGGGTTTCTCATTATTACTAGCATTTAAGTCACTAACAATTATTATTTATCATTTTCATTTCCAAAATCAACTCCACTAGCTAGTTATCAATATACATATCAAATTTAGGGGCAATTATTGATGGCTCCTGACTTAAATATCTAAATTGCATTCTAACCCCTATAAAACCCTAGATTTCTTTTAGAGTCCCAGAAGATGATAAAAAATGGAATTAATACTTTTGGATGCCTCATTGAGTTTATATGAATGCTTTGAACGAGAAACTATGTGAAATAAATCATAAAGATGATGTCATTCTACATATGCATGTACGACCTATAAAAAGAAACACACCCAGAGTCGGGTATGTAACATTGAGGGGCCAGAGAGGGGATTGTAACCTCAGGTCTTCTTGTATTCACCTTTAAAGGAGGAGGAGGTCTTTAGTTACTTTAGTGTTGTCATGTTCTACCACCTCAAGAGGAGTAGGATCCAACATATTACTCAATAAAGCAGACCCCTTATCAAAGTAGTACAACATGTGTTCAAAAAAGAAAACATCCACACTTACAAACCATTGTCGTTTGACATGATCAGAACATTGATATCCTTTTTGTGTTCTTGAATATTTTAGAAATACACATTTAGTGGAATAGGGGTCAAGTTTAGATATCCTGAGGCAAAGATTCTTAACAAAAGAAAGTTCTACCAAAGATGCGAGAATGTACAAAAACAAGGGCGCATCAGGATACAGATGAGAGAAAGGGACTTGATTATCCAAAACAGATCAAGTCATACAGTTAATTAAGTAGCACACACTAGAAATAGCTTCTGGTTAAAAATGTTTAGAACATGATAATGAAGAAGTATGGAGTGTGCTACTTCAAGAATATGGTAATTTTTCTTCTCGATCACACTGTTTTGTTGTGGTGTGTAAAAGTAGGAAGTTTGATGAATGGTATCCCAACCCATGCAAAAAATATCCACTAATTCTTGCTTAAATTTTAAGGCATTATCAGTTTGTAAGATTTTCACAGTTGTATTGAATTAGATTTGGATTTCAATAAAAAGGTGGTGATAGTGTTCAAAATATTACTTTAATCCTTTTAGAGAAACAACCAAGTCTCCCTATAATAGTAACAAATAAAAACCATAAAATACCAAAATCCAGACAAGCTATATGTAGAACAAGGTCACCAGATATCGACATGAACGATATCAAAAAGGAACCAATTTCTTTCTTCTTATGTAAAACAACCCAAGTCTATTTTCCAAATTGGCTAGATTCAAACAAAAATTGTTTATCAGAAATATCAAGAAATAGGCACTCAGTTTTGTAGTAGAAGGATGTCCCATAAGGTAGTGCCATTGCAAACCCATCATAGAATAAGATAGCAGAGCAACAACAAATTGCAACACATCTAGGTCGTACAGTCTGTCAGGTCTTCCATGGCCTAAACAAATCCTCGTCCATGTTCTGAATTCCTGGAAAACACAACACTCAGGATCAAAAGTGATTGAGCACTGAAGTCTCTTCACAATTCTAATGAAAGATAACAAATTAAGTAGAAATCTTGAAACATATAAGACAGATTTTAATGGAAATATTTTAGATAGAGATATAGTTCTAATTCCATGTACTAAAGACTGATTCCCATTAGCTACTGTTACAATAGGGACTCATGTTGTTTTAGATAAGACAATAAAAAGGCTAGAAAAGCAAAAAATATGAACTGATGCTCTTGAGTTGATGACCCATTTATTTTTACCATAAATAGCTAGAGATGTAAGTAAAGCAGAAGAACTTCCATCTAGAGAAGGTGCTTGCAAGGATAGACGAGCCTGGAAAAGTTTTTCAAACTCTGAGCCAATCCACTCAACCATGAGCTGAGTTGAACTTGAGGTAGTAGTATTCTAATCTTCATAGGCATCAAAAGAGACCTGGTTCATCCAGGGAGGTGCACCATGTGTTTTCCAACAACGATCCTCTTTGTGGTTTGTGTGCCCACAAAAGGTGCAGAAGCGGTTAGCAGTGGGATGTTGAGGTTGGCCACATCCAGGGCTAAGAGGAGGATCACAACTAGGAGTAACAAAAGTACGACCACTGTGACCATGACCACGTCCAGCTCCTTCGCCAGAGTCATGGGAGAGGACAACAACAATAGAGTGATCAGAATATGTAGTAGGTAAAGAAGACATGGAAGGAAGGTTTTGAACACAATTGAGAGCATCCCTTAGTGTGGGTAAGGGATCAATGGATAAGATCTGGTCAACAATACCAAAAAAAAGAATGAGGGATTCCATCTAGGAACTAAACTAACTAAAGTTCGTCACATTATCGTTGAACTTCTTTGATGTCAAAAGAGAGAGGTTGGAGGATGATATACTTCGTATTCATCCCACAATGCAGAGCATTGGTTGTAGTAGTATTTGACAAATCTATCACTCAAATACTCCTTTTTCACTATATTCTTGAAGACCTTTTTTGGATTCTATTTGGTGAGAGTATACATGGGATAGTTGATCCCACATGGATTTGGCATTATGAAGGCAAAGGAGAGTCTGACTGGTCTTCAATTTGAAGCAATTCAACATCCATATCATAACTTCAGAATCATCTATGGACCAATAAGTGTAGGCTTTCTTTTTTTTCATCAGTCATAGCATTAGGATGAATTTTAACATCATCACAATGAGAATAACACCCTTGGGTTTTGACATATATTTCAAAAGATGCTGACCAAAGATTATAGTTTGATCCATCAACTTTCATGGTGACAACACACAAAGACTGAGGAGGATCTGTAGTTGCCATAGAAGCTGGAGTGATCACACATACTAGAGAAGAAGTAGGAATAGATCTGGACCAACAGTTATGAAAAAACCCATACTGGGGCGGTGAGAGAAGTAGTAGATTGGGATCAATAGATCTGAGAAACCTAGTAAAGAGCAATAGAATATCTAGATAAGTGACTCTGAGAGACCCACATAGGGGTAGTAGAGAGCATAAGGAAAGACCTACGTCTCCACAATGTGAGATTTACTCCACCATGTGACATAGGAAAAAAAACGTGTGGTACTTTTAGGTCTTCAACTTGCTGTTCTTGGAATTAGATGGAAGGGATCAAGAGGAAGATATAGTGATTGGATGAGGGTTTTGGCGGGATGATAGGATGGGAGGTTGACTGGAGGTGTATAGGATGGTGGTAGAAAAGGAAGAAGAGAGTGGGGAATTAGGATTAAGGGGGGATCAAACACATCTGATACCATATAGAATAAGAAAACCTTTATTTGATATGTTTAAGAAAAATACAATGCACTCTCTTTTACATGATAAGAGAGTAAGTGAGAACATAATTAGGTAAAATGGGATAAAAGAAAAGTTAAATACAAGATAAGTCTAAATCACACGACAAAACATAAAGCGTACAACATATATATTAATAGTATCACACTAGAAAGGTATGAATACATGCTGATTGTGGATATACACTTTCTCAAATTTGATCACTTTGGCAGTGTCATCTTTCAAGGCAACATGCCCCATAGTAAAATCTTCACCTTTCAAGCCCACCAACTGGGACTCCTATTAGACCCACACACACATATTTTTCTACAACCCAACTATAGATCAAGACATCCGCTAGTCTAAGTGTCAATCTTCCCTCTTGTTGATAGTTGAAAAATTCACAAATGTCTATTTTTTTTAGCAAAAACTCTTGTGTGTCTAAGTATGTCATAGAGAACATCTCTAACAATGCTTATGTTTGTATTTGAAATCTTAGATCTACTTATAATGAACCACATGCTCCTCAAAGGAAGCTGAGGGCTATCCACTGAATCGAGGAAGTGTACATTGTATGCTCGAGACTGGGATTGTGACGCTTGTGGAAGTATAGAGGATCACTTCACAACCATATCTCATCCTTCTTCTAGATGCCCTTACCTAGTCAACCCTTGATGGCAATAGTTGAGAAAAGTACACTGACCATCAATGGGTGGGATAGGGTTGCCTCTTCTTCCTCCTTCGGGAATGCATATATATGATATTAACAGTACCTATGGTACATTCCATTTATGTCTTATCTATAGGAAGGAGAGATTACTATCATCAAGAGAACAATATTTCTAACAATTGATCAGAATATATGCCTACAATAGGGGGTCGTGTCAAAATCACTTACCACTCACGACAACAACATTGCATGTCCATGACCCAACATGTTGGTGATACAGTTGACAACCCTAGTACCTCACATCTCCATACAAGAACTTGCATTGCACATTTCATAATCTCCATTGATGCCTAGATTGTAGAGAGGGAAGTAGAGGCTTTATGTTTATGATCTCTCATCTCAAGAGGTTGCACCTCTCCAGCAATGAGCACAACAAAGTGTTGTGGGAGGCCATTCAAAATCATGATTTATTTTTTTCATTGGAGAAGACCTTAAGGGTCCTTGATCAATGGATGTTTCGAAGGTGCATGAGGGTATAATATGTGAGTCGTGTATGTCACCATGATGATGACCTCGTTCATGTCACTGGTGATACGTGAGAGATGTAAGGACATGATGTTGGCATCTTAAAGCCCCTCCCGAAGGCTACTGAGATTCCAAACATAATGAAGGGGATGATCCTAGATGCTATGCTTCTTGATCATGTTTTCAATGTATGTATCACAACTATGAAGAGAACCCCTCATAGTTTCCGTCTTTCTGGTGCTGAAGACAACTCTTTATAAAGTATTTTTCAAGCCAATATCTGTAACCGCTTGGGTTAGATTATTGCTTCTTCCCCAGTGTACATTACACGTGTTTAGGCTTAATAATAGGAAAAAAAATATGGAAGTAGAAAGTCACATACTTTGAGTTCTCTTACTACTTAGGATAAAGAAGATGGTATGGCCAAGTTAGTGGACAATGTGATGGACTTTTCTACACAGAATGCAATGAGCCACAGAAGGAAAACTCTACTGAGGAGGATAATAAGGAGAACCCCAACATCAGACGAAGTCTTTGAAAGGTAGCATATGGTCACTTTACAAGAGATGTGAAAGTCTGGCACTCTTCAGGGGTGACTCCATATAATGAAGATACCTTGAAGGTTTTGGAGTATAAAACCCATACAAGCCACCTCCCTCTAAGCCATATGTTTTATTTTCATAAGTTCCTCTTTTAGCAGATATTAACACTATCCTTCCGTTCATCAAATTATTTCCCAAAGGAACCTCATGTGGCGGAGACATGTTGAGGGATCAACACATCTTAGATGCTCTATGTTTAGAGGGGTATGCTGTTTCCACATATCTCTCTTACATGTCATAACCCTGGTAGTTAATTTATGGTTTGGGGGAGGTGTCCCTTGAGTTTGACAAATTTTGTAACTTCTACACCCCTTACCTCGCTTCCTGAGACTAACAACATGATATGGCCCATCATAGTGGGTTCCATTTGGAAGCGTCTAGTGTCCAAAATTTTCATGATAGAAGTGGATAAATATAACTAAGAATCTCACTGAGTTCCAATTTGGAGTTGGTGTATCCAGCGGGGTAGAGGCTATCTTGCACAACATCAACATATTGTTGAAGGAGCAACATGAAGACGTGTCTCTCTCTATGCTGAAAGATGATTTCTCTAGTGCTTTCAACATGGTAGATAGGTCCATGTTGGTCCTTGACGTGAGGGCAAGGTTCCCATCTATTTTTTTATGGATGAGAGGTTCTTTATGGTGAGGCAGTTAGTTTGTACATTGGAGACTACATATTTGGTCAATCACTGAAGTGTAACAAGGAGATCTTTTGGGGCCACTACAACATCCACTCATTTATAAGACTAGAGACAACATGTAACCTTCTTCTCCATACTTGGTATCTTGTCGACATGACACAAGGGAAGTGTTTCTAGGTGCTTGGTGTCATTCATCACATGGGTCTTGGGCTGGGTCTTATTTTGAATATTCATAAAACTGAGTTTTTTAAGCCTAGTTGCTTTGGTAGGATGCTTCATAATGGGCTATTTTCTAGGGAAATTGGGAAGCCTTTGCTTGGGAGTGAAGCTACTGGGAGGAGCTGCTAGTAGAGACAAATGTTTTGTTGAGTAGGCCATGAAAACGGCTACCAAGGCCATTGACTTGATGCAACTTCTTCCACAACTATATGATCCACAAAGTGAGCTTCTTTTACTACGGTTCTGCATGGGTATCACCAAACTTATGTTCGGCTTAAGGACATGCCAACATGCATATATGGAAGTGGCTGTAGCATGGTTTGATAGAGGACTATGTGGATCTATTAAGGATATTTTGGTACGTAGATAGCCTTTCTTTGGTGACCTTCAATTTCAGTTGATTTCCTTATCCATTATACTCGTAGTTTGGGTCTATATTTGGCAACAAAGGCTTCTTTATACGTTTTTGTAGCCTCCAGGTGCAGTCTTGGGTGCTTCCAAATCATATTTTACGAGACAACGAGATACACAATATAAACAGATTTTAATTATGGTCTGGTTTGTCTATGTGTCATAATTCTATCAATCCATCTTAACTGTTTTATAAACAAAAACACCGCCCCCTTAAAGCTTAATATGCTTCGACGAGTTTTCTTTTTAGTAAGATTTTTAATGATATGAATGTTAAGTTAGACATGACCGTTAGATAGAGTGGCTATTCTCTAATATCACTAGTATAGTATCGTGCTATTCTCTTATATCGCTTTATTATCCCTCTAATTTCAGTTTCACAATGCTTACTTAGACTCCTTTATACCGCCAAACTTCAAACACATTAACGGATTGCATCACCAAAACCTATTTAACGTATGGACTCATAGATACGCGTAATTTCGATCCCGCAAATTTTGGGTAGCGATGATGCCATGATACTGTGTGACCAGTTTATATCATCTGGTTTGTGCATAAAGCTGGTCTGTAATATTGAGCTGATTCGAATGTTATTTCTTTTTCTTTACCACCGAATGCAGTCACACCCAATGGCTTGATAGATTCGAGGACAGTCGATTCCTTTTTATCTATCAAATCTCGACCCCGCCATCTCCTCCTTTCCCCTCCGCATCTCCTGCTTCCCCGTCGAGGTCGTCGGGGTGTTCGTGCTCGCGGCGCTGGGGATCCGATCGACGACGTCGCTTGGTGGCTCGCCCAGATCTGCAGATCCGACCGGGGTGCTTGAGCAGGTGATCTTTCTTCTCCGTGCCTTCTCCTTCCTTGCCCTCTATTCTCCAACACACCTCCTTCTGGATCGGCATGAGCACCAGGATTTCCTGGTTCCACCCCTCTTTGCCTTTTGTGAGCCTTGGTCGCTGGCATTAGGAGCGGATGTTTGTGCGTGTGCGTGGGGGGTGGGAGACTTTGACTCGTGGTTCTCGCGTCCGACTTCTCGATGTCCCGCCACCCCCTTCTTCCTTCCCAGTAGCCACGGCGGTGTATCTAGAGTGCCACACCGTCTGTGATAATTCTTTAACTGGCCAATGTTAGCATTGGATAACTCGCACCTGTCCAGGTTGTTATCCACGTCCACACAGATTGACCTCCCGCACAGACATGCTTTCATCGCTAGAGAGACCAGCTTGGCTACACATGTCCTTCCCCTTGCATCCATTAGCAACCTCCTGCTTCCCTCTACTAACTCGATTGGTCCCCGACCCACGTCCATCACTACCAACCATTTGCTGGGCACAACTACCAGCTCCGCCCACAAGCATCCCTTGCTGTAGTAGCATCAGGGACGGCCACCTCTCCCTTGCTGGAGTGCCATCGACCTGCCCACAGCTGACTTAGCTGTTCGCTGCCAGAAAACTCATCTGGTTGTTGGCACACAAGGACCTGGGTGTTGTGCCGCCTGTTTTTACCAGTAGACTTCGCACTTTTGGTATGTACCTATTGCACGTTAGGCATTATGGGTAGGTTATTGGCGTCTCTGTTCAATAACAAGCCAGTATCATACAGTCACTTTGCTGGTTTATTCACCCTTGTTGTGGAGAGGTTGGTCACTTTAAATGTTAACTCTTGTTAGTTAAGACCGGCTATCATATATATATAATCAAATACAAGTGTCACTTGCCTACAATCTCGGCATTAGTACATTTTCCCCACGCATTTGACCTGATCATGTTGCAAATCCAGATTGATTTCAATCTGTACACATTAGGTAGGAGCCTGGCGATATCAAAACTGATTGCATGGCAAACTCACAATGTAGCCATCTCCTTTTCATTTCAGCTTTGCTTAATCTGTACCAGTATCATTGCTTCATTTTGTCACTTTACATGACAGTGCCTATGATAAGTGATCTTACCTCAGTTCTCCTACAGACAAGAGCCGATATCCAACATCAAAGCATCAAATAAATATCATTGTTATAACTGACCCACATGTTGCTTTTTTCTTCTATTAGACACATGCCTATTAGATTATTGTTTGTCTTATCTTAAAAAAAAATCCATCTGAGTCGTCCATTTTTTTGGTATTGGTTTAATTGATGCAGCAGCACTTTGCAGGGCCGCCTCACTGACTAAGCTATAGCAAGATTAGCTGATTCCTTCGGCCCAATTTGACCAGGTATATTAGATCTTCTGCATAATTCATCATCAGAATTCAGTAGCATGCTCTCCGCTTTCTCTCCGTCTTTCTATCTTGTCAGCTGTTAGACCTTGTCATCTCTGAAATAGCTGCTTTGGTATACATTTTCATTCTAATTGTTTGGAGTTGTGAGTAAGCTTGTTAAGATCTAATAGTTTCAACTTGTGAGTGTGTTTTCTGATCTGATTATGTTTGTATCAACCCGTGAATATTCTTGCACCGAATTTGATTTTAGTTGTTTTAACTTGTGAGTATGTTTGCACTATTTATATTTACTCAAAGTTTTTAGTCATTCTATTTAGATCAAGTAAATGTATAATGAGTGCATCTATGTAAAATGCCATTTTGATTAATATGTAATGAATGTGTTATAGTCATGGTACAAAAAGGCGCACCTCAAGGCGTGGCGTCCCCGGTGCGCCTCTGGGCATGCACCTCATTATCCATGTGTGAGGTGTGCGCATTTTGGTGAGGCGTAAAAAGGGTTGAGGCACTCCCTAGGCATAAGCCTCAGTTCAAACCTCTATTTAAGCCTCATATGCACGTGTATAATCTGTATGTCTGCGTATATATATTCATATATATGTATCTAAGTATGTCTTTTTGTGTTTATATATGTATTTGTGTATATATCTATATATGTTTATGTATATATACGTAATAATGCACATGCGTATATTTACATGTATACATTTGTGCATGTCTGTGTATATGTATATGTATGTATGCGTATGTAAATATTTTTATTCATACATTTTCACATGTGTATGTATTAGTATAGTGCTTATCAATATGTATGTCTTTGTATATGTATTGATGTACACATAGGTATGTAAATATATACGTGCATATGCATGTATATATGTATGTTATTGTATAGTATGTATATTTGTGTAGTCTATGTGTATATAATGTATTTACGTGTATGTACATATGTGCGCATTTACATGCAACAAGTATATATGTGTGTGTGTGTGTTTGCATATGTATATATATATATATATATATATATATATATATATATATATATATATATATATATATATATATATTCAGGCTAGAATACACTCGAGTGTACAGATCGCATGGATACACTCAAGTGTATTTGCATATCAAGACTATTTTTTGCAAGATGTAAACCACCGATCTTCATTGTCATACTATAATTAGGCTACCTACAAATTTTGAGCCCATTTGGATGAGTGTAAGTCACTCATCTGAGGGCAACAAAATCGACGCACGAAACAAATTTGAAATGCATAATTTTTGCGGTCTTTATAACATGACCTATAAATGTCCAAATGTGCGGTCTTTATATATACATATATATATGTGTGTGTGTGTGTGTGTGTATACATATATATGTGTGTGTGTGTGTATATATATATGTATATGTATGTCTATATATATATATATATATAGAGAGAGAGAGAGTCAGGCTAGAATACACTCGAGTGTATTCGGAGTAGAATACACTCAAGTAGTTTTTCATGATGCAATATTTTTTTTTAAATCTAATCCGTTGATCTTCTTAATCATCTTGTGAATAACTCATTTGGACATTTATAGGTCATGTTATAAAGACCACAAAAATTATGCATTTCATATTAGCTTCACGCGTCGATTTTGGTGTCCTTGGATGAGTGACTTAAACTCATCCAAATGGGCTCAAAATTTGTATGTAGATTAGTTATAGTATGACGGTGAAGATCAATGGTTTAAATTTTGCAAAAAATAGTCTTGATATGCAAACACACTTGAGTGTATTCGTGCAATCTATACACTCGAGTGTATTCTAGCCAGACTCTCTCTTTCTCTCTCTCTCTCTCTCTCTATATATATATATATATATATATATCAATTTCAAGACCAAAATATATACACATATGTATACTTACATATATTTGTATTAATGCCTTATACCATTCCGAGGCTTACGCTTCGCCTCATAGACAAAAAGCCTCGATGCATCTCATGCTTTTTAAACCTTGGTTATAGTGTTAGTGTTTGATATGGTTTCACACCAAAATGAATGGCATGTTTGAGCGTATTCATAGAAAGAGAATAATGGATGAGGAAGAGAATGAGGAGAAAAGACATAAAATCATTGGTGGTGCTAATGACATTGATGTTCTCATTTGTCTCAACATGGTACCATGATAGTTTCATGGTGACATGCCCTCCTATTGATTGGGAAGAAGTAAGGAAGTGCTATTTGAATAGATTATACAATGGGTACAAACAATGATTGTGTCGACAAACTTCGAGTAACTAAAAAGTATTTCATAGGTTTTGTGAAGTATTTACAGGAATTTGGGGTTTAGTTGTTGTTAAACATGTTATTGTCTGTGTTGTATGGGCGCTCGCCCAGGCGGCCACCTACAATTGGTTAGGCCTCTGGGCGGCGCCTAGGCACGCCTAGGCTGCCGCTGAACCTTTTTATGTATATTTTGCTTTATCAAGCTGCTATGTGACTGATTTACTGCTGCTCTCCACTATAACTAATACGCTGCTGCTCTTCTATTCCTCATCTACTACATGCTGCACGATTTTTTTCCTTCACCAAGCAACAACTTTGCTAATTGACCAATTTACTGCTGTCCTCTATTACAATTTTACAGCAGCTCCTCTAATACTAATTTACTGCTGATCCACTATGTTAAAAAATAAAATGTTTACTTTCTATCATCTTTGTAGACTTGCTGTAGTTTTGTTTTTGTATTTCTTCTTTCCCCTCCCACTTTTCTGTATTTGTATTCTTTTTCCTTCATCAAGCAGCAATGTTGCTGCTATGCAACGATTTTTTCTTTCTTTTTGTTCTTAAATGCCCCTATCACGATTCTCGGTTGTGTATTCTTATTGCTCCACCAAGTAGCAAATTGGTTGGTACATTCTTCTTCTTCATCCTAATGTTCCTTGTATTCCCTATTTCTGTTTCATCCATCTCCTCGCACACTAATGCTCCTCCCCAGCTCCTCTTAATAATTCTTACTGATTAATATATTCCTCACATGTAACTATGTCTGTGTATATAATATAGTATATATATGTTATAAAAAATGCCTAGAAACGCCTAGGCTGTCTGCGCGTCCCCAGACAACGCCTGGCAGCCTAGCTGCTTATGACCATGGTTATTGTTGAAGAAGCTGTTGATTTCGTAGATTTTCTGAACTATTATCAGGGATTGAGGTTTAGTTGTTGCAAAAAATGTTACCATTGAAGAAGCTGTTGCAAAAAATGTTATTGTTGGAGAAGCTGTTGCAAGGTTCTTGCACATTCTAGCTCATAGTCTAAAGTATCAAGTAGCAATGTTTCATTATTATAGGTCCAAAGAGACGATAAGTAGATAGTTTCATATTAATTATATGTTTTGTTATGTTGTTATGTATGATTATATAGATGTTTTGCAATGGATTCAAAAAAGGGAAAGGAAAAGTCAGGGGCACAACAAGACTACTTCTGTTGGGACTTAGCTAAGGAAAGGGCTTTAGCTAATATCCTAAGAGATCAGCGGAGTGTAGGCCGTAAAGGAGACAATGAGCGTAATACGGTTCCCCTAAATACACTTGCAATGTCAATTAATACTATTGCGCATGCAAATTTCAGCTACTAATGTGAGAATTTGTGTGAGAACATGTGAAAGGAAATATGCAATCGTGACAAATATTCTCGTTCATATGAGTTTGATTGAGATGGTACAAAGCATATAGCAGTGTTGAGAATGAAGATGGCTGGAATGAGTATTTGATGGTATTTTTGATCGAAGTTTTTTTTAAATTTTCAGCATTTTAACTTAAAATATATTTGCATTGATGAATATATTTGTGGCACCCCGACCCTGGGGTGCCACAAAGAAGCGATGTTATAAAAAGTCAAAACGCCAACGACACTACTCATCATCATTAAACAAGAAGGTAAAGAAAAGAATGAGATAAAATTAGACCACATGTCCACTATACATTGATATTATTAGTGACCACTATCACAACTTGTGTATACAAAAAGATATGCATGCCAAAGTTAATAACATGAGCATATATACACGTCATACAAGCAAAAAATAAGTCGGATATACATTGCGACATAAAACATCCTGCCCAGATCCAACTATATCGGGACGACTTTAGACATCTCCAAAAGCCAAACACGAACCTCCAACTACTGCTGACCGTTTAAGGGAGGCTCCTCACCGCTGAAGCCCTAGGTACTAGGCTCCTTACGTAAAAGATGTGAACAACCATGAAAGTGAAATCCATGTCCCATTGATATAATAGCAATCATATAGCATCCAAAGCATACAAGCCTACATAATGAGACAGATTAAATAATAAGCAGTAATCTCCACATCAAATAATTAACAATTGATGCAAAATAAGAACAAGACAAGAAATACTTGCATGGTGTGTCTGACATCTCTTTAACATCACAATGTGAATCATTAAAGTACTTCAATGGATATAAGTGCACTATTTGATTGCTCATGTTATTATAAATGTCCTAGGTAGTTTGAGGTGTACCACTCAAGCCACTAGTTAGTGAACGTGAAATTTCCTAGTTCACCGTACAAGATTTTAGGATTACATGTCTCCATAAGCTCCCGCCATGCCTCGTTTGGTTTGAGTATACCGAGTAGGAGCTTATCGGTCAGAAACCTACATAACAAATTAGTTCCGTCCTGGGTATTCAGACCACAACACATATCACATGGGTATAAAGACATGTATAACATGATGTCACAAGCATCTCATTTACATTGCCATAGAACCGTAAATACAGTCTCGACTGCACTCATATACAAAGTTCGCATTGAGGTGCCCGAGGAAACCGACCCTTGGTCACCTGCGTATGTTCAACAATATACAACTCTAAGTACATTCTCACACTCTCAAGATTGCTACAAGGTTACCCGTTTCACTACCCCAACTTCTGAATGCTAGGATTGTTCTACATTCATAGGGTGCTAGATTATTAGGGTATGCCTTGATTAATTTAACTATTTATTCATCTTTTAGGAAGCAACTAGGGTACAAGTTAGCGAATAAAGACATAAAACAACATTAATCACGTATAAAGACCTTATAAGCTTTAGAAAGCATTACAACATGCATCAAAGTGTACAAACTTAGCCCATTTCATCACTTTCGGCCATAACAAGGCCAAGCCTTCATAGCGATTCAATCTGTACCTCAAAAGGCGTGTTTCTCATTACATTTCAGCCATAAACAACCATAGCAAAATTTGTTTACTAACTCCTTATCATGAGGGAGCTATAACTAGAGCAATAATTTGCATAAAATGCCACCTTTTTCATGAAATTTCAGCACATAATGGCTAGAAAAGACCTAGTCACTGTATTACAAAAGGTCCAAGCAATTGCTTAATCGGCCAACACCCTCAGCTGCTTAATTTAGCCCATAAGCGCCCATTATTGGTTTGAAGAAAATCGCCCACTTTTTGTCCGCTTCACCGCTTTTTTCCCGCTTTTTGTCCGTTTTTCCCCCGCTTTTTGCCCGCTTTTTAAAAAAAATCTACTGGAAGCATGTAACATTAATTAATTACATGGTCCAAGTAGTGTTGACTATAATATATGAAACTTGTATGCATTAAATGTTCTATGATATACCTAGTCCTAATTTGGAATGCATACTTTTGTGTGTAAGCTGTTATAATAGGGTACTTCTGTAACATATCTAAGTAAATATCACATTACTCTATAATACTTGTAATGCATGATTAGTTTTACTGATTTCCTTGCTGCTTTCAGTGATTACTGATTGGTACTACTGGTTAGCATTACTTTTTTGGTGCAACACTGATTACTTGTTTTGTAGTAAAGTATTAAATCAATAATTCATAGTTTGTTATATACAATTACTGATCTGCTTGCTGATTTTAGTGATTAGAAATACTGAGTAGTAGTAAAGCATTGATTAATACTTACTTAATTATTGATTTGCTGATTAGATATGTATAAAAGTTCCTTAGAAATATATTTTTTATATATACATGTGTAATTTCGTATAAAAATATATAAGACTTTAGGCACCCACTTTTTCAAAAATCGCTCGCTTAATTGTCCGCCTGCCGCTTAATTGGTTACAAGGTGATGTCCGCACGCCTTCCGCTTCCCACTTTTTAATACACTGGACCTAGTATTTTATATCTTAGAACGACATAAAACAATAAGGAAGTTAGGGATTTTGAATTTCTTCCAACATGTAGAGGCCAACAACCCAAAAAGATAATATTTTAGGATAAACACATGCATAATTCAAAATTTCAGCATTATGTCATCAAGAAAGTTTAATGTTTCTTCCATAGATCGTTGTTCAAGGGAAAGGAGGGTAAGGAAACCTGAGATTAGACATGAAAATATCCAAAAAGTCCTTATAAATCGAATCTTTAAGCATATCAAGTATGTTCTTAGCATTATTAGGGTTTGCATGTACTTCATGTAAGCAAAGAAGCCAAACCAATTGTAATATCACTCGTCTCTTGTGAAGAAACTAGCTCCAGCAAAGATGAGTACAGTCTAAGGCTCCAAACACCATCAAACAAACACTCCAACAGATCACCGGTGTCCTTCCAAGCAAGATCTAGCTTTAAACTAGGTTAAAGAAGGTAGAAAGGAGATACTTTTAGCCCAAAGAAGCTAAAACACCATGGTTTTTCAAGAACCTCAGCCAAAGAAGCTAAAACCACCATGGTTTCCCAAGAACCAAGACCAAAGAATGTAGAAGAGGGGGAAAACAACAAGAAAAGATGAGGAGTAGGATCTTACATGATCTAGGGTCAAAACATTGTCCTTTAGCCTTAGATTCTCCAAAGCAAGGTATATCTCCACCAAAGAAGCTCAAGCACACCTAACTAGCCTTGCAATTGATCTCCCTTAGCTCCAACGACGGCCCAACAATCTTGGGGTTTGCAAATGAACCCTAGGGTTAAATGGGTGTAGTTATTTTTAGACCAAGGTAGTAGAAAAGTCAAAATAGCCCATAACCAGTGAGCCCATACCTACTTCGCCAAAAAACCCGTTGACCCTCATGGTCAGGGAACCCATCGACCACTTGGTTGAGGAACCCATCGATTACTTGATTAGGGAACCCATCAACAACTTGGTTAGGGAACCCATCGACCACCTAGGTCAAGGAATCCATTGGGCCACCTAGGTCAGAAGACCATAGACTTAGATAGCCATCAACCACCTAGGTCAGAAGGCCATCGACCCTTCCTAGAGGTGAGCCATCGATCTCACATAGAGTGAGCCATTGACCTCACTCTGAGCGAACCATCGACCTCACTCTGAGTGAACCATCGACCTCACTCTACAACCAAGCCCTAACATCGATTAATGCAAGAGCTCAAGGGTGAAGAACCAAGAAACCAAGGATATGGTTGCATCATATACTCATTCATTCTAACATGAACAAGTGGCAAAGGCACGATCTCAAATTTTATATATAATTTCAAATATTTGCAGAGGAATTCAATGAATCATTCAATTTCGGCAAATAAGGTATACATAGAACTAAATTAGGGTTATCTCTTAATAAATTGGTCCAACTTCTAACTAAGCATTCAATTAAGATAAGCAACCAAGATTAGAGTTAAGCAAAGATTGAGATCTTATGATAACTGTTACTTTTAGTCACATGAGGATGCTAGAAAGTTTCTTTGAAAGGTTATCCAAATTAGGATGACATTAAAGATCTGTTTGCCAAAGACAAAGCCATTGAGTAACGCGTGTGAGCAACTAGTGAAGCAAAAGGATCACATAAAAACATAAAAGAACTTAAGAGCCATTTGATCTGACCCCCTTTCGAGATATACCTCATGGAGACACTTACATTATCAAATCAACCATTATAACCTCCCCACAATAGGGCCACAACAAAAATAGAATTTGGATTGGCTCTTGGTTCTTTGATGGTACTACTACCCTTCTCGTGAATAAAAAACAATCGAAGATTGATGATGCATACAATTTGTTGCTTTCTAGTCGCACAAACCAGCTCAACAGATCAACCTATGTATTTACATACATAGTATCCTATCCTAGGGTCACATATAAAGTTAGTTGGATTGGGTAACAACTTCACGGTTGACAACATCTAGCTGTTCTATTGCTCCAAAAGCGTCCTATATGAATATGAAAAAAATCCAATTCAAGTATCCCACCCATTACCAGTAATCATAAACAATTGGCTCATAGGATAGCAACATGAATAGGAAGAGACGTTGTGGTCCCCTCTATTGCCTCTGTCAATATCACAAAAATGACATAAAACATACTTTCTTCTCATGCCGATGCCTTCTATCTTTTTGGCATCACTTTTACCATACTCTACACCAACTTATAAATAATACACAAAGTCTTTCATAGTTTACTATATATTTGTCAAAAAATGATTTAAATACCTATATAAGTGTTATAATAGTTTTTTGAAATCATGCACAAAGACACATGCAATACCTACTGCAAATATCTACCGTGAGCAATAATAGATATTTTCCAAATGATTGGCAAACACACAAGCAATACCACTCATTTACAAACTGCACACTGGGTATCCACACAACAATATAATTGACTCAGAGCGGACCCACCCGCTTGCCTATTAGACACCTCTACCTTCTACTCACACGATTCCCCGCCTTTCCCTTCGCGCGTCTATTGTATTTGTACCTCACCATTGCCTCATTATCCCTGCCGCCCTTTCTCCTTCCCTCCATTCAGCCGCGCGGCCGTACCTTCATTCTCTCAATCTAACCACCATAAACTAGATCTCGACTAAATCTCTCTTTTCTCCCCTATCTCCTATTATTCGGAGCAAGATCCGCCTCAACTTGACATCGTCTATCATCAAACTGTTATGACTTCACGATAGGTTTCCTTGTTTTCTCCCATTATGTAACACATATATTTTCCTCCCCGATTTCCAGATCTCCTCTATGACTGATTGGTTACTAGGATTTCTCAACCTATAATTATTTATCTTTTCTGTACCGTCACATAAAATAGATTTTGTGGATCTAGACCAATTTCCTTTTTAGCTCAAGGATAACGAAGTCTTCTTTACGAAAATTCAGAAGGCCACCACCACCTCTTCTTTGCAGGTTGTAGAAGAGAATCCTTGAAGAAGATCGCCTTCTCCTTTTACCCATGGACATAACCTTCTCGCAAGAAGTAACTCAAAACTCCCGAACCAAGTAGGGAACAAGAAAGAAGTACATTGTAACGTTCTCAAATATTTAAAGTGAAAGCACTTTGTATATAGGTTTAGGCAAGGCGTGATGCGACATTTAAGCTAGATTAGACTTATGCTATTTGGAAGCAGCTGGAAATGACAAACTATGATTTTAAGCTTAGCTGAATAGCATGTTATAGAAATTGTTCAAGTGTATTTTCGGCTGTCCTAAAGCACTCTTATATGTAGATAACACGTAGGAATAGTCTAGATGACTGTTGTGAGTGTTTAGGATGAGCCAAGTGCTCAATGAATCATTACATGATAAATTTGGATTAAAGCATCTAACTACACACTAGCAAAAAAGTCCGCAGACTATAGGTTGGTCAAAGTACAGTTTGATTGTAAAACATCTTGGTCAAAATATACCGTTGGTGTGCGTCTTGTCCCGATTGATTGTAGTTAGACCGACACACTCTCCTGTCGAATTATAGTTTGACTGAAAATAGTCTATTCTAAGATGTCCTATTTTTTTTCAAAGTATCCTAATGGTGCATACAAGTGTAAAACTGAGTTTAGGTTGGTTGTTGGCCATTCATTACTTGTTCTTATATGAGTTCCACTAAATTGTACAGTTGCATCTCTGCAAGTTGTATATCTAGGTACAACTTGATTTACAAGCATCCAAACATATAATTCAGCATAAACTTCTTTTTTGATCTTGCATGAGTTCCTTGATCACTTGAAATATTAATGCACAAGTTAATAACACAAATGGGAAATATTTGTATAATCAAAAGTAGATTGTGTCGATATCCAGAAAGTCAATAGGGAACATCTTCCTCTATAATTCCCTATAATATTTTTCAAAATAAAATACTTTATGCCTCATGTCAAACACCTATCTTGGCTTGTCTCAGCGCTAAGCGTGCCCAAAGAAAACAAAGAGAGGTGTCAACGGTGATGAGAGGGAGGGGGCGATCACGAGGAAAAAAAAGGAACTGACATAAATAGGCGATGAAACATGGACAAAAAGGTGGTAGCAAGCTGAGGGATGTAGCTAGGTGGGGCCTTTTTGATAGTGGTTTGATCATTGCAATTTTGGAAGATAAATTAAAATGTTGCTCTTTCCATCCATATGGTTGGACTTTGGAAGCATCATGAACTCTATATTAATTCAAATGGCTCTATTGCTTTATTGTAAACTGTATCCACTCTGGATCATTCCTCTAGATCTCTGTGTGTGTATTGATGGAAGTCTAAGGAAGAAGAACTGTTGTTAGGACCCCATAACCTTGTGGATGCTCGAGATTAGCAGGGTGGACGAATCAAGGGCTAGCATAACAAAATGTTGGTACAAGCCTAAAGTTATATAGAATATGGCCTAATAATTCAACCTTAATGCATTTGTGTACATACTCATGCATAAGTAAAAGTGTTTGTATATGTATGTATGTATATATATTTATAAATGCAAATGTTGTTTGTCATAAGATTACAACATGATGGTTGAAATGGAAGAGTGCAACTGGAGTAGTATGTGATTGGAAGATCCCCCTCAAATTAAAAAGTTAGTTTTATAAGACAACTATATGACCAACAATGCTATATAGGACTGAATGTTAATCGGTGAAGAAACAAGGTCTCAATAAGTTGAATGTGGCCAAAACGCGTATGCTAAGATAGATTGTAGAAAGACAAGTAAAAATTGCTTTAGAAATGACTACATGAACAACAAAGGTCGGCGGCGGCAAGTTTTTGTGACAAGTTACGTGAGGGTTGACTGAGACGATATTGGCATGTCCAACGGAGAATGACAATTTTTTCCAAAATGAAGCAATGCCATTGAGTCAAAACACTATTAAAAGAAGAAGATGCATGCTTAAATTAATTGAGAAGATCTTATAAGGAGAGGTTTTGAATTTTTAGATCTTCATATGATTAGGACCCATAACAAAGCTAATTGGATAAGGAGGATCCTATAGTTGACTTGAGGCTTAGATGATCATATATATGTATATGTGTGTGTGTGTATTGTCGTCATCATCATTATCTAAGCCTCAATCCCAACCATGCTGGGGTCGGCTACATGGTTGTAATTGAGGCTCAGATGATATATATATATATATATATATATATATATATATATATATATATATATATATATATATATATATATATATATAGTGCGGCTGGAATACACTCGAGTGTCAGCCGAGCTAAATACACTCAAGTAGTTTTTCATGATGCAATATATTTTTTAAAAATCTAATCCGTTGATCTTCTTAAACATCTTGTGAATAGCTCATATACAAAATTTGAGCACAGTTGGACATTTGTAGGTCATGTTATAAAGACCATTTTAAATTAGTTTCGCGCGTCGATTTTGTTGCCCTCAGATGAGTGACTCACACTCATTCAAATAGGCTCAAAATTCTTATGTAGCCTAGTTATAGTATGACAGTGAAGATCAATGGTTTACATTTTGCAAAAAAATAGTCTTGATATGCAAACATACTTGAGTGTATTTGTGTGATCTGTACACTCGAGTGTATTCTAGCCTGACTCTCTCTCTCTCTATATATATATATATTATAGATATATATACATATGCACATACATACACATAAACACATATATATACATATACACATACATACATCTACTATGCAAATATAGCTGGTCCCAAGTCTAGGTAAAGGAGGGTTGGTGGTAGGTTGACGGTTAGGCATAAAACTTTCACTCTTTTATGACATGGATCCTTATAAAAAATTTTTTGGAGCATCCCTACCTAGCGACACGCTGCATCAACACCTGTGTGCAGTGATAAGTATGCAAGGATTTTCAAAACATCGATGTCCGGTTGTGTTGAAGGAAAAATAAGGGTTTCCATACCTTAGATGGGTGTGGGTAAAGAAGCTAGTCTCGTTGCATCATTGGGTGGATGTAGTAAAAAATGTGCAAAGGTAATCTTTTGGAAGGAGACAGGTAAAAAAGCAAGTTCAACAAAAATAAATTAGAGTGAAATCTTAGAATATTGACTCTTTGACAAGAAAGTCTTTGTAGATAGTTGATACTATTACTAGAAGAAAAAATAACATTATTTTTTTTGCAGGAAACCAAGTGGATAGGGGAATGATGCAAAGAGATTGACACATAGGGTACAAAATTTGGTATACATGTATTGATAGGTAGGAAAATGGCTTTGGAATTATTGTTGATAAGATATTGAAGGATGAAGTCGTCAAGATTACACGGATGAGTGATAGAATCATAGCTATCACAGTTGTTCTTGGGGGAATTTAATTTTTTTTTATTAGTGCTTATGCCCCTCAAGTTGGCCTTAGTGAGGAGGCAAAGAAGGATTTTTGGGATAACATGGATGAATTGATGTAAGATATACCGATAGAGGGGTAGATCATCATTGGATTGACTTAAATGGCCATATGGAGAGTACCAATGTTGGATATGACAAAGTTCATGGAGGTTTTGGATATGGCAACAGAAATGGAGAGAGGATTCAAGATTTTGCAGTTGCTTATGATATGATCTTGAAAAATACACATTTCAAGAAAAGAGATCCTCATATTATTACCTTAAAGAATGGGCGCAGTCGTAGCCGCATTGATTACTTCCTTACAAAATAGTTGGATAGAAAAGTATGTAAGGATTGTAAAGTGATCCGTGGGGAAGAACTCACAACCCAACATAGGCTGGTGGTTTTGTATGTGAACATGAAGATCAACAAAGGTAAACATAACATAAGCCAAGATAGAAGGATGAAGTGGTGAAATCTTAAAGGAGAAAAGATATTATATTTTATGATAAAATTATCAAGGAGAGAACTTGGAACTTGGAGTTTGATGTAACTCTGTGGCAAAATATGAGCTCCTACATAACAAAAATTGCCAAAGGGTTTTGGGAGAGTCGAAAGGGTGTGAGCCTCCACAAAAAGAGACTTGGTGGTGGAATGATGAAGTACAAAAGGCTATAAACTCGAAAGGGAAATCTATAAGAGCTTGTCTAAATTTAGAGATGGTGCAACTTTTTAGAGATACAACAAATAAAGAAAGATGCTAAAAGGCAGTTCAAGAGGCAAGGTCTAGATACTTTGATGAGATATATAAGAAGTTGAACACTAGAGAAGGGGATTTTTTTTATAAAGTGGCTCGTATAAGAGAATGGAAAGGAAGAGACTTCAATCAAGTAAAGTCCATCAAGAATGAAGATGGCAGAGTGTTGGTGAAGGATGATGATATAAAGAATCAATGGAGAAACCACTTTTATAAACTTTTAAATGGGGGTACTGTGAATAATGTAAGAGTCTTGGTTGACATAAATGCAAGAAACATCACTTACACACGATGAGTTTCACTATATGAGGTCAAGAATGCTTTGAAAAGATGAAAATGAAAAAGCATGTAGTCTAGACGGTGTTCCCATTGATGCATGGAGGAGTATGGGGGATGAAGTAGCTATACGGTTAATAAATTTTTCTTAACATAGTTATGAAGACAAAAAAGATGCCGGATGAATGGAGAACTAGTACTATACTCCCGATCTACAAGAATAAAGGAGATGGTCAGAGATGCACAAAATACGGAGGTATCAATTTGATGAGTCATACTACGAAGCTTTGGGAAAGGATTATTGAGCAAAGGCTAAGATCAATTACACAAATATCAAACAACCGGTTTGGTTTTATGCTGAGAAGACCATTAATAGATGCTATTTTTTTTGATAAGGAGGCTTATGCAGAAGTACAGAGAAAACAAAAGAGATCTTCACCATGGTGTTTATTGATTTGGAAAAGGCCTATGATCATGGTTCAAAATTTCGATTTCGACGTCATTTCCGATGGCTCAGAAACTGAAATTTACAGAAATTTCGATGGAAATTTCGACATTTTATGCTTATTTCAACACAAAATTCGATACAAGATTTCGATGACCAAATAAAGGAATTAAGTCACGAAATTTTACCAGGATTGTCTACATTCATAAAGACACCTATTTATGCAATAAAATCATATGGGTATCTTGATGGGGTGGGGGCCTACATGTGTGAGGGAAAAGAAGCTGAACTGTTAGTTTCGAACTTTTGATGAAGATTTTAATGCAAATTTCAGTGCCATAGGGAATGAATTATTTCATAAATAAATTCAACAACAACCTATTACAACTTATACAATTAAATATCAATCAATATATTATGATGTTGACATGTTGTAAACTTGTAATACAAAAGAAAGTATTGAATTACCTAATTGAAACTGGAGTGGCGTGGTGGCTGATCATCAGGCCCTTGAACCCCACCTGGTGGTTGTTGACGAAACACAACCTCATTTATGTGACTGACATATTGAGTCCAACTCATGCTGTCTTTGTAAACTGTATTATATGTTAGCACATGCTCTTTGTATGCTTCATCTCCCACAAATTGCATCATCCCAAATGTCGGAAAATAATCCTTCAATGCTCTTACTTGGTCATCACCATTATGTGACCCGCTTCCTGTCTGCACACCTTGAGTTGGAATGACTTGCCGCATATCTCTAATACATTGCCATGTTTTACCCCCATCATTTGTGACCATATGATCTTTAAATACAAACACTAGGACCACCTTGTGGGTAATATTGAAGAGTAGTGGGATATTCATAGGCATACTTTCCATGTCCATAATCATAACAGATAGAAGGTTGATGTGGAACATGTGGTGGGGGTTGTACTGGAGTTGGGGTAGTATAGCCAAAAAATTGTTCAGCCAAAGAGGATGAACTAGAATCTGCAATGCTCATGCTTCCCATGGAATCAGCCAAATCAGAATAATAGTCACTAGTAGCATGTTGTTGAGGTGGTCCACCTGTATACTCTTTAGGCCCTCAAGTTTTTCTTCTTTGAAATGTCTTTTCTGCAAGTGGGTATTCTTTCTCAGGAGGAGCAACTTCAACTCTAGGAATAGTGGCGGTGATGTAGGGTCGATCATCATCATCATTTTGAAATCCATCCAAAGCATGATCAGATTGAGCTGCACCGCCATCACCATCATTATCATCACCATCATCATCATCATCATCGTCGTCGTCATCATCATCATCATCATCATCATCATCATTATCATCATCATTATCATCATCATCAGGAGTGGAGCGAGTGGTGTTATTGTTAGACTTGGACTTAGACTTGGACTTGGACTTGGATTTATTAGCAGTTGTAGAAGACTTGTTTCTAGCAGATTGAATCTCTTCTTGGACGACTCTTTCAATGCCCATCTCATCCTCTACATGTTGAGGCTCCTCCTTAATACGGGTAACTGGATTGCGGTTTCTTTCTTCTTCATGTTGATCTCGTGCATTTGGTTGCTCAAATGTTGCTTCCACTGTGGCATCTGGTCTACCCTGCTCTCTGTCTAAAATCGGTGCACCGCCTATTTCATTCATCCATTGTTGTAAGGGACTATCCTCTGGATTAACATCATCAACACCACCAAATGTATAAGCAACATCAATAGGATCATGGATGGCAGATAGATCCACTTCTTTGAACTCTAATTCAATCAGATCTTTTGATCTCAACCTCATATTATAATGAACAAAGACCAAGTCATTCAAACGTTGTGCACCAAGTCGGTTTCTCCTTTTACTGTGAATCAGGTTGAATGTTGACCAATTTCTTTCACATCCACCTGCAGCAGCTGTTTGTGACAATATTCTCACATCAATTCTTCTAAGTTCATCGCAGCCTGTGCCATACCAACATCACCACTCACAAGGAATAGATTTGTCCCTATCAGCAATTGCATTTGGATGTGCAAAGCATCCCATTGTCTCCCTAAACAACCTTAGCTGCAAGGTTGAAAAAAGCGTGAGGCGTAACGAGGCGTTTTTGCCTCGGCGAGGCGAGGCGTAAGCCTCAAGGCGGTCGAGGCGTAAGCCTCAGAATGTACCGAGGCGTATGAATAAATAAATAAAAAATATATATGTATCATATATGTATATCTAATATGTCTATATATACAAGTTATATATATTTAAGTATATAACTAAATAATCAAATCACAAAACACTATAGCACTGACGTGTAGCAGCAACAACTTGGCTAGCAGCAGCTGGATTAGCCACCACGGCCCCCAACAAGGGCTGGAGCAGCCTAAAGATTGATGTTTCCTGGTTGCCTGGAGGTGGAGATCTTCTATTTGAATAAATACCACTTGGGCTGGGCCCAATAGCAGTCCAAATAGTACAACAAACCATCAGTTTTAGGTGGCAGACAAAGGCTTACGCCTCAGTTACGCCTCAGCGCCTTTTTCGCCTCTTGAAAATTGAGGCGTCCGCCTCTGCAAAAATGACTGAGGCTTAAGCCTCGGGGCGTCCCTGAGTGCGCCTCGCCTCGAGGCGTACGCCTCTAGCGCCTCAGGGCGCTTTTTTTTTCCATGCTTAGCTGCAAAAAAGTAAGAAAAATATTCTTTAATATGACATTACTAAATAAACTAAGGTCTGATTTTAGTTTTAAAATGTGTAATTCATACTTGATTCATGACTGTCACCCTCTCATCACCACTTTTGACAAGTTTGTCAACCACTTCTTTCACGGCTGCCATGAACTCGTTGTTGAACCCCAACTTATAATTGTAGTGGAATCGTGGGTTCAAGTAGTGAGCTACACAACAAAAATATTAAAACATGAGTCACTCATGAGTCATGATTCATGAAGCATTCTAGCAGTGTCATTGCAATATTAAATCACAAGTTCACAACTTAAGAGATTTAAGATTTGCTCACCAGCCTTGTATAGAGGGTGTAGAAGCATCTTCTCCCATCGCTTGTTGATGATTTTAAGATATTTCTTATCTGATGTGGGGGCAATTGCAGTGATTGCTTCTTTCATCTTTGCCATTGCCTCATACAAGTAAGGAATGGTGGGAGCCTTGTCGCCATCCACCAATCGGAGAACCTTCACTATCGGCTCCATTATATTCAACAACTTGGAAACTCTATCCCAAAAGTTTCTACTGTTTACCAGATCTTCAATCTTCTCCCTACATCACTCCTGCTTTCTTTCATAGAGCTCCATTCCACTCCAGAAAATAACCTTTTCAAACCATCCTTCTTGGCTTTAAGACTTTGAAGTGCCAAGAAGTTAGAGGCAAACCGGGTGTCTCCTGGTCTTACCAAATCACCACCACAATACTCTGGCCTCCTCATTGATGCTAAGAGGAATGAATGATTGTAGATGAAGCCGGTGATTGTCCTAGCTTCAGTGATTAATTTCTTCACATGTGACAACCCATCTACAGTGATTGAAGTTAGGTTAATTCTCTATTACTCTATAGAATATAAAATTATATATTATACAAAATTAAGAATCTAAGTACATTTCCAATTGTGCTCACCTATATCTTTCAAGATGAGGTCGATGCAATGGGCTACGCATGGAGTCCAATAAAGTGAATACTTATCCATCGACTTTCCAGCTTTCTTAAAATTGGTGCCATTATCAGTAACAACTTGAACAATGTTCTCCTCACCAATCTTCCTAATATACGTCTCCATCAACTTAGCCACATATGAAAATTTTTGAATTTCATTAGAGGCATCCACATATCCAAGGAAAATTGTAGATCCACGACAGTAAGCTAGAAAATTAATTATTTGCCTTCTGTTGCCAGAAGTCCAACCATCAACCATTAGAGTTACACCATACTCCGACCACCTAAACAAATGTAAATCAATGTCATTGTCAAGTAAAAATATTTTTAATGTTAAAGATTTTTATTGTGGCAAAAAGAAATTATGTTTACCTTTCCTTCTTTTCCTCAATCTATTTTTGAATCTCCTCTTTTTGTTGTGGTAAATACACATTCATCAATTCATAAGCAGTGTGAGCTTTTACACCTGGGCCTGCTGATCCCGCAGTTCTCAAGAGATGTTGAAGATATGGCTCTGAAGCTACATGTGTAGGAATGCCATGTGCAAAGAAGAATTTACCCACGACTTTACCAACTTTGTTCTTGGCACCAGAAAACATATCTTTCAGCTTTTGTTGTGCTCCATGTGGCCTTCTAATGCGTGGTTCATCAACATCTACACCCAGCCTCCCCCTTGCTTGCCTATAAGATCTGAATAAAGAATCCACATTTCCTTTCTTTCTTTTAAGTTGTGCTGGCCTATCACTGTCCTCACCTAAATCCACAACGGGGATATGTGTTGCTCTTTTTCCACTGCCACTTCCCCCACCATGCTCATAAATAGATCTGTCAAGGCCCCTCCTATATGAATCATGTTGTTCTTTTTCCCATGCAGACTTTTTAGATTCTCTAATTGCTCTCCTATACATGCGGCGTTGTTGTGTGGTGTCAAAGCCTTCAGGATAGTCCACATCCGAGTCAGACTCAGCAAAAGAAGCTCCTTATTTGTAATTCAATACAGTTTCAACATAAAGTTCATCTAGCTCTTTTTGTTGCTTGCGAACATCTTTCTTCTGACCCATCATCGTCCTAAAGTCATCCCTCACTCCTTGAGGGCATTTCTTGCACGTTGCTACATTTCTATCACCACCAACAATGTGGGCTTTGAACCGTGTGATGCCACCACCTCCTATTTTTTTATCACAATATTTGCAAATCACTTGTTGTTTGGTACCTGGGATTTCAAGGCAATGATCCCAAGCAAAATCCACCGCTCTTTTAGGACCACCCTTCCCCCTACCGGCTCCACCGGCTCCACCATCATCACTGTGAGTGTGAGTACTTGAAGATGCCATTTCCTGTATAATTGAAAACAAGCATAACTTAGTTATTTGATAATCATAATTGATATCTAGTTAAGCGAATCTAATCTTTGGTAATAAATTATTAGCATGATAGCATTAGCATCATACATAATTGTTCTATTCTAACTTCTACTTTTTTCACATTTTTAATTTTTTTTGCATTTTATATTCTGTAATTATTTATTAATTAATTTAAAATTTGAAATATCGTATATCTATATATAAATTTTGTTGAAATAAAGTCACATATTATATAAATATATTTTCAACATTGTATACAAGCTCAGATTAAAAAAAAACTCAACTTTAGACTATTTTACGTATTTCCTTAATAAGATTCAGAAGAAAAAAAAATATAAGTTAGATTTGTATGGTACATATGATGTACGTATAAATTACAAGCATCATACATAATGGTTCTAGTTTTTTTTTCACTTTTTTAATTTTTTTTGTTGCATTTTTTAGGTTCTGAAATTATATATTAATTAATTTAAAATTCGAAATTTTATATATATCTATATATTTTTACTGAAATAAACTCATATAGTATGTATAAGTAGCTTTTCAACATTACTTAAGTATATTGTGATGTATTTAAGCTTAGATCTAGAAAAAAAAAATAAAAAACCTAAATTTCAGCCTTTTTTTATGCATTTTATCTAGAAATAAAGAAATATATAGGTGCAATTCGTAAAATAATGATAGATCTATGTTCTATAGTGACTAATCTCATAATATTAGAAATTTAAGTAGAAGAAATTAAGATTTGAGGAAGATCTACTACTTTGAAGTTTGGATTTTCGGAGTTCATCTTTTAGGCTAGAAAGAAGAGGTTAGAACCCTCTATCAAAAAAAAAAGGAAGAGGTTAGAAGTGGGAGAAATGGAGTTAGATGGGTAGAAGAGAGGGTAAACATACCTTAGAACTGAAGAAGGAAGCCTCCAAGAGAAGAAAATCTCAAAAAAATCGCCCAAGCAGCACCCTTAAGTCCAGCAGTAGCGTTTCCGTCAAAAATCAGAAACAGAAATACTGTTTCGACTGCATTTCGCGAAATAGGGCCTCAAATGGCCATTTTTCACCGAAATCTAGCAACTTTTGCAAAATTTCGGCAGGGGGGTGCGAAATTTAAATTTTTCGCGAAGTTACAATTCAGTCCAGCGATCGTGTCATTTCTGTTTCTGGTACTCGTCGAAACCGAAATTTCGATTGAAATTTTGCAATTTCGGTCGAAATTTTGAACCATGCCTATGATCGAGTACCCAATAAAATGTTATGGAGGGTGTGCTATAAAAGGGTGTGCCTATCCAATACATTGATCTAATTAAAGACATGTATGATGGCTCAACTGCAAGTGTTAGGACTCCTGGAAGCAATGTTCAAAATTTCGTCGAAATTGGCGAAATTTCGCTAATTATTTCGATGCCGCCAATGATCGGACATAGAAATGGCCTTACATGTCTGTACGTAGGGAATTTTGCCAAAAAAAAATTAAATTTCGACAATTATTTCGAATTTCGACGAAATTAGGTAAATTTCAATGAAAAAAGGCCTATTTCGTCCACATTTTGACAAAATTTCGAGAAACACATCTATTATTTCGAGAAATGGGGTACGATGTCTGCAGATTTTACTATGTGATCCCTTGGGCTTGTTAGGGGCAATCTAATTTATATTTCTTCTCTTCCTAGCCTAATCCTACCTCTGTCTCCTATTTCTCTCACTTCTATAAATATCTACAAAGGAAATATTTAAAAATCTGTGTGGGAGTGATATCTATGACTATGATGACCCGCTAACTTTCATTTTTGAGGTCACATGATTTATGTTATAGTGCACAAAATTAGCATGACTATCGAGATATTTTGTATGTATGCCATTATCTATCACACCTCTAACTACATGGTTGCCTCCTATAGGCTCTCGCTACAAAAGCAGATGACCGAGAACAAAGCTTAAGTTAATCCATTAGTATGCATTTTATCACTTGAAAGCATATGAAGATTGACAGTGAGACACATCTATGCTTGTATAAAACAAAATAAATAGGAGCCAATATGTTGATAGGTATAATCAACAAGGAGGATGACAACCATCATGGTTCCATTAGATGCATAAACCACAGTTGTCTCATGCTTCCTCAATACTCACATACCACTGCAACATTGTTTCTGTACTACATCTTGTCATCCTACTGAGAGGTCCTACCATCATAGATCATGCTATGTTTCCATAAATTTGTGTTTTTAAGTCTATATATTGTGCTTGCAAACTATGATGACTTAATTCATTTATTTTGCCATTCAATCGACCTCAAAATCTCCATCGAAATGCCCATCGAAATTGTTCAGCTTCACTCACACATGAGGAGCCCCACCCCCTCACATATCCAATATGAAATATTATTGCATATTTGAGTAGATCTACAGTGGTAGATTGTTCTGGTAAAATTTCGCTAAATAATTCGATGATTTGGCCGTCGAAACGCCAGGAATGCATCTGTCGAAATTTTCGTCAAAATTTGTCGAAATTTCTATTTCTGTGGCTACCGAAACGGCATCGAAATCGGACATTTTCGTCCTTGCCTGGAAGAGAGACACAAACTTTTCTTATCACCGTTGGGTACATCAAGGATCGACCCTCAACCCATATCTGTTTGTTCTTATTATGGATGAGTTAATAAAGCATGTTCAAGATAATATCCCTTGGTAGATATTATTTGCTGATGGTATTGTGATGATTGATGAAAGAAAAGAAATATTAAATGATAAAGTTGAACTTTGGAGAAATGCATTGGAATCTAATGGATTTATGATCAGTAGAAACAAAAGCTGAATATATGCATTGCAATTTTAGCTAATCTAGAATTGTGAATGGTGGGTTCAAGTTGGATGGAATGGATGCACCAATATCTGATAAGTTCCGTTACTTGGGCTCTATTATTGAAAAGGAGGGTGAAGTTCAAGATGATATTTGTCACATGATCACAACCAGATTGTTGTAGAGGAGTGCAACTGGAGTAGTATACCTCTCAGATTAAAAAGAAAGTTTTATAGAACAACTATACGACCAACCATGCTATATGAGAGTGAATGTTGGACAATGAAGAAACAAGGTGTCAACAAGATGAATGTGGCCGAAATGCGTATGCTGGGATGAATGTGTTAGAAGACAAAAAAGATTGTTTGAGGAATGACTATATCAGAAACAAAGTGGGGGTGGTGACCATCGAGGACATGTTGCGTGAAGGTTGTCTAATATGGTATGGACATGTGAATGTAGGCCGACAAATGCACATATTCAAAGCAAGGTTATTGAGTCCAAGTCCAACACAACTAAAAGAAGTAGTGGCAAACCTAAATTAACTTAGGAAGAGTTTATAAAGTGATTTTTTGAATCTTTTCATCATGATCAGAGTATGACCCATAACCAAGGTATCCGATTAAAGTTTCGATGCCGTTTCAGATACCCTAAATTGCAATTCCCCTTTACTCTTTAAAAAACAACAATAACAACAAGGATTGCAGTTATGGAAACTTTCGTCGAAATTTTGAGTTATGCACAAAAAACCTCAAAATCCGTCAAAATTTGACGAAATAGTCGAAATTATTATCGAATTTTCGATAAATGCAATCTTGATAGCAGATTTGAACGAAATCGACACAATCGCATGTTTCAGTACCAGATCCCATAGAAATCAAAATTTTCGGCAAAATTTTGCCAATTTCGACGAAACTTCATTCCCTGCCCATAACACAACTGATTGGAAAAGAAGGATCCACGTAACCGACCCCAACATGGTTGGGATTGAGGCTTAGATGATATATATATATATATATATATATATATATATATATATACACTCGAGTGTACAGATCTCACGAATGTACAGATCTCACGAATACACTCGAGTGTACAGATCTCACGAATACACTCAAGTGTGTTTGCATATCCAGACTATTTTTTTTGCAAAATGTAAACTACTGCTCTTCACTGTCATACTATAACTAGGCTACATACAAATTTTGAGCCCATTTGGATGAGTGTAAGTCACTCATCCAAGGGCAACAATATCGACGCGCGAAACTAATTTGAAATGCATAATTTTTGCGGTCTTTATAACATGACCTACAAATGTCCAAATGTGCTCAAATTTTTTATATGAGTTATTCACAAGATGTTTAAGAAGATCAACGGATTAGATTTTTGAAAAAATTATAGCATCATGAAAAACTACTTGAGTGTATTCTGCTCCGAATGTACTCTGAGTGTATTCTAGCCTGACTCTCTCTCTCTCTCTCTATATATATATATATATATATATATATATATATTACAAGTACATGTGTGTATGTGTTGCTTGTATGAGCACACAATAATACCCACATGAGATTTATGGTGGTTTTAAACAATACAAGAATTCTGTATTGTGATTAACCAAAAAAAGAAAGAAGAAAAATAGCAGAATGTCCTGAAAAAAACCCAGAAAATAGTGAACCAAAGTGTGAAGATTTGTGATATATAGTTAGCTTGTTGTTTTATTTGGGCTGAACATATGACAAGGGAAAAAAACTATGAAATAGGTGAGTTATACGAAAATATTGCGAAGCTTTATTGCTTCAATTTTTATGAAATATGAAATTTAATGGCAGTATCTCTTGACTAGCATAATCATATGGTTGAAGGTAAAGTTGGTTAGTACTGGCATCATGTTATTTTAATACTTTTATTTTATGATTTAGGTGCCTCCGTGAGTTATCTTTTGCTTTATTATCTCAAGGCGATGATCTTGGCAGATTTTGGGGATTCATTGCGCTAACACGTTTATCCATTATGTGCATGCTGAATGAAATCTATTAGCAACATGGGCTGTACTTAGTTCGTTGTGAATCATGTTCACTGGAAACTCAATGTGTTCCACATGTCATTTATTACTTTATCTTGAGAGATTCAATACTCTTGTAGAATGTACACATATTCCAGTCTATCAGAGTATCAGTGAATTTTCTAATATATTGCTAGTATTGCTTCTCTCTTGCTTGGGCTTAGTAACAAATCTCTCTTTTTACTTGCAGGCCAATATATTTGTACTTCAATATGGCTGGAACTGTGTTCTCACCAGCACTGGATGGAATGAAGTTTATCAAATCTGATAATGGAGAAATGCTAACCAAGCCATTTTTGGATGTCTGCAAGAACATTATACCAGTTCTGGGTATATCTTACCACTTCCATTTTTTTTGACTGATTTTCTTCTTTTTTGTACATTTTTAGTGTTCAGCGCTCGAACAACCTGAACCATGACCTCCCTTTAGGTTTGTCCAACTTTATATGCGGGCCAAAATCTTTGTGGAACGACTTGTGAGACCGAGTCCCCGATGGCATGTTGCTACAGCTCTGATGAAATTGAGAGGCCTTAAGGGCCTATAGACTTTGGTCCTGCTCCATTAGTCTTTTTTGTAGGATATCATCACTGTTTACAGATGTCAAGGTTGTCAAATTAGGGATGGCAAGTGGGTGGGTATGTGTCATTCATACCCATAGTCACAAATTCAGGATTCATTCAATGAGGTTAAAAGTTTGCCATTCGAGAATTATGCGGAAAATTCAGATATAATTCGACAATGATTTGGTAAAAGTTCGGTCAACCATTTGAGAAAAAATCGGATAAAATTTGGACCATACAATGTGTGTATACATAAATATGTTACATACATATACATAGATACACACAATTATTGCATTGATATATATATATATATATATATATATATATATATATATATATATATATATATATATATATATATATATATATATATATATATATATATATATATATGCAAACATGGTTTTCTTATCTAATCTGTATTATCATGCCGAATCATATAGCATGCCTTTATTTCATTAATGAACTATATGTGAAATTCGAGAATAGTACGGGTTTCTTGTAAAATTTGGACGTAACATCCTTTACATGAAAAATTCATAAATTCCACGAGATGACAAGAATAATTACAAAATTCTCGGACTATATTCATACCCAATACCCATTTTACCCACATACATTTTGGTCCAACCCATACCTGCCCTGTTAGAAAAAAGGAACAAGAAGACATACCCATCCCCACCCATTGGGTCATGGGGATCCAATAGAACCCATTTTGACCATCTTAATGGGAAACTACAAATAAATTTGGGAACAATATCCAATGCCTCCAATTACAATAATTGTCACTTGAAACATTATATACAAGCCCTCAGTTATGTATGTGTGTGTATGTATGCATCTATAGATAGATAGATAGATAGATAGATAGATAGATGGAGAGAGAGAGAGAGTCAGTTAAAAATACACTTGAGTGCATCGTAGATGCAATACACTCAAGTTATTTTTCATCTTGCAACCACTATTTTAAAATTTAAAAACCATTGATCCTCTTAAATATATTAAAGTAGACTAAAAGTAAATTTGAGGTCATTTGAACACTTATAGGTCATGCATCTAATGACAACAAGAATAATGCACTTAAAATTAGTTATGTTCGTCTATTTTGTTATTTTGAATGAGTGACTTACAAGCATCCTATTGAGCTCACAATTTACATGTAGCCTATATTTGGTATAGCAATGGAAACAAATGGTTTGGATTTTCCAAATCCCTAGTTGTCAGGATCCAACCAAGTGGTCTATCTGTTTCAATCAAAGGAATTTAGCATTGATCTCAGAAATATTTCAGCTGTTGGAAAACATGGATAAAACAGGGGGAAATGAGATAAAAGAGGATTTTGAAAATATTCTCAATAACTGAAGCAACAAACTACTTTGTAATGTTGAATATCTATGCTAGCACTTAAAGCTACAGATGTTATAAATAAAATATATTAAAGATGCTGAGTGAACATGGTGTTTTCTCAATCAAATATTGTAGCTTCAAAATTTCACAACTACGACTAATTAGCATCCTGAACCCTAATAGATTTAGTAAAATTCAAAGTACAAACATTTACACAATTGCTAGTAGTTTTTAACGAGATGAGACCAACCAGTTTGTGAAAACTATGACCTGTGCCCCAAGCCACCATTTTGATCAGCAATTTCTGGCTGAATTTCTAAACAAAATGACTCTAGGGGTGACCCAGTCCGGTCTCCAACTGGTCCATAATTGAACCAGTTAAACTTAGTTCAGTCCTGTCCTGACGATCTTGCTAGACGTGTCCGACTGATCTTTAATATTTTCTGAAGATATCCTCAATCAGATAATACATCGGAAGATGTTATGTGCCTCGAAGAATTATGCTTATCTGATTGTAGACCAGTGCAAAATTAAATGGATCTTTTGCCTAACTGTTTAGTTTGCCCCCGCAATATGGTACCATCTATTTTTTAAATCTGAATGAGGATCTGATTATGGTTCTACATTTGTATGTATACTTGCCCTTGGTAGTGTTTTGATCATCGTCTATCCTGTATTCTGTATTCTGTATTCGATGGGTGTATTCTGCCTCATTCGAAAGCGCTTCGCCTCTATCCTTTTCTCTGATATAGTAAACATCTCGTCTCCTCCCATATAGTAGGTTGTCCCGACCGAACTATATACATCCCGTGTTTTCTAGCAGTGTGATTGTTTGTCTCATCTCTGTCCGTGTTTTTCCGCACGTGCACTGTATTCTTCTGTTCGTTTTCTTAACAGTTTCTGCTAAGTTCTTTTGTAATATTTGATTTATCATTTCAGAAGTAGACATTCATATCTGCAATGTCACTTGTTCATATGCATATTGGTGGTTTTTAAATTGTAAATGTCAACAACAATATACATGGATATTACAAGTCTCTTTTATGATTATTTGTATAAGAAGCGTTTTTTTTTGGTATAAGAAGCTTGTTCTACTGTTGTGTGGGATGTTTAAACTTGCTTTATGGTTGTGAGATGGCTTAACATGCTTTATGGTAATCATACAATTAGAAGTTTTTTGTGTTATCGTCCGGCCATAGTAGCCCGGGTGGTAAGAGCTCGGTAAGTCCCAATGAAGGACCTGGGTTCGAACCTCACCGAAGGCACTTTGCGAATGGCAATCCACGCTGATTAGGCGCGGGAGGGGGGTGACCGGACCACACCCTCTCATGCCTCGAGAGTTTACCATGTCGGGCTCGCCCGGGGTGGGTTCTCTCGGTTACCAAAAAAAAAGTTTTCTGTGTTATCAATAATTCTTTCGAAGTGCTACCACTTTTTGATGAGAAACCCCTGGCGGATCTAACCTGAATTCCAAATTGAGGTTCTGACTTGGGTCCATAGCATAACCGATCTGAATTTGAAAACCAGTGTGGTTATTCTATGGAGTATACCATTTTCTTCTTTTAAACGAAGGAAGCTTCTAGTCTATTATCAAATTCTAAACCTTGGAGGTTGAGACTAACAGGTGGTGGAATTCATCGTATTGATGCTTTCCCAATCTAAATCCCTCACAATTTCTTTAGTTTCAGAATTTTAAAGAGGTTGACGGGTTATTATGCTCAGTTGTGTCATTATCTAAAGTGGGTTTAGATTTACTCGAGTTGACAATGATTAGTGGCAAGGGTTCCTTGTGCTGGACTTGGATAGCATACTTTTTGCTCTTAAATTTCCATTGCTTCTGGTTTTCAGTCTTGCATCTCATGTAGCGATGACAACAAATTGTTATTTTATTTCTCATGACGTGTTTCCAGATAAATTTGGAGCTGCTATGACACTTGTTAAGTCCGACATCGGTGGTAATATCACGGTAGGATATTTATTCACTTGGTTCAGTTAATTAGTTCGTATCAAGAAAAAGCATGTTATGAATTTAAGTTTTCCCTAGTCATACTCAATCATCTTGTATGTCATTTTAGCATTAATGAACTCTTGCTAACTCTTTTATACCAGAGACTGGACACAAAATATCTGTCAGACCCGTCGAAATACAACTATCTTTACAATATGGTTTTAGAAGAGGTAGAAACTCAAGCAGCGAAAGGGTCTTCAAGTTGTACTAATGGACTTCTGTGGTTGACAAGGTATTATAACCTGCTACACCACCCAGCATGTTGGCTTTAGTATATACCTCCGGGAACATATACTTTAAGAGCTATGTGAAAGCTATTATCCACGGGTGGTAAATTTTACAGGGCCATGGACTTCCTGGTGGAACTCTTCAAAAACTTGGTTCAGCATGCTGAATGGACCATGTCACAAGCTTGCACTGATTCATATGGAAAAACCTTGAAGAAGTGGCATGGATGGCTGGCAAGCTCCAGCTTTACTGTATGTTTTACATGTCTGAGTTGAATTCCACCTTTTTTTTCTTGGCATTTCTGGCTGTCTTGCCCCGTTTTATTTTGTCAAGGTTGAAACTACTGAGAATTACATTTTTCTACACCAATAGAAATTAAATAATACTTAATTGGCACATAAGTATCAGAATTAAACATGAAGCTACTTTCTTTTGCACAAATGGGATTTTTTTCTTCTCAAAAGCTAGTGGCCTTCATTTCTGGATAGAATGGTTTGTCCCTACAAGTGTTCTTGCTAATGGTTGCCTTAATAAAGCAACTTAGTGATATACTTTTGAGAACTAGGCTTCTTTCTGCCCAGCAATTTCATAAAAGCCCTATTTGCTGACATTATGGTCCCCTCAATTACAGGTAGCTATGAAACTTGCCCCTGACAGGAAGAAGTTCATGGACGTGTTAGGGGATTCTGCGGCTATTAATTCTGACATGGAGAACTTTTGTGCCTCTTTCTCCCCTTTCCTAGCAGAGATTCATAAGTTTCTGGTAAGGAATCTTCTCTTCATTAAGATGCTAGCATGCTGTCTTGCTATATGCATATGATATTCTGAAATTGTGAGGGTATAATTTTCGCTTTCTGAAAAAAAAAAAATATATATGGTGAAGATAGTAACAGAGTGTTGTCTTCTCACGCAGGCAAGAGTTGGTCTTGACGACTTAAAAGCATCCTGAAGTCCTTGACATTCAGCTACTAGTCTTAAGGAGTTGCAGTAATCTACAAAGGATGTATCGCTTTCTTTGATATGCTGCTAACCCAACGTAGTTTATGTATTTTGCGTACTGCTTTGGAGGGTGTCATGTAAATCTAAAACAAGCAAAAATGAAGGAACATTGTAATAATCCCCAGGAAATAAATATATATGTAGACTACTCTTTCTCCTTGTTTCTATGGTGGATTGATTTTTCTTCTTCTTCTTCTTCTTAGTTTAGTGTCACCAATGAGGTTTGGCATGCACCGTCTTGTCTTCTATAACAGACGATCTCCCTTTATCGTCCAAAATCTAAGACTTGTTTGGTGGGACATAGGAATATTCAGAATTGATAATTGAAAATATAAATTTGTAGGAACTTATAGAGATTTTGGGTTGATTGGTTTGCCGGATGCTTTTGCTGACATATGAGTTGGGACGGCAAAATAAATCCACTTACCACTGGATTACCATCATCCGAACAAATCCCATCCCAACCTCAAGCACCCGATCAGTACTTGGATTATTGTGGTATGTATATTCATACTATACAAGCCGTGGTTGGTTTGCCGGAATGGATTTCAACAGGATGCGACAAAGGACATGCTGGTATGGTATACAAGTGGTATTGGTTCCGTTATTACCAACCTGCGTTTGGGAGCAACAAGGAAAGGATATTGGGGCTACATATATGATCCAGATTCCAGAAGGAATAAATGGAGAGGGAAAACAGTTGCTGGGTGTGAGGCGGATATAGGTCCTCCTGATGGTAGCATAGGAAGATGAATGATGCCTGTGATTGGATTGAAAGTGGAAACTGCAGCAGTCAAGGTAAGAAGATGGAGGGTTGGCACAACAATTGCGAGTGATCTCGAGGCTGGGCATGGACTGTATCCTTACAGACGGAAACGTCCAGTGATGGGAAAGAAAGTTCGAAGCCCGGTGCCGTGACTTTGCGTTGATGCAGACTCGGCAGAGAAACGCAGTAGCGTTCGTCAGCATGACAAACTTCAAAAGCGGACGGGGCAGTAGCCAATTTGGATGAAATGGGCTGATTTTTATCAGGGGTTGGAGGCTCAGAGGTCGGAGCCACGGGGTATCAGGCTTTTTTATACCAATACCTCCGTAGTACCGTGGGGGTGTGCGGTATATAGACAACCCACGGAACTGGGACTCTGCTCCCGTGCTAATGCAATCCTAATTTGGATTTAAAGCAAACAAACGCAGATTTGGATTATTGGGCAGCATTTCAGTCCATGTCCAAGCGGAGTACCGGCCAGGATTTAAAACAAACAAACACAGATTTAGATTACTCGACAGCATTTCAGTCCGTGTCCACGAGGAGTACCGCGAACCAGACGCAGCCAAATAGTGTGGAGCGGGGGATGGGAAACTGTAATGATCCTTGTGAATATAAAAGCCGCTGTAGGAAATGTACAATCATCCCTTTCGTGTGACAACCAAGTAGTACGTTCAGGAACATTTGTTACCGAGCTGCTAGTCACGCCGACATAGTAACTGAATAATGAATATAAATCGATATGATACAACAGCCGCAGCTAACATAGCACAGCTAGGCCGGAAAAATATCCCACGGCCACCCGTCTTTTGGGGGCAAAGTTATCGAGTAGAAATGGAGTGGACACCCGACCAATTCTCATTCATGACGGGTTTAGGTGTCAGATTCTATGTCAGACAACAGCCGGTTGATGCAAACAGTGCAACCCGGAACCAAATAGCCCAACCTGAAACTGACTTGGAATGAAACTTTTTCGATAAGGTGGTATACCTGGAATTAGAATTGGTTTCATAATGCGTAACCCAGAATCGAATCTGGATTGTATAGTTTTGTTAATTACTGATGATATACTAATTTATATCTAACTAGAACATGGATTAAAAAAAAAAAATTTCAATCCAGATTCAAATCTGTTGAAAAAAGCCATTACCAGAATTGACTTGATTTCAATGTTTAAATCCGGAATTGACTCAAATTGACAAAATTCAAAACTGATTTTTTTTTTTTAATGGTTGGGTTCATTTCCTTCGGATAAAATTTGACAACCCTAAAGATGTGACGGTTCGGAATGGAATAGTAATAAAGTCGAGCAGAAATTTAATTATGCGATGCATCCTGAAGTACACAGTTCATAGTATGGGTTGGGAGGTTCCCAACATCCAAATCCCACGCCAGAGAGGTAGTCCCCATGAGCGCCAACTTGGCCAACTCATGTGGGATTTTACTACATGCTCGGGCGAGCGTGAATAAAAAAAAACTGAGGAGAAAAAGCTACTATATTCTAGAATACTCATGCACAGATCTAACCAGCACATGAGAATCAAATTCAAAAATCACCTCTTGCAGCCTCCGCTGTCCGTTGAGCTTAATACTTTCCAGCAGCGCCACAGCTTGAGCCCCCACCACCAACGTATTGATAATCTCCCTCCCATTTGCCGCTGTAATCACCTGCCTAGACTCATCCCTAGCCACAGCTCCCCTACAAATGGCACCGTTGTCAAGCACTTCAGCTTAAGGTCGGATTGGTTCGCTGTAACTGGACTAAGAAACATGAGAACTGAAGTTACATGACATGTTTTTAGTTATTGGTTTTCGTGACTGGGAAAACACAATTTTCCGGAATTTTTTAGAGTTCCCTAGATATAAATAGGGTTTAAGTTCATGACTTCCGGGAAAAAAAGGAAGAAAAATGACTTTTCCATCAGCTGCGTTCCCGTGACGGCGCACAAAGTCTCGCGTAGACGGTCTGAGACTTAGCGCTACAGAAATCTGCTCTTTACTGTGAAGACGTGCACGGTAATTCTGGATACTCATCCTCAATGTGCCAACTACCTTATTCATCTCAGGATTTTACTTTCTTCACATATGCTATTGAGAGCGGCAATAGTAAATCGTGATCCTATCTTCCAACCTTCTATTGCTCGTCTTACATCCTAATATTATGATTCTTAGTCAATGATTTTTGCATATTTTATTTGAAGAACGTGATTGCAATTCGTCATTGCATCTTGCATTGGTAATATGTAATGGTAATAGTGTGAACTTGTTGATCACGACAAGTTACTCATTGTATAACAACTTTTTTATTTGACTATTCCATTGTAAAAGATTTGTTTGTATATAACGTTAAGATGTCTTTAGTCTATTTCTCTTCTTTGGCCATTGGATATAATTTTTTCACTAAAAAATTTGCACCTTGCGTATAGGTTGCGTTCATGTCTTTGTTCTTTACAACATAGAAGCTTAACTATAAACAATCAAACGTCAATTATTTGTCCTCTATAATACAATTGATTAGAATATGCTTGTATAGAGAAATTTCCTAGCACTAATATAGTTGATTTATTTTCAGATGTAGATGACTGGCGATATTGATTTTGAGGAAAATCAACAACTAAGTGTAATCATCATATTGATGATGATGAAGATCTTGATCAAGAGGCGCCAACAAAATTATCCCACACTCTCAAACTCCTATACACTCAAAGATAAGCCGACATCTACAATAATGGACCAAAATTTTCTAGGAACTGATAATAGTTGCCTTCAAGAAATGAGAATGCGAAGATTAACATTTTTCAGACTATGTAATATGATGATGCAGCGTGGTCTTTTGCATGATACATTAAACATCTATGTCAAAGAACAAATGACAATTTTCTAAGCATAGTAGGTCAAGGTACACTACAAGGCGAGATTTCAAATGCCTATGATATATCGCAAGAAACTGAGAGTCGTTATTTCAATAAATGTTTATATGCTATTGTTTGCCTCTGTGATGAGTACATCAAGACTCCTCTAGTGACTACTCCTCTTGAGATTATGTGTCGGCCAAATAAATATTTCTCATATTTCAAGGTAAGTACACAAACACATTTATATTAAAATTATAAAGAAATAACAACTTATTTGTGAATATGTTGTGTGTAGGATTGTGTTGGGGCAATAGATGGCACACACATTACTGCTACAGTGCCAAGTGATATTGTAGGGAGACTCCGTGGTAGAAAAGATAATCCAACACAAAATGTAGTAGTGGCATGTAATTTCAGTTGTAAAATATGTTATGTTGGAGCTGGTTGGGAAGGATCTACAAATGACATGACAATGTTGAAGACCGCCTTAGAAGACCATATGGTCTAAAAGTTCATGAAGATTACTTTTGAATATATTAAACACTAACACACAATTTTGTAATATATATTAAATAACATGATTTTTTTAATTACAGGCAAATACTTTTTAGCATACGCTGGCTATACAACTATGATAACACCCAAATTTAGGCATCTATGCTAAGTATTTATTTATAGTTTTGTGTCAATCTAGCCTTAATATGCCCAAAATAACCATAGATTCTTATCTTTTAGTAATTTGTATCCTTTCATAGACAAAGTTGCTCAACTAGCCAATTTTGGGACTTGCAGACACTGAACATGAAAAAACATCTATTCTCCAATATTTCTCCCCAACACATGATTTTTGCAGCAACTAGGCTTCCATCTGTTACGACCGCAGTGGACTAAGCATCACACTATATGCACCAACTTAGGAGACAGTGGTCCCGCTAATCGACTAGCGGGCCCAAGAAACTTTTGATTTCTTGGACCCTATTTTCGATGGCCAGTCCTTTATCAGAATACATCCTCGTCAATCATAAGGTTCATCGACGCGTGCCCCTCAACCACCAGTAATAGCGCCCACGTGGGGGTGGGTTTGGGCCCTGATACCGCGAGCACGGTCGAGAAGGCAACGCCACCACCGCGACCGTGGAGTCGACCGTGACCGTGGGGCGCACCGTGACCAAGGCATGAGTCGCGACCATCTACAACCTTCACCTATAAATACCCCCCGGTGACCTGGAGGGGTTCAAAGATCGAGAGTTCCAAGCTCCGAATCTTCTTGGTTCCCAGAGCCCCGTGGAGAGTTCCAAGGTCTGGAAAGGCTGAGGTGCTCATCCTACATTCACTCCTCCAATTTGCTTTCATCTACCACCATTTTCCACCATCATCCGCCCACATCCTACCACTTCCATCCATCTTCCACCTCCATACACCCACCAAGCTGCTGTTTGGGGTAGAATTGAAGAGAAAGGAGGCCAAGGAGTCCAGAAGACCAAGGAAGACGACCCAAAGACAAGATCCGGCCTATCCATAGGCTAAGGAGTGAGAGTCACCTCTCCTCTATGGGCTAAATCTCTTCTTCTTCTCCTTTCTTCTACTATTCTCATTTGTTTCTGTACATATGATGTTATTCCATCTTTGTTTGGTGTCAACTATGCTTGTCCATGGCTAGTTGAGCTCCTTCTTGGCTATGTAGCCCGTTTTGGGCATGTTTATGTACTTTTACCTTAAGCAAACAATTTTATTTCAGATCTAGTATGTTTGTTGTTCTATCTTCTCTTTCTGGTTATGATTGCTAGTTTGACTGATCTCTTTCTTGCTTGAACTTCTATTTCTACCTATATCGAGAGATTCATTGTAGAAATAGATATGAGAAGGTAGTTTGGATCAAAATCTGAAAGGAGGACGATCCAAGGTGATATGTGTAGAACCGTATACCTAGGCACGGTCGGGCCCACTATCTGGTTCTGCCCAGATCACACATGTTCCTAGTACTTCAGAACATTATAGACCTAAGAGAGTATCTAGAATATTCTAGGGTGCTGATTGGTCTTTCCTCAAGAGAGGTTTCTTATCATTGATGGGTTTTAGCCACACTGTGTGAGATCGAGTGGGATGACCCCACATGAACAAATACCATAGTACATATCATGTTTGGATGTAGGTTGTTTGCTCGGGTGTTCGAGGGTTGTCTATGTCCGAGAACGGGTGCATACATTGCCCAACTTATGGTTACATATCCAGAAACTCCTTCTCTCCGATTAGTAGAATCCTATAGACTCTGTTTTGTTTTGTTTTCTTTGTTTTGTTTTATTTCATGACAACCTGCTAGACTAGTTCTATATCCTTACTTTTATCGACTTTTAGATCGTCTTATCTGACTTAAGAGAGAGATCTCAAGCATCCTAAGTGTTCCCACATCCCTGTGTTCGACCCCGTACATCTACTTTGACCCCATAATGAAATTGCATGGGTCCTTGAAGGTTTCGAGTTATAAATTGAAGGTTCGATCCTTCAGAGTCTTCCTCCTTTCAGACACACAGTTTGGGCCGGTCAACTTTTGGTGCCATTGCCGGGGACGTGGTTTTCCACATTTACACGCCCAAGGATTTTGTTTTGTCATCCTTAAGCCTGTATAAATGTATAGTTCTTTTTTTTGTTTTACTCATACTAGTTCATATATACTGAATAACGTTTCTTTTCTTTTTCTTATACCTTTTTCAGCCATGGATCTTGCCTCTGCAAGACAAGTTATCTTGTCCACCTATCCTCCTGAGTTTTTCCACAGTTTTAACTGCTGTAAAATAATTGAAGGTCGTGCTCTACAGCTAGTCTAGCTATACTCGCCTCCACCGTCGTCATATGTTGAAATTCCAACAAAGGAGATGGCAGATTAACCCTCGACTTTCGCATTGATGTGGGATCAAGAGCTGATTAGAGCAGATGGAGCTAACTGGAGAAAGAGTCAATGCACTTGCCTCCTCCTTAGCTCCTCATCTCCAAGAAAATGGCGATCCGCTTCAGCAACTACTAGAAAAGTAGGATCATCAGCTCCAAGTAGCCACTGAGATCATAGATCGCAGTAGAAGTTTACTTCAAACTATTGAACAAGGATTCTGTTGCGACAAACCCCAAACATCGGATAATGATAAATGCGGAAGAAAACATTAGCAACGGATTAACAAAAATCACTAAAAATTAAAACCTTTTACAAAGAGATCCAATTATAGGAAACTCTTATAAAGAGAACCAAAGTACTATATACATTCTGATTTACATTGTACATACCCTGTACTATATCATATCGAGGGATATATTTACAACAGTTGCTTTGCCAAAACCTATACATAGGCACACAAAACCTCGAGGCATTCAAGCCAAAATCTCAGATCCAGTACAAGAACACTAAATACTGACTCCAAGGACATGAGAGTACAGAGACGACACATATGACTCTTATCTACAAAATACAATAGTCAATATCTCCACCTGAGGTGTTACTGTTGTCCCTGATGTTTTTGCCCTTCCCCTGTAGTATGACCCCTACCTCCTCGTCTGTGCTCACCTAAAAAGGTTGGATCCCATGGGGGTGAGACAATTGAAATTGTCCCAACGAGAGATATAACTCTCCGCCAAAAATATTATTATTGCAAACAAATAGTGATAAACTAAGTAGAGGATTTTCTATTGAAAAGTAGGATTTAATCAATATTAAACAGAATTGAGCAACATCATCTTTTAAAGCATTACGGTTATAAATGATAAAGTGGTAAATAATCTCTCCATTTTAATATGGAATATGAAGAACATGTATATCATCTATCAATTTAGGATACAGTAAGCAATGTAACATCAACCAATAATTTCCGTATTTCATTCTTAAACAAATATGCTACACAGCTGGTTACATTTTACAATCACACTTATGCCCTGAGGAGATGAGGTATACCACTCATACTCAACCCGACCACGACGACGTAAAGCATCAGTTCCATACCTAGGTCAATGGAAGAGCCATACTCCATGACCTCATCTATCTCGGTCAGTGCAAGGCCACATGCAGGACATCTCGTGTCTCATGCTAAAATAACTTTCCAGGGTATACTGTCAACTTCGCTATAGAGCTACAATGACGAATGCACTCTCTTCGCAATCGAGAGATTTCATATTTATCTCACATTGATCTGACATTAATCATCATTGGGAGATTCATGATACATCCATCCCAACACATATAATGAAAGATTGAGAGATTTAATGTTTATCTCACATCAATTCCTCCATTAGGGAGTTTAAGGATATTGCGCCCAATCACCCCCGCATATTAAAAAATATGCCCTCCGGGTTATGCCGCGGAGCAACCCGTTTCACCATTCAACAAATCCTGACACTGATGGATCTATGGTCAGGGCACTACATGATAAGATTCCACTTAATTAATTAAGTGTATTACCATATTCTTTTAGCATCAATCAAGTTTTCAAACATAAATTATTATGACAAATACTACAAAGGAAAGTGTAATACATCTATAGTGTACTTTTCAAAACTTTATAAAACATTGGGATCTCAATCCCTTATCTCATTACTGGGAATTCACATCCCTCAACAACACCATCATCATGTTTACTGAATCTGGGTATTCAAACCCTTAGTTCATCACTAAACATGGTTACCACTTATCAGTAACTATTACCTCCAGGTCATCTGACCAAGGTATTCATGATACTTGTTACACAAGCATCTCACATGGCTCACAAGGCCCATTAAGTATCTTGTCAATTCTCACTAAGCAACAATTACATGGATGCATGTAGAGGTGCCACAACAACAAGCTAAGCCGAGGCTTCTTAAGACCCTAAACGGTTTGAGACTATTTGATCTTTAATTGATTTGAATATTAATTAACCCTAAACGGTTTGAGACCGTTTGATTTGAATATTATTTAACCCCAAATAGTTTGAGATCATTTAGTCCTCAAATGGTCTGAGACCATTTGATCATTTCATCTTGAAACTGTTTAACCCTAAATTAGGGTTAAGATCTCAATTGATTTAGGGCTTTGAACCCAATTGAGCTAGGGTTCAGAAATCAATTGAATTTGATTTGTTTGAAGTTATTAGGTCATGAGACCAATAAATCCTTGAACCTATTGAAAAAATTTAGTCTCTAACGGTTTGAAACCGTTTTCCCTTCAATCGTTTTTGAAAATGTTTGGTCACCAAACGGTTTGAAACCGTTTGCTCTAAAACGGTTTGAAACCGTTTGACCAACACAAAGTGAAACCATTTGCTCATGATATTTCTTGAGGTGTGTGATAATATGATGTCATCATCATCAAGCTTCAGACCTCCAATTTCTATTTCCATATATATGATTAATTCAACAATTATTCAAGAAGAAATAAAGGATCAACATATGATGAGAAATTGAAATCAATAACAACATTAATGGGTTCAAGTTATATAACCCACCTTCAAAGTAGATTCAAAGCTCCAAGCTTCTCATATATAATGGTGAAAGAAGATCCTTCAACTATCCAAGGCTCGTTTCCAACTTTTTGGATGCAAATGATAGCCAAGGTTGAGTATTGGATAGAAAAGAGAAGAAAATCAATGTTGAAATCTGATTTCAACCATCAATTCAAGGTTGAAGATGATCATGGAGCTTACCTTCAGCTTGGGGAATGTTTTCCTCCTGCTCCTAAGCTCCTTGGTCATCGAACAAAGCAAAGGAAGAAAGTGGTTTGCAAAATAGCCTTTCAAGTAAAGGAGGAAATTGAATATATGTAATTGATTTTCTAGGAGAGAGAAAGTAGAAGAAAATCTATCCACTTTCTTGCCACATGCCCCCTCCCTTCGTTGCCTTCGAAGCCATATTTCTTTATTCCTCAATATCCTCTCATTTATCCTTGAATTAAAAGCAATTAGTTAAGCACCTAAATCATTATAATATTATTATCCATTTTTAGTGGACTTTACTTTTTAATTAACAAATGTGAGTGGATTTCTTCACCTACTTAGGATATTTTGGTGAAACTCAAGGCATTTGGTCGTCCTTGTAATATAGGATTTCAACCACAGCCTTTTTAGTTGATGGGCACTTCAATTAATATATTTACTTTTGCTACAAAATAAATTAGGGTTTCATTTATGCTTATTTCTTGATTATTTTATTATCAAGATTATCTCTCCTCAAAAGTAGTTCAAACAAGACACCCCTTTATTTTTCTTTTCTCAAAATGATACCAAGAAACAATAGGGACATAATATAGGTGGTATTTTACATATCCAACCCTAGGTTTTTTGGGTAATTTGCATATTACACCAAAACTAGTTATTTAATGCACAAACATTATTCAAACAAGCTCCTTCTTGGAACTTAGGCTTGTGGAAGCCATAGCTCAGCATAATTCTCATTCTTATGATGTTGTAATACTTAAGGAACATTTGTCATGTAACATTTTCAAGGTAATCTCCTTAAATTGGGTAAATAGCACTTTAGTCCAAAACAAGCAAATATTGTTTCAACATTATTCAAACAAGTTCAAACTTGGAATTTGGGCTTTCCACCAGCCACCACCTTGCATCATTATCTCTATAATGATGCTAAAACACACGAGGCATGTTCAACATATGACATATTGCAATATAACACCTCAACTTCAGCAAATTGCACTTTGGTCCAAAACAAAGGGACATTGCTCAAACATCATTCAATCAGGACCAAACTTGGAACATAAGTGTGTCACATGATAAAAAAACACCTTAGAGGATTATATTATAGTTATAAGCAACTTATTTAGCCAAAACAAATAGGGTTACCTCATAACCCAGGTCAGGGTTGTTACAACTTATAAACCCCTAACAAGGATTTCATCCCTGAAATTCTAGATAAAAAGGGAGACATATATTATTCATTCATCATACCATCAAGTCTCCACATACCATCTCAATGTCATGGAGATACCATAGAACTTTGATCAACACAAAGCTATTCCATACAGGGTTATCATAGAATCTGTCATACAAGACAGATACTCCACTATCTTTTTCATTATTGATTGTAGAGTCAACTCTATGTCAAATAATACTTTTCTTAGTTCAGAGAAACATTATACATACCTTATTTAAATCAGGTGTCAAACCTCATTGATCTATCACCTTGCTCAACTTTTAAATTTTATGTGACAAGATTCCTGATTCTGGGGAGTCTCCCATACTCCTTATTTAGTTTAGCATTTCACTTTCAAGGAAAGACCAGAGTTATGTTCTGTCACCCACTTGGAACTACAAGTCTTATTATACATATGTTGTGCCATCTAATCTGCTGACACAACACTAAAATTTCTTACTATTTGTACCAACTATCTCATCAGTTGTACATTCTCTTGTCATAAGGGAAGGTTACTTATCAATTAAGAATTTATCTTAGAGGTATCTCTAGATGTTATGTATACATTACCTCAATAGATCTAGATAGCGGTGTTCTAAAGAATTAATTTTAGCTTGATAAGCTTTTCCCACAATGATTTTATAATTGTTCCTTCAATTAGTACATTCTTATCGATGTTATGTTTATGCAGAGCATAAACCCCTAACATGTGATGTCCATACTATTTTATGTAATTAGGTTGATTTCACAGTTGGCCATTCCAGATAACCACCATTAATCATCTTAATTAGGAGTTATGTTTTTTACTTTGCCATATCACTTGATACTTTTTGGATACCAGAATCTCTTACCTTGGTATCCATCACATGTGTCGAAAACTCATTACATTCTCATCATTCCCATCTCTCTATTGTTTTTACCAAAGCCATACATATAAAAAGGATCTTTATTTCATCTTTGGAACATTATTATTACACATATCTTTGTCTTGGAACCAAAGTCCAAGACGAACTGATATTTTTTTCCAGGTATCCATCAATTGAACATTTTTAACTCATGCACATCAAGTGTCATAAGACCCACTTGATTGCCATGTCCCTGAAGGAAAGAACACAAAGAAACATATTCTTCTTATCACCCCATCATCACCCCATGTTGTTTATCAAAGAGAAGGGATTATCATCTCCTCTAATTATAGCATGAACTTTCAACTGTTCATGAGTCATTTACTCTTGTTTCATCCTAGGTTCCTTGCTATCGGCATAGGAATTATAAGGATGATTACATGTTATTACTCATTTCTTTGTTATTGTCTAACACATTTATGAACATTTTGTGATTTTATCACATTTCCCATTTCCACATCATGGGAAAAGATCTTTACTATACACACAAGCTTTATCAGACAAGGATCATCTCCCTTGTCCTCATTTTCTTTATCATGAGAATTATACTTTTTACTTCCTCATACACACATATTGACCTGATATTATTTCATCTTCCATTTTATTGCACTTAGGATGTGAAAAAAATATCCATGCCATATTTCTAGTTTCTTTGTGCTCACTAGATTGTCTCATAATGATTACTTGATCAGGGTAATAAGAAAGATAACAATCTAAGAGTTCCATACTCACCTTATCTTCAATAGTTGAATACCTGGCCATGGTATACACGGACTGAGATTAGGTAGTATGCACTTTATTTACTACCATGTTCCTTACTTTTCATATCATCTAAAACATAGGACTTATCATTCCTAGATTTCCTCCAGGCATCACATATATATCTTATCCCCTTTTTCACAAAGCTAAGAGAAATTATAAAGCATTTAAAGGAATACTGAGTAAAATATAAGTCCTCATCTTCCTTGTGTCCTCATATGACTAGTCAAAGGAAGCTAAAAAACAACTACTTTCTTATATTTAACACATAGAATCATGAAATGATATATTAGAATGAAACTGTTTCATCTGACCTGTCTCATCTCACAGTTTGTTTACCGCCTTAGGCTGATTCTTTTCATAGAATCTTTCCGTTACCTGATGTTGACTTTGTTCTTTGTTATTTAATGCAGTTGATCCTGTCTGGGACGTCTGGCCATGTCCTTGAGTGACACTAGAAAACTGTTTCCTCTGATGACCTTTTTTCAAGTTATCTTGGGTATGGATTACCTAGAAACGTATCAAGTTCAACTCGATTGTTGGAAAAAGGAAGTTGTCTTTCAACAGGGTGGATTTTCTTGTGTCTTTTCTGGAGACAGGAAAGTCTTACCTACATGTATCATATCAACTACTATAGCTGATAAGATGTTACAGAAAGGTTGTGAGGCATTCTTGGCACATGTGGTAGATACTAGAGTAGAAAAGAGCATAGTCAGCCTATGGGATGTGCCAGTGGTCTGTGAGTTCTTAGATGTTTTTCCAGATGAGTTTCCAGGTCTACCTCCTGAAAGAGAGATAGACTTTGAGATCCAGGTGTTGCCAGGTAGTCAACCTATAGTGCTGCCAGCATATAGAATGGCACCTGCAGAGTTGAAGGAACTCAAGATCCAGTTACAGGAATTACTGGATAAGGGTTTCATTCGACCTAGTTCTTCACCATGGGGAGCTCTAGTCTTATTTGTGAAGAAGAAAGATGGTACTATGAGATCATGTATAGACTATAGACAGTTGAATAAGATCACTATCAAGAATAAGTACCCGCTGCCAAGGATAGATTATCTATTTGATCAGTTGTGTGGAGCGACGATCTTCTTGAAGATAGACTTGAGATCTGGGTATCATCAGTTGAGGATAAAAGCTTTAGATATTCCTAAGTCAGCTTTCAGAACCAGATATGGGCATTATGAGTTTCTAGTCATGTCGTTTGGACTGACTAATGCTCTAGAAGCTTTCATGGATATGATGAACCAGATTTTCAAGTCGTTCTTGGATAAGTTCATAGTGGTTTTCATAGATGATATTCTGATTTATTATAGAGATGATGAGCAGCATGAACAACATCTGAGGATTGCATTACAGTTGTTGAGACAACATCAGTTATATGCTAAGTTTAGTAAGTGTGAGTTCTGGTTAGCTGAGGTGTCTTTTCTTAGACACTTCATCTCAGGAGATGGAGTAAGTGTTCACCCTAAGAAAGTCGAGTCTGTTCTATAGTGGGAGCAGCCTAAAACTCCTACTGAGATCAGAAGCTTCTTAGGATTGGCAGGTTACTATAGAAGGTTTATCCAGAACTTCAGTGTTATAGCGTCACCTCTGACACGCTTAACGAGGAAGAATGCACCGTTTGTCTGGTTAGACAACTGTGAGGAGTTTTCAGATCTTGAAGAAGAGGTTGACTACAACACCAGTGTTGACCCTGCCCGAGGCAGATAAAGGCTACACAGTATTTTGTGATGCTTCCAGGAGAGGTTTAAGCTGTGTGTTGATGCAGGAGGGTAAAGTAGTAGCTTATGCATCTAGACAGACTTAAAAAGAATGAGGAGAATTATCGACACATGATCTGGAGCTAGCTGATATAGTTCATGCTCTTAAGACATGGCATCACTATCTTTATGGTGAGACATGCCAAGTGCTTACAGATCAAAAGAGCTTGAAATATATTTTCACCTAGAAGGATCTAAATCTAAGAAGGATCTGAATCTAAGATGGTGGAGATGGTTAGAATTGATCAAAGATTTTGATGTGACGATAGATTATCATCCTGGTAAGGCGAATGTGGTAGCAGATGCCATCAGCAATAGGAAGTCAAGTTCAACAGCTGATGCATTCCCTATGGCATGTTTCAAGAGAGACCTGCTAGTAGAAATGCAGAAGTTGAACTTAGACTTAGGGGTGATAGAGTAGAGTGGTTTGATTGCACAGATGCAAGTCAAGCCTACTTTTTATGATCAGATCAAGGAACTTCAACAGAGTGACAGTGAGTTACAGCAGATCATGGAGGATATGACAAGGGGAAAGAGACCAGAGTTTAGGATTTCAGATGAAGGTTTGTTGTATCAGTAGACATGTTGTGTATACCTGGAGATAGTGATTTGAAATAATAGATTCTTGAAGAAGCACATGCATCGATGTATGCTATGCATCCAGGTAACACTAAGACGTACAAGAATCTCAAGGAGTTGTATTGGTGGTCAGGTACGAAAAAGGATTTAGGTGAGTACGTGGCTAGATGTAGTGTGTGCCAGTAGGTTAAGGCTGAGCATCAGAAACTTACAGGTACCTTGCAATCTCTTCCTATACCAAAGTGGAAATGGGAACATATCACAATGGATTTTGTGATAGGGTTGCCTAGGACCCCTAGAGGTTGTGACTCGATATGGGTGACTGTTGATAGACTGACTAAGTCTTCTCACTTTCTTCCTGTTAAGTCAACCTATGATGTCCCGAAGTTGGCCAAGATATACGTGGATGAAATAGTCAGATTGCATGGTATCCCAGTTTCTATTATATCTGATAGAGATCCTAAATTCACATCCAGATTCTGGAATCAGTTGCATCGTGTCTTGGGCATAAAGTTAAGATTCAGTACAACTTTTCACCCACAGACGAATGGTCAATAAAAAAGGACCATTCAGACTCTTGAGGACATGTTGAGAGCATGTGTCTTGCATTTCAGTGGAAGTTGGTAAGAACACTTAAGCCTTATAGAGTTTGCATATAACAATAGTCATCATTCCAGTCTTGGTATGACCCCGTATGAAGCTCTAAATGGTAGAAAGTGTAGATCAGCCATATGTTGGTATGAGGTAGGTGAAAAGCAGATTCTTGGACCAGAGATAGTAGATTTTACCACTGAATTGTGATCAAAGAACGGTTGAAAGTTGCACAGGAAAGGCAGAAGAGTTATGCTAAGCAGAGACGTAGACCTCTTGAGTTTGAGGTTGGTGATGAAGTATATTTGAAGGTTTCACCATGGAAGGGAGTGTTGAGGTTTGGTAAGCGAGGCAAACTGACTCCTATGTTTATTGGGCCATATCCTATCATTGAGAGGATTGGACCTGTAGCCTACAGGTTGGATTTTCCAACTGAGTTCGCTAATTTACACGATGTGTTTCATGTATCGATGTTGAAGAAGTGTTACCCTGGTAACAGAGAAGATAGTGGATCCAGAACCTGCACAGCTCAGACAAGATGTGTCCTATGTCGAGGGACCAGTACAGATAGTTGATTGGAGGATCAAGAAACTCAAGAATCGCAAGATACCTTTAGTAAAAGTTTTGTTGAGAAATCATAACTTAGAGGAAGTTATGTGGGAGCTCGAGTCAGAGATGCGTAACAAGTTTCCTTTTCACTTTTAGGAATTTTGGGACGAAATTCTTATAAGGGAGGGAGATTGTTATGACCCACACCAAAGTTAACTAGTAAGTATCATGATAACAACATCATTAAGTTAATTTAGATAAGTTAAGTGCTCATGTGGTGATTAGTGCATCATAAGTCAATTAAGCTAAGCTAAGTGCTTAAGATGCGATTAGTGTTTTGATTAGCTGAGACAAGCTAAATAGCATGTTTACATGCATTAGGTTTGTAGAGGATCTCGCGCTTGAAAAGTTGCAAAAGTAATTGATTGATTTGGACGATAGCAAACCCTAATTTTGGGTTGTAACCTATTTCTTTTAACATTTCTATTGCTTCAACATGCTGATGTTGATCAAGAATCCTGTTGGAGTCCAAAACTTCATCATTGGGGGCTGGTAATCTAGGTTGCATTGCTAATACACGATCCACTATACGTGTGACACCCCACCATCACGCAGACAACGAGATGACACGCAAAAACGTGCGGAACCACATAATACCGAAAACACGAGTTAATTAAAACCATTTGCAGAAAACATATATAAGAGAACTTTTGCATCCAGATCCTGCAGAGAAACATGTTATAAAAATATTACAAGCTTTGATATATGTCCACAACTTATCAGAACTAGATGTACTGTCAGCTCATGAGTTCATCACCTGTTTATACATACATAATGGGCCACGTACGGCCAACAACAGGATAAACCAAAATTACAATAGCTAGACCTCGTGAAACGTCGTCAAACACCTCCGAGGACCTGAGAGTACATAGATGACTCTAGGACTCTACTACAAAACCACAAAAACAACAACATGTCCACCTCTTGCCTTCTACTACTCTTCTTGTTGCTCGGACGCTACCTCACAACCACTACCACGTCGAGAGCGCTCACCTAAAAAGGATGTAAACCAGCGGGGTGAGACACACAGTCCCCGTGAGAAACATAACTCCCCGTCGAAACTATAAAACCTCAGAAGGTTAAAGCAATAACAACAGATAACTGATAAAGCGTATAACAAGAGCAGCATACTGAGCAAGGCTAATATTACCATCAATCTTACCAAGATATCCAGCAAGCATATAACCAAGCATTTCTTTATGGAACATGATTGACAAGATAAGCTTTATAAGAACTTATCACAAAATATAAGGATCATACACATATCTGCAAGGTATAACTAGATCAGCTATATAAGTACAAGGCCTCAATCAATGTTCCGTATTTTGCTCTAAGCAAGATATACTATTCGACTGGATTACATTTTATTAAGCCCTGAGAAAGTGAGCCTTCCCTGCTCAAATCCAACCATTGGCTGCGAAGCCCAATCCGGTGCCATACAAGGTCTAAGGAGATCCGGACTCCATGACCTCACCTTCTCTTGGTCAATACATGAATCATTAAGCAAGACCATAGTCTTATGCTTATATGGCCTCAGCCCCAGGGTCATCTCCGCAAGCTACCCATATCTCTAGCTCACCTTGACACAGGTGCTAGTACCTACATCCAAGCCATGAACGCATCATGCTCATCATCACATATCCTGAGCCATGGGTCTGTTCACCATGCTCCATATATCCTGAGTCTGCAACCACAGCTGCACTCAAATCCTCCTATTTTAGGCTAGGGGAAACCTCACATTTTCAACAATATGTGCTACAGGTAATCCCGCAGGATAAACCTGTTTCACCATCACCAAATACCGACGATGATGGATCTATGGTCAGGGCAAACTACATGATATGTTCATCTATAATTAATTAATTAGTATATTTTAAGCCAATTGTTGAGGCAACCAAAGTGTAAACATAGCCTTATATAATTACATCACTATTGCCATCATCATACTGTCTTGGGACCTCAATCCCTCATTATAACCACCATTGCCTCTCAAGGCATCATAATAATGCATCAACATTTTGGGAACACATCCCTTAACTCATCATCAGAGGATAACACCTCAACTAGGCACTCATCTTTTATCAGGTCCTCAGACCTATCAACCTTTTATCTCATTAGCAAGGATTATCATCTCATTGTGCTAGTCAAAGCACATATTTCTCATAGCTCTTACCAGGCTATGAATCCACATAGTATACCTGCATGGTTAGTATACACATTCAGAGAGATAACTTAAGCCATTATGGATTAACAAGATTATTATACTATATAGAGCAACATACATGATTATATCACACATAAGCTTTATCATTCATAGTATTATTATCAACCATGAGCATATATTATGCCTTATACTTGTGACCATATACACGTGTCACATTAACATGTGTAGCAACATCATATCTTTCCAAACATACCTGGTTCACAACCTATCATCTTATCTCATCATCATAGTTGCAGGATTCAAGGTGATTACATCATATCACTTGTATTATCATTATTAATAGAGAACTATCAACATAATCCTCACCCAAAAGATGTATCGGGTATGGTCATACCCTCACCAAGGATGTATCGGCTAGGGTTTCCCAACCCTAAACAAGCTCACCACCATAACAACCAACCCCATCATTTCACCTATCGTGTAACAAGAACTCACCGACTCACATGGTGTCGGGCAAGGTGTACCGTGCATCAACAGATGCTATTGGCCAAAGGCCTATCACACACAAGGATCAGGGTTAGGGTTAGGGTTTCTCTATTGGCTAACCCTCAACATTGACCATATCGGTCAAAGGGTATAACGCCCAAGGCACCTCTATTGTGCAAACATCTCCATGTCGTTCAAAGGTCATCCATATCGGCCAGGCCACCCATGTCGTCCAAGATACCATATTAGGCATGGACATGCTGGCTACTCAACCAACATATCGGCCAACACCACTAAGGTTATCTAAACCACCATCATATCGGGCACCACAAGACTACTTCATATCGCCAAGACCTATCACAAGGTGTGTCATGCAGAGCACACATCAAGGTGTATCGCCCAAGCTCCAACTCCACAAAGGGTATCAGCCAAGATCAACTAGGCATATCGGCCAAAGGAACAACACTACTTAGGTCAAGAAGGCCATATCGTCCATCTAAGTTAAGCTTCCCATATTGGCCACCACTTTAGGTACCTACTAGGATTTATCTATACCACCATATCGAGCACCAAACCAACAATCTCCACTAGGTGTAACGGCCAAGGGTAAAGCACTAGAGAGGAAACACTACTCCAAGATCATATCGCGCAAGACACAACCTAACAAGGTCATCTTCAACCTCAAGCACAAGGGCACCAAACCCTAATTGATCAAGAGGGTCGGATCACCTCTCAACAACCAAGAGGGAGGGGTTTTGCACAACCTATATCACAAATTGGGCAACCACAAGGATCAACCTCAACTTAGGTCATCATCTATCCAAAAGATCACCTCTCAAATCCATGGTGAGAGGAGGGTGTTACCCAAGAAACTAGAGTGTAGACTCACCTCCCAACTTAAACGAGAGAGGGGTATTGCCTATATCACTAGAGCTCAAACTCACTTCTCATGACCAAGGAAAGAAAGGGGTATTGCCCCAAAAGAAATCCTAAACTTATGGTTCGGCCAACTAGATCCAAAGGTATGTAAACCATCAAAAACATCAACAACATCATGCTCACTATATCCATAAGATCAACAACATATACTAGAGCAAGAAACATAACATGCAATGGCCGATCATCAACATACATGAATCAAGCAACATAAAGAAGGTAGTATAGCTAGGGTTAGAAGTTATGTAACCCACCTTAAGAAAACTCCTCAAGCTCCAAAGCTCCAAGATTCTAGCTCCTAGCTCCAAGAACACCACTTTCGGCCACCTCAAGAAAAGGAACAAGGATCATAACCACTATGGCCGAAGGGTAGGCAAGATGGAGAAGAAGATGCTAAGGAGAGAGGGAAGATGCTTACCAAAGAACAAGACCCACCTAGGGTTCGGCCACCAAGCTAGAGGAAGAAGAAGAGATGTCCACCAAGGGGAAAGGATCGTCCACCAAGCTCTCCAAGGAAGGTGTGTCGTGCACACAAGGAGGGAAGAGAAACAAAAGAGCTAAAGGGTTCCCAAGGAAGAGAAAGACAAGACATATATAGATGAGGGTCAAAGTTAAACCAAGGCAAGGTGTCACCTTGCTAAGGGATACTTGCCCACACATTTTTCCACCTTGCAAAACACATGCACATGCCATGCCACCACTCAACCAAGGATCGGCCACATGTCCAAGCTAGGGTGACACAACCAAAGAAAGAAGGTCAACAAAGTTAAAGGCCGAAACACCACCACCACCTTGTCCGACACACCCATGGGTGATACCCCATGGCCGATACAAGGCATCCTTGCCCGATACAGGGCTCAACCAACCAAGGCAAGGCCCAAACAAGGGAAAATAAGGCCCAAAAGAGCTCAACCAAGACCAAGGCAACACAAGGCATGAACCCAAACCTTCCTCTCAACCCTAGAGGAAGCAAAGAGAGAGAAAGACATCTCTCAAGGTGATAAACTTGCTCTTCAACCCTAAGTTAGGTTATTTTGCAAGTAGCACCTCCAACTCTCAATAAAACACAAGCAAACCCTAATCACCACTAAAGGTGATTAGCAAGCAACCAAGCACATGGTTTAAGCAAAACAAACAGGGTAATCCCAAAATGGAGGTCAGGGTCCTTACAAGCCATAAACCTCTACAAAGGGATTTTGTCCCCAAAATCTGAAGAGAAAAGCAAGGGATACTTCTGCCTCATCTCTTCCTCAAGCTCCCATGTGGCTTCCTCAATGCCATGATGATGCCAAAGAACTTTTACAAGAACCAGGTCTTTCCTCTTCAACCTCTTTACCCTCCTGTCAAGGATTGTCACTGGACCTTCTTCATAGGTCACATCTTCATCAAGCTCAACCTCGACTAGTTGTATCACTGTTCCTGTGTCTGGATGACTTTCCTTCAACATGCTGACATGGAACACCGGATGTAACCTGTGCAACTCTGGCGGCAGCTCTAACTTGTAAGCTACCTTGCCAACACGTGCTATTACCGGGTATGGCCCCATATACCTGGGTGCCAGTTTTCCTTTCTGACCAAACCTCAAAATGCATTTCCAAGGTGAGACCTTAAGATACACTTTGTCTCCCACCTAGAACTTTAAAGGTTGTCGACGATTGTTTGCATAAGACTTCTGTCTGTCCTGTGCTATTTTCAACTGTTGATGTATCACTCTGATCTTTTCTGTTGTCTATTGTACTAATTCATGACCCAAAATATGATACTCACCAGACTCATACCAGCATAAAGGGGATCTGCACTTCCTTCCATATAGAGCCTCATAAGGAGCCATGTCAATGCTCCGCTGATAACTATTATTGTAAGCGAACTCTATCAAACTGAGATGCATGTCCCAACTGCCTAGGAACTGCAAAACACATGCTCAGAGATGATCCTCAAAGGTCTAAATAGTCCTTTCAGACTGTCCATCCCTCTGTGGGTGGAAGACAGTACTAAACCTCAACTGTGTTCCCAACGCTGTGTGCAACTAATCCTAGAAATGACTCATGAACTGGGTACCTCTATCGAAGACTATTGTTGCTGGTACACTGTGCAATCACACTATATCATCTACATATACCCGAGCGAGCTTATCTACTGTATATGTTGTCTTTACTGGTATGAAATGAGCAGATTTTGTCAGCCGGTCCACTATTACCCAAATGGAATCATGATTCCTAGCTGTCTTTGGTAGACCAACCACGAAGACCATGGTTATATGATCCCTTTTCCACTGCGGTATCGACATGGGTTGCAACGTACCTGCCGACTTCTGATGCTCAGCTTTAACTTGCTGACATACTACACACTTAGCCACAAACTCAGATACATCCTTCTTCAAGCCAGACCACCAATACATGTCTTTTAGATTACGATACATCTTGGTGACTCCTGGATGCATAGCATACATTGATGTGTGTGATTCCTCGAGCACTAGCTTTCTTAGATTATTATCACCATTGAGGACCACCATCCTACCATGATAGAAAACTAGTCCATCCTCGAACTCATGGAACCCATCACACTTTTCGCTGTCGAGCTCTGACCTGATCAACTGCACTGTATCATCTGCCTGCTGTGCATCTTTGATCTGCTATATCAACATAGGCTTGACTTGCATCTGTACCAACATTCCTGCCAATAAGGAAACTTCCAACTACACATTCATCTACCGCAAGGAGACAAACATATCTTGCCTATTGCATACCAAGGAACTCAACTATGCCTTCTTCATGGAGAGAGAAGAAGATTTTCTGCTAAGCGCATCATCTACCACATTTGCCTTACCAGGATGATACTCAATGGTGCAATCATAATCATTGATTAGCTCCATCCAACGACACTGTCACATGTTCAACTCACTCTACGAAAAGATGTACTTCAAGTTCTTATGATCAGTAAAGATCTGACACACTTCCCCATAAAGATAGTGTCTCCAAATATTTAATGCATACACCACCGCTGCCAACTCTAAATCATGTATTGGGTAGTTCTCCTCATGTTTCTTAAGCTGCCGTGAAGCAAAAGAAACCACATGATCCTCCTGCATAAGCACACAACCTAAGCCTTTCTTGGAAGCATCACAGAAAACAACATAGCCCTTCCCAGGCTCTGGCAGCACCAACATTGGAGCACTAGTCAGCTTCTCCTTCAAACTTTAGAAAGCTTGCTGACAACGATCATCCCAGACAAAAGGTACATACTTCCTGGTCAACTTTGTCATTGGCAACGTGATCACACTGAAGTCCTTGATAAACCTCCGGTAATATCCTGCCAAACCCAGAAAACTACGAACTTCGGTCAGCGTCTTTGGTTGTTCCCAATCTGCCACTGATTCCACCTTCTTGGGGTCCACTCTGACTCCTTTTGCAGATATTACATGACCCAATAAAGTCACTTATTTCAACCAAAACTCACACTTACTGAACTTGACATATAACCAATGTTGGTGAAGAAGAGTCAATGCTTGTCGAAGATGATGTTCATGCTCTTGACTGTCCCGACTGTAGATCAAGATGTCATCTATGAAGACTATAACAAACGAATCTAGAAACAGACAGAACACGGTTCATTAGATCCATGAAAGCAGTAGGTGCATTGGTTAGCCCAAACGGCATGACCACAAACTCAAAGTGACCATACCTCATCCTAAACGCTGACTTAGGTATGTCATCTGCCTTAATCCTCAACTGATGATATCCAGACTGTAGATCGATCTTTGAGAACACTGTAGCGCCACACAACTGATCGAACAGATCTTCTATCATCAACAATGGGTACTTATTCTTGATCATGACCTTGTTCAACTGCCGGTAATCTATACAAGCCCTTGGTTTGGCTTGTAAAGGGTACTTTTATAAGAAATTCAAGGAGAGAGAAAATGCCTTATAAAAATTCATTTAATCACAAAAATAGTGCCGCCTCTTCCCCCTCAACTCCTTAGATACGAGGCTATCTTGTTTGTCTCTTATTCCTCTCAATTATCCATGATTTAAAGAAAAGCAATTTAAGCACCTCAAAACATATTATACTAATATCCATGAGTGGATATTTCTTTTCCTTATAATAAGGTGAGTGAGTTATCCACTTCCCTTGGATATTTTCATGGCCTAGCAAAGGCACAAAGGTGTTCACACTTGAGAAAATTCAACCATCTCATTTTTGGTTGAAGGCCCTTCAATTATTATATTTATTTTTGCACTAAATTAAATTAGGGTTTCACTTAGGATTAAATCTTGATTATTTTAATATCAAGATTCTCTCTCCTCCAACTTAATTCAAATGAAGCGCCCCTATCATTTTCTTTGCTCCACATGTTGCCAAGAAACATTAAGGACCTTATTGAAGTGGTAAATTACATATTGCACCCTAGGTTTTTGGTAAATTGCACATTACACCAAAACTAGGTTTTAAGGCACTAGGATTGCTCTACAAGCTTTATCTTTGTGCCCAAGCTTGTGGAAACCATACCACTACATCATATTCATTCTTTTGATGTCTCAACATCAGAGGAACATTTTATCATGTGCAATTTGCAATTTAACCCCTCGACTTGGGTAATTTGCACTTTAGCCCAAAATTAACAAAACAATGTTTCAACATTGTTCAAACATGACCAAAATTGAAACATAAGTTCCTCATGAGCCCTAATTACTTTTCAAAAGATAATATTAAGCATATACGCAACATTATTAGGCAAATAAACTAGGGTTAACACATAACCCAGGTCAGGGATGTTACAAATTATAAACCCCTAACAAGGATTTTGTCCCCGAAATCCCAGAAAAAAGGAGGGACAGAGTTATTCATTTATCACACCCTCAAGTCTCCACACAATATCTTAATTTCATGGAGATATCATGGATCTATAATTCACACAAAGTTCCTTTCATTAATTCAACCTTATCAATGTTTATATTTATGTAGAGCATAAACCCCTAACATATGATGTCCATATTATTGAAAGGAAGAAGCATAAAAGAACATACTTCTATCATCACCCAAGAATGTTTACCAAAAGAGAAACATATATATATATATATATATATATATATATATATATCTAATATAGGTAATCCACTCAACAATCCTTTATTTGTTTGGGAGAGTTCACTTAGCACTTAAATTGGGATAGTGCACTGAGAAAGTTCATTGAGAATGTTCACTAAGCAATTTACTGAGAAAGTTCACTAAGCAATTCACTAAGAAAGTTCATTGAGAATGTTCACTAAGAAATTCACTAAGAAAGTTCACTGAGAATGTTCACTAAGAAATTCACTGAGAAAGTTCACTGAGAATGTTCACTAAGCAATTCACTGAGAAAGTTCACTGAGAATGTTCACTAAGCAATTCACTGAGAAAGTTCACTGAGAATGTTCACTAAGAAATTCACTGAGAAAGTTCACTGAGAATGTTCACTAAGCAATTCACTGAGAAAGTTCACTGAGAATGTTCACTAAGCAATTCACTGAGAAAGTTCACTGAGAATGTTCACTAAGCAATTCACTGAGAAAGTTCACTGAGAATGTTCACTAAGTAATTCACTGAGAAAGTTCACTGAGAATGTTCACTAAGAATGTTCACTAAGTAGTTTATTTGGAGAAATTCACTTAGCTCTTCCTATTAAATTTCATTATTCTCTCTAGATTGTTTCAAAATGACTACTTGATCAGAGTAATAAAAAAGATAACAATCTAAGAGTTTCATACTTACCTTATCTACAATAATCATATACCTGGCCAGGGTATACAAGTATTGTGGGATTAGATAGTATGCACTTTATTTGATATCATATTCCTCACTTTTCATATCATTATACACATAGGATTTTTCATTCTTGAATTTTCTTCAGGCATCACTTCTATATCTCATCTTTCAACACACATATAAGGGAGATTATAGAGCATTTTAAGGAACGCTGAGTAAAATCTAAATTCTCATCTTCCTTATGTCCTTATAGGACTAGTCAGAGGAAGTTCATAAACAACTACTTTCATATCTTTAACACATAGAATTATGAAATGAAGTATCAGAATGAATATATTTCATTTGACTATTACCCCTCATGGTTATCTGCCACTTTAGGTTGACTCAACACATAGTGTCTAGTTATTTCATGTTTCTACTTTTGCCTTTACTTAGTGGCTACTGCCCTAGTGCACTAGGCATTGATTGCACTGGTGACACAAAAAACTTTGGCTTTTCAGAATATCTAGGTAAATGTCTCTAAAATCATAGGGAGCTTACTTTAATTCATAGCTTACTACCCCTCCTTGGGCACTACCATCACAGATGTACTATTTTTCCAAACTTATGGCAGAGTCTACTTTCTTGCCATATATTAATGTTTCCCACATTTCCACTGTTCTAACATAACCATGTCACTCAGGAATCCTTTCAAAGTCCAAAGTTTCCACATTAAGGACTGGTAACCTAGATTGTAATACTAGTATCCAGTCTTCTATAAGCATCACCATTATCCTAATCTGCCCGTCAAGAGCATAAAATAGGATTCTTTATCATGATTAGGTCAAGATGGGAATCCCCAGACACTTATTCTTCTCTTGCCTGGTCCCATGCACCCTCTCCTGGTGCAACAACATTACCCTTAGCAATGTGTTCCTCGTGTTCTCCAGTCATTTTCAAGTTCTTCTTCTCCTATGTGAGCAGAAGATACTATTAGATAAACATGAAGACACTTAGAACAGACTCTACATCCTTAGTCCTATGTCTCTGTAGACTCAACAAACCTAGAGCTCTGATACCACTTAATTGTGGCATACAACTCATAAAAACATAATTAACTAATGCAGAAGCGTTCACTAAGCAGCGTATTACCAAAAATCACTAAAAATTAAAACCTTTTTACCAAGAGGTCCATCAAATGAAAACTTTCTCACATATAATAAAAGTAACACATTTACATTCCATTTGCAATAGTACATATCTTATATCATCTCTTTCTATGAATTACAAGCATCAACTGCCCTGTTAAACTAAGCACAGGCAGTATGAAAATCTCGAGGCATTGAGCCAAAATCTCAAAAGCACTACCACTACTACTCCAAGGACCTGAGAGTATAAAGACGACACATAGGACTCTATATACAACTATACAAGGCATAACAGCCAGTGTCTCCACCTGAGACTTCACTGCTGTCCCTACTGCTGCTATTGCTGTCCTTCACCTACTGAAGGATTCTTGCCTCCTCATCTACGTCCACCTAAAAATGTGATTCCCACGGGGGTGAGACAATTGTAAATTGCCCAAATGAGAGATATAACTCTCCACCAGAAACATTATTATTGCAGCTTAAGAAGATAATTATGAACAGAGGAATCATAATTGTTTGACAACAGATCATTCAATGTCTAACAGATTTAAACATTATTTTTATCAAAAGCATTGCATCTATAACTTGATAGAGAAACATGTCACTTATCCATTAAGGAATATGAAGAACATGTATATCATTTATTCACTATAAAATCATTACCACAACATTAACTCTCTTCAGGCTTAGATCATATATCTAATGCCTGGCATTGTCATTGTGGAGTCATGGCCTGTAGACATACTCTTTTCACAAGGTATTGGGATCTTAATCCCTCAACTCATCAAATACATTTCCACTTCTTAACAAGTTCATCATCATGATTATAGAATCTAGGTATTTGAACCCTTAACTCATCATAGGATACTTGTTACCACTTATTAGGTAACTTAATACCTTCAGGTCATCTGACCAAGGACATTATGAATTTTGCTACACAAAGTATTCCACATAGTTCACAAAGCTCATATCACCTTTTATTACCTCTTAATAGACAACAAGGCACATTATGGTTTATGAAGCCATAACCAATTTCAATAAGTAAAACACCATATGGCACACATGGCTCATAAGTTTTGAAATTACTTCTCACTAAGCAATAAAGCATATGAAGGCTTATAAGACCTATGAAACATTTTTAGTATACAATGCATTATAGCCCATACCTGGCTATGCTCATCATCTCAACATACCTGCATGTTTAGTACTCATGATAACAATCATATATCAGTATCATGCAATACAAGGGTCTTCTCATTATATACATAACTCATCAATATGTAGTTGAACTTCACATAGGATTACTCTGTGTTAAGACTTCACATAGCATCATCTTGTACTAGGGTTTCACATAGCATTACCCTGTATTAGGGTTCACATAGCATTAACTTATATTAGGGTTTCACATAGCATTACCCTGTGTTAGGGTTCACATTGCATGGAATCAATATGGATAACATAAGTATTCAATCATACTTATTTACTCTCATCATTTCATCATGAAATGAATTATCATCACACAGTATGAGTCTCTCTCTCATCTTTGCCAGAATATGATTACATCATAGTTTATAGGTTTGGATTAAACTTTTCATAAGGCATGCTAGCCTATATTCATCAAAGTGCATTACATCTCAATGTAACAATTGACATGACACATTTCATATGTCACTCATCCAATTATATTGGACTTATAACACATCAAGGCATATCAATATTGGGGTGTTGGATGTGATATCTATCATATCTTGATGTATCACTTCCCTCAACACCTTTATATTTCTTGAGTTCATCCACTTAGCTTTTATTAGGGTATTCCCCATCCTAATATTTTATGCACCAGTTTATCACATTTATCATGTAATGTATTGGGAATTAGTCACTCACTTAGAATATACAACCATTGCCAATAATATGGACTCATCCTTGAGTTAGGAACTATTGATATAGGGATATCCATTATCAACCTTTCTAGGTGTTACATTTGTCAAAACCTTAATCACTATTCCATTATTAGGAATAGGATTCTCTATATTTATAACTTGAAGATTCACATAGTAGCTTCCATACATTTATGGATTTCACATAGTATTGTTCTTCAATAGAGTTTCACATAATCATCCTTCTATATCAGGGATTCACCTAGTATTATGTGAAATTAAGATTTCACAACACATCACCCAGTGTTAAGGCTTCACATAACATTAATGGCACTACCCTATATTAGGGTTTCATATACCTTTATTCCATTTTAGGGATTAAGGTTTACCATACACATCCAAGTAAGGTTTCTCGTACCTCATACCCAAATTAGGGTTAGGATGTACAATTCCCATTAAATTAGGGTTTCCTTCATTGTTACACTAAGTTAGGGTTACATCATCACCCTAGTTTATGGTTTCACTGAGCTTTGCCCTAAATTAGGGTCTTACATAGCCTTGCCCTAGATTAGGGTCAAGGTATATCAATCTTTTCAATGAAGATTCCATGATCTCATATTATGGATCAAACCCTGATTATACATTGTTTCATAATGAGAGAATTAGGGCTTATGATATAAGAAATCATCTCTCTCATTCTTTCTCTCTCTCTCATCCTCTTTAGGATGTTATCTACTCCAAGATTGAACTAGGTCAGCCCTTCAACTAAGTACACATAGTTAGGGTAAATCTTCATAATCACCATTGATTTATATCATCAATAATCAAGTAGCTAATTGACCTTTGATCATATTAGGTGTCCAAATGGTTTAACCAATTTGAACTTCAAAAGGTCTTAGTCACTTAAGCCTCAAACGGCCTTGATCACTTAGACCTAAAATGGTCTTGACCAATCAGACCTCAAATGGTCTTTGGTTGAATACTCGAAATTGTTTAGTAAAGTTGAGGTTGAAACCGTTTGCCAAAGCAAAATTTTAAAACCGCATGAACTCAACCGATTTGGGATCATTTGGTACCAAAAGGTCTTGAGACCATTTGGACTCAAATGGTCTTGAGACCGTTTGGTACAAACCTCCTCAAAACCGCATGGACCAAAAATAGTCTCAACTAATCAAATTGAATTGGGGATTCCAATGTTGATTCCTTCAACCATTGAATTCATGTAACCAATCACCAATTGGAACTATAACCATACTTTAATTGAGTTAAATAGGTCATCCTTCAACTGATTTGACCCTCAATTGACCCTCAATTTGTCATCAATTAGGGTTTGAATCAATTGGATTAGGGTTTGGAATCGATGATCCTTCAACATTAATCAATGTGTAACTAGTTACTTTAAAACTATTGGACCATCATATAAATTGGACATGACCTGACCCCAAAAGGTCTTGAGGTCGTTTGGATGTCCTCCAAATGGTCTGGAGACCGTTTTCCTATGTTAACATCAAAATCCAAGTCAACCAATTAGGGTTTGGATCATTGCATTGATTATCAAATCAGCAATTGATTGCAATTCAACTTGGTATATTTGGATCTTCAAATACCCAACCATGCTCAACCCCAGACCTCCAAATGTTCTTGGGTGACCCTAAAACGGTCTTGAGACCGTTTGGGTGATTACCAAACGTTTTTGAAACCGTTTGGGTCAATCAACCCAAAGCATCAACTTATTCAATTGCAAAATCAACACTTAGCCGATTAGGATTTATACCATATTTTTGAATCTTCAAATACCTAACCATGCTCAACCCTAGACCTTCAAATGGTCTTGGGTGACCCTCAAATGGTATTGAGACCGTTTGGGTGATTCCCAAATGATTTTGAAACCGTTTGGGTCAATCAACCCAAAACTTCAACTTAATCAATTGGAAATTCAGCACTTAGTCGATTAGGTTTTGCAATTAAGGAATCATTCACAATTGAAACCTTTAAGATCAAACCAATTGAAACCATTGGATCAAGATTCAAGTGCCGCAGAATATATCTTAAAATTGTCAACCATATCAAATGGTCAACCATTCCAAACGGTTTGGAACCCAAACCACCAAACGGTTTGGTGAAACCGTTTGGACTCAAACATTGAAACCGTTTGCCCTAGATATTTGGGGAGGTGTGTGATTATGATGATGTCATCATCATCAAGATCAAAACTCACGAAATCTTCTGTGATTTCCATGGATATTGCATCAATCAACCAAACTAAATTTCGAAAATGTAAAAATGATCACCAATTGATAAGGAATTGATTGCAATAATAAAATTAAGGGTTCAAGTTATCAAACCCGCCTCCAATTGAGCTCCAAAGCTCCAAGCTCACGGCAAAAATGGTGTATGCAACTCCTTTCACTATTCCAAGGGTGTCCTTGAGATTTGAGTGAAAAGAGTTGATTAGAATTGAAGAGGGGATCGAGTTATGAAGAATTCATGCATTGATTTTCGATTTTCACAATGGATTTAAGGTGAAAGGAGGTCAAGAAACTTACCAAAAGGTTGGGGGTCGTCCTCCTGATCCTCCAAAGTTCCTTGGTCGTTTTACAAGCAAGGGAAAATAAATCAAAATGAAAAAGCCCTTGGTTTGGCTTGTAAAGGGTACTTTTATAAGAAATTCAAGGAGAGAGAAAATGCATTATAAAAATTCATTTAATCCCAAAAATAGTGCCGCCTATTCCCCCTCAACTCCTTGGAAACGAGGATATATTTTTTGCCTCTTATTCCTCTCAATTATCCATGATTTAAAGAAAATTAATTTAAGCACCTCAAATCATATTATACTAATATCCATAAGTGAGTGGATATTTCTTTTCCTTATAATAAGGTGAATGAGTTATCTACTTCCCTTGGATATTTTCGTGGCCTAGAAAAGGCACAAAGGTGTTCACACTTGATAAAATTCAACCATCTCGTTTTTGGTTGAAGGCCCTTCAATTATTATATTTATTTTTGCACTAAATTAAATTATGGTTTCACTTAGGATTAAATCTTGATTATTTTAATATCAAGATTCTCTCTCCTCCAACTTAATTAAAATGAAGCGTACCTCTCATTTTCTTTGCTCCACATGTTTCCAAGAAACATAGGGACCTTATTGAAGTGGTGAATTACATATTGCACCCTAGGTTTTGGGTAAATTGCACATTACAACAAAGCAAGGTTTTAATGCACAAGGATTGCTCTACAAGCTTTATCTTGGTACCCAAGCTTGTGGAAACCATACCACTACATAATATTCATTCTTATGATGTCTCAACATCATAGGAACATTTTATCATGTGCAATTTGCAATTTAACCTCTCAACTTGGGTAATTTGCACTTTAGTCCAAAATTAACAAAATAATGTTTCAACATTGTTCAAACAGGACCAAAATTGAAACAAAAGTTCCTCATGAGGCCTAATTACTTTTCACAAGACAATATTAAGCATCTACTAAACCTTATTAGGCAAATCATCTAGGGTTAACACATAACCTAGGTCATGGATGTTACAAATTATAAACCCCTAACAAGAATTTCGTCCCCGAAATCCCAAAAAAAAGGAGGGACAAACTTATTCATTTATCTCACCCTCAAGTCTACACATAATATCTTAATATCAAGGAGATATCATGGATCTATAACCCACACAAAGTTCCTTCCATTAATTCAACCTTATTAATGTTTATATTTATGCAGAGCATAAACCCCTAACATATGATGTCCATATTATTGAAAGGAAGAAGAATAAAAGAACATACTTCTATCATCACCCAAGAATGTTTACCAAAAGAGAAACATATATATATCTAACAGAGACAATTCACTCAACAATCCTTTATTTGTTTGGGAGAGTTCACTTAGCACTTTAATTGGGATAGTTCACTGAGAAATTTCACTGAGAATGTTCACTAAGCAATTCACTGAGAAAGTTCACTGAGAATGTTCACTAAGCAATTCACTAAGAAAGTTCACTGAGAATGTTCACTAAGCAATTCAGTGAGAAAGTTCACTGAGAATGTTCACTAAGTAATTCCCTAAGAAAGTTCACTAAGCAATTCACTGAGAAAGTTCACTGAGAATGTTCACTAAGAAATTCACTGAGAAAGTTCACTGAGAATGTTCACTAAGCAATTCACTGAGAATGTTCACTGAGAATGTTCACTAAGCAATTCACTGAGAAAGTTCACTATGCAATTTACTGAGAATGTTCACTAAGCAATTCACTGAGAAAGTTCACTGAGAATGTTCACTAAGCAATTCACTGAGAAAGTTCACTGAGAATGTTCACTAAGAATGTTCAATAAGTAGTTTATTTGGATAAATTCACTTAGCTCTTCCTATTTAATTTCATTATACTCTCTAGATTGTTTCAAAATGACTACTTGATCAGAGTAATAAAAAAGATAACAATATAAGAGTTTCATACTTACCTTATCTACAATAATCATATACCTGGCCAGGGTATACAAGTATTGTGGGATTAGGTAGTATGCACTTTATTTGCTATCATATTCCTCACTTTTCATATCATTATACACACAAGAGTTTTCATTGTTGAATTTTCTTCAGGCATGACTTCTATATCTCATCTTTCAACACACAGATAAGGGATATTATAAAGCATTTTAAGGAACATTGAGTAAAATGTAAATTCTCATCTTCCTTGTGTCCTTATAGGATTAGTCAAAGGAAGTTAAAAAATAACTACTTTCATATCTTTAACACATAGAATTATGAAATGAAGTATCAGAATGAATATATTTCATTTGACTATTACCCCTCGTGGTTATCTACCACTTTAGGTTGACTCAACACATAGTGTCTAGTTATTTCATGTTGCTGCTTTTGCCTTTACTTAGTGGCTACTTCCCTGGTGCACTAGGCATTTATTGCACTAGTGACACCAAAAACTTTGGCTTTTCAGAATATCTAGGCAAATGTCTCCAAAACCATAGAGACCTTACCTTAATTCATAGCTTACTGCCCCTCCTTGGGCACTACCATCACAGATGTACTGTTTGTCCAAACTTATGGTAGAGTCTACTTTCTTGCCATATATTAATCTTTCCCACATTTCCACTGTTCTAACATAACCATGTCACTCAGGAATCCTTTCAAAGTCCAAAGTTTCCACATTAAGGACTGGTAACCTAGATTGTAATACTAGTATCCAGTAATCTATACGCATCACCATTATCCTAATCTGCCCTTCAAGAGTATAACATAGGATTCTTTATCCTGATCAGGTCAAGATGGGAATCCCCAGGCACTTTTTCTTCTCTTGCCTGGTCCCATGCACCCTCTCCTGGTGCAACAAACTTACCCTTAGCAATGTGTTCCTCATGTTCTCCAATCATTTTCAAGTTCTTCTTCTCCTATGTGAGCAGAAGATACTATTAGATAAACATGAAGACACTTAGAACAGACTCTACAACCTTAGTCCTATGTCTCTGTAGACTTAGCGAACCTAGAGCTCTGATACCACTTAATTGTGGCATACAACTCATAAAAACATAATTAACTAATGCAGAAGCATTCACTAAGCAGCGGATTACCAAAAATCACTACAAATTAAAACCTTTTTACCAAGAGGTCCATCAAATGAAAACTTTCTCACATAGAATAAAAGTAACACATTTACATTCCATTTGCAACAATACATATCTTATATCATCTCTTTCTATGAATTACAAGCATCAGCTGCCCTGTTAAACTAAGCACATGCAGTATGAAAATCTTGAGGCATTGAGCCAAAATCTCGAAAGCACTACCACTACTACTCCGAGGACTTGAGAGTACAAAGACGACACATAGGACTCTATATACAACTATACAAGGCATAACAACCAGTGTCTCCACCTGAGACTTCACTGCTGTCCTTGCTGCTACTGTTGCTGTCCTTCACCTACTGAAGGATTCTTGCCTCCTAATCCGCGTCCACCTAAAAATGTGATTCCCACGGGGGTGAGACAATTGTAAATTGCCCAAATGAGAGATATAACTCTCCTCCAGAAACATTATTATTGAAGCTTAAGAAGATAATTACGAACAAAGGAATCATAATTGTTTGACAACATATAATTCAATGTCTAACAGATTTAAACATTATTTTTATCAAAAGCATTGCATCTATAACTTGATAGAGAAACATGTCACTTATCCATTAAGGAATATGAAGAACATGTATAACATTTATTCACTATAGAATCATTACAACATCATTAAATCTCTTCAGGCTTAGATCATATATCTAATGCCTGGCATTGTCATTGTGGAGTCATGGCCTGTAGCCATACTCTTTTCACAAGGTATTGGGATCTTAATCCCTCAACTCATCAAATACATTTCCACTTCTTAACAAGTTCTTCATCATGATTATAGAATCTAGGTAATTGAACCCTTAAGTCATCATATGATACTTGTTACCACTTATTAGGTAACTTAATACCTTGAGGTCATCTGACCAAGGACATTATGAATTTTGCTACACAAAGTATTCCACATAGTTCACAAAGCTCATATCACCTTTTATTACCTCTTAATAGGCAACAAGGCACATTATGGTTTATGAAGACATAAACAATTTCAATAAGTAAAACACCATATGGCACACACGGCTCATAAGTTTTCAGATTACTTCTCACTAAGGAATAAATCATATGAAGGCTTATAAGACCTATGAAACATTTTTAGTATACAGTGCATTATAGCCCATACCTGGCTATGCTCATCATCTCAACATACCTGCATGTTTAGTACTCATGATAACAATCATATATCAGTATCATGCAATACAAGGGTCTTCTCATTATATACATAACTCATCAATATGTAGTTGAACTTCACATAGGATTACTCTGTGTTAAGACTTCAAATAGCATCATCCTGTACTAGGGTTTCACATAGCATTACCCTGTATTAGGGTTCACATAGCATTAACTTATATTAGCATTTCACATAGCATTACCCTGTGTTAGGGTTCACATAGCATGGAATCAATATGGATAACATAAGTATTCAATCATACTTATTTACTCTCATCATTTCATCATTAAATGAATTATCATCACACAATATGAGTCTCTCTCTCATCTTTGCTAGAATATGATTACATCATAGTTTATAGGTTTGGATTAACCTTTTCATAAGGCATGTTAGCCTATATTCATCAAAGTGCATTACATCTCAATGTAACAATTGACATGACACATTTCATATGTCACTCATCCAATTATATTGGACTTATAACACATCATGACATATCAGTATTGGGGTGTTGGATGTGATATCTATCATACCTTGATGTATCACTTCCCTCAACACCTTTATCTTTCTTTAGTTCATCCACTTAGCTTGTATTAGGGTATTCCCCATCCTAATACTTTATGCACCAGTTTATAACATTTATCATGTAATGTATTGGGCATTAGTCACTCACTTAGAATATACAACCATTGCCAATAATATGGACTCATCCTTGAGTTAGGAACTATTGATATAGGGATATCCATTATCAACCTTTCTAGGTGTTACATTTGTCAAAACCTTAATCACTATTGCATTATTAGGAATAGGATTCTCTATATTTATAACTTGAAGATTCACATAGCATCTTCCATACATTTATGGATTTCACATAGTATTGTTCTTCAATAGAGTTTCACATAATCATCCTTCTATATCAGGGATTCACCTAGTATTATGTGAAATTAAGATTTCACAACACATCACCCTGTGTTAAGGATTCACATAGCATTAATGGCACTACCCTACATTAGGGTTTCATATACCTTTATCCCATTTTAGGGATTAAGGTTTACCATACACATCCAAGTAAGGTTTCTCATACCTCATACCCAAATTAGGGTTAGGATGTACAATTCCCATTAAATTAGGGTTTCCTTCATTGTTACACTAAGTTAGGGTTACATCATCACCCTAGTTTATGGTTTCACCGAGCTTTGCCCTAAATTAGGGTCTTACATAGCCTTGCCCAAGATTAGGGTCAAGGTATATCAATCTTTTCAATGAAGATTTCATGATCTCATATTATGGATCAAACCCTGATTATACATTGTTTCATAATGAGAGAATTAGGGCTTATGATATAAGCAATCATCTCTCTCATTCTTTCTCTCTCTCTCATCCTCTTTAGGATGTTAGCTACTCCAAGATTGAACTAGGTCAGCCCTTCAACTAAGTACACATAGTTAGGGTTAATCTTCATAATCACCATTGGTTTATATCATCAATAATCAAGTAGCTAATTGACCTTTGATCATATTATGTGTCCAAATGGTTTAACAAATTTGAACTTCAAAAGGTCTTAGTCACTTAAGCCTCGAATGGTCTTGGTCACTTAGACCTCAAATGGTCTTGACCAATCATACCTCAAACGGTCTTGGTTGAATACTCAAAACCGTTTAGTAAAGTTGAGGATGAAACCGTTTTCCAAAGCAAAATTTTGAAACCGCATGAACTCAACCGGTTTGGGATCGTTTGGTCCCAAATGGTCTTGAGACCGTTTGGTCCAAATCTCCTCTAAACCAGATGGACAAAAAATAGTCTCAACTAATCAAATTGAATTAGGGATTCCAATGTTGATTCCTTGAACCATTGAATTCATGTAGCCAGTCATCAATTGGACCTATCACCATACTTTAATTGAGTTAAATAGGTCATCCTTCAACTGATTTGACCCTCAATTGACCCTCAATTTGTCATCAATTAGGGTTTGAATCAATTGGATTAGGGTTTGGAATCGATGATCCTTCAACATTAATCAATGTGTAACTAGTTACTTTAAAACTATTGGACCATCATCCAAATTGGACATGACCTGACCCCAAACGGTCTTGAGGTCGTTTGGATGTCCTCCAAATGGTCTTGAGACCGTTTTCCTATGTCAATATCAAAATCCAAGTCAACCAATTAGGGTTTGGATCATTGGATTGATTATCAAATCAGCAATTGATTGCAATTCAACTTGGTATCTTAGATCTTCAAATACCCAACCATGCTTAAACCCAGACCTCCAAATGGTCTTGGGTGACCCTCAAATGGTCTTGAGACCGTTTGGGTCAATCAACCCAAAGCATCAACTTATTCAATTACAAAATCAACACTTAGCCGATTAGGGTTTATACCATATCTTTGAATCTTCAAATACCTAACCATGCTCAACCCTAGACTTTCAAACGGTCTTGGGTGACCCTCAAATTGTCTTGAGACCGTTTGGGTGATTCCCAAATTGTTTTGAAACTGTTTGGGTCAATTAACCCAAAACTTCAACTTAATCAATTGGAAATTCAACACTTAGTCGATTAGGTTCTGCAATTAAGGAATCATTCACAATTGAAACCTTCAAGATGAAACCAATTAAAACCATTGGATCAATATCCAAGTGCCACATCATATATCTTCAAATGGTCAACCATTCCAAATGGTTTGGAACCCAAACCACCAAACGGTTTGGTGAAATCGTTTGGACTCAAACATTGAAACCATTTGCAATAGATATTTGGGGACGTGTGTGCTTATGATGATGTCATCATCATAAAGCTCCAAACTCATTAAATCTGCTGTGATTTCCATGGATATTGCATCAATCAACCAAACTAAATTTCGGAAATGTAAAAATGATCACCAATTGATACGGAATTGATTGCAATAATAAAATTAAGGGTTCAAGTTATAAAACCCGCCTCCAATTGAGATCCAAAGCTCCAAGATCATGGAAACAATGGTGGATGCAACTCCTTTCGCTATTCCAAGGGTCTTCCTCAAGCTTTGAGTGAAAAGAATTGGTTAGAATTGAAGAGGGGATCGAGTTATGAAGAATTCATGCATTGATTTTCGATTTTCACCATGGATTCAAGGTGAAAGGAGGTCAAGAAGCTTACCAACAGGTTGGGGGTCGTCCTACTGATCCTACAAAGCTCCTTGGCCGTTTTCCAAGCAAGGGAAAAGAAATGGAAACGAAAAAGCCCTTGATTTGGCTTGTAAAGGGTACTTTTATAAGAAATTCAAGGAGAGAGAAAATGCCTTATAAAAATTCATTTAAACCCAAAAATAGTGCCGCCTTTTCCCCCTCAACTCCGTGGATATGAGGATATCTTGTTTTCCTCTGATTCCTTTCAATTATCCATGATTTAAAGAAAAGCAATTTAAGCACCTCAAATCATATTATACTAATATCCATGAGTGAGTGGATGTTTCTTTTCCTTATAATAAGGTGAGTGAGTTATCCACTTCCCTTGGATATTTTCGTGGCCTTGAAAAGGCACAAAGGTGTTCACACTTGAGAAAATTCAACCATCTCATTTTTGGTTGAAGCCCCTTCAATTATTATATTTAGTTTTGCACTAAATTAAATTGGGGTTTCACTTAGAATTAAATCTTGATTATTTTAATATCAAGATTCTCTCTCCTCCAACTTAATTCAAATGAAGCGCCCCTCTCATTTTCTTTGCTCCACATGTTGCCAAGAAACATTAGGGACTTAATTGAAGTGGTAAATTACATATTGCACCCTAGGTTTTGGGTAAATTGCACATTACACCAAAACTAAGTTTTAATGCACAAGGATTGCTCTACAAGCTTTATCTTGGTGCCCAAGCTTGTGGAAACCATACCACTACATCATATTTATTATTATGATGTATCAACATCAGAGGAACATTTTATATTGTGCAATTTTCAATTTAACTCCTCATCTTGGGTAATTTGCACTTTAGTCCAAAATTAACAAAACAATGTTTCAGCATTCTTCAAACTGGACCAAAATTGAAACATAAGTTCTTCATGAGCCCTGACTACTTTTAAAAAGATAATATTAAGCATCTAATCAACCTTATTAGGAAAATCATCTAGGGTTAACACATAACCCATGTCAGGGATGTTACAAAATATAAACCCTTAACAAGGATTTCGTCCCCGAAATCCCAGAAAAAAAGAGGGACAAACTTATTCATTTATTACACCCTCAAGTCTCTACATAATATCTTAATATCATGGATCTGTAATCCACACAAAGTTCCTTTCATTAATTCAACCTTATCAATGTTTATATTTATGCAGAGCATAAACCCCTAACATATGATGTCCATATTATTGAAAGGAAGAAGCATAAAAGAACATACTTTTATCATCACCCAAGAATGTTTATCAAAAGATAAACATATATATATATATATATATATATATATATATCTAATAGAGGTAATTCACTCAACAATCCTTTATTTGTTTGGGAGAGTTTCACTTAGCACTTTAATTGGGATAGTTCACTGAGAAAGTTCACTGAGAATGTTCACTAAGCAATTCACTGATAAAGTTCACTGAGAATGTTCACTAAGCAATTCACTGAGAAAGTTCACTGAAAATGTTCACTAAGCAATTCACTAAGAAAGTTCACTGAGAATATTCACTAAGAAATTCACTGAGAAAGTTCACTAAGGAATTCACTGAGAAAGTTCACTGAGAATGTTCACTAAGCAATTCACTGAGAAAGTTCACTGAGAATGTTCACTAAGAAATTAACTGAGAAAGTTCACTGAGAATGTTCACTAAGCAATTCACTGAGAAAGTTCACTGAGAATGTTCACTAAGCAATTCACTAAGAAAGTTCACTGAGAATGTTCACTAAGAAATTCACTGAGAAAGTTCACTGAGAATGTTCACTAAGCAATTCACTGAGAAAGTTCACTGAGAATGTTCACTAAGAATGTTCAATAAGTAGTTTATTTGGAGAAATTCACTGAGCTCTTCCTATTTAATTTCATTATACTCTCTAGATTGTTTCAAAATGACTACTTGATCAGAGTAATAAAAAAGATAACAATCTAAGAGTTTCATACTTACCTTATATACAATAATCATATACCTAGCCAGGGTATACAAGTATTGTGGGATTAGGTAGTATGCACTTTGTTTGCTATCATATTCCTCACTTTTCATATCATTATACACATATGATTTTTCATTCTTGAATTTTCTTCAGGCATCACTTCTATATCTCATTTTTCAACACACATATAAGGGAGATTATAGAGCATTTTAAGGAACGCTGAGTAAAATCTAAATTCTCATCTTCCTTATGTCCTTATAGGACTAGTCTGAGGAAGTTCATAAACAACTACTTTCATATCTTTAACACATAGAATTATGAAATGAAGTATCAGAATGAATATATTTCATTTGACTATTACCCCTCATGGTTATCTGCCACTTTAGGTTGACTCAACACATAGTGTCTAGTTATTTCATGTTTCTACTTTTGCCTTTACTTAGTGGCTACTGCCCTAGTGCACTAGGCATTGATTGCACTGGTGACACAAAAAACTTTGGCTTTTCAGAATATCTAGGCAAATGTCTCTAAAATCATAGGGAGCTTACTTTAATTCATAGCTTACTACCCCTCCTTGGGCACTACCATCACAGATGTACTATTTTTCCAAACTTATGGCAGAGTCTACTTTCTTGCCATATATTAATGTTTCCCACATTTCCACTGTTCTAACATAACCATGTCACTCAGGAATCCTTTCAAAGTCCAAAGTTTCCACATTAAGGACTGGTAACCTAGATTGTAATACTAGTATCCAGTCTTCTATAAGCATCACCATTATCCTAATCTGCCCGTCAAGAGCATAAAATAGGATTCTTTATCATGATTAGGTCAAGATGGGAATCCCCAGACACTTATTCTTCTCTTGCCTGGTCCCATGCACCCTCTCCTGGTGCAACAACATTACCCTTAGCAATGTGTTCCTCGTGTTCTCCAGTCATTTTCAAGTTCTTCTTCTCCTATGTGAGCAGAAGATACTATTAGATAAACATGAAGACACTTAGAACAGACTCTACATCCTTAGTCCTATGTCTCTGTAGACTCAACAAACCTAGAGCTCTGATACCACTTAATTGTGGCATACAACTCATAAAAACATAATTAACTAATGCAGAAGCGTTCACTAAGCAGCGTATTACCAAAAATCACTAAAAATTAAAACCTTTTTTGTGACGTCCCCAGATTTTCTAAAACTTAATCTAATGTGAGACTTCGAAATTGAAACCCTCACCTCAGCGAGAATCCCAATTTAAACATCCCACACTAGGCTAAGGAGAAGAAACTCAAGGGAGTCAGAAGGAACATACATCAGTAGCACATGTACATGAACAATAATAAAACCATACACACCTGTTCACCATTCAACATATAATTACAACATGAATTGTTACAACATTTGATATTACATATTGAACAAAAAACTATACATATACATGTACTACATCTAAACTACAGGATCTTAAGACAACAGGTCCACCTGTACATCAACTCGCCATACAACTCTCACTATCCTGGATCTTCGAGAGCATAACCATAACCTATACAAAAGATTACATGCAGTACACGTCAGCACAATATTTCAAGAATATTGTACTGAGTACGCCTACGTGTCTTTTATATACCTCTCATCATATGTTGGCAATAAGATAAAACTAATATACTTGGCAGTAACAGAAGAATATAAGAAAAGCGTATACTTGCACAAAGATATTCATTAACATAAGAGAACACATATTTTAAGCTCATTTTCCATTATATGCTCGTGCATCCGCCTACAAATGGGGTAGATGCATTCAGGCCTTAGGATCCGCTTACCAAAGAGATAGATCATTGTACATGTGATCCGCTTACCAAAGAGATAGATCACTCACTAGCACTATGCTTACCAAAGAGATATAGTACTTTCATATAATGGAACAGATATATTATGTTTCATGTGTTCATAGCCATAAGTATGAAAAATCAGGCAACATATCATACAAGAACAATCATTTCATCCAATACCATATGCCAAGTATTTTACTACTCATATAAAACAAGCATATTGTATAATAAGCCAAGTAAGAGGTAATGGCGTACTTTGATCAAGAGATAAACTTAATCACCACATATTCCTGATATCAACTATATCCTTGGTTAAACCTGATTAAGACAAGATCATATACTATCATCAGGTTCTCATCTTCTTACATCTCATCTTAACCATAATCGTGCTCATATTAGGGTTTCACTTAGTTCATTAGGATATACCCACTTTTACTTGAATTCTTATCTTAGAATTCTCTTACTGATGTCATATTCCATATTATGATTCATTGTCTGAACATTATTTTCCATAGCATTTTTGTGCACATTAATTAACCCTAGGTTACACCATTAACCTAGCTTAGGGTTTTATAACATGTATTAATATTCATCTTCATGTAACATAGATTTTATGCATAATCATGATCTCATAATTAAAACTGAGGTTTCATATACTGATATGAGCTTACTCTGTAAATTTCATCAATTCTTGAGCATGCATGTATTTGATACATTTTATTTAGGGTTATTAGCCCTAATTAGTCATATTGAGAAAATTACATGATTTCGAGTCATAACATGACCATATCTGACATCATATGCATTATATATGTAATTATGGACTTACTGATATTTTTCCATGATTTTTTGTCATCATTTGCTATTTATTACCCATTAAACGAGCATTTCACAACTTATATGATATAACTAAGATTTGAGCATCAAAAGCCTGATATTATAGTTCCAGGTTGTTCTACGCATTTTTCTGAGAAAAATGATATATTATATGTATTTTTCCGATAAGTGTGCTAATTACTGTGATTTATTGAAGAACTAAGAAAATTCTGGGATTTTTACCTTTTCGGGACAATCGGCCGTCGACACGTGGCATTGAAGAGGGCATGGTTCACTTGGTCTGATCCGGCTGGTCTCCTGGTTCACAGTGGGCCGGCTGGTTCAATTCAGTTTATTTGTTTTGGACCTGGTCTGCTCTTTCTTTCTCTGTCTTCCTTACTCCGTGAACGCGAGTCTTCTGCACAACACCTTCGCCGCTGGGGCTCTCCTTTGGCAAGCGATCGACAGAGCAGAGGTGCCCTACCTCTTGTTTCTTGGAGGTCAGACGACCAAAACCAGGTCCGATGCCTAGGCGTGTCATCTCCCTCCGCTCAAGGCCCGACATCTTCCCGATCTAGGTCGTCGGCGTGGCTTCAATTGATCCAGTTGAGCATCGCCGACCTAGGAAGATCCCGATGAGGGGTCACTGCAGACCCTTACCTCCTCTACTTATCGCCTACTCCAGTGTGAGCCACACTTCTGGCTGTCGTCCACCTCCTGCTCGACCTGGGCGCCGTCGTGGCTAGGTCTGCTCCAGCTAGCGACCACTGGCAGGCTCACCGCCTCTTGGCTTCTCGCACCAGTCTATGCGCCGCCGCACAGCAAGGGACTGACCGATCTCTTCTCCTCGTAATGAGTGATCGGTCACCCATTGCCGCTATAGGGTTCCATGCTCTTAAGCTCACCAAAACTCTCAAACGCCACCACAGGCTCCAGCCTCTCCTTCTCCTTCATGCGTCTGTCCTTGGCACCGCTATCGGTCCTGTCTCAGGCGTGCGGTCGGCCACCAGAACTTTCTTTTCACCACTGGTCTTTACCGCTGTGCCGCCTCCTTGCTTCTAGCTATAACCTTCCACCCGCAGCACCTGAGGAGAGGGGCAAGAGGCGATGGGATTGGATCAGTCTATCTTCACTCCCTGATGTAGTAAGGACAACCGCCTGCTGACGATTCCATGTGAGCCCACGTTCAACTACGTGGTTTGGGCAGTTCGATGGCGTTGCAGCTCACCAACATCGTGTGAACATGGACTGGAATATAGAGTCGTGGTCGTCCGTTCTCTCCATCTGATGAGCACTGAGATGCCATGCCACGTATACATGGGTATATACTAGAAACTTAGGCTAACAATTTTATACTCTTGTACCTTAATAAATCAACGGTCTCACTATATTCAAACCTTAGTAACAAAGTCTACGATCATTCAAACCTTGTGAAATTTTAATTATATATTTATAATAACACAAGCTGAATTCTCTTCCATTCGGTGCCAAGTTATCATTAATTGACCAATCAACAACTTAATCCAAGGTGGTGCAAAAATTAGGGTCATTAATTATAATATTAATATCAAAAATATATACACCATCATCACTGTCACATTACATATTAACACATGTTTATAATTCCAATCTCTGGCTCATGATTCAAGTTGGGTATTTAAGAACATCAAAAGTTCACTCCATCACATCCTACACACCTTAAAAGAAATTTCGTCCTTGAAATTAGACAAAATTCAGTCTTTCACATTTTTACCAATAGGTCCATCAAATGAAAACTTTCTCACGTAGAATAAAAGTAACACATTTACATTCTATTTTCAACAGTACATATCTTATATCATCTCTTTATGTGAATTACAAGCATCTGATGCCCTATTAAACTAAGCACATGCAGTATGAAAATCTTGAGGCATTGAGCCAAAATCTCGAAAGCACTACCACTACTACTCTGAGGACCTGAGAGTACAGAGATGACACATAGGACTCTATATACAACTATACAAGGCTTAACAGCCAGTGTCTCCACTTGAGACTTCACTGCTGTCCCTGCTATTGCTGTTGCTGTCCTTCACCTACTGAAGGATTCTTTCCTCCTCGCCTGCGTCCACCTAAAAATGTGATTCCCATGGGGGTGAGATAATTGTAAATTGCCCCAACGAGAGATATAACTCTCTGCTAGAGACATTATTATTGCATCTTAAGAAAATAATTATGAATAGAGGAATCATAATTATTTGACAACGGATAATTCAATGTCTAACATATTTAAACATTATTTTTACCAAAGGCATTGCATCTATAAATTGATAGAGAAACATGTCACTTATCCATTAAGGAATATGAAGAACATGTATAACATTTAATCATTTCCACAACATTAACTCTCTCCAGGCTTAGATCATATATCTAATGCCTGGCATTGTCAATGTGGAGTCATGGCCTGTAGCCATACTCTTTTCACAAAGTATTGGGATCTTAATCCCTCAACTCATCAAATACATTTCCACTTCTTAACAAGTTCATCATCATGATTATAGAATCTGGGTATTTGAACCCTTAACTCATCATAGGATACTTGTTACCACTTATTAGGTAACTTAATACCTTCAGGTCATCTGACCAAGGACATTATGAATCTTTCTACACAAAGTATTCCACATAGTTCACAAAGCTCATATCACCTTTTGTTACCTCTTAATATGAAACAAGGCACATTATGGTTTATGAAGCCATAACCAATTTCAATAAGTAAAACACCATGGGGCACACATGGCTCATAAGTTTTCAGATTACTTCTCACTAAGCAATAAAGCATATGAAGGCTTATAAGACCTATGAAACATTTTTAGTATATAGTGCATTATAGCCCATACCTGGCTATGCTCATCATCTCAACATACCTGCATGTTTAGTACTCATGATAACAATCATATATTAGTATCATGCATTACAAGGGTCTTCTCATTATATACATAACTCATCAATATGTAGTTGAACTTCACATAGGATTACTCTGTGTTAAGACTTCACATAGCATCATCCTGTACTAGGGTTTCACATAGTCCCTATATTAGGTTTCACATAGAATTAACTTATATTAGGGTTTCACATAGCATTACCCTATGTTAGGGTTCACATAGCATGGAATCAATATGGATAACATAAGTATTCAATCATACTTATTTACTCTCATCATTTCATCATTAAATGAATTATCGTCACACAATATGCGTCTCTCTCTCATCTTTGCCAGAATATGATTACATCATAGTTTGTAGGTTTGGATTAACCTTTTCATAAGGCATGTTAGCCTATATTCATCAAAGTGCATTACATCTCAATGTAACAATTGACATGACACATTTCATATGTCACTCATCCAATTATATTGGACTTATAACACATCAAGGCATATCAGTATTGGGGTGTTGGATGTGATATCTATCATATCTTGACGTATCACTTCCCTCAACACCTTTATCTTTCTTGAGTTCATCCACTTAGCTTGTATTAGGGTATTCCCCATCCTAATACTTTATGCACCAGTTTATCACATTTATCATGTAATGTATTGGGCATTAGTCACTCACTTAGAATATTCAACCATTGCCAATAATATGGACTCATCCTTGAGTTAGGAACTATTGATATAGGGATATCCATTATCAACCTTTCTAGGTGTTACATTTGTCAAAGCCTTAATCACTATTCCATTATTAGGAATAGGATTCTCTATATTTATAACTTGAATATTCCCATAGCATCTTCCATACATTTATGGATTTCACATAGTATTGTTCTTCAATAGAGTTTCACATAATCATCCTTCTATATCAGGGATTCACCTAGTATTATGTGAAATTAAGATTTCACAACACATCACCCAGTGTTAAGGCTTCACATAGCATTAATGGAATTACCCTATATTAGGGTTTCATATACCTTTATCCCATTTTAGGGATTAAGGTTTACTGTACACATCCAAGTAAGGTTTCTTGTACCTCATACCCAAATTAGGGTTAGGATGTACAATTTCCATTAAATTAGGGTTTCCTTCATTGTTACACTAAGTTAGGGTTACATCATCACCCTAGTTTATGGTTTCACTGAGATTTGCCCTAAATTAGGGTCTTACATAGCCTTGCCCTAGATTAGGGTCAAGGTATATCAATATTTTCAATGAAGATTTCATGATCTCATATTATGGATCAAACCCTGATTATACATTGTTTCATAATGAGATAATTAGGTCTTATGATATAAGCAATCATATCTCTCATTCTTTCTCTCTCTCTCATCCTCTTTAGGATGTTAGCTACTCCAAGATTGAACTAGGTCAGCCCTTCAACTAAGTACACATAGTTAGGGTTAATCTTCATAATCAATAATGAAGTAGCTAATTGACCTTTGATCATATTAGGTGTCCAAATGGTTTAACCAATTTGAACTTCAGAAGGTCTTAGTCACTTAAGCCTCAAACGGTCTTGGTCACTTAGACCTCAAATGGTGTTGACCAATCAGACCTCAAACGGTCTTGGTTGAATACTCAAATCCATTTAGTAAAGTTGAGGTTGAAACCGTTTGCCAAAGAAATTTTTTGAAACCACATGAACTCAACCGATTTGGGATCTTTTGGTCCCAAACGGTCTTGAGACCGTTTGGTCCAAACCTCCTCAAAACCGCATGGACCAAAAATAGTCTCAACTAATCAAATTGAATTAGGGATTCCAATGTTGATTCCTTCAACCATTGAATTCATGTAACCAATCATCAATTGTACCTATCACCATACTTTAATTGAGTTAAATATGTCATCCTTCAACTGATTTGACCCTCAATTGACCCTCAATTTGTCATCAATTAGGGTGTGAATCAATTGGATTAGGGTTTGGAATCGATGATCCTTCAACATTAATCAATGTGTAACTAGTTACTTTAAAACTATTGGACCATCATCCAAATTGGACAAGACCTGACCCAAAACGGTCTTGAGGTCATTTGGATGTCCTCCAAACGGTCTTGAGACCATTTTCCTATGTCAACATCAAAATCCAAGTCAACCGATTAGGGTTTGGATCATTGGATTGATTATCAAATCAACAATTGATTGCAATTCAACTTGGTATCTTTGGATCTTCAAATACCCAACCATGCTCAACCCCAGACCTCCAAATGGTCTTGGGTGACCCTCAAATGGTCTTGATACCGTTTGGGTGATTCCCAAATGGTTTTGAAACCGTTTGGGTCAATCAACCCAAAGCATCAACTTATTCAATTGCAAAATTAGCACTTAGCCGATTAGGGTTTATACCATATCTTTGAATCTTCAAATACCTAACCATGCTCAACCCTAGACCTTCAAACAGTCTTGTGTGACCCTCAAACGGTCTTGAGACCGTTTGGGAGATTCCTGAATGGTTTTAAAACCGTTTGGGTCAATCAACCCAAAACTTCAACTTAATAAATTGGAAATTCAGCACTTAGTCGATTAGGTTTTGCAATTAAGGAATCATTCACAATTGAAACCTTCAAGATCAAACCAATAGAAACCATTGGATCAAGATACAAGTGCCACAACATATATCTTCAAACGGTCAACCATTCCAAATGGTTTGGAACCCAAACCACCAAACGGTTTGGTGAAATCGTTTGGATTCAAACATTGAAACCGTTTGCCCTAGATATTTGGGGAGGTGTGTTCTTATGATGATGTCATCATCATAAAGCTCCAAACTCACGAAATATGCTGTGATTTCCATGGATATTGCATTAATTAACCAAACTAAATTTCGGAAATGTAAAAATGATCACCAATTGATAAGGAATTGATTGCAATAATAAAATCAAGGGTTCAAGTTATAAAACCCGCCTCCAATTGAGCTCCAAAGCTCCAAGCTCACAGAAACAATGGTGGATGCAACTCCTTTCACTATTCCAAGGGTCATCCTCAAGCTTTGAGTGAAAAGAATTGGTTAGAATTGAAGAGGGGATCGAATTATGAAGAATTCATGCATTGATTTTCGATTTTCACCATGGATTCAAGGTGAAAGGAGGTCAAGAAGCTTAACAACAGGTTGGGGGTCGTCCTCCTGATCCTCCAAAGCTCTTGGTCGTTTTCCAAGCAAGGGAAAAGAAATGGAAACGAAAAAGCCCTTGATTTGGCTTGTAAAGGGTACTTTTATAAGAAATTCAAGGAGAGAGAAAATGCCTTATAAAAATTCATTTAATCCCAAAAATAGTGCCGCCTATTCCCCATCAACTCCTTGGATACGAGGCTATCTTGTTTGCCTATTATTTCTCTCAATTATCCACGATTTCAAGAAAAGCAATTTAAGCCCCTCAAATCATATTATACTAATATCCATAAGTGAGTGGTTATTTCTTTTCCTTATAATAAGGTGAGTGAGTTATCCATTTCCCTTGGATATTTTCGTGGCCTAGCAAAGGCACAAAGGTGTTCACACTTGGGAAAATTCAACCATCTCATTTTTTGTTGAAGGCCCTTCAATTATTATATTTATTTTTGCACTAAATTAAATTAGGGTTTCACTTAGGATTAAATCTTGATTATTTTAATATCAAGATTCTCTCTCCTCCAACTTAATTCAAATGAAGTGCCCCTCTCATTTCCTTTTCTCCACATGTTGACAAGAAAAATGAGGGACCTTATTGAAGTGGTAAATTACATATTGCACCCTAGGTTTTGGGTAAATCGCACATTACACCAAAACTAGGTTTTAATGCACAAGGATTGCTCTACACGCTTTATCTTGGTGCCCAAGCTTGTGAAAACCATACCACTACATCATATTCATTCTAATGATGTCTCAACATCAGAGGAACATTTTATCATGTGCAATTTGCAATTTAACCCCTCAACTTGGGTAATTTGCACTTTAGTGCAAAATTAACAAAACAATGTTTCAACGTTGTTCAAACAGGACCACAATTGAAACATAAATTCCTCATGAGCCCTAATTACTCTTCACAAGATAAGATTAAGCATCTACTGAACCTTATTAGGCAAATCATCTTGGGTTAACACATAACCCAGGTCAGGGATGTTACATAAAGCAAGAAGAAGACAAATCAGAATGAAATAACTCCATCTGACCTATCAACACTTGCAGGTTGACTATCGCCTCTGGCTGACTCATAGCATAGAATTGAGCCATTGCTTGTTGTCCACGTCTTCTATTTCCTTGAGCAGACGATCCTTCTTGTGACTCTTGACCACGTTCTCGCCCTCTGCTACCACTGGGCTGCTGTCTGTCTGACACTTGTTGACTCTGTTTTGGTTGCTGCGTTACTTCAACATCTTTCCTTGGGCAATTTGACCTCAAGTGTCCAGTCTGTCCACAGTGATAACATGACCTGCCTTCCAACTGTGGCCTAGACGGCCCTGTCACTGCCACAGAAGCTGTACTATGCACCTTCGACGGTGAAGAAACATAACCTCTTCCCTTACTCAGAGACCACTGAGATGGTGTACATGATATCTTCATTATGGAAGGTGCTGAAAACCTTGGCTTCTTGAAGCCACCAGATCTTGGTCCCTGGAACTGAGTAGGGCTTTCCTGGTCATGGACTCCCTTATCTCCCTGACAGATCATTCAATCCTACGGACGGACTCCACGAACGTGGCAAACCACTCCCGATTTTCCAAAGCAACAGTAGGTGTCGACAACTCAGCACTCAAACCTTTCTCAAATCGCCTGATCCGCTCATCATCTGTCACTGCCATGTGAGGATAAAACCTCAGCAAGTCCATGAACCTGGCTTCATACTCGGTGATGCTCATCGATCCTTGGCATAGACGTTCAAACTGGTTGATCTTCTCGTCCAGGTATGTCTTCGGAAAGTATCTGCTGATGAACTCTCACCAGAAAACCTGCCAACCGATCACCTCATTGGGTCGCTTCTCCTCCTCGATGGCCCAACAATGGCTAGCACTACCCTTCAGAAGGTAGACAACATGCTTGACTTTGTCTGCTTCGGGGATGTCGAGGATCCAGAAGGCCTTCTCGAGACTAGTCAGCCATAGATCTACATCTGCTGGATCAGCCGTTCCAATATAGTCCGAAGCTCCGACTCAGCGAAGCCGCTCAAAGGTATTCCCAATGCCTGATGATTCACCATGGGGAGCCTACGCTCTTGGCAGAGGCATTGTCACTCTTTCCACCATGTGATTCATCATAGCCATCAACTGCCCCATAAGATGTTGATAGGAAAGACTTTTAAGAATGGTTGGGTCAAGTTGGAGGACCTCAGACACCCAATCTTCATGTGCCTGCACTCTTGCTCCATCAACTGATGCAACATCACTACTCTCGGCAGCATGTTCATCATGGTCTTCTAGACATCTTTAAGCTTTTTCTTCTACTGAGGGCAGAAGGTCATTGTAAGAAAATCTGGAAAACTCACAAGAATAGATGAAAGCCTAGTCCTAGATCCTTGTAGACTCAGTGAACCTAGAGCTCTGATACCAAACCAACTGCGACACCCCGCCATCATGCATACAACGAGATGACATGCGAAAATGTGCGAAACCACATAGTACCGAAGACACGGGTTAATTAAAACCGTCTGCAGGAAACATACATATAAGAACTTTTGCATCCAGATCCTGCAGAGAAACATGTTATAAAAATATTACAAGCTTTGATATATGTCCACAGCTTATCGAAACTAGCTATACTGTCAGCTCATGAGTTCATCACCTGTTTACACATATATAACGGGCCACGTACGACCAGCAGCAGGATAAACCAAAATTACAATATCTAGACCTCGTAAAACATCATCAAACACCTCTGAGGACCTGAGAGTATAGGGATGACTCTAGGACTCTACTACCAAACCACCAAAACTACAACATATCCACCTCTTGCCTTCTACTACTCTTCTTGCTGCTCGACTGCTACCTCACGACCACTACCATGTCGAGAGCACTCACCTAAAAAGGGTGTAAACCAGCGAGGTGAGACACACAGTCCCCGCGAGAAACATAACTCCCTTCTGAAACTATAAAACCTCAGAAGATTAAATCAATAACAACAGATAACTGATAAAGCATATAACAAGAGCAGCATATTGAGCAAGGCTAATATTACTATCAATCTTACCAAGATATCCATGAGGCATATAACCAATCATTTCTTTATGGAACATGATTGACAAGATAAGCTTTATAAGAACTTATCACAAAATATAAGGATCATACACATATCTGTAAGGTATAACTAGATCAGCTATATAAGTACAAGGCCTCAATGAATGTTCTGTGTTTTGCTCTAAGCAAGATATACTATTTGGCTAGATTACATTTTATTATGCCCCGAGGAAGTGAGCCTTCCCTGCTCAAATCCAACCATTGGCTGCTAAGCCCAATTCGGTTCCATACAAGGTCTAAAGAGATCCAAACTCCATGACCTCACCTTCTCGTGGTTAGTACATGAATCATTAAGCAAGACTGTATTCTTATGCTTATATGGCCTCAGCCCCAGGGTCATCTCCGCAAGCTACCCATATCTCTAGCTCACCTTGACACAGGTGCGAGTACATACATCTGAGCCATGAACGCATCGTGCTCATCATCACATATTCTAAGCCATGGGTATGTTCACCGTGCTCCATATATCCTGAGTCTGCAACCATAGCTGCACTCAAATCTTCCTATTTTAGTCTAGGGGAAACCTCACATTTTCAACAATATGCGCTCCAGGTAATCTCGCAGGATAAACCTATTTCACCATCACCAAATACTGATGATGATGGATCTATGGTCAGGGAAAACTACATGATATGTTCATCTATAATTAATTAATTAGTATATTTTAATCCAATTGTTGAGGCAACCAAAGTATAAACATAGCCTTATAGAATTACATCAGTATTGCCATCATCATACTGTCCTGGGACCTCAATCCCTCATTATAACCACCACTGCCTCTCAAGGCATCATAATCATGCATCAACATTCTGGGAACACATCCCTTAACTCATCATCAGAGGATAACACCTCAACTAGGCACTCAGCCTTTATCAGGTCCTCAGACCTATCAACCTTTTATCTCATTAGCAAGGATTATCATCTCATTGTGCTAGTCAAAAGACATATTTCTCATAGCTCTTACCAGGCTATGAATCCACATAGTATACCTGCATGGTTAGTATACGCATTCAGAGAGATAACTTAAGCCATCATGGATTAACAAGATTATTATACTATCAAGTATAGAGCAACATCCATGATTATATCACACATAAGCTTTATCATTCATAGTATTATTATCAATCATGAGCATATATTATGCCTTATACTTGTGACCATATACACATGTCACATTAACATGCATAGCAACATCATATCTTTCCAAACATACCTGGTTCACAACCTATCATCTTATCTCATCATCATAGTTGCATGATTCAAGGTGATTACATCATATCACTTGTATTATCATTATTAATAGAGAACTATCAACAGAACCCTCACCCAAAATATGTATCAGATATGGTCATACCCTCACCAAGGATGTATCGTCTAGGGTTTCCCAACCCTGAACAAGCTCACCACCATAACGGCCAACCCCATCATTTCACCTATCATGCAACAAGGACTCGCCAACTCACATGGTGTCAGGCAAGGTGTACCGTGCATCAACAGATGCTATCAGCCAAAGGCCTATCGTGCACAAGGATCAAGGTTAGGGTTAGTGTTTCTCTATCAGCTAACCCTCAACATTGACCATATCGGTCAAAGGGTATAACGCCCAAGGCACCTCTATTGTGCAAACATCTCCATGTCATTCAAAGGTCATCCATATCGGCCAGGCCACCCTTATCGTCCAAGATACCATATTGGGCATGGACATACTGGCTACTCAACCAGCATATCGGCCAACACCACTAAGGTTCTCTAAACCACCATCATCTCGGGCACCACAAGACTACCTCATATCGCCAAGACCTATCACAAGGTGTGTCGTACAGAGCACACATCAAGGTGTATCGCCCAAGCTCCAACTCCACAAAGGGTATCGGCCAAGCTCAACTAGGCATATCTGCCAAAGGAACAACACCACTTAGGTCAAGAAGGCCATATCGTTCATCTAAGTTAAGCTTCCCATATCGGCCACCACTTAAGGTACCTACTAGGATTTCTCTATACCACCATATCGAGCACCAAACCAACAATCTCCACTAGGTGTATCGGCCAAGGGTAAAACCCTAGACGGGCAGCACTACTCCAAGATCATATCGTGCAAGACACAACCTCACAAGGTCATCTTCAACCTCGAGCATAAGGGCACCAAACCCTAATTGATCAAGAGGGTCGGCTCACCTCTCAACAAACAAGAGGGAGGAGTTTTGCACAACCTCTATCACAAATCGGGAAACCACAAGGATCGACCTCAACTTAGGTCATCATCTATAAAAAAGCTCACCTCTCAAATCCATGGTGAGAGGAGGGTGTTTCCCAAGCAACTAGAGTGTAGACTCACCTCCCAACTTAAACGAGATAGGGGTATTGCGTACATCACTAGAGCTCAAACTCACTTCTCATGACCAAGGAAAGAAAGGGGTATTTCCCCAAAAGAAATCCTAAAATTATGGTTTGGCCAACTAGATCCAAAGGTATGTAAACCATAAATAACATCAACAACATCATGCTCACTATATCCATAAGATCAACAACATGTACTAGAGCAAGAAACATAACATGCAAAGGCCGATCATCAACATACAAGAATCATGCAACATAAAGAAGGTAGTATATCTAGGGTTAGAAGTTATGTAACCCGCCTTAAGCAAACTCCTCAAGATCCAAAGCTCCAAGCTTCTAGCTCCTAGCTCCAAGCACACCACTTTCGGCCACCTCAAGAAAAGGAACAAGGATCATAACCACTATGGCCGAAGGGTAGGCAAGATGGAGAAGAAGATGCTAAGGAGAGAGGGAAGATGCTTACCAAAGAATAAGACCCACCTAGGGTTCAACCACCAAGCTAGAGGATGAAGAAGAGATCTCCACCAAGGGGAAAGGATCGTCCACCAAGCTCTCCAAGGAAGGTGTGTCATGCACACAAGGAGGGAAGAGAAACAAAAGAGATAAAGGGTTCCCAAGGAAGAGAAAGGCAAGACATATATAGATGAGGGTCAAGGTTAAAACAAGACAAGGTGTCACCTTGCTAAGGGACACTTGCCCACACATTTTTCCACCTTGCAAAACACATGCACATGCCATGCCACCACTCAACCAAGGATCGGCCACATGTCCAAGCTAGGGTGACACAACCAAAGCAAGAAGATCAACAAAATAAAAGGCCGACACACCACCACCACCTTGGCCAACACACCCATGGGCGATACCCCATGGCTGACACAAGGCATCCTTTCCTGATATAGGGCTCAACCAAGCAAGGAAAGGCCCAAACAAGGGAAAACAAGGCCCAAAAGAGCTCAACCAAGCCCAAGGCAACACAAGGCACAAACCCAAACCTTCCTCTCAACCCTAGAGGAAGCAAAGAGAGAGAAATGCATCTCTCAAGGTGGACAACTTGCTCTTCAACCCTAACTTAGGTTATTTTGCAAGTAGCACCTCCAACTCTCAACAAAACACAAGCAAACCCTAATCACTACTAAAGGTGATTAGCAAGCAACCAAGCACATGGTTTAAGCAAAACAAACAAAGTAAGCCCAAAATGGAGGTCAGGGTCCTTACAATACACATCATTGCGGTCCTAACTTGCTCAATAGTGTGACGAAAAGAAAGATTCCTTATCATAGTTGGATCATCTTGGGGGTTCTCAGGCAGTCGTTCTTCTCTTGCCTGGTCCCTTGCACCTTCTGTTGGTGCAACAACATTGCTTTTAGCAATGTAATCCTTCAGTAGTCCAGACATTTTTAAGCTTTATTTCTTCTGCATGAGCAGAAGTCACCATAAGATATACTAGAGGATACTAGAACAGACTCAACACCTTAGTCCTATGTCTCTGTAGACATAGCGAACCTTACACTCTGATACCAAAACGTTGTTGTGACAAACCCCAAACATCAGATAATGATAAATGCGGAAGAAAACATTAGCAACGGATTAACAAACATCTCTACAAATTGAAACCTTTTGCAAAGAGATCCAATTCTAGGAAACTCTTATAAAGAGAACCAAAGTACTATATATGTTCTGATTTACATTGTACATACCATGTACTATCTCATCTCGAGGGATATATTTACAACAGTTGCTTTGCCAAAACCTTACATAGGCACACAAAATCTTGAGGAATTGAAGACAAAATATCAGATCCATTACAAGAACACTAAGTACTGACTCCAAGGACCTGAGAGTATACAGACGACACATAGGACTCTTATCTACAAAATACAACAATCAGTATCTCCACCTGAGGTGTTACTACTATCCCTGATGTTGCTTCCCTTCCCCTGTAGTATGGGCCCTACCTCCGACAGTGGGGAAAATTATTTTTTGGGGGATAGAGGCGATCGGGATAGACCGCTTGAGTGCGCGTGCCATCGGCGGCGCCGCCGCCCACACACCCCGGCTTGGCATCCCGCCTACCAGGGGCCACCCCCTTTTCTTCGCTGGTTAGCCCTGGAGAGGAAGATGTTGCCGTCGTCGCTGCTACATAGGGTGACGCGACAAAGTTTGAGGGGTGCGACCGCATAAAAGGCTGTTGCGGAGAGGAGGAAGTACCTGTTGGCGACTGCCGTCCCAATGGAGGAAGTGCTGCTGGACGTGAGGATGGTGCTGGGAAATCTTGAAGACGAAGGAAATATCAACTCGTCGCCACCTAGGGTTGCATCTGAGGAAGGTCAGATTCATGGAAGACCGAACGATACCCCTAGGGTTTCTGCTGAGGAACCTAGGGTTCCGACTAAGGAAGCACAGGACGGAGGGGGAGGCACTCTATCTGAATCTATACGGGGGGAGAATTCCGTGCCGGACAAAGAGGGTAACACGACGCAACATCAGTCTGTGCCATCGGTGCCATCGCAGGGGGTGCCGTCGAAGGGCACTTCACCGACGCCGTCGGGGTCGGGGGAATACAACGGTGTGAGGCCGACGCAGCAGCCAAGAAAGACGCCGCTTTATGGAGTCCCACACGACTCTTGCTTTCGATGCTTGGGAAGAGGACACTGGCAAGCGCAGTGTAAGGGAAACAAGGTATTTTATGTGTGCAGAAGACCAGGCCACGTTGCAGCAAGATGCATGCATAAGAATACACAACACGTCCAGCAGGTTCGACCGCCTAACCTGCAATCGTCGGTGGCTTTCCCTCCGCTGCCATCAGGTATTCTGGCTAGGGGTGCTCCGCAGCACTTCCCCAAGAGACTTTCGGTGGACATTGGACCAACAGATGACAGAAGAAAGCAGAAGATGGAAGCGTTGCAGAGAGCTGTTGAGATATCGTGGGCGAGCGACTCATCTTGGGTGGAGGTTCTTCCTATTCTGAGAAGGGCATGGCCTAGCGCAGCTGACCTATACAGGTTCGAGACAAGAAAAGCAATTGCTTTTTTCTCCTGTAGGGAAGAAGCAAAGGATATGATCGAGAAGGGTTTACTGCCAGATAGCAGATGCAGGCTTACGATCAGACACATGGTTGATGGGGAACATCACCAGCGCATAAAAGCTTTCTAGTTCTGGATGTCGGGGTTACCTATAGTTTGTAGGGATGATGAATCAATTGTCAGACTTATTCGACCCTTTGGGAATCTTGTTCATATTTCTGACTGGTAGAGAGAAGATGACGACGTTTCGGGCATCCTCATTCTAGTTGAAGCTTTCAGTGAAGATATCCCACAATTCATTTCGGTTACTTATGGTGATAGAAGAATGGTGGTGCAACTCAATATGCTAGCTAGAGGAACGATTGGCAATAACTCTTTCACTATGACAGAGGTGGGGGTGGATTATGGGGTTCCAAAGGAAGTGATGGTCGTGAATGAGAAGGCACCGACATCACAGGCCTTAGTGGTGGCTCTAGTGAGGGAGACACACATGTCTCGAGATGCTTCACCATCCAGGCAACAACATGCGAGATATGATAGATCACCAAGGAGAATGATTATAGATGGGGACGGATATAGGAGACATCTCCCGTAGATGAGATTGGAGGAGTTCTTTGTGGGTAATTCTGACCGTTACAGAGCACGCAACAGACATAGCAGATCAAGGAGGAGGTCGGTATCTAGAAGACCCGAGCATCGCCTTTTCAGGTACAAATCTGGGGTTACGAGAGAGCAATCCAGAAGGAATTTTTTCCAGGATGACAGTGAATTCTTTGAGGATGTCTATGACGAAGATGAATGGAGATATAGCAGCTAGGCGATGCTCCCTCAAGGTGGTTTGCTTTTGAGATAGTGGTACTCTTGTTTTTAATGAACTGTAAGTCCTTATTTTGGAATATTAGAGGGACTGCCAATAACCCTACGCGAAGAGTTTTGGGAAGGATTTGTAGAAGATTCAAACATGGGATTGTATGTCTTTTCGAGCCTTTCCTTCATGCTGAGGTTGCTGAGGAGCTGTTGGATATTGTCCGTTTGGACTGGGCCGCTGAAAATACTGATGAGGGGGGCAAGGTCTGGTTCTATGTGGAGGGGAATATGAACCCGGTTGTCGTTAGGAGCCACAAACAGCATGTCACTGTGAAGATTGACAATGGAGATGACACATGCTGTTTTGTTACTGCTGTTTATGCGAGCTGTGAAGGGGCTGAATGGAGAGTGCTTTGGGACGAGATTCTTGTTATGTCAGGAATTATTAGTGATAGCAGTTGGTTGATCGCCGGTGATTTCAATGTCATTAGAGAGCCACAGGAGAAGAGAGGAGGTGATCCCCCCAGATTTCAAGATGTTTTTGACTTCAATTCCTTGATTGCTGATGCTCATCTTAAAGAGGTACCTTTTGAGGGCAGCCGGTTTACGTGGGTAAACAAGCAGATTTTGACTCCTACTATTTGGGAATGCCTGGATAGAGCTTTTATCAATGAAGCCTGGCTAGTGAGTAGACCGACAACCAGATCTATACACCTCACGAGGTCGAGGGTTTCTGATCATTTTCCGATTATTATGATCCAGGGTGATAGAATTGTTGATGGTCCAAGGAAAAGCTTCTTCTCCTTCCAGTCTAGATGGTTACTTAATGAGGATTGTTTGAGAATCATTGAGCAGGTTTGGAGTGAGCCGGTGGTGGGACATCCGTCCTATGTGTTCTATTGCAAGCTGAAAAAGGTTAGAGTTGCTCTAAGCTCTTAGAGTAGAGAGGTGTTTGGGGACACAAGTCAGAAGATTAAAGACTTGGAGGACGTCGTGTTTACTACCCAAAAGGCTTTTGACGAGAACCCCATCATGATGAATGAAGCGAATCTGCGTACCGCCGAGATGGAACTTCAACAACTGCTTGATTTGGAGGAAGTTACGTGGAAAGAGAAGGCTAGAATTGATTGGCTACATGAGGGGGAGAGGAACACACCCTTTTATCATGCAGTGGTGAAATCCAGGCAGAGACATAGAAGAATCAGCTCTCTTGTTCTTATTGATGGATCGGTGGTGTTGGACCCCGAGTTGATGGCGCAGGAGGCGGCGACACATATGGAGAAGATGTTTAGGGAGGAGGTGCATACTGATGACTCGGAACTTGATAGGATGCTGGATCATATTCTGGAGGTTTGCTCCATTGATGATAATTGCGGTCTTTCTGCTGTCCCACAGGAAGAGGAAGTTACTAAGACGATTCAGGAGATGGACCACTCGTCGGCCCCGGGTCTGGATGGTTTCACCCTTCATTTCTATAGAGTAGCTTGTCCTACTATCAGCACGGATTTTCTCGATATGGCGAGTGTGTTTTTTAGAGGACAAACATGTCATAGAGCTCTTTTCTGCTGCCGCATCCTTTTAATTCCGAAGAAGGAGAACCCAAAACACCTCTCGTCTGATTTTAGACCAATTTCGATTGAGAACTTGGCTCTACGTATTCTGGCTAGAATTCTAAATAACAGGTTGACGCCCTTGATGTCGTCTTTCATTTTTAGATCTCAAGGAGCTTTCCTGAAAGGAAATGACATTACACACCATATCCGTCTTGCGAAGGAGATCATGCATGATATTAACCAAGGACAACAGGCCCCCAACGTGATGATCAAGATCGACATGTCGAAAGCTTATGACAGAGTGGAGTGGAAGGTGCTGCAGAGGATTCTAAAGGCCTTTGGTTTCATTCAAGAGGTGATCGATCTTTGTCTGAGCTTTTTTGTGCATTCCTGGGCTACGGTCACTGTTGGAGAACACACAGCGGGTTTTTTTTCCTTTTGCTAGAGGCCTCAAAAAAGGAAATGCCTTATCACCACTCCTATTTATCATCTTTACAAAAATCATTTGTAGGCGTTTCTACCATTTGGCGGATGAGCGTGCTATTTCCAGGTTCAAAACGAGAGGGAATGCGATGGCACCGCTTATGCTCCTGTATGCGGATGATATGGTTGTTCTGTTTGAGGCTGATCAAGCATCCCTACAAGCGGTCGTAGGCACCCTTAATTCTTATGAGGCAGCTACCGGTTAAAGAGTTAACCACAACAAATCTGTGTGTATAATAGGTGGGTCTGACTTAGATAAGGCGTCTGAGATTGCTGCGATTTTCGGAGTTGATAATGCATATGATTCTTTTCTTTATATGGGTGTTCTAATATCCAAAGGAAGATATAAGCTTGCTGATTATGAGTTCCTCCTCAAGAGGATAAATTCCAAAGTGGTGGGATGGAAGGCTAAGCTTCTTTCATTTGCAGGGAGGTGGCTTCTGATTGCACATGTGCTTTCCTCTATCACGGTTCATGCGGCGGCGGCGATTGGGTTACCTGCTGGTATTGTTCATAGGATTGAGAAGAAACTATTGGATTTTTTATGGGCTGGCAGAGATGATCGACATAGGAAGGCGTGGCTTGGATGGCATCATGTGACCACACCGTTGGACAAAGGTGGTTTGGGGCTACAACAGCTGCAGGTTATTAATGAGGCCTTTTTATCCAAACGTGCTGGGAAGTCCTCACCAATGACTCCCTTTAGGCGAGGTTCGTTAGGGAGAAATACTCAAACCATGCTACTGGGAGATCGGAATCTTATCCTGTACATTTGAAGATGAGCTGCACTCCGTCCCCGTTCTAGAAGAAGCTTTGGGACACCTTCCCAAAGATTTATCGGCGATGCAAATGGGCTATAGGCCAGGGTGATATTCTTTTTTGGGATGATTGGTGGTGTGAGGAAAGGATGGCTGATCATGCGAGGTATGCGAGTGACAGAAGACACCCGTTCCTCGTGAAGGATTTCTTGGACTCCGGTTATGGTTGGGATTGGAACACGCTTAGCCAAGTGGTAAATGATAGGGGCATGGACATGATTAAGAAAGCTGATGTATGGATTTCTGATTTGGACGACAAGAGGATTTGGGATGCTGATGAATGCGGCAGGTTCACCATTAGATCGGTCAAGAAGATACTGATGAATGTGCAACAAGAAGGTCCTAATAACTTGGGTAAGATCTGGAAGCTTGACTCCCCCAGGGCTTGTGCTATTGTATGGAAGATGGCCAGAGGGGCCATCTCTACCGATGATGTGGTTCGTAGGAGGTGCTGCATTCAGTTTGCCTCTCAGTGTGACTATTGTGATGAACTGAATGAGGAAGACGTACATCATTTGTTTTTCCTTGAACAAATGGCGCAGTTCTTCTGGAAGAAGTTCAGAGATATTACTGTTAATATGACTCCTCATGACGTCCAATCTTTCATTGACGTGTGTGTAGGAGGCCTGGTGGATGATATTTCCTCATGGATAGCTGGTTATATTGCTCTTAATATCCCTTTATGCATTTGGAGAGTGAGGTGCTCGAATGGTTTTGATGGGGTTAGTAGACCGGTGGAGCACGAGTGGGGCAGATTGATTAGCGGCATCAACATGATGATTAAGAAGAAGGTGTTCCCGGTTACAAATGACCCTAGCCTTTTCTCCAGGATGCACGACGCTAGAATTCTGGAACCAAGATTGAAGATGAAGAAGGTGCGTCTTATTAGATGGACAACCCCAGACCTGTTTAATCTGAAGCTCAACGTGACTATAGGGAGGGATTTGGATGAGCATGGAGCTAAGCGCAGATGGGCAGCGGGCATTATTCGCAATCACAATGCTGACACTTGCTTGATTTTTCGTGTTTGGCTCAAGAATGATGATTTCAAGCTGGCATATATACATGCCTGCATCATCGGTTTGAAATTGGCGGGTGATCAGATGATTCATATTTCTTCTATTGAGGTGGATGATAGAGCTGTCTATAACATCCTTTGGAAGGATGCCCCGGTGCCTTGGAGATCGAGAACCTACGTTAAGGAGCTTAGAGATGAGCTGCAGATGGCTAGTATCAGTGGTAGCTATGTACACAAGATGGTTAATGCCATTTCGAGGGAGATAGGAAGGATGGGAAGAAGATCTTCTAGCATCTTTGTGGCTACGGACTCTGGTAGATTCCCTAACAAGATTCGTGAGATGATCAGCTTAGAGAAGAGAAAGACCCCCTACGTCATTGTCGAGCACACTCTGGTTGATGATTGATCCTCTGCTGTCTTTGTTCTGTGGTGTTCTGTTTTATTTTCCTTTTCTTGTGGGTTTGGGGAAGATACCTGAGGTTTTAGATCGGGAGATGTATTTTTTTGATGATTTAGCCCACAAGAGGGGTGTGGGATGAATAAGAGCGACCCCTGGCTTAACCAAAAAAAAAAGGGCCCTACCTCCTCATCGACGCTCACCTAAAAAGGTTGGATCCCACGGGGGTGAGACAATTGAAATTGTCCCAGCGAGAGATATAACTCTCTTCCAGAAACATTATTATTGTAGATAAATAGTGATAAACTGAGCAGAGGATTTTCTATTGAAAAGCAAGATTTAATCAATATTAAACAGAATTGAGCAACATCATCTTTTAAAGCATTACAGTTATAAATGATAAAGTGGTAAATCATCTCTCCATTTTAATAAGGAATATGAAGAACATGTATATCATCTATCCATTTAGGATACAGTAAGCAATGTAACATAAACCAATAATTTCCATATTTCATTCTTAAACAAATACGCTACATGACTGGTTACATTTTACAATCACACTTATGCCCTGAGGAGATGAGGTATTCCGCTCATACTCCAATCGACCACGATGAAGTGAAGCATCAGTTCCATACCTAGGTTAATGGAAGAGCCAGACTCCATGACCTCATATGTCTCGTTCAGTGCGAGACCACATGCAGGACATCTCGTGTCTCTTGCTAGCTTTCTAGGGTATACTGGCAACTTCGCTATAGAGCTACAACGGCGGCTGCACTCTCTTTGCAATCGAGAGATTTCATGTTTATATCACATCGATCTGGCATTAATCATCATTGGGAGATTTGTGATACATCCATCCCGACACATATAATGAAGTATTGAGAGATTTAATGTTTATCTCACATAAATTCCTCCATTAGGGCATAAGGATATTGCGCCCAATCACCCCCGCATATTCAAAAATATGCCCTCCGAGTTATGCCGCGGAGCAACCCATTTCACCATTCAGCAAATCCTGACGCTGATGGATCTATGGTCAGGGCACTACATGATAAGATTCCACTTGATTAATTATGTATATTACCATATTATTTTAGCATCAATCAAGTTTTCAAACATAAATTATTATGACAAATACTACAAAGGAAAGTGTAATACATCTATCAAGTACTTTTCAAAACTTTATAAAACATTGGGATCTCAATCCCTTATCTCATTACTAGGAATTCACATCCCTCAACAACACCATCATCATGTTTACTGAATCTGGGTATTCAAACCCTTAGTTCATCACTGAACATGGTTACCACTTATCAGGTAACTATTACCTCCAAGTCATCTGACCAAGGTATTCAGGATACTTGTTACACAAGCATCTCACATGGCTCACAAGGCCCATTAAGTATCTTGTCACTTCTCACTAAGCAAAAATTATCACATGGCTCATAAGGCCATTATATCTTGTCACCTCTCACTAGGTAACAACTTATTCACATGACTCACAAGTAGATATGCTCATCATCTCATGATATTTGCATGATTAGTATATTTGGTAACAACTATATTAATCACATATCAACATTATACAATACAAGGATAACCTCACTATTCCCTCATTAGGGTTAGGGTTTCCCATCTTTATCAATTTAGAGTTTCACATAACATCCCCCTATATTAGGGTTCCGCATAGCATCACCCTATATTAGGGTTTCACATAACATCACCCTACATTAGGGTTTCACATAACATCACCCTATATTAGGGTTTCACATAGCATCACCCTACATTAGGTTTTCACTTATCATCACCCTACATTAGGATTTTCACATATCATCACCCGACATTAGAGTTTCCACATATCATCACCCTACATTAGGGTTTTCACATAACATCACCCTACATTAGAGTTTTCACATATCATCACCCTACATTAGCGTTTTCACATAACATCACCCTGTATTAGGGTTTCACATAATATTACCCTATGTTAGGGTTTCACATAACAATCTATGTTAGGGTCTCATATCATTATCAATTAGAGTTTCACATAATATCTCCCTAAAATAGGGTTAGGGTTTCTCATTCTCCAATGATTAGGGTTTTATGATTTCCTCATTAATCCAAACCCTAAATCAGTGCTTCCACATCACTTGGAGCACATAACATTATTTAAGTATTAAATCATACTTATCATTATCCCATGTACTAGGAATACACAGTACCATCATACCTTAATCAATTGACTTAACCTTTCACCAAGTACATGTACCTATGTTTGTCATAGTGTATTGGATTTATTACTTTCATAGGCATCAAGTGATAATTACTTTAATTATACTAATCACCTAAGTACTTTAGGGATACTTACATTAAAATAAACCTTGAGATACTCTTCAACCACTTAAGGGGTTATTGGTATTTACATAGTTTGAATCAATTAGACCTTCCAACGGTCTTGGACCAATTGACCCTTCAAACGGTCTTGAGGTCACTTGACCTTCAAACGGTCTTGAAGACCGTTAGAACTTAAACGGTCTTGGTTCAATTGAATCTTCAAATGGTCTTGAACCTTCCTTTGTAACTCCAAACGGTCTTAGGGTTCTTGACCTCCAAATGGTCTTGAGGTACTTGACCTCCAAACGGTCTTGAGGTGCTTGACCTCCATATGGTCTTGAGGTGCTTGATCAACCCTAAACAGTTTGAGACCGTTTGATCTTTAATTGATTTGAATATTAATTAACCCTAAATGGTTTGAGACCATTTGATTTGAATATTATTTAACCCCAAACAGTTTGAGACCATTTAGTCCTCAAACAGTCTGAGACCGTTTAGTCATTTCAGCTTGAAATCGTTTAACCCTAAATTAGGGTTAAGATCCCAATTGATTTAGGGCTTTGAACCCAATTGAGCTAGGGTTCAAAAATCAATTGAATTTGATTTGTTTGAAGTTATTAGGTCATGAGACCAATCAATCCTTGAACCTACTGAAACAATTTAGTCTCTAATGGTTTGAAACCGTTTGCCCTTCAATCGGTTTTGAAACCGTTTGGTCTAAAACGGGTTGAAACCGTTTGCTCATGACATTTCTTGAGGTGTGTGCTAAGATGATTTCATCATCATCAAGCTTCATACCTCTGATTTCTATTGCCATATATATGATTAATTCAACAATTATTCAAGAAGAAATAAAGGATCAACATATGATGAGAAATTGAAATCAATAACAACATTAATGGGTTAACGTTATATAAACCGCCTTCAAAGTAGCTTCAAATATCCAAGATTCTCATCTCTAATGGTGAAAGAAGCTCCTTCAACTATCCAAGGCTCGTTTCTAACTTTTTGGATGCAAATGATAGCCAAGGTTGAGTATTGGATAGAAAAGAGAAGAAAATCAATGTTGAAATCCGATTTCAACCATCAATTCAAGATTGAAGATGATCATGGAGCTTACCTTTTTCTGATGTGGTTTTGAGTGATGTTCTACTTTTTTCTTCTTTTGGTTATCGTTGGCTGACGGATATGTGATTTTTCCTTGGCTTGGTTTGTCTTTTCCCTATTTGATGTCATCCAAGGATGGGATTCTATGCTGGCTCTTGCCTATGGAAATGCTTGAAACAACTTCATATGGTTCTCCTTTTTTTAAGGTTCTTTGGGGATTCTTTGAAATGATATTCCTATCCTTTGAAATAGGAGTTTCTGCCGACCAAAAAAGGAATATAGCCATGATTGAGTACCATGTTATGAGGAACATACACCTTGGTGTTCAGCTTCATATCAGGGATTATATCTTTGGTATTTGGTTGTATAGATTCCTACTTTCTGGCTATATATGTTCTAAAGGTTTCTAGTAGGTGAGCATGTAGAAGTTGAGGTTGTAGGTTTGGAAACCATGTTGGTGGTTTTTAGGTTTACGAATTCTCCTTTGATACTGGCGGATAGGACCCAGGCTCCTGTTCATTTTCTGATTCAGTTCAAAATGATTAGAATGTGCCTGGGTCCTTATTATAAGTATGTTCTTTTATCCTTTTAAAAAGTATTTCAAACATAGTGTCATGTACTCATAAAACTAAAGTGGCAGGAATATATCCCATTTACATATAGGTCATAGAATAATAACCTCACATAACTCATTTAGAAAATTTACAATTTTTAGATGAATTCTTCTTGTAACTCATTTAGAAAATTTACAATTTTGAGCCATAGAGGAGGTCCCATATCATTTTGTCAACTCTTAGTAAAGGCCATGATGAGTTAATCACCTCAAGAAGGTGACGGATATCGGTTTACAACTTTCCTTGGAAAAGTTGTATCAGTTTGTGAAATATCTTGTTCAATAAGATAAATAATGGCCGAAATCTTATCCATAGATTATCCCCAAGAGTTTTTCATGTCAAGATAAATATGTGTTCATGCATGGGAAGGTTTCAACCCATGAATGGACATGTTTCACCTAGTAGTATAAGGTGATGACACCTCTTATACACACTCTCTCTCATGAGCCTCAATTATATATACCATTCCTTTCACCTATTAGTGAAACTTTTGGAACATGAAAAGGATCCAAAATCCAAAACCCTAGTCTGACTCAAGTTCAAGTCAAAGGGCTACAAGTGTCCTTTAGTGGAAGTCTATGTAAATGACCTTAGAACATATTTGTAATCACTTATAATGATGAATTGACTTGTAACTAAGGTGCGAAAATTGATTGGGACATAAAACACCAATGTTAGATCACTTTAGATGCATATTCAAAAATTGACATCAGGTTGTCAATCGGTCGAGTTTCCCCCCAGGAAAAACTCAACCGATCAATCTTGGTTAATTTTCTGAAGACAACATCGGTCGAGTTGTGTTTACATAGAACTCGACCAATCAAGTGCCAGACCAAAATGATCTTCAGTGATCGGTCGAGTTTCCCCAGGACAAACTCGACCGACAGTTTGAATATTGGTTTTGTCTTTTACTTTATCGATCGAGTTACCTTTATTGAAACTCGATCGATTGCACTATATGGAATTTGCAAAAAAAAAGTGATGTGACCGTTGGTGGGTTATTTGATAAAAAATAGAGGCATTTTCTTGAAGGAAAACAACTATATTTTAGCCCAAGAGTTCACCTAACTCAAAGCAACACCCTCAGCTATATATAGAACACTTGGAGATCATTCGAAGGCTGCTCTTTCATTACAAACTTGGTTCTAGCATAGATGAGAGTGTTCTAAGCCTTTGAGCCCCTTTCTCTCTCTACCTTCAAGCCAAATTCGTGAGTATGAGTGAGATAGGTTCCTGTGTAAAAGAGCTACTCCCTATATTGTTATAAAGCTCTCCTCCTTCATATTCCAACCTCAATTCCTATTGAAGTCAAGTTGAAGATCCCTCTCCAAGTGAAGGAGAAGGAGGTGATGTTCTTCAAGATTGAAGAAGGCAAGCTGCTCCAGGTCTCCAAGTGAAGGAGATAGGTGCTCCATATATCCAAGTGAAGGAGAGAAGCAAGGCAACACTCAAGGAAGATAGGTAATCCCTTGGAGGCAGAAGACTTGAAGAAAGGAGTGGGTAAGTCCATGTTGATGGCTGAAGACTCCATGGTTCAAGTGGGTAAGCTCCTTCTATAGGTTGAAGATCTTTGCTTGAGGTACTAAGCCCTTGGATGTGTGGTTGTTGTGTCTTGTAATCTTATTGTGGAATATTAGAGTAACAAGATTGCAAATCCTAGAGACTAACCCACTCTAGGTAGTGGACTGACATTGTTCCTAAGTTTAGGACATGGAACCACTCTAAACCACTTGTCCAAGTGCTTGTTTTTCACTATCTCTCGTCCTTTCTATGAATGTTAGACTAGGACATCAAATTACTGCTTGTTTAAGCTTTCCAAATATATATAATTTGGTGGTCTAATTTATCTTATGAGATTTGTGAAGCTCTATTAAACCCCCCCTTCTAGAGCCCATTGATCCAACAAGTGGTATCAGAGCAGGTTTTCTCCAAGCTACTTCAACAAGTAGGATAAGATGGGTGATTCGACACTTGATTCACTTAACCTAGAAGGAAGCTTCTCCATGAGACCTCTGGTCTTCGACGTCACCAACTTCCTCTATTAGAAGAGAAGGATGCAGTTCTATCTCCAAGGTGTGAGCTATGAAGTGTGGAAGATAGTCCACCTCAAATATGAAGATCCAAAGGGGGACATCACTACATGGACTGAAATTGAAATGAAGCATTCTCAACTCAATTCCAAAGCTATGAGCATCATCTACGCCGCCCTCACTCCATCTGAGTTCAACCAGATCTCCTCATGGGACACTATACATGAGATATGGCACAAATTGTGTGTCACCTATGAAGGAATCGAGCAAGTGAAGGAAGCCAAGATCTACATGCTTGGTGGTCTTCTAGAGAACTTCAAGATGGGTAAGTATGAGAGAGTGGCTGACATGTATACTGGGCTCAATGTCATCATAAATGTATTGGTAGCCCTTGGGAGTGTGCTAGACAAAGGCACCATCAACTCCAAGATCTTAAGATCTCTTCCAAAGAGATGGGATCCCAAGGTGACATCCATTGAAGAGATGTACAAGCTAAGTGAGCTATCAACTGAGGAGCTGGTTGGTAATCTTCAAGCCCATGAGCCTAGGCTTGACAAACAAGAAGAGGAAGAGAAGAGAGAAGAAAAAGAGTCCAAGAAGATAAAGGACACAACCTTCAAAGAACAAATTGAAGAAATGGCGCGGCAATAACAACTTGCTTTGAAGTCCCCCAGCCCTTCCTCAAGTGAAGATGAAGGCCCTAATGAGCATGATGCAAACTGCTCAAAGGGCAAACACTTCAAGAGCAAGCCCTCCTCTTCAACTCCAAGGTGCTATGAGTGTGGTAAAAAAGGCCACTATAAGAGTGACTACCCCAAGGCCAAGAAGAGCCATCATAAGAGCAGCCAAAAGAAAGATAAGGATTATAAGAGAGAAGGTAAGTACAAGAGGAAGGACAAGAAAGAAAGAAGATTAAGAGATGCAGCCCATGCAGCTTGGGAGGAGTCTTCTTCAAGCTCCTCAAGCTCTGAAGATGGAGAATGCCATCTTGCTCTCATGGCTTCTATTAGTGAAGATGTATGTGAGGTAAGTGAGGTAAGCAAGTTAAGTGAAGTAAATTTGCTAGAGCTGCCCAAAGAAACTATCATTGATATGCTAAATGAATGCCAATCATCCTTTACTAAATGCAAATCTAAAAGGAAAAGGTTAGGCAAGATAGTTGATGATCTTTATGCTAAAATTGAAATCCTTGATAAAAATGAAAAAGTTCTCCTTGATAGCATAGACTCTTTGCAAGGGAAATTTCTTGACCTTAAGCTTCAACACAATGGATTAGAGGTTGAGAATGGTGTATATCTTAAAAATATTGAAGATCTTAAGACAGAAAACCAAAAGTGCCTAGATGAGCTTGATGTTCTTAAAATTGAAAATGTGGAACTCAAACTCATGGATGATACTAGGAGAAATGAAGTTTATGCTTATCAAAGAGAAATTGTTTTGCTTAAATTTGAAAATGCCAAATTGCTTGCTCAAATAAATGACTTATCTTCTAGACCTATTTTGCAACGTAATGAAGTTGCTAGCATAGCTTTAGAAAGATATTCTTTTTCATGCTAAATCCCTCTGTCTTGAGGCCGACCTATTACATGCTAGAGATGATCTTGCTAGTCTTTCTACTACTATCATTAACCTTAGTGATGATAATGCCAAGTTAAGATCTTCTTTGCAAAAGTTTCTCTCGGGAAAGAAATCCCTCAATGATGTCCTAGAACACTCTACCAAACATGTTGGTACTAGCAGTTTGGGATATGATGGGACTGCTCCCAAAGGTAAGAAAAAGAGCAAAAATAAGGGTAAGAAGAAGAGTGTGGAACCTCCTATCTTCCATGGAGAGACTTTCGGCTCTAAGAACCCTATGGTTTGTGTTCGTTGTAAATACGATGACCATTACTCTACTTATTGTCCTTACAAGCCCAAGGGGACCAACCCAAAGATGAAATGGGTCCCCAAGCTAACCCCGGATCCCAAAGTTTGAGTTGGGTTCTGACATCCTTCTTTCCTGTAGGTTAAAAAGAGATGGATTGTTGATAGTGGCTTCTCTAAGCACATGACTGGAGAAATCAACCATTTCAACAAGTTTGTGAAAAAGAAAGGAGGATTGGTAACCTTTGGGGACAACAAAAAGGGTAAGGTCATAGGTGAGGGTGATGTGGGAAACGAGCTATGTATTAAAAATGTGTTGCGTGTTGATGACCTACATCAAAATTTGATTAGTGTTAGTCAACTTTGTGACAATGGATATCTTGTGTTGTTTACTTATTTAGAATGCTTGCTTCTAGATTCCCTCTCCTATAATGTTATATATAAGGGAACTAGAAATGGTAATCATTATTTTATTATTCTTGATTCTCTTAAGCCCATACTAAATAGATGCTTGGTAGTGGATACAAATGATATATATTTCTCTTTGGCATCGTCGTTTGGGTCATGTGAATATGCATCAAATGAAGAAATTGAGAAAAAAGGACTTGGTTAAAGGACTTCCCAAATTAGATTTTGAAAAGGATGAGGAATGCCAACCTTGTACACAAGGGAAACAAACCAAATCCTCCTTCAAATCCTAGGGAGTCACGAGTACCAAGACAGTTCTTGAACTTCTTCATATTGATCTGTTCAGACCAATGAGAATGCAAACACTTCGTGGTTCCAAGTATTGTCTTGTTATTGTTGATGATTTCTCTTGATATACTTGGACCTTCTTTCTCATTTCTAAAAGTGATACTCTTGATGTTTTCTCGAGATTTTGTAAATGGGCTAAAAACAAAGCTTCTTGCCGAATTGTTTCTATCCATAGTGATCATGGGGGAGAATTTGAAAATGATCTTTTTGAGCGATTTTGTGAAAAATCTGGTTATTCGCACAATTTCTCTTCTCCTCATACACCTCAACAAAATGGGGTTGTAGAGAGAAAGAACAGGTCACTACAAGAGATGGCTAGGACCATGCTTCTTGAGTATGACACTCCTAAGAAGTTTTGGGCTGAAGCTGTTAGCACCTCATGCTTTGTGCAAAACCAAGTTTTTACGCATCCTTCTTTAAAGAAAACCCCCTATGAACTATGGCGTGGTAGAAAGACGTCTACTGATTTCTTTCATGTTTTCGGATGTCCTTGTTTTGTTTTAAACACGAAGGATTCTCTTGACAAGTTTGATCTGAAATCTTATAAGGCTTTCTTCCTAGGCTATAGAACTACTAGCAGGGCATATAGAATATTCAACATTGAATTGTCTAAAATTGAGGAATCTATTCATGTTAGTTTTATTGAAACTAACCCTATTGTTAGCAAGCATATTGTGGACAATGATGTTGTAGTTGACTTAATTCCTATCTTGAAAGATCTCAACATCGACAACAAAGGCAAGCAAGTGATTGAAGAAGAAGAAGAAGAAAAGAAGGATCCTACTCCCCACTTTGCAAAGAATCATCCAAAGGAACTTATCATCGACAATCCATTTGAGAGAGTGAAGACACGAGCCACATACAACAAAGAACAAGCAGAAAACACCTTCATCTCACAATTAGAGCCAAAGAACATTAAAGAAGCCCTTGGTGATGATGAGTGGATCCTGGCTATGCAAGAAGAGCTGGAGCAATTCGAGAAGAATTGTGTGTGGACTCTAGTGCCAAGACCAAGTGATAGAAAGATCATTGGCACTGAGTTGGTCTACCACAACAAGCTAGATGAGCAAGGCAAAGTGATATGAAAGAAAGCAAGGTTAGTAGCATAAGGTTACAACCAACATGAAGGTATTGACTTTGATGAAACTTATGCTTCTGTTGCTAGACTTGAATCAATTAGAATGGTACTTGCTTTTGTTAGTCATAAAAATTTCTTGCTATATCAAATGGATGTTAAAAGTGCATTTTTAAATGGTACAATCGAGGAGGAAGTATTTGTTGCTCAACCTCCGAGATTTGAAAATGACAAGCTACCTAATCATATTTATTTTTTGCAAAAAGCTCTCTATGGACTCAAACAAGCACCTCGAGGTTGGTATGAGAAACTAAAGAACTTTTTGTTAGATAATGGGTATGTCATGGGAAAAGTCAATTCTACCTTGTTTCTAAAACACACTTCTAATAATTTTCTTATTATTCAAATTTATGTTGATGATATCATTTTTTGCAGAACTAATCTTGATCTTTGCAAGGAGTTTAGTTCTCTTATGCAGAGTGAGTTCAAGATGAGCATGATGGGTGAGTTGACCTTCTTCCTTGGCTTTCAAATCAAACAAACCAAAGAAGGAAACTTCGTCAATCAAGGCAAGTACACAAATGAACTACTCAAATTCTTTTGGATGGAGAATATGAAGCCAATGAATACACCCATGTCCAACACCGCCAAACTTGATAAAGATGAAGAAGGTGAGAAAGTAGATGAGAAGCTCTATAGAGATATGATTGGAAGTTTACTTTATTTAACTTCCTCTAGACCTGATATTATGTTTAGTGTTGGCTTGTGTGCTCGCTTTCAATCTAGCCCTAGAAAATCACATCTTATATCTGTTAAGAGGATTTTGAGGTACCTAGCCAAAACCCAAAATTTTGGACTATGGTATCCTAAATCAAGGAATTTTACTCTTAGAGCATATATCGATGCGGATTACGTAGGCTGTTTGGTTGATAGAAAGTACACAAGTGGCACTTGCTTTCTCCTAGGACCGTGCTTGGTGTCTTGGTTCTCCAAGAAATAGAGCATCGTGGCATTGACAACTACTGAGGCTGAGTACATTGCGGCTGGGAGTTGTTGTGCTTAGGTCCTATGGATGAACCAAATGCTCCAAGACTATAACATATTTTTTGATGCTTCTCCTATCTTTTGTAACAATACTAGTGCAATTAATCTCTCTTACAATCCGATATTGCATAGTAGAGCCAAGCATATAGAGGTTCACCATCACTTTCTCCGTGATCACATTGCCAAGAAGGATATTTATATCATGCATGTGGACATGAAAAATCAATTGGTGGATATCTTTACCAAACCTTTAGCTAGAGATCAATTTAATGTTATTCGATCTAAACTGCTTATTGTTGCTTTGGATGATATTGCCAAGTGATCTAGCTAGTTTTCTCTTTCCTATATGTTTGCTCATGTCACTCTTCACCTTGTTTTGCCCATATATGCTTAAATGTGCCTAACTTGCTTGTAAACATGTTTAGTTTTTGCTTGTTTTTGGGTTTTTTATCGAATTCCATGTTTTATCACAAAATAGTGCCCGATGATGAGCTAAATGTGCCTAAGTATGTTAATGATACATAATAGAATGGAAAAATGAATTTAATTGGCAGGTATATGGCTAGAAACTAAGAATGTGACTTTTAGATCAGGTTGAACTTTAGTCGAGTTTTCACCCTGAAAAACTTGACCGATCAGGAGCTGAGAGTAAGTCTTTAGTGGACCGTTCGGTTGAGTTTTCCATACAAAGAACTCGACCGATCCGCGGGATGAGCCAACTTAAAAGTTTGGGTCGGCCACCTATTTTCCCTCTCAACTAGAAAATAGACGACCGATTCCTCACCTCTTAGCCCTAAGCTCTCAAACCCTACCCTAAACCTCCCGCTCCTAGCCCTAGATCGACCTAGAAACCTTGATCTTGACCTCCCCAGGCGTCATTGGTGGTGTTTGTTTGGTGTTTGAGGTTTTCCATTGCTTGTTTGCACATTTTTCATCTCGTTTTTGTTTCCATGGCTTCTCATAGATGAAAACGTCCTGCTCCAAGCAATGCTCTAGCTTCCTCATCTAATAATCATTTGATTCCGTTTGATAATACCTCTTTTGTGTCAGTTGAGGCTGTAAATAGGTACAAGGACCTTCTTCCCCGAAGCCCTTTTCCTTTTTGTGTTTTGATCGATCCTTCCCCTAGGTATCAAGCAATTATTGCCTCTGTTTCTCGGCTTCTCACCTCCCACCATTTGTCTGCCCTAGCGATCGAACGTGACTGCTTTCACAACTCCATGACAAGCACTAAGGTTGTTCATGAGTTCTATGCCAACTTGCATTGGAACTACGATTCGCTCTTCCCACCACCGAATACTTAAGTAATTCTTACTTCTATGATTGTCGGTCATCGTTTTCAACTCTCCGAGGATACTTTAAATGTCTTTTTTGCCGGAGATGAGGAAAATGACACATGGCGTAAGGATTATGGAGAGTATTTCGATCTTCTTGACCCGGAAGGTTTTTACAAACACCATGAATTGACGTTGTCGGATGTTCATCGGTTTTTGAAGAAACCTGACGTGGCCTATAAGAAAAAGTCCACCCTTCCCTCCTCCTCTCTTGACCTAAAGAGGCACATACTGGCTTTGGTGATTAACAGTAATGTCCACCCAAAGAGAAATCAAATGGTCATTGCCGAAAACACCGCAGTCATTATGTATTGCTTGTTAAACAATATCAGTGTCAAGTGGGCCAGGTATATCTTACAACACATGAACTGCTTTGACACTGGAAAGAACACCAAAGGCACCCACCCACCCTACCCGAGTTTGATATGTGGTTTTTTCAAGTTCGCCACTGACAAATGTCTCTTTTCTGACTTCCATTATCCGGTCGCCAGAAAAGGTTTTGGTATTAGTGAAACCACTCTTTAAAAGTCTGTTCCTGTGTTTTCCTCTACCTCTGGTGCTTCCGCCTGTGCAGCCGCTTTAGCTACCCAATCCTCCTCCACCCAAGCTCCACCACTGCAGCCTCCTCCTAGACCCAGCTGTGCATCTTTTCGTGTGTCTAATGAAACCCTTATGGGTTATATGATGCATCAACAAGCATACAATCAGCAGGTTCAGGACCACCTACACTAGGATCTGTGTTCCATCGTGTCTCACAGGAACCTCTCCTGTGCATCACCCTATCCCACCTACCAGCCCTCTCCCAGTAATGCTTATGCTTCATATGCATATGATCATTACTATCTTGCACCGAGCCTTCCGCTGCTGCTCCGCCACCTTTTTCTACTGGTAGCTCCGCTCCTGCCATCCTCCCGTTACCTGCTGGCCCCCTAACCACCCTGCTAGCCTCTCTGGGTGACTCTGCTCTGTCATTCCCACATGCCAATGAGCTTCACGCTCTTGGTATGTCTTGGGTTGAGCAGAATGCCCGCTGGCCCGGTCATTCTTTTGAACCTCCTACTGATGAGGAGATGGCAGACCAGGCCGGGGATGCTGATTTTGATGCTGATGACGGTGACGATGAGGATGCTTTTGATGACGGTGACGGTGATGGTGCTGACGATGATGCTGGCACTACTGCTCCATCTTCTGACGGGGACAAGGACTACACACCTGGCGATGAGGAAGTTGTTGATATAGATAGCTTAGATGTTAATGTGGTTTTTTCATTTGTAGTCTAGCATGCTTATTATATACATCTTTCTATACTATTTTGTATCAGAAACATCTTGGCACATTCTTCTTAGCTGTACTATTTCTTATCTTTGTTTTATCGCTTTTGTTCTTGTAGTTGCTCTTATGTGGACATATATCTGAGTTGTAATATCTTTGATGTGCACTATAGCTATTTCCTATGGTTTTATCCTATGTGTTGGTTCCCTCTTGAGTTATATTTTGATTATGACTTGGCATGTATGTTATCTTTTATCCTTGTGTGATATATGCTTTTTAACTGTTGCTCATTCCTTTGCATATATGGTTGTGTGTGTTTTGGAGAAGACATGGCTTATGCTCTTCTACCCCCCTACCTTTTGGTAATGTCAAAAGAGGGAGAGATATTTCTAGAGATAGATCAAGTCTTGAAACTCAATCAATTTGATTTTTTTTCTTTGCTATAATATTGCTTTTTTCCAGTGAGATCCTTTCTTGTTCAATTCACTGCTTATTATGTTAACTTGCAAAGGACTACACATTACATGTATATTGTTACTACATTGTGTAGATAGATTAATCTTGTAGGTAAATAGAAGCACAGATTGAGGGGAAGCAATTCACATTGTTCATTTCATGAATCTCCCTATTTCGCAAAGCAAATGTATAATTTCTACATCCTTTTCAATATGTTTGAGGAATGGTTTGTCATTGTCAAAAAGGGGGAGAAAGTTGACCTGAGGTTATACATTGCCTATATTTTGATAATGACTTAACCACTCCATTCATATGTATCTAATATGTGTATTAAAGATTGATTTCAGGCATTAGGTACATGAAAAGTATCCAAAATCCAAAACCCTAGTTTGACTCAAGTTCAAGTCAAAGAGCTACAAGTGTACTTTAGTGGAAGTCTATGTAAATGACCTTAGAACATATTTGTAATCACTTTTAATGATGGATTGACTTGTAACTAAGGTGATAAAAGTGATTGGGACATAAAACACCAATGTTAGATCACTTTAGATGCATGTTCAAAAATTGACATCAGGTTGTCAATCGGTCGAGTTTCCCCCCAGGAAAAACTCGACCGATCAATCTTGGTCAATTTTCTAAAGTCAACATCGGTCGAGTTGTGTTTACACAGAACTTGACCGATCAAGTGCCAGACCAAAACGATCTTCAATGATCGGTCGAGTTTCCCCATGACAAACTCGACTGACAGTTTGAATTTCAGTTTTATCTTTTACTTGATTGGTCGAGTTACCTTTATTGAAACTCGACCAATTGCACTGTACGAAATTTGTAGAAAAAAGTGATGTGACCATTGGTGGGTTATTTGATAAAAAATAGAGATGTTTTCTTGAAGGAAAATGACTATATTTCGGCCTAAGAGTTCACCTAACTCAAAGCAACACCCTCAATTATATATAGAACACTTGGAGTTCATTCCAAGGCTGCTCTTTCATTGCAAACTTGGTTCTAGCATAGATGAGAGTGTTCTAAGCCTTTGAGCCCCTTTCTCTCTCTACCTTCAAGTCAAATTCATGAGTATGAGTGAGATAGGTTCCTGTGTAAGAGAGCTACTCCCTGTATTGTTGTAAAGCTCTCCTCCTCCATCTTCCAACCTCAATTCCTATTGAAGTCAAGTTGAAGACCCCTCTCCAAGTGAAGGAGAAGGAGGTGTTGTTATTCTCGATTGAAGAAGGCAAGCTGCTCCAGGTTTCCAAGTGAAGGAGATAGGTGCTCTATGTTGGTATATGTATGCCCGTAGAGCCATCCCAAGCGATTGCATGGAGTCGGATATTAATTAATAAATTAATGTGATTATTTGGTTAATTAATGAATTCCAGAATATTCTAATTAATCCATGAGCGTTTTAATTAACACAACGTTTCTATTTATCGATGGGTTTAGGAAACCCTATTTCCCTTCGTATCCTGTTTAAAGGAGGATTGACAGCCGATATCTATATAAGATAGATATAGGTTTTTCAGTTTATGCTGACGCACGTAAACCTAGCCGTCGCCGTCCTTAGGAGAGAAAGGAGAGCAACGTGCCGCTAGCACACCGCCGCAGAGACACACTCCTTCCCACCGGCTTGAGAAGCGCGACGTGGAGTTCCGTCCATCCGCGTGGACGAAGTAGAGACGCAGACGCCTTGACGCCTGCGTTCGGAGGACGTCGACGACCTCCTGTACACGCTACGAGTGGCGGACATCACTGCCGCAAAGGAGCGTCGCCGGATCAACCTGCGACAGTGAACGGGAGAGAAGTTCCGTCCGTGTTTGACAAGCAGCGTTGCACCATCGTGCAGCGGGACATCGCCAGACTTGCTCCGCGATAAGGTATATCCCACAAACCTATTTCCGAATACGCTGTTATCGACGAGATCCTGTTTCGGGTTGCGTGGATTTTATCGCTTCCGCCGCACATGTTTTCTCCACAAAACCCAACACTCTAGATCTCCAAGTGAAGGACAGAAGCAAGGCAACACTCAAGGAAGATAGGTAATCCCTTGTAGGCAGAATACTTGAAGAAAGGAGTGGGTAAGTCCATGTTGATGGCTGAAGACTCCATGGTTCAAGTGGGTAAGCTCCTTCTATAGGTTGAAGATCTTTGCTTAAGGTACTAAGCCCTTGGAAGTGTGGTTGTTGTGTCTTGTAATCTTATTGTGGAATATAAGAGTACCAAGATTGCAAACCCTAGAGACTAACCCACTCTAGGTAGTGGAATGACATTGCTCCTAAGTTTAGGACATGGAACCACTCTAAACCACCTGTCCAAGTGCTTGTTTTTCACTATCTCTCATCCTTGCTATGAATGTTAGACTAGGACATCAAATTGCTGCTTGTTTAAGATTTTCAAATATATATAATTTGGTGGTCTAATTTATCTTGTGAGATTTGTGAAGCTCTATTCAACCCCCCTTCTAGAGCCCATTGATCCAAAAAGTACTTGATAAATGTATTACAATTTTCTTTGTAGCATCTATTATAATCCATTCTTGTTACTTTTTTGATGCTAAAAGATATTGTAATGAACCTAATTAATCAAGTGTAACCTTATCATGTAGTTTCCCTAGCCATAGATCCATTTAGTGTTAGAATTTGCTGAATGTTAAAATGAGTTTAACTCAGAGAGCATAGTTTTGAATATGTGGTGGTAATGGGCGAAAATATCCTTACATCCAAATAGGGATTGATGTGTGATCTTTCCCTCATATACTAGGGTTGTTGTGAGATCTCCTTGAAAAGAATATACCAGGGTTGCTGTGTAATCTCCCTGAAGAGAGTACATGTTGCAGCTATAACTCTATAGTGAAGATGCCACTATACCCTGGAAAGCTAATTGCAGTTTGACACGTGATGTCACTGCTAGTGGTCTCATACTGATCGAGACATGTGAGGCATTGGAAGCAGACTCTTCCTTTAACCTTGTATGGTACCGATTTCTACTAAACGGTGGTCAGTTGGAGCATGAGCGGTATACCTCATCTCCTCAGTGCATAAGGGTGATTGCAAATATGTAATCAATCGTGCAACATATTTGATTAAGGATTGAATATAGAAACATTGGTTGATGTTAAACTACTTTAATACATCTTAAATGGATAGATGTTATATGTGTTCTTCGTATTCCGTATAAAGTGAATAGATGATTTATTGCTCTATCATAGATATCTGCATTTCTTTAAAAGATGATATTGCTCTATTCTGCTTATAAACAATGATCAATCTTGATTATTAATATAAAGATCCTTAGCTCAGTTTTATACTTTTTACCTGTGATAATAATGTTGTTGGAAGAGAGTTATATCTCTCACTGGGAATTTTGTCTCACCCTATTGGTTCCAACATTTTTAGGTGGACGCAGACAAGGAGGTAGAGATCGTACTATAAAGGGAGGACAACAACAATACAGACAATAGTAATAGCTCAGTTTGAGTGTGTTGTCTGTCGTGTCTTGTAGATAGAAGTCCTATGTGTCATCTTTGTACTCTCAGGTCATTGGGAATTAGTACATAATGGTTTTATAAATGATCTGATATTTTTTCTTGTATGCCTTAAGGTTTTATGTTGCTTATGTATATGTTTAGGCAAAGCAATTGGTATATGATATCCTCAAGATGAGATGGTACAATGTATGTACAATGTGAACCATGATGTATATATTTATTTGGTTCTTTCTTTAAGAGTTTCCTGGAAATGGATCTCTTTGCAAAATGGTTTTAATTTTTAGTGATTTTTGTTTATCCACTACTAATTATTATTCCGTGTAATTACCGTGTGATTTGGTTGTTGGTTTGATAGCAGTTGTCACAAGTTTTTGGTATTAGAGCCTAAGGTTCACTGAGTCTATAGAGACATAGGATTAAGGTTGTTGAGTCTGTTCTAGTGTCCTACAATTTATCTTATAGTGACTTATACTCATATAGGATAAGAAGTAAAGCTAAAAGATGGCTGGAACATGTGAAGAGCATCCTGCTGAGAGCAGTATCGCTGCACCAGGAGTAGGTGCAAGGGAGCATGAAAGAGAGGAATCAGTGCCTGAGAATCCCCATCTTGATCAAGCCATGATAGAAAACCCAACCTTTTATGCTCTTTTCAGATAGTTCATGACCACAAAAACACATATGGTAGATCAGATGCTAGCACCAACACCTAGGGCATCAGTTCCTAATGAGGGACATGGGTCTGGTAAGACCTTTGAGTGGTTACGTCAGGTAGGAGCCACTAAATATGTCAGTATAGCTGACCCAATAGATGTGGATTTATGGCTCACTGATCTAGAAAAAGCCTTTAGAATTCTTAGCATCCCAGAAAATGACAAAGATAGACATGATGTGTATCTTTTAAAAGGAAGCATTGGCCATTGGTGGGCCATTGAAGAATGGAATAGACCAGGTGTTGAGGTCATATGGGAGGAGTTCTGACGTGAGTTTGTTAGTAGATACTTACCCATGACTTATATAGATGAGAAAATCTCACAATTTTAGTGTATTAAGCAAGGACCAATGAAGATTAGTGAGTATGAAGCTAGTTCTTGGAGCTTCTGTGGTTTTATCCACACATCGATACAATGGAGGAGGAGAGGATTTAGTATTTTGAGAAGGGTCTGAATGCTGAGTTATCTATAAGTTGTGACAAGTCAGATGGAATTGTTTCATTCTAATATGTCTTCATCCTACTTCATATCTATTTTTATTGATCTGGGTGCTACACATTCCTTTATCACACGAGAAGTAATTCATGACTGCAATATGACTGTCACTTGTAGAGTAGATAATATGTTATTAGAAACTCTGTTAGTCGGATCTGTAGTATTGTGTGAGGTATGTTCTCCCAGTGTTCTTTCTTTCACAGAACACAACATTCAGGTGGATCTGATACCACTTGAGATGCACATGTTTGATGCAATTCTTGGGATGGATACCCTCGAAAAGTTTAAGGTTGTCTTAGATTGTGGTTCCAAGCATGCTATGTTTGCAGAAAATGATGAGACATGGGTCTTTTAAGGGAAAAGAAAGTTTCTTCCAACCTGTCTCATATCAGCAATGGTAGCTGAGAGACTGATGGGATAAGGATGTGAAGCATTCTTGGCACATGTAGTAGATACCAAAGAAAAAAGTCCTAGTCTTCTTTAAGTTCATATTGTCAAGGAATTCAAGGATGTGTTTTTTGAAGAATTTCCAGATATTCCTCCACCTCAAGAGATTGATTTAGAGATTAATCTAATTCCGGGTACGCAACCCATAGCCCAAACACCTTATAGGATGGTGCCTGCTAAGATGGCACAACTCAAGAAACTGTTACAGGAGTTGCTTGAGAAAGGTTTCATTCGACTGAGTACTTCACCATGGGGTGCTCCGATTTTTTTTGTTAAAAAGAAGGATGGGTCTATGAGATTATGCATAGACTATAGAAAACTTAAAAAGGTCACTATAAAGAACAAATATCGTCTGCCAATGATAGATGATCTATTTGACCAGTTGTATGGTGTAACAGTGTTATCTAAGATAGATCTAAGGTCAAGATATCATTAGTTACGTATCAAGGAGAGTGACATACCTAAGTCAGCCTTTAGGACAAGGTACAATCATTATTAGTTTGTAGTTATGTCTATTAGACTAACAAATGCACCAAATGCATTCATGGAGGAGATGAATAGAATCTTCTAGCCATTCCTTGATCATTTCATTGTGGTCTTCATAAACGACATCCTGATATACAGTTAGATGGTCAACAACATGAACAACACCTTTGTCAAGCCTTGACCTTGTTGATACAACATAAGCTATATGCTAAGTTTAGGAAGTGCGAGTTGTGGTTGTTAGAAGTGTCTTTTCTAGGACATGTTATATCTGCTTCAGGTATTCATGTTGATCCACAAAAAGTGGAGTCTATTTTAAGTGGGAACACCCCAAGACACCAACTGAGATTTGCAATTTCTTAGGTCTGGCAGGTTACTACAGAAGGATTATTAAAAACTTCAGTTCTATTGAATTACCCCTAACTTAGTTGACTAGGAAGGTGGTTACTTCTGTATGGAATGACAAGTGTCAACGTTCTTTCCAGTTGTTGAAAGAAAGGTTGACTATGTGTTGGTTTTACTTGAGCAGGGAAAGGGATACACTGTTTTCTATGATGCCTCTTAGAATGGTCTAGGATGTGTGCTGATGTAGAGTGATCATGTAGTTTTTTTTGGTTCCTAACAACTTAAGAAACATGAGGAGAATTATCTGACGTTTGATCTAGATTTAGTTGTAGTGGTCCACACATTGAACATTTGGTGGCATTATCTTTATGGAGAAATGTGTCATTTTCATAGACCATAAAAACTTAAAGTACATCTTCTCACAACATGAGTTGAATATGAGACAATGCCACTGGATGGAATTAATCAAGGACTACAATTGTACAATTGATTATCATCTAGGAAAAGCTAATGTAGTGGCAGATGCACTAAGTAGAAAATATTCATCTCCACCCATCGATAAAACACTGTTGAATTATTTAATGTGCTTTAAACGAGACATGCTTGTCTCTTTGAGACAAATATATGTACAGTTAAAAGTAACTTTGTTAGCCAGATTGCTGGCAGAGATGCATGTGAAACCTACTCTAAGACAACAGATTAAAGAGGCACAAAAGGTTGATATTGTGATTCAGCAGATTAGGTCAGAGTATGGTAGTGAGAAATGAGATGGTTTCCATGAGTCAGAGGATAAGGTAGTTTGTTACCATGGTAGGATGGTAATAGATAATACCAATGACTTAAGAAAGATATTTATGGAGGAAGCTCATTCATCCATGTATGGAATGCATCTAGGAAGTACTAAAATGTATCATAACTTATAAGATATGTATTGGTGGCCTGGTTTAAAGAAAGATGTAGCTAAGTTTGTTATGTAGTGTCCAATGTGTCAACAAGTTAAAGAAGAACACCAGAAGCATGTAGAAACATTGCAATCCTTACCTATAACACAGTGAAAATGGGTTTACATGACAATGGACTTTGTGATTGGTCTGCCCAGAACAGCCAAAAGTCATGATTCCATTTGGATGATGGTTGATAGGTTGACTAAGTCAGCATATTTTCTTCCTGTTAGAACAACCTATACTTCTAAAAAACTTGCACAAATCTGCATAGATGAAATAGAGAAGTTGCATGGAGTTCTAACCACAATTGTGTCAGATAGAGGCCCCCAGTTTACATGTCATTTTTGGGAATGACTACATAAAGCCTTGGATACGTAGTTAAAGTTTAGCACAACTTTTCACACTAAAAAAGATGGACAATCTGAAAGGACTATACAGTCTTTGGAGGACTTGCTTAGGGCATTTGTTCTTCAATTTGTAGGAAGTTGGGACTTACATTTGAGATTAATAGAGTTTGCCTACAACAATAGTAATCAGAAAAATATTGATATGGCACCATAGGAAGCATTATATGGTAGACATTGTAGATCTTCATTATGTTGGTATGAGACACGAGAATACCAACTTCTGGGTCCTAAATTAGTGCAATAGACAAATGAAAAGTTTAAATTAATACAACAAAAGTTGAAGGTTGCACAGGATAGATAGAAGTCATATGCCGATAAATGTCATAGACCTCTAGAATTCCAAGTTGGAGACAGGGTGTATCTCAAGGTCTCTCCTTGGAAAAGTGTTCTCAAATTTTGGAAGAAGGGTAAGTTAGTTCGTAGATTTATGGGACCTTACCCAGAGACAACATGGATTGGAAAGGTAGCCTATAGGATGGAGTTGCCACCTGATCTGCATACAGTACATCCAGTGTTTCATATATCTATGCTTAGAAAGTGTCATCCTAATACACAGTTAGTGTTGCAACCTATAGAGGTAGAATTGAATGAAGATATATCCTATGTGGAAAGTCCAATGATGATTCTTGACAGAAGAATCAAGTAGTCAAAAAAGAAAGACATAGTTCTTGTGAAAGTTCTCTGGCATCACCATAGCATTGAAGAAGCCACATGGGAGCTGGAGGAAGAAATGAGGAGGAAGTAACTGTAATGACCCTGCCTCCCGATAACCCACAATTAAGGGAGACCAAGAGGTTAGAGTCATTATCCCAATAAACCAGATCAAAGGTTCAACAATAAATCAATAATAATTATGAAATTCTACCAACTAAACTAAAATATGGTATAAAATAAAACTTTGCATACCTTTTAAAAAACTTATAAAATCTATTTCTATCCACTGCTTGAAACTCCTCTATCTAATCCTCCTTACACTTTATTTCTTATTTTCATAATATGTCACTTTACTGTTTGTGCTTTTTAGGGTTGTACCTAAAATGCCGACAAACAAAACATCAGTCAACATATTAAAATATGCCGGTATGTGGGGACAACCAAAAATTTTACAAATATGGCTAGCAAACTAATTATCACAATCAAGGTAATTAACAAGCCAATTTACGTTTTCAATGTGTCAATCTCCACCACTTTTGGCCTAACCCTGGAATACCTCCTCTAGGGTTTGACTTAAGGCCACATTCTCAATCCCAAGCTTGGTGCCTGGGGTCACCTCTCATGGTTCCCATTGGTCATGCAACATAGACCACCTTCTCATTCCCAAGCTTGGTGTCTGGGGTCACCTCTCATGGTGCCCATTGGTCTTCCCTCCTAGGCTTGACCTTTTTGCATCATCCATCAGGGTGGCATGTAGGTGCGAGAATACACACTTATTTTACAATTGTGATAATCATAGTGACTTTATAATTTGCAAGTATGGACATCCAAACTGATAGGTTGCATTCAATGTGATTAATCATCCGAGAAACTCTTCGGGAAATTAATGCGATTAACTATAATTAACCACATACCTGTAAAGCTGACTTGAATGCAAAAATAATTCAACTAATTAAGAAACCAAGCGCACACCCAAGTTGATCTTGAAACAGGGAGCCAATTTCCCTATTATCAATCATGCCATGATTGTCTATTAATCCTAGTTGTTTCCTAGGGCTACTATTCCTTTTTAAGGTTTTGATTACAATTAGGGTTTCACTTCATTTTTATTATTTTAAACCCTAATTTTATAAAATTACTGACAAACCTAATTATCTCATCTTTCTTTCACAAAAGACCCTAAGATCATCTTTTAGCAACATGAAACCCTAATTTTGGATTACAAGCACTTTTATTTCCTTTTTCTCTTATTAAGGGTTTCTAAGTATATTAACGTTAATATTAGGTTAAATACCCTAAATCTTGCAATTTCATCTTCAAAACAGGTTAATATTCATCTTTATCATTAAACAAGTTAACCATGTTTGGATTAACTTATTTGTACTATTAAATTTACCATTTACCATCAATTAGGGTTTCTAACCACAAATTAATACTTTTTTCATCAAAATTATAATGCAAAAATATACTAATTTAGGCTTCCAAACCATTTTTATCTTATCCCTCATATTTTTCTAATCAATTTTCATGTATAAACTTTTCTCATCCGAGTTTTCTAGTAAAAGATATGATTTTTGCAAAGAAAATTCTTTTTCTGATTTATTTGTTAATCCTTAGAAAAACGAGGATTGCTTGATCCATGGTCCACGGGTCCACTGAGGATCCAACGACTCAGGATTCACATGCCTATTCTATGATCTGAAATACATGAATAGACCAGAGTATCCTTACCTGGACATAAGACACGAAGGGGCAGTTTGGTAAGAAACCATAGGGTCTTCTTCTTCCTTGTGCCTAAGCACAACGAAACTGCAGTCAACCTCAGGGTTGACTTCTCTATCTCGTCCACCTGTGAGCGTGCCAAAGGGTCAGGGAGCTCCGCCTCCCTCCGCGGAACTTATCTACGGTTCAATTGGGCACAAAGCACACACTGCGACCTCCTCCTACTCACCAGACTCCGACGAGGCTTGCCGAGAAGATAGGGGTGCATGTTAGGGTGAAAGGGGCAATTGGAGGCACGAGAACACTCCTTGCAACCAGCCACAATGTTTAGGGTAGAAAATAGACATGCTGATACCCACCCTCACCCTCCCCTATATATAGGGTTGAAGGCAGGTTCATGATATTTGGGAACTTCCCCAAACGACGACCAATCCCCTACAAAGTAGGGATGGTTTTTGGCAGTTTTGTCTACTGAACTCAAAGGAAACAAGTCCTGGCCTGCTAACGCTCTGCGTGAGGATTTTGAGAGGCAAAATCCCTCTACAACTCGACAGATTCCCAATCTATGTGGGACTTAGACGATGAGCGACCATCGTTGGATCAAGATCCAAAGGTTCTCATTGCACACGATCATCCAAAAAGAAAATCATTTTCCTAATATCAAAATAATTCCATATTTTGGAGATAACTTGAGAATTTCATATATCCCAAACTATAGCTCCTTTTTATCTCAAATTTTAAGGGAAATTTCGTCTTGGAATTATCTAACTATTTATCAAATTTGGGAAACAAATTTCAATGGATATGAAGGTTTCCTTCCCTCCCAAGTTATCCATCATTTAATCCAAATTTAATTAGTATTTCTTTTCCCTTTGCCATTATCTTGTTATTTTGGGTCCCTTGGACCTCAAGAAAACCTATAGGCATGAATTTCCTCTTTGCGAATTATCTATTTTCCTTTATCCTCTTATAAAAGTCTATTTCACCTATTTTTCTTTTATCAATTAAATCCTTTTCCTGTCTATTTCTCTTTTCTTTTCAATTGGGCTCAATGGCCAACAAAGCCCATTATGAATCAATTAAGGCCATTCCACACGAAATCCATCACAAATCAAAAATAGATTTCATTTATTCTTTAAAAGAGAATTACACCTTTCATTACATACTTAGGAAATTTGAGGTTATAACCGTAACCTTCTCTTTTCTCTTTAGATTTTGGGGATGAAATCCCTGTTAGGGGTTGATAATTGTAACATCCCTAACCTGGGTTATGCCATACCTGGAAGTTTTTCTTAAGTAAGTTATTTATAAACTTTTTTTAATCTTTTGAAATAAAATTAAGACTCAAGGAGAGTTTACTTTTCAAGTTTGAGCATATTTGCAAATTGTTTGTGCATTATATGATAGTTTGGTTGTAAATTGCAATTTACCAAAGATGAGGGGTTATATTGTGATATATCACATTTTGAACATGACTCAAGTTCTGTAGAATCATAAGAGAGATAATGATGCTAATGGGTGGCTTGTGGAAAGCCTAAGTTCCAAGTTGAAGCATGTTTGAATAATGCTTGTCCCTTGTATACTAATTTTAGTGCAAATTGCAATTTACCCAAAATGTAGGGTTGATATGCAAATTACAACCTCTAGTGTAACATCTCAGGATTTGAGGCCTCAGATAAAAAGATCTTATAAGGAATGATTGGACTACCCATATCACCAAGGTGCACCTCCTTTTCAGGGAACCCATCTCTAAAGAACTCCATAGTTAAGCGTGCTCGACTTGGAGTAGTACTAGGATGGGTGACCAGTCGGGAAGTTGACCTCGACTTGCACGTGAGTGAGGAAAAAGTGCACAATTAAGGCTAGTGGTGGTCTGTGGGGCCAGTCGTCATTCCTGAAACTCTACTAGAGCCTTGGGCAGTGGGGCCCGATCGTTACAGATGGTATCAGAGCCAATTCCCCTCTAGTAGGTGGGGCCCACATGGCCATGGCATGCCAGTCTTGAGCCATATGGTCTAGGCATGTAGGAAATGACTATCCATGGTTGACACAACCACCCTTACCCTGGTATTCCGTGATCGGGAGCAGGGTGTCCATGGGTCATTGTGGGTCTGCACTAAAATGGGGAAGAGATTATGAGGCCTTATAGTTGAGGTTTGATGAGGACGTCAAGAGTCTAAGTGGGGGAGATTGTAACATACAAGGATTTGAGGCCTCAGATAAAAAGATCTTATAAGGAATGATTGGACTACCCATATCACCAAGGTGCACCTCCTTTTCAGGGAGCCCATCTCTAAAGAGATCCATAGTTAAGTGTGCTCGACTTGGAGTAGTACTAGGAAGGGTGACCAGTGTGGAATTTGACCCGACTTGCAGGTGAGTGAGGAAAAAGTGCACAGTTAAGGCTAGTGGTGGTCTGTGGGGCCAGTCGTCATTCCTAAAACTCTACTAGAGCCTTGGGCAGTGGGCCCGATCGTTACATCTAGAGTGTCCCTACTCTCTCTTAGCATCATCTATAGGATATATAAATATAGAGGCACCATGTTTGAATCATATTTGAGTAATGGTATTCTTGGTAATGAAAAGACCAAGAAGAGTTGTATAGTTGAAACCCTAAATTGAGTTGCATTGAGTTGTATTGAGTTGTAGAGCTTATATGGGAGTGCCTATTGGACAAGGAGCCATAGTGGAGGTCCCATATCATTTTGTCAACTCTTGTCGAAGTCCATGATGAGTTAAGCACCTCAAGAAGGTGATGGATATTGGTTTACAACTATCCTTGGAAAAGTTGTATCAGTTTGTGAATAAAGTGATGTTGGGTTGAAATACCTTGTTCAACAAGATTACTAAAGGCCGAAATCTTATCCCCAGATTATCCCCAAGAGCTTTGTATGTCAAGATAAATATGTGTGCATGCATGGACATGTGTCAACCCATTCATGGTCATGTGTCACCTAGTAGTATAAGGTGATGACACCTCTTATACATTCTCTCTAATGAGCCTCAATTATATATACCACTCCTTTCACCTACTAGTGAAACTTTTTGAATCTTACAATTCTCTTTCTCTTAGATATCATGCATAGTAGTTGAGGAGCAAGGAGGAGCTCGAGCCTTAAGCTTAAGGTGAAGTCATGGTCTTCTTCAACCTTGGTTGAAGCATGAATCTCGGGTTGTGATTCTTCCTTTCTTTTCTTCTTCACCAAGTTCTTATCTATGGTGATTCTTTGCATATAGAGGAGTTGTGAACAAGTCTTGGATGTTTGATAAGTTTATTTTCAACCTTGGGAATGTAAACCTTTGGAGCTTGGAGCTTTAAAGTTATTCTTGAAGCAAGTTATATAACTTGAACCCAATCATGTTATTATTCACCTTCAATCTTGTTATACTTGTTGATCTACTTCCAATTTCGATTTTTCTTGAATAATTGATGAATCTATGAGTTCTAATAGTTGCATACGACTGTTGTCCATGAACTAGAATAGTAAGGGATGAAAGTCTATATTTTTTTGATGATGATATCATTATGGAACAAATCGATATCAGGTTGAAGCACCTCTAACTCGATATGGTAATGAAACCCAATATGGTGATATGAAATCCGTCATACCTTGGAACCCCACACCCCTATTGTTTTATACATTTGGGTTGGTTGAAAAAGGACTAACCAGTTATCTAGGCTGTCACTCAACACATGTTTGGCTGATACTTTGAAGGTTTGAAAAGGTATGAGCATAATGGTCTAACTCGATATGTAAAACCCTACACTTGAGTAACCTGATATAAGTAACACACACACCTCTGGGATGATGTGGTGACAAGCACACACCTCTAGGACGTGATAAGCACACACCGCTTGCCCAATATTATGATAAGCACACACCTCTTTCCCGATATGGTGGTAAGCACACACCTATTGGATGATATGGTGATAAGCACACACCTCTTGGACGATATGGTGTTAAGCATACACCTCTTGGACGATATGGTGTTAAGCAGACACCTCTTATCCGATATGGTAGTAATCACACACCTCTTGCCCGATGTGGTGGAAGAACCTCAAAACCAATATGGAGGTAAGCACCTCAAATCTGATATACTTGATTGAGTAACACATGAAGTGTCTTTTGTCAAATGATACCTTAATATGTGAAGAGTTTAATTCATGTTGATAAGTGTAGGCCAATGTTCCTTGAGAAAAGGGTTCACCCAACTTTATAAAATATGATGTAATCAATATCCTAGAGAGGATGAGAGGGAAACTCATACTTTGTGTGATAATCATTTAATGATAAATGATGAGAATAAACAAGTATGATTGAATAATTATGATATCAATCTATGCTCCTAATATATGTGGAACTATGAATTAGGGTTTTGATTCTTGCTAATATGAACGTGAAATCCTAATCGGCTAAAAAGGGAAACCCTAACCCGAATAACGGAAAGGTTGTATTTCTCTTGTATTGCATGGTGATGATATGTACTTGGTATTGTTTTTATCATGAAATACTAACCGTGCAAGTATCATGAGATGATGAGTATATCTAGGTATGACCTATGATGTTTCATATGACATAGATTAATGGTCCTTGTGAGCCATGTGAAATACTTGTGCAACAAGTATAAGGAATACATGGGTCTGAGGACCTAGAGGTAATAGTTACCTAATAAGAGGTGACAATGTTCAGTGATGAACTACGGGTTTGAATACCTAGATCTAGCAATCATTATGATGATAATGTTAAGTGATGAGAATACCCAATAACGTGATAAGGGACTGAGATCTCGAGTGTTATGAATTCAATTTGTTCCAAATATTATGAAAGTACTTGATAAATGTATTACACCTTTCTTTGTTGCATCTGTTATAATCCATGCTTGTAACTTGGCTGATTCTAAAAGATACCGCAATGCACCTAATTAATCAAGTGTAACCTTATCATGTAGTTTCCCTGGCCATAGATCCATTCAGTATGAAAATTTGTTGAATGGTGAAATGAGTTTAACTCGGAGAGCATATTTTTGAATATGTGGGGGTTATTGGTGAAAATATCCTTACGTCCAAATAGGGATTGTTGTGTGATCTTTACATCATATACTAGAGTTGCTGTGTGATCTCCCCTAAGAGAATATACTAGGGTTGTTGTGTGATGTCCCTGAAGAGGGTGCATGTTGCGGCTATAACTCTGTAGCAAAGATGCAACTTATCCTGGCAGGCTAATTGCAGTTTTACAAGTTATGTCACTACTTGTGGTCTCGTACTGACTGAGATAGGTGAGATCTTAGAGTCTGACTTTTCCTTTGACCTTGTATGGTCGGTTGGAGCTTGAGCGGTATACCTCATCTCCTTAGGGCATAAGTGTGATTGTAAATATGTAATCAGCCATGTAGTGTATTTGATTAAGGATTGAATAAAGGAAACATTGGTTGATGTTACACTACTTTTATACATTTTAAATGGATAGATGTTATATGTGTTCTTCATATTCCTTATAAAGTGAATAGATGATTTATTTCTCTATCATAGATAGTTGCATTGCTTTAAAAGATGACATTGCTATGTTCTTCATATAAATAATGATTAATCTTGATTATTAATATAAAATATCCTCTGCTCAATTTTATGCAATTTACCTATGATAATAATGTTGTTGGCGGAGAGTTATATCTCTCACTGGGACTTTTCTCTCACCCTGTTGGTCCCAACATTTTTAGGTAGACATGGACAAGGAGGTAGAGACCGTACTGTAGAGGGAGGACAACTATAATAGGGACAACAATAATAGCTCAGGTTGAGTGTGCTATCTATCATGTGTTGTAGATAGAAGTCCTATGTGTCGTCTCTGTACTCTCAAGTACTTGGCAGTTAGTACGTAATGGTTTTATAAATGATATGAGATTTTGGCTTGTATGCCTTGAGGTTTTATGTTGCTTATGTATATGTTTGAGCAAAGTAACTGGTATTTGATATCCTCGAGATGAGATTGTACAGTGTATGTACAATGTGAACCATGATGTATATATTGCTTTGGTTCTTTCTTTAAGAGTTTCCTAGCAATGGATCTCTTTGTAAAATGGTTTGAATTTTTAGTGATCTTTGTTAATTTGATGGTAATGATTATTCAACACAATTACTATGCGATTTGGCTTTTGGTTTGATAGTGGTCGTCACATATACATTCTATTCATGTGAGGTTAAAGGTAATACTACCTCATTAAGGGCAAACCTCCATTGGCTCCAACATCATTCAACCCATATCATAATATGACAACATCACCTAAAACAAATTTATGTGGAAAAGTAAAACCATTGGTTGTTTTCATCATTAAACACCTTGAATTAGCCACCTAAGAAGTCATTGAGTTGTGACCTAGAAAGAGTCACCTTTTTACCTTATACATTCCTTATTTAATAACATGAAGGGAACCATATGTTGAGGGGTTAAGACCCATCATTGTTTGTACAATTTAAGCACATTATCGTCACAACCATCAAGCATCTTAAATTGATCACATAAGGTAAACCATCAAATTACGATTATTAACAATCACATGTAATAATATAGGTTTTAAACCAAGCCATTGGATGTTGAAGCATCTTATTGAAACCATTGGATCATGTCCTTTATTCTAAACTTTTAGATGAAGAAATTTTAGCACCTAACCATCGAATTGGGTTCATATCTCAAAACCATCTATTAGAGTATAGGTCTAACACTTGAATCATTTGACCCAAGAAACTATTGAGTTAATGATTAATTGCTATTACATGTTGGTATGTATGTCCTGAGAGCCAATCATGGGATGATTGGTGGGATACATTAAAATTGATTTGATAAGCATCAAAGGCAAGCTTTCAATTCTTTCTGGTTCAGTCATATGAGATAATGATAGAACAAATTGAATGTCTAGAGAATGACAATACTCAATGACGTATGCCTTCAGGTTCAGGACCTGAATGATGAGATCATACGGATGCTAAGAGTTTGTACAGTCTTATTATGTCCCTAGTCGGATGTCATTGTGGAAGGTAGATAGACAACAATGACACACAAGAATAGATTGTGTTGTTTCTTGATGACAGAATCTCATTAATCATGATATGGAGATATCAAACCAAACACATAGGTACTTGTTAGATAACAAGTATACCAGTCAGACCCACCGTGAGTTTGACACATGGAACCATGACATGGTAGTCACAGTCAGTTCTCACACTGATGGTGGTGAGTGTGATTCTTTGACCTAAAATCACTACACTCAACACATGTCGTTGGGTACACTTTGACATCATCAAACGCAGTCTTGAAACATGGGTTGTTATAAAGGTAATGATTGGGTGGCTTTAACACATGGGGATTTTGAGGGGTGAGTGATAGATATGGGATTTGTCCCTCCTGAGGGAGTTTGATATCCATGGCCACTCGATGAGTAGGATTGAGATAGGCATGCTCACATGTGTGAATCAGTATGTGATATTGATGTCATACATATCTCCTCCAATCTACTCTGAGATCAAGAAAGTGAATGAACGTTGATAGGATGACTGTTCCATGCCTTGAGTTCATTCAGGATATCAGTGACAAAGGAATTATACATTCACTATAACACCATTCACGGATTGTAGGATTGAAAGTTGTTCTCCAACTTTCCTTTTCACTTGGGTAGCACTGATGTGCGACTAGGCACTGCTCTTTGCTTGTGAAGTCATAAGTGTTATGGACTTTCACTGCCAACGTGAAATGGACCTGTAGGGTCACACACATAGGATTTAACCTGGAAGAGGAGTTTATCCACAAAGGACGTTTAGATTGATTACTAAAGGAGTTTAGTAGTTCAATTAAACACTCAATCAATTGATAGCTCAATATCATAGTGTTCAAGGTGTTGGACCGATTGATTGGAGTATCAGATTGATTGAAACTGTGATTGACTGATTTGCACAGTCTGTTTCCCTAACCAATTGGCTCACATGGTTGAACCGATTGGATCAGGTTGGTGAACCGATCGACTCAACTGGTGAGATGATCGGCTCATGTGTCATGTGACGATCGACTCAATTGATGAACTGGTCGATTCATGTGACCAACCAAGATTGTTTGGAAAGTCAGAAGACTATTTTGTAAATACAATTTGTTTCACTTGTACAAATTCGATTTGGACAAGGATTAATATTTGATTAATCGGAAACAAATATGAAAGTCAATTTGAGTTGGATCAAGACCACGAACTGATCGGCTCAGAGCACCAGCCGATCAGCTTAGAGCCCCAAACGATCGGCTCAGGTCCCAAACAATCTGCTCAGGACCCGAAATGATCATTTCAGGGTGTGAACCGATTGGTTCAGTTGGTGTAGATTGGTTGTTTTGTGGAAAATCTTGAACCCTTCTACTCCTGTTTAATCCTGCATTGCCCGGGGTAGAGAACCCTATCCCATGACCCTCCTATATATATAGGGGTATTGTGGGCTTCTCAGGAACAACAACTCAGAACACTGGTTGCTCTACAAAGTTGTTATTCTCTCTGGTTTTGGTAACCGAGAGAGAGAGCCCGAGCAAGTGCTACCTGATAAGGGAGGCACAACAAGGGAAAGACAACTGTAGAAAGGCAACTGGTTGCAGGAGAGTGTGTTGGTGACTAGTACGCCGACATGAGGGTATGACTCCTTTCGATTCCTTGTTGGACAAGGAGATCGAAGTTCCAGGTGGTCCATGTGGACTACTTCAGAGGTGGGAGACTTCTGCCGCTCGGAGGACAGATGTCAATCCCGACAGTCCCGGTGAGACCAGGAGCTGCACAAACACCGTCCAAGACTGGAGGTGAAGACCGCGCAAGCCACGAGGTAAAGTCACCGAGCAAGCCTCGGGACATGGTACACCTCTACAAACCATCCTTGATGTTGTATAGACGTTGACACGATTCCTTTATTTTGGGTTTTGGAGAAGAAATTTTTTGTTTCCGCTGCCTTCTCTGTCTCCACTAAAACCCAACAGTGGTATCAGAGCCAGGTTAACTGCTCTATACTTTAGGATTATCGATATGATCGATTTTGGTATGTCACCTTTATTTATTGCATACGATGCGAATAAAATTGGCTTTATTGATGTCCAATCCTAAATCCACAAATTCCAATATACATATATGATATGTAATATGAATGCACTCGATACACGTCACCCTTAAATGAGTTTTGTGGTGGATGTATAGCATGGTTATGGCCAATAAACCCTATGTTTGTGTGCTTGGTTGAATGTGTTGCTTGCATCTCGGTCTGCGCACCAATTCCCTACCTCCTTATTCCTAATGTAACTCGAGATAACTTGAGATTTATTTCCTACCTTTGCTCCCCTCGAATGTAACTTGGGGTTTCCCTTTTTAAATGTAAATAGGATAGATCTTTTATTTCCTGTTATGTCAAAGAACGGAGGACATCTGACGACGACTGAAATGATCAGTTCAAGGCGTGAACCGATTGGTTGGCGATTCAGACGATCGGCTTGAGGAGCGAGATGAGCGGGTGGTGGCCATGAAGAGATGCATGACGACCAGGCGAACCGATCAGTTGGAGGAGCCAACTGATCGGCTGGTGGCACCCAACTGACCGGCCTGATGGCGAGCCGATCAATCATGGAGATGAGTTGATTAAACCCAGTAAAGGCAAAGCAAAGAGTTCATCTTGTACAGGTTGCATGTGATGTGGACCTAGATGACCGTGATTCCTCTTGGCTCAAGGGATCACATTAGGATGGCCATAATCATCACTTTTATCATTTCACATGTTTTCTGTGGGATATAGCATTATATGATACATACTATGTATTGTGATGATTGGATATGTATATGTACCTATAATACCAAATCCCTCATTAAATATTAAAGTTTTAGATGCCTTCCAAATGAGACACATGTGAAAAGCTTGATCAGCCAAGTGTGGGCATGCCCTAGGGTGGTGCACCGTCTATCTCGTGGAAGCGTGAAGGATGAATATGTGGGTCTGCCCTAGCAGGGTGCATGTTCATCGTGTTGGCTTTGGGTCTGACTTAACAAGGTGACCTAGATAGGATCTAGCACTTTGAGGCATGGAGGTGTTCATGGCAAGGAGTTGCATATGACATCTTTCAAGAGTTGCATATGATGCAGTTGGAAAACATTTCCTACCTAGAAGATCTAAGTTGTGGGTGACAACCCTAGCTGGTCCATGACTTAGAGGATTTTAGGATCTTGACCCACTAGAAGGTTGTACATTGTAATATTCCGAATTGATGGTGAGGGCTATCAATTTGAACAAAATAGTGGGAGCGATAATTAATTAAAGTACTAATTATATCGTCAACCTTTCAAATCAATCAAATAAGTCAAAATTGAGTTTTGGACTAAATTGCATATATTTCTTTTTGTAGTACAAATGACAACAAACAACAATCACTTTTTGTTGCGATCGGTCCTTGAAAAGGACAAGCTGAATGGGACTAACTTCCACAACTGGTTTAGGACATTGAGAATTGTTCTCACTAAAGAGAGAAAGCTCTATGTCCTGAATACTCCAATTCCAGAGGAACCTGCTCCTACCGCACCAAAGGCAGAAAGGGATTCTTATAAGAAGCATTCTGATGATTCCATTGATGCAAAGTGCTTGATGTTGTGCTCCATGAACCACGAGTTGTAGAGACAACATGAGAACATGGGTGTCATTGAGATAATTCAACATCTCAAGAACATGTATGAAGATCGAGCATGACAAGAGAGATACAATGTCTCCAGGGCACTGTTCAACTGTGTCATGACAGAAGAAGATCCAGTTGGTCCTCACACGCTCAAGATGATTGGGTATGTGGAGAACCTGATGAAACTGGGATTTCCTCTGAGCCAAGAGTTGGCTACTGACATGATACTGCAATCGTTGCCAGAATCCTATACTCAGTTTGTGATGAACTACAACATGAACAACGTTGACAAGCCATTGACAGAGTTGTTGGGCATGTTGAGGACAGCCGAGGCACAGATGAAGAAGGACAAACCTAAGTCTGTGATGATGACCAGTAAAAAGAAAGGCAAGTCCAAGCGCAAGGGCAAGGGCAAAGCTAAGAAGGGTTCTGATGCTAGCCAGTAGCCCAAGGCATCTTCAGCTCTCAAGCCCAAGGGAGGCATGACCAAGAGAGGTAATTTCCACCATTGTCAAAAGCCAAGGTATTGGAAAAGGAATTGTCCACTCTATCTGGAAGAACTAAAGAAGAAGGAGGCGATAGACGTCTCCACCTGAAGGTGTCATGAAATAAACTTGTAACACTTTTTGAGGTATATGATACCAAGATATAAAGTGTAAAGCACCCAATACATGGGGCAAGTGTTGCCGCCATAAATAGGAGTACTTTAGTTTATTTTCAGCCTTGAAGGCATGTAATAGAGTTATGAACTTCTATTTCATATTTGTCAATGGATAGAAACACTTTAATTTTTTGCATATTGTATGACAATGATTGCAATTAATAAAGTTGATGTTTCAATTTCAAAGATATGATCTTTGTTGCAATGCCTTGTTTATCTTGTGGTACTTGGTATGCATAAGATAAAATGATACCTTAAAGTTATTGATAACTCAAATGATCAAATTAGAATAAATCATGAGAAATTCATTTCTAGTTTCCATATGATGGATAAATCTAGACTCTTTTGGTTAGAGAACTACTAAGAGACATGAATCTCTTGGACATGATTAATCAATCTTCACTAAGGTAGTGGGAGAATGATTATCCTATTAGGTATAATACATGAGATGTATTTACATACCTATTCGAGTTAATGCTAATACTTCAATGGTGTTTAGAGAAATACCAATATGAATATCTTGAAGTGTTCAAGAATATTGTAAATGAAGTACGGATTTGGTAAAGTGCTAATTCTTGATGAGATCAATGAATGAAATACTTAGACCAAATGTTTGAGAACCTTGTGAGTGATTATGATAGTGTATCATAGTAAGCTCGTGATTAAGGCATGGTGATGTCTAAATCAACAAGGAGTCATACTCTAAGGAGTTAGAGGATGATTATCAAATAACTAAATTCTTCTTAAATAAAGAATACCCTACAATAATAAAGGACATTAAGAATCACAAGGAGTTGTGAGTTCTTATATCCTTGACAGATGTGCCTTGATTATCTATGTGATGAGTTGGTCATATGATGAGTCAACTATCTAGATGAATATGAGGAACTGGATTTTGAGTTATGGTTTATGACCATTACATCCTAAATGAATTCCATGTGAACCATAAGGTATGACCTTGATGGTAGCACCCATTGGGATGAAATCCATAAGTGCAAATGAGTCTTAAGCGTTAAGACACTTGGATAACATTTTGAGAAGGATGATGCTTGATTGCAACTTAATGACTAAGAGATTTGGCATACAAATACTAAAACCGCATTCCTATGAGGAATAAAATGAGGATGCGTACGTGACACAACCTATAAGGTTTATGAATCCATTAATGCAAATGAAGTCTATAAGTTACAATGGACTAATCAATGTGACTGATTGAGTACAAGCAACTCTGAATTGTGATCTTTATTTTGATAATATAGTCAAAAGGTTTGACTCATATGTCAAAGATAAAGAGAGATCTGTGATTTAGTGGGAGCGTATTCACATTCCACATGTTGATGTGAAATGGAAATGTTCTAAAATGGAAATCCAAAGTGGAAATTAGGGAAGATTGAGACGTTTCCTATATGATAGGAATATAGATCTATAGAGATTGTTATCAAAAATCTCTTGACCTAAAAAGAGAGAGCATACATTGGCAATAGATACTGAAGGGTTCAATGTGTACAGATTAAGTGGGAGGAAACTTGGAGTTAGTATCCCAGAGCCAAGTGTCTCAATTCTTATGAAGAATGGGAACACTAAGAATAGATATGGATCTATCATGTATGTAATTATCCCATTATCTTGCATGTATGGACATCGAAAGAATAAAATGCATTCATCATCTTGTATGTAGGACATGGCAATATGATGTGCTCATCCTGATAACTTGTATGTGGTACATGATGAGTGGATGTCTGTCTAGTTCCAATAAGGGTTACGGGAATACCATAAGAACTTGATAAGTACTTGAGAAGTACTAGTTCTATGGAAATAAGGAAGGGTTCACTATAAAGAGTTACATTGATGTGAACTTCCAAAAGGACAGAATATTAATCGCCAAATATATATTGGGTATATAAAAGTGAATGTTTGTTGAAAAATGGAAACATTCCAATAAAGTTGTTTTTAAAGGAATTACTGAGTATCCGTGTGTTAAAGAACAACAGTGGATACTATATGGATCTAGGAGTTCATAGAGATGAAATTATAGTTATTCCAGTCATTGATGACAAGTTGGGAGTGCTTGGTCTTGCAATGTGGCTAAAGGTTAGCAAAGGAATACTAGATCACATATTACAACAACTCCATCTCATACGTGTGACGTACAACGGAGATATGAGAGACATGCAGTTAATACCGACTTTGGCAAGGTGTTTCCATAACTCACTATGTTAGCACTAGAGCACAATGACATGTGGGACATGTTTGAAGATCACTATGAATATGATTCAAGGGTGATTGGCTCGCAGTGCAAGTGAGAGTCTGTTGGTATGTATGCCCTGAGAGCCAATCATGGGATGATTGGTGGGATACATTAAGATTGATTTGATAAGCATCAAAGGCAAGCTTCCAATTCTTTCTAGTTCAGTCATATGAGATAATGATAGAACAGATTGAATGTCTAGAGAATGATAGTACTCAATGATGTATGCCTTCAGGTTCATGATCTGAACGATGAGATCATACAGATGCTAAGAGTTTGTACATTCTTATTATGTCCCTAGTCAGATGCCATTGTGGAAGGTAGATATACAACAATGACACACAAGACTAGATTGTGGTGTTGGTTCATGATAGAATCTCATTAGTCATGATATGGATATATCAAACCCAACATATAGGTACTTGTTAGAGAACAAGTATACCAGATAGACCCACCGTGAATTTGACACATGGAACCATTACATGGTAGTCACAGTCAATTCTCACACTGATGGTGGTGAGTGTGATTCTTTGACCTGAAATCACTACACTCAACACATGTCGTTGGGTACACTTTGACATTATCAAACGCAATCCTGAAACATGGGTTGCTATAAAGGTGATGATTGGGTGGCTTTGACACATGGGGCTTTTGAGGGGTGAGTGATAGATATGGGATTTGTCCCTCTTGAGGGAGTTTGATATCCATGGCCACTTGATGAGTAGGATTGACATAGGCGTGCACGAATGTGTGAATCGGTATGTGATATTGATGTCATACATATCTCCTCCAATCTACACTGAGATGAAGAAAGTGAATGAACGTTGATAGGATGACTATTCCATGCCTTGAGTTCATTCGGGATATCAGTGATAAAGGAATTATACATTCACTATAACATCATTCACATATTGTAGGATTGAAAGTTGTTCTCCAACTTTCCTTTTCACTTGGGTAGCACTGGTGTGTGACTAGGCACCACTCTTTGCTTGTGAAGTCATAAGTGTTATGGACTTTCACTGCCAACGTGAAATGGACCTACAGGGTCACACACATAGGATTGAACCTGGAAGAGGAGTTTATCCACAAATGATGTTTAAATTAATTACTAAAGGAGTTTAGTAGTTCAATTAAACCCTCAATCAATTGATAGCTCAATATCATAGTGTTCAAGGTGTTGGACCGATTGATTAGATTATTAGATTGATTGAAACTGCGATTGACTAATTTGCACAGTGTGTTGCCCCAACCGATCGGCTCATAGGATTGAACCGATTGGCTCAGGTTGGGGAACCGATCAGCTCAAATGATGAGACAATCGGCTCATGTTTCATGAGATGATCGACTCAATTGTTGAACCGATCGATTCAGGTGAGCAACTGAGATCGTTTGTAAAGTCAGAAGACTATTTTGCAAATACAAATTGTTTCACTTGTACAAATTCGATTTGGACAAGGATTAATATTTGATTAATTAGAAACAAATATGAAATTGAATTTGAGTTGGATCAAGACCACAAACTAATCGAATCAAAGCACCAGCTGATTGGCTTAGAGCCCCAGCCGATCAACTCAGGTCCCAAACAGTCAGATCAGGACCTGAAATGATCGTTTCAGGGTGTGAACCGATCGGTTCAGCTGGCGCAGATTGGTTGTTTTGTGGAAAATCTCAAACCCTTCTACTCCTATTTAATCCCACATTGCCCAGGGTAGAGAACCTTGTCCCATGACCCTCCTATATATAGGGGTATTGGGGGCTTCTCAGGAACAATAACTCAAAACACCAGTTGCTCTAGAAAGTTGTCGTTCTCTCTAGTTTTGGTAACTGAGAGAGAGCCCGAGCAAGTGCTACCCGATAAGGGAGGCACAACAAGGGAAAGACAACTGCAGAAAGGCAACTGGTTAGGAGAGTGTGTTGGTGACTAGTACGCCGATAGGAGGGTACGACTCCTTCTAATTTCTTGTGGGATAAGGAGATCGGAGTTCTAGGTGGTCCGTGTGGACTACTTCAGAGGCGGGAGACTTCTGCCGCTCAGAGGACAACTGTCAATCCCGACAGTCCCTGTGAGACCAGGAGCTGCACAGACATCATCCAAGACTAGAGGTGAAGACCGCGCAAGCCGTGAGGTGAAGTCACTGAGCAAGCCTCGGGACAAGGTACGCCTCTACAAACCATCCTTCCTATTGTATAGACATTGACGCGATTCCTTTATTCTGGGTTTGGGAGAAGAAATTTTTTGTTTCTGCTGCCTTCTCTGTCTCCCCTAAAACCCAACATTACAACTACATCCTTAACTCACCATCAATTGTAAAGACCTGATACAACATTGGTTGTGAGCATTAAGTCCCCATTGGTTGTTAGATAAACACTACATTCATTAGTCACCATTGGGTATTAAGCTAATGTCACCATTGATAGATAGTATCATTAGGGTACTTAGTTGTTAATCTTTAAGATTCTAATTGAGCCCAAACCTGACCTAAGGGGTGACCATCGATTGTCACCATCAGTTGACACCCTTGGTCACCACCATCAGTTGTCATGGTAACTACACCATCAGTTGTCATGATGTCATCATCACGTGATGTATTCATAGAAGAAATTAACTTTAAACCCTAATATTGACCATCATATGATAGGTTCTTAGCACCATCGGTTGTGATACCAACCTATTATAAACCATCCTGTACCTTAGGAAGGTCTTACACCTATTTACATGTGCATCTAGACCTGGAACAGAATGTGGAACACCATAAAAATTTGTGATATCAAGAAAACTTAGCTTCTTAAGGAATAAATCACCATTTTTAGGCATATAATAAGCAGTATATGTGAATAGGGTTATAAAACTCACCTCTATAGAGAAGAGCAGGTTATTATCAGTAGGAAAATTGATCTAAGAAGGTATAAAACCCAAGAAGAAGCTCTGAACTCGGGCAAGTAGAGGCACCCTTCTTCACAAGGAAGAAAAACCTTGGAAGAAGAAGCAAGAAAGGGAGGATCTTGAGATCTAGAAGTACTTCTACCATGGAACAGAAGATTTTCAACCTGTAGGAAGGTCTGAGGAAGAAGAAGAGTAAGAAAAATGTAGAAGGAAGGAAGATAACAGCTTGTCTTGGTCAGAAACCCTAGAAGATGACCTTGGAAATCCTAGGTAGGGCTAGATGGAGCTCTAGGAGACCTTCTTCTCAAAAGGAGGGTCATCTTCTAAGTTGGACCACTTTTTTCCATAGAAAATAGAGAAAGGTTGGTGCTCTAGGTTAGATGAAAGAGAAAGCAAGCAAAGGTTTCTTACTTTGGCAACGAAAAGGTAGATATAGCCCATGGATAAGGATGGAAGCGAGCATGAGGTGTACAAGCATCTCTCCTTATTTCCATACCTTAAAGCTTCCATGGATGAGCAGGAAGTAGATCCACTGGATGTTGGGAATTTATTGGCCACTAGATGATGGTCTCCTAGGCCAGCCATCTCCTCTTGGTCAATGGTTACCATAGTTTATTCATAGTTTAGTTCTAAAGAGTGGTGAACGATCAATTGATCATGTTTATAAGTGAACCATGGGTTCAAGTGAACTAAACCAACAAAACCATCGATCTAGAGATGCTAGTGATGACCACCAGATGTTACCACTAACTTATGGACACCATATTTTGCCCAAGTAGTAGATCCATCAGTTGATAGCCTTGAAGGTGGCTCATCCATCGGGGGGGGGGGGGTAAAACCTAATTCAACATAGAAAGGAATCAACTTCAAACCAAGGTACAATTGAGCACCCCATGGCTCAAAAAGATCATGAATGATGAGAAAACATATAAGGAACATAAATTTATGTGAAAAATTGTAAATAAAACTACTCAATTAGGTAAATTGCAGGAAAGTCCAAAATGTACATAAAATTCCATAACTTGCGCAAAACATGTCCAAATTGGACCAAATTTGAAACATAAGATTGCCTTATGATTCCAAAGCATATAACAAGGTTATATTATGGTTATAATCATTCAAATATGTTAATTAATATTGTTCAACACTTTAAGCATGTTCATGGGCCTTACAGATCCTTTCTTGATCCACAAGCCATAATGTTGCCTCCTATCAATGGGTTTCTATTTTGATTTTACGAGATGAACTCAGTAGTTAAATTTATTGGTGAAGAGGTGGATTGTATGGTGAGATAAAGAGCATTATTCCTTCATGTGTATAGAGTTCCTTTCCCGATCTGACTCAAGCAGGAGACAATCCGCAGAGCATCTATTCATGATCTAACGACAATCATCTCACACAAATCATCAATAGTTTGAGTCCTTGATTTTCTAAAATCATTTAAAATTTTCACATTTAATTCCTCTTTCCTTTAAACCATCGTTCTATGGAAAAACTAATTAATTCATTTCTCTCTCTCCTTTTATCCTTTTAATCCCAAACTTTAATGAAAAGTCTTAACTATTTATATCTAGGTGTGAGCAAGATTTGAGACCAAAATACACAGGTCAAAAATACTTTTCTTTGTCTCAATGTTTCCCTTTTATATGATATATTTAAGGCATCAAATTAATTGTTTTCCCTTTCCAACTTGGCTATATTTCTTATTTTGATAACTTTTCTCATTTAAAACAATATGGAACCCAAAACAAACCATTAGTTGCCTTCAAAACCAGTTTTCTAGAAAACTCCACCAAATTCCATATGTAGTTTACTAATTATCCATTACTTTCAGTAATACACTAGTATATGCATGTGCAAAAAGCACGTGACTTCTATTAAAATGATTATTCTATATACATCTACTTATAATTATTATATATTATTTTATGATTGTAATGGGAGGCGTCTCATTTCTTCTTCCAGTCACAAATAAATATGTAGGTGTTCTTGTAACCCCCTCCATGGTACCTAGTAGGAAGAAGCCATGACCTGCTATCTAAAAGGAACCAAACCTTAGAATTGAGCTAGATGTTAAGTACATCCTACATATTAAAAATATAGATTATTCAATTAAAATATATGAAAAGTAGACCACTATGTTATACATGTATTATACAATTATGATATTATTAATGATGGAGAAATTATTATGTCTATGTAAGTTAATCATTGCACTCACAATATGACATTACGTTATTATTATGATATTATACAATCAAGAAGGGAAACATAATGTTTAACTATATAAAAGATTTACATTAACATGGGTGAAGGGAAAACAATGGTTCACCAAAATGGTTGGGTCCCAAATACATATTGTGAGATAGATGTGTGGGTGATAAGGAAAGTTAAATTGGCAAATTACTATTACAAGGACCACGTGGGATGTGAATATTGATGTCAAGTTGGCCAGGGCCGCTAGAGATGGATCAAACACGTGCAACACAGATGTGCCTATTTGACGAAGATATATTTAACATGATTAAAAAAGGAAAAGGTAGGCCTAAGTAAACTTTGGAAGAGCTAATAAGGAATGATTTTTACTCTTTACATCTTTATCAAATTATGAACTATGATATAGTTGATTGAAAAAGAACGTTCAATGGTTGGGGTAACATGTCATGTAGACAATATTGACACATAAACATGAGCTTGAAATCTATATTTGTCATTTAGGATATCAAGAAATTAGGTGTCCTCTTCAGGAAGTTTATTGTTTTCTAATATGCATATCACTATATGTCTGAAGTTTATTGTTTTCATTAGGAAGAGAACAAAGCTTTCCATTTCAGAATGTACTAATTTAATACTATGGTGCATGCAGAAACTTCATTGGACACAACAAAGTTTGAGATGTTGGTGCTGGATATGACTTTGTATATTCTATTTAACAAGGGATGACCAGTAGCATGTTTCAAGTATGTGAGCATGGGAACTGAGTGGTTGTTTTTGCTACTTACTTCTTCTCTTCAACCGTGAGGATATGAATCCAGTGACATAATGCCTTGATGTTGGGAATTTTAGATTTGACGCATGGTTGTCGACGTTTGGCATGGAACTGTAGATTTGATGTAGGAGGGACAACCTTCGTGGAAGCAGCCAAGTCTTGATAGAGTAGGAGAATCTATTATTCATTGTTCGTCACATTTTCACGCTATACATACCTATCTTCTTCTTTCTTTGACCCCTTTTTGAGGATATATACATTGGTAGGGTTAGATTAGTGTGCAAGACACAATATAATCACACCAGGACTCTTCTCTGAGAAAACAAGTTATCCCTGGCATTTTTCCCTAAATAGTAGATGTGCTTCGCCTCCGAGGGTCTCAATTAGTGTGTAGCCAGCGGCGACAAATATTCATGTAAGGATTCAATGATTATATAAAAGATCATACAACATACATCATAATCATCGGTGGTTGTCAAATCCCATTGCCCTGGTTAACAGATCGTGGTTGTCATATGCAATCAGTGTTGTAACACAGAAATTAGTTGTAAACCATCAAAATCTGGCTAGAGGCCATGAAAATCATTACCTTGTGCTACTTTTTGGATGAAGTGATGTATCCACTAAATATGTCGGTACAACTGACCCAGTAGATGTAGATTTATGGCTCATTAAGCTGGAAAAAACCTTTAAAATTATGAGCATCCCAGAAAATGACAAAGTTAGGTATGATGTGTATCTTTTAAAAGGAAGCGCTGACCATTGGTGGGCCATTGAAGAAGGGAATAGACCGGGTGTTGAGGTCATATGGGAGGAGTTCTGACATGAGTTTGTAAGTAGATACTTTTCCAAGACTTATCTAGATGAGAAAATCTCACAATTTGATCATATTAAGCAAGGGCCAATGAAGATTAGTGAGTATGAAGCTAAGTTCATGGAGCTTCTGTGGTTTTATCCACACATGAATACTATAGAGGAGGAGAGGATTTAGCATTTTGAGAGGGTCTGAACGCTGAGTTATCTATAAGCCATGACATGTTAGATGGAATTGTTTAATTCTGATATGTCTTCATCCTACATTGTATCTATTTTTATTGATCCGGGTGCTACACATTCCTTTATCACGCGAGAAGTGATTCATGACTGCAATATAACTGTCAGTTGTAGAGTAGATAATTTGTGATTAGAAACTTTGTTAGTTAGATCTGTAGTATTGTGCAAGGTATGTTCTCCCTATGTTCTTTCTTTTATAGAACACAATATTCAGGTGGATCTTATACCACTTGAGATGTACATATTTGATCCAATTCTTGGGATAGATACCCTAGAAAAGTTTAAGGTTGTCTTGGATTGTGGTTCCAAGCATTATGTGTTTGCAGACAATGATGAGATATGGGTCTTTCAGGGGGAAAGAAATATTCTTCCAACCTATCTCGTATCAACAATGGTAGTTGAGAGACTGATGGGATAAGGATGTGAAGCATTCTTGGCACATGTGGTAGATACCAAAGAAAAAAGTCCTAGTCTTCCTGAAGTTCCTGTTGTCAGGGAATTCAAGGATGTGTTTTGTGAAGAATTTCCAGATATTCCTCCACCTCGAGAGATTGATTTTGAGATTAATGTAATTCTGGGTACGCATCCCATAGCCCAAACAACTTATAGGATGGCACCTATTGATATGGCATAACTTAAGAAATTGTTACAGGAGTTTCTTGAGAAAGGTTTCATTTGATTGAGTACTTCTCCATGGGGTGCTCTAGTTTTTTTTGTTAAAAAGAAGGATGGGTCTATGAGATTATGGATAGACTATAGACAACTTAACAAGGTCACTATAAAGAACAAATATCGTCTGCCAAGGATAGATGATCTATTTGACCAGTTGTATGGTGTAACAGTGTTATCTAAAATAGATCTAAGGTCAAGATATCATTAGTTACGTATCAAGGAGAGTGACATACCTAAGTCAGCCTTTAGGACAAGGTACAGTCATTATTAGTTTGTAGTTATGTCTATTAGACTAACTAATGCACCAAATGCATTCATAGAGCTGAAGAATAGAATCTTCTAGCCATTCCTTGATCATTTCATTGTGGTCTTCATAAACGACATCCTGATATACAGTTAGATGGTCAACAACATGAACAACACCTTCGTCAAGCCTTGACCATGTTGAAACAACATAAGCTATATGCTAAGTTTAGCAAGTGCGTGTTGTGGTTGTTAGAAGTGTCTTTTCTAGGACACGTTATATCTGCTTCAGGTATTCATGTTGATCCACAAAAAGTGGAGTCTATTTTAGAGTGCGAACACCCCAAGTCACCAACTGAGATTCACAGTTTCTTAGGTCTGGCATGTTACTATAGAAGGATTATTAAAGACTTCAGTTCTGTTGAATTACCCCTAACTAGGTTGACTAAGAAGGTGGTTACTTCTGTATGGAATGACAAGTGTCATCGTTCTTTCTAGTTGTTGAAAAAAAGGCTGACTAGTGCACCTGTGTTGGTTTTACCTGAGTAGGGAAAGGGATACATTGTTTTCTGTGATGCCTCTTCGAATGGTCTAGGATGTGTGCTGATGCAGAGTGATCATGTAGTTTTTGTTGGTTCTTGACAAATTAAGAAACATGAGGAGAATTATTTGACGTATGATCTAGAGTTAGCTATAGTGGTCCACGCATTGAAGATTTGGTGGTATTATCTTTATGGAGAAATGTGTCATATTTTCATAGACCATAAAAACTCAAAGTGCATCTTCTCACAACATGAGTTGAATATGACACAATGCCGCCGGATGGAATTAATCAAGGACTACAATTGTACAATTGATTATCATCCAAGAAAAGCTAATATAGTGGCAGATGCACTAAGTAGAAAATCTTCATCTCCACCCATCGATAAAACACAATTGAATTCTTTAATGTGCTTTAAACGAGACATGCTTGTCTCTTTGAGACAAATATATGTACAGTTAAAAGTATCTTTGTTAGCCAGATTGCTGGCGGAGATGCATGTGAAACCTACTCCCAAGACAACAGATTAAAGAGGCACAACAAGTTGATATTGTGATTCAGCAGACCAGGTCAGAGTATGGTAGTGAGAAACGGGGCAGTTTCCATGAGTCAGAGGATGAGGTAGTCTGTTTCCATGGTAGGATGGTAGTATCTAATGTCAATGACTTAAGAAAGATACTTATGGAGGAAGCTCATTCATCCATGTATGCAATGCATATAGGGAGTACTAAAATGTATCATAACTTAAAAAATATGTATTGGTGGCCTGGTTTGAAGAAGGATGTAGCTAAGTTTGTTATGAAGTATCCAGTGTGTCATCAAGTTAAAGAAGAATACCAGAAGCATGTAAGAACATTGTAATCCTTACCTATACCACAGTGGAAATGGGATCACGTGACAATGGACTTTGTGTTTCGTCTACCCAGAACAACCAAAAGTCATGATTCCATTTGGATGATGGTTGATAGGTTGACTAAGTCAGCACATTTTCTTCTTGTTAGAAAAACCTATACTTTTGAAAACTTGCACAAATCTACATAGATGAGACAGTGCGGTTGTACGGAGTCCCAACTACAATTGTGTTTGATAGAGGCCCCCAGTTTACAAGCTATTTTTGGGAATGACTACATAAAGCCTTGGGCACACAGTTAAAGTTTAGCACAACTTTTCACCCTCAGAAAGATGGACAATCAGAAAGGACTATACAGACTTTGGAGGACTTGCTTAGGGCATGTGTTCTTCAATTTGTAGGAAGTTGGGACTTATACTTGAGCTTAATAGAGTTTGCCTACAACAATAGTTATCAGAAAAGTATTGATATGGCACCATATGAAGCATTATATGATAGAAATTGTAGATCTCTGTTATGTTGGTATGAGATAGGAGAATACCAACTTCTGGGTCCTCAATTAGTGCAATAGACAAATGAAAAGTATAAAGTAATACAACAAAAGTTGAAGGTTACACAAGATAGATAGAAGTCATATGCTAATAAACGTCATAGACCTCTAGAATTCCAAGTTGGAGACAGGGTGTATCTCAAGGTCTCTCTTTGGAAAGGTGTTCTCAAATTTGGGAAGAAGGGTAAGTTAGCTCCTAGATTTATGGGACCTTACCTAGTGATAGTACAGATTGGAAAGGTATCCTATAGGTTGGAGTTGTCACCTGATCTACATACACTACATCTAGTGTTTCATATATATATATATGCTCATAAAGTGTCATCCTGAGACACAGTCAGTGTTGCAACCTGTAGAGGTAGAATTGAATGAAGATATATCCTATGTGGAAGGTCCAATGATGATTCTTGATAGAAGAATCAAGAAGTTGAAAAATAAAGACATAGTTCTTGTGAAAGTTCTCTGGCATCACTGTAGCATTGAAGAAGCCACATGGGAGCTGGAGGAAGAAATGAGGAGGAAGTACCCTTCTCTTTTCTCTTCAGATTTCGGGGACAAAATCCCTGTTAGGGGTTGATAATTGTAACATCCCTAACCTGGGTTATGCCATAAACCTGGAAGTTTTCCTTAAGTAAGTTATTTATAATTTTTTTTAATCTTTTGAAAAGAAATTAAGACTCAAGGGGAGTTTAATTTTCAAGTTTGAGCATATTTGCAAAATGTTTGTGCATTATATGATAGTTTGGGTGTAAATTGCAATTTACCAAAGATGAGGGGTTATATTGTGATATATCACATTTTTAACATGACTCAAGTTCTTTATCATCATAAGAGAGAGAATTATGCTAAGGAGTGGCTTGTAGAAAGCCTAAGTTCCAAGTCGAAGCTTGTTTGAATAATGCTTGTGCCTCGTATACCGATTTTAGTACAAATTGCAATTTACCCAAAATGTAGGGTTGATATGAAAATTACAACGTCTAGAGTGTCCCTACTCTCTCTTAGCATCATCTATAGGATAGATAAATATAGAGGAACCATGTTTGAATCATATTTGAGTGATGGTATTCTTGGTAATGAAAAGGCCAAGAAGAGTTGTATAGTTGAAACCCTAAAATGAGTTGCATTGAGTTGTATTGAGTTGTAGATCTTATATGGGAGTGCCTATCAGACAAGGAGCCATAGAGGAGGTCCCATATCATTTTTTCAACTCTTGTCAAAGGCCATGATGAGTTAAGCACCTCAAGAAAGTGATGTATATTGGTTTACAACTTTCCTTGGAAAAGTTGTATCAGTTTATGAATAAAGTGATGTTGGGTTGAAATACCTTGTTCAACAAGATAACTAATGACTGAAATCTTATCCCTAGATTATCCCCAAGATCTTTTTATGTCAAGATAAATATTTGTGCATGCATGGACATGTGTCAACCCATTCATGGACGTGTGTCACCTAGTAGTATAAGGTGATGACACCTCTTATACATTCTCTCTCATGAGCCTCAATTCTATATACCACTCCTTTCACCTACTAGTGAAAGTTTTTGAATCCTACAATTCTCTTTCTCTTAGATATCATGCATAGTAGTTGAGGATCAAGGAGGATCTTTAACCTTAATCTTAAGGTGAAGCCATGGTCTTCTTCAACCTTAGTTGAAGCATGAATCTCAAGTTGTGATTCTTCCTTTCTTTTCTTCTTCACCAAGTTCTTATCTATGGTGATTCTTTTTTTTTGGAGAAGGTAAAATATTTCTATTAAAAACAAAAGTATAGGGAGACAAAAAATCCCATATACTATACATGTGGGTCTACTCTACAAAACCCCACTGTCGGAGAACCAAAAGGTTAACTCGCAAACCCATCAAAGGCCTGGCTTTGAAGGCTAGCACAAGATTATGTACAATGGTCTCAAAAATATCCACACAGTTCGTAGGATTTTTCCCATGTAACCTACAATTACGCTCTCTCCATATAAAGTAGCATAAGGCTGAGAGGCATAGGCCCCCAAGCTTCCTCAAATTCATCCTGCCCTTGGTCTTGCCCAAAATCCAAGTAAATGCCTCAAAGAGAGAGAGAGAGCAGGGGACTACCACCCCAACCCAACTTTAAAGCAGTCCTACACCAAATGTATCTTGTGTAATCACACCCAAAGAAAAGATGACCGTGGCTTTCTCCATCATTACCGCACATCAAGAAAGTAGTAGTGGGACATAAGCCCTAAGAGTTTAGGCGATCTAGAGTGGGAAGGTGATGTAGAATAGCTTTATAAGAACATCAGCTCCACTTAGGACAGTGAAACTGATTCCAGAGAATGGGATCCCAAGGCACCTGCGGAGTGATGAACATCGTAGTCCCTAGTTTAACCCATCCCCTACTCAACCACCATCCATCATCCCCATATGTATACTCCTCCATAGCAGGACAAAGCCTGGTCATCTCCCACCAAGTTCTGGAAGCATTGGGTTGGACCACATTCAGCTAGTTATCATATCTGAGATGCATCCACATGCTCCAGCTCGAGCTCTCACATCTAAGAAACCTGTCGATCCTTGTAGCCGTAGCAGTTGCTGTAATTTCCACCGACACGGGACATTCAGGCCCCCTTCCTTGAAGCCCCTCTTAATGGTGTTCCAGACAATAGCATGGGCTCTCCCTCCCCAAATGAAAGCATTGCAGATGTTGTTTAATTTTCTAAGCACAAACTCAGGGATTTCAGCCTGCCTACACCAAAACCAAATCTTTCCTGCAATAATAGTTCTAGGACCAACCTGCCTGTCATAGAGATTTTAATGCCATTCCATTTGGCCACCGTTTCTCTGAGATTATCCACACAAGCACTATAGTCTCTACCTCTCGCTTTGCCACCAATAATGGGTATACCCAGGTAGGGAGTGGGGAAAGCTCCTTCCTCTAAGCTAACATCCTCCTTGAGCCGCCCTCTTCTAGAGTCATACGCTCTCGACAGAAAAACCTTCAACTTCAGGATGCTCATGTACAACCCAGTAAGCTTTCCAAACATAACCATCATCCGCTTGATGTTCCTCAGATTCTTAACATTTGCAGCAAGGAAGACAAGAATATCATCTGTGAAAATCATGTGTTCAAGAACCTTGACTCTGCCTTGTCTTAAAGTTGTAAGTTGTTTATTCTGAATGGCTACCTCCATGATAGAGGTGAAAGACCCCATAATCAAGGTGAAAAGAAGAGGGGATAAGAGGTCGTCCTATCTGAGTCCATTGGAAGCATAAAAGAGACCATATGGGCAGCCAATCACTAACACCGAAAAGGAGGTAGTAGTGACACATTCTTTCATAAGTCTTATCCATCTATTCAAAAAACTCATATGGTCCATAATCTCCCAAAGCGTGTCCCACCTAACATTATCATAAGCCTTAGCCAGGTCAATTTTAACACAAGCTTTCCTAGTGCTACTTCTCACATTAAAGTTGAGAAGGAACTCCGAGGCAAGGAGAGAACTATCTGAGATACTACGACCTTTGACGAAGGCAGATTGCACTGGAGAGATGATATCAGGGAGAAAGACCTTCAACCTCTTAGCAAGGAGCTTAGAAATTATCTTATAAAGGACCGAGAAACACGCAATAGGTCTCAAGTCAGCCATTAATTTCACCATCTATTTCTTGGGGATGAGTCTCAGAAAGGAATGATTAATGCTCCTGACCATGTTCCCTCCAACAAGGAACCATCTCACAGCCCTGTAGATGTCATCCTTTATGATGTGCCACATATCTTGGAAGAACCTAGCATTAAAACCGTTAGGTCCAGGAGATTTGGAAGATTCGATGGAGAAAAATGCCTCCTTGATCTCAACTTCTGAAGCAGGACCACAGACGAAAAGGTTCATCACATTAGTCACCTTCTTACCGGGCAGCCTACCAACAGGTCTGGGCTCAATCATGTTCTTGTTATAAAGCTTCTTGAAGAAATCCAAAGCTTCCGATCCCACTTTAGCAGGAGAGTTAGTCGTTGACCCATCACTTATGGTAAGGGTGTGAATGGAATCCCTCATTCAGTGCCTTTTAACAGCATCATGGTACGTCTTAGTGTTCTTGTTACAACCCCAACTTTTGGGTTCATTTGGTGAGAAATGTAATTTCTCATATTAAAGATATGTGAACAATTAATGATATAATTTCTCTTGGATAAATGAGTTTCGTTTACAATAGCCTTGATGATTATTTTGTGGGCTTTATTGGCTATTGGGCCCAATAACAAGGAAAATACCAAAAGAAACTCCATTATAAATAAGAAATGGAGAAAAGAAAAATGTTGAAGGCAAAAGAATTTAATCCAAAGGTGGATTTCATGCATTTTGGGTTCCTTGGGTCCCAAGGAGTCCAAAGTTTCAAAGATAATGCAAAAAGAAAAGAAAAGATCAACTAAGTATTTCTTTATTAAGAAAGAAATTGAAAACAATGATAAAATGTGGAAAATAAGTGGAAAGAGGTATATTTGAGTTACCCTTGATGGATTTTTGTATCCAAAGGATTCCTAATGTTAAATGGAATGCCAATGAGGAAAATAAAAAGAAAGATAGAGAGAAATCCTCAAAAGAGATATTTTAATAAGAAATAAACATGATAATAAGAAATAATGAATATAGATGCATCTAGAAGGATAATAAGTATCCTTAAAAAGGAATTTCAAAATATTATAATTTCTTGGGGACCAAGGAGTCCCAATGAAGGAAAAGAAAGAGAAAATACCAATAATAGAAAATAAGAAGATAATATGATGCATTATTAATGGTTTTTATGGCATTGTTAAAAATGAGGTATTTTCTACTAAAGAAAAATATAATTTTCGTGCCAATGGTTTAAAAAGCAAACATAAAGAGAATAAGAGAGAGGATTTTATTAATCCTAATGTCTAAAGAATAAGGAATATTAAGGAGATAAATAAGGGAGAGAAGTTTGCTTCTTCATGAAGGAATATTGTTCCCTAATAGGAAAGAGGCTTAGATCTGTGAATAGCCTACCTAGGGCTTCGTTACCCACCCCTATATAAAGGGTAGAGATATGGTTCAAGTTCCAGAGAAATTCCACATCTCCCTCTCTCTTCCTCATCTTCTTCTTGCTTCTTTGCGTTTGAAACCCTAACCAAGAACACATAGGGTCATCTTGCCGGCTAGTAGCTGTAGAGGGATCTCGGTGGAGGCTCAAAGCAACTCTGAAGTTCTAGGGTGGTTGGCCACCTTTCCCTACCCTCCATCATCATGCAACACCTGCAACGCGACATCCAGGCCGACCGCGGGTTGCAGGACCGACTAGCATAGGCTTGCCGCCCTAGCTGTGAGGAAAGAGCACCACCAGGTGTGGAGGAGGGCGGAAGAGGTGATGGAGTGGTCGTCGGTGCCCTAGGGACCAAGGGATGGAGGAAGGAAGCCCTCCCCGAGCTGCTACAGGCAGAAGCGTAGGGCTTTCGTGAGGAAGAAGGAGAACAGGAGGCGTTGGACGCTTTTACCCCTCCGCGGGCTGAAGCACTACTCACTTGTGCGGGGGCAATTTTGTAATTCTGTTTTGATTTCAACTTACAAGGCACGTTGCATGGAAAGGGACACATGGTGCCCTCTGATTGGCGCAAGTAAGGTTTTATTGAAAAATTCATATTTAAATATTGGTAACTCTGATAGTAGCAAATAATATATGCAAATTTCTCAGAAAAACAAGAGGAATTCATTAAAAAAGGTTTTAGAGGTTAATTCCTCTTGCTATTCAAAAAGTAGTACAAAATAGCAACTTAATGAATTAAAGATTAAGAAACCCTATTTTGAGATGATTAATGTGTTTAGTAGGGTTTAATAGATGATTAACATTGATATTAACCTGTTAATTGTAAAAGGGCACATTAAGAACAAAAGGATGACCTTTGCATATAATTAGATTAATTTAGAGTTTTGTAACGTCCCAGGATTTGAGGCCTTGGATAAGATGATCTTAAAAGGAATGATTGGACTACTCATATCACCAAGGTGCACCTCCTTTTCCGGGAGCCCATCACTAAAGAACTCCATAGTTAAGTGTGATCAACTTGGTGTAGTACTAGGATGGGTGACCAGTTGGGAAGTTGACCCCGACTTGCGCATGAGTGTGGGAAAAGTGCGTAGTTAAGGCTAGTGGTGATCTGTGGGGCTAGTCGTCATTCTTGAAACTCTACTAGAGCCTAGGGCAGTGGGCCCGGACATTACAAATGGTATTAGAGCCAATTCCCCTCCAGTAGGTGGGGCCCACATGGGCCTGTGGCATGCAAGTCTTTGAGCCGTGCGGTCCATGCATGTTGGAAAGGGCTATCCGAGTTGATGGAGCCGCCCATGTGCTGGTAGTCTCCAGGCATGTTGGAAAGGGCTATCTGAGTTGATGGAGCCACCCCTGCATTGGTAGCCGTGGTTGGGAGCTGGGTGTACATGGGACATTTGGGTCTACACTGAAATGGGGAAAGATTATGAGACCATATAGTTGAGCCTTGACGAGGACGTCAATAGTCTAAGTGGGGGAGATTGTAACGTCCCAGGATTTGAGGCCTTGGATAAGATGATCTTAAAAGGAATGATTGGACTACCCATATCACCAAGGTGCACCTCCTTTTCTGGGAGCCCATCACTAAAGAAATCCATAGTTATGTGTGCTCAACTTGGAGTAGTACTAGGATGGGTGACCAGTCAGGAAGTTGACCCCGGCTTGCGCATGAGTGTGGGAAAAGTGTGCAGTTAAGGCTAGTGGTGATCTGTGGGGCCAATCGTCATTCCTGAAACTCTACTAGAGCCTAGGGCAGTGGGGCCGGACGTTACAAGTTTCATGCGCATAAATATGTTTTAATGGGAGTTGGAACCCTAATATGAGTAAATGTGACTATTAATGGCTTTAATTGTTCAATTTCATGACAAAAGTTGGGATATGATAATTCTAAGCTATTTCGAGTATAAACGTTCCTAATTGTGGATAAATACCCTTAATGTAGTAATTAGGGTTTTCCTAATGGATAAAGGTAGAATTAATGACAAGTAGAGTTCATATGTGAATTAGACCATAATGAACTATGAATTAATGATAAATGAGCATAATGATCTTGTCATGGATTAAAAGGATACAAATGATAGTTTTTATGTAAAAGAGGCGTAATATACTCATTTAATGGTTAATTATGCCTTTAATCCGAAATTGAGGATTAGATGTTGAGATAATTATGTTTGAGAATAATTGTATAAAATTAGGGTTTAAAATAGTAAATGATGAAGGGAAACCCTAATTGCAATGAAAACCCTAAAAGTGGACTAGAAACCCTAGGAAGCGAGCTAGGTTTAATAGATCTTGATGGCACGATCAATAATAGGGAATTATATGATTATTTCAGGATCTTATTATGTGTGCTTGCTTGCCTGGATTTCCTACTTGAATGGAATATTTCTATCTCAACTCATCGAATCAGGTATGCAGTTACGCTTATGAATAATCGCTTTAGTTTCACGGCGATTCACGAACATTTTATCGGTTGCCTAAAAATAACTACTTGGATGACATTTATTTCATGCAACTATAAAGTGACTATGATTATCACTATAAATAAATAAATAAATAAATAAATATATATATATATATATATATATATATATATATATATATATATATAACTGGCTTAGATCTGGATCCTCCTCTGTGGCTGTGCAAATGCTAAAAAGGGTAACCTAGAGTAAGGTCTAGGCTATCATGAGTTAGAAATTGGGCTACCCACGTGTAGTGCCATGAGACTCTATAGAACACCATGAGTTCAGGAGTGGGCTACCTATGGGTAGTGCCATGTAACTCAACCCTAGAAATAGATTCACTAGTTAGGTAGGATCATGAGGGGTTTAATGGGGATCTACCATAAGGAAGGTAGCATCCAGGTCCACTGCAGGGACAACACAAAGGATAGGATATGTATGGATCACCCAGTTATATTTAAAATATAAAGTTGGTTGTTAAACTGTAATTGACTGCAACATGTGGTTATTATTGCACGATTATTGTTTCCCCCACATACCAGTTTTATGCTGACTGACATTTTTGTTGTCGACATTTAAGGTACAAGTGAAAAGAACAAACAGTAAAATGGCATATGTGGAATTAAATATGAATTAAAGTTCAAAGGAGGATTAGTTAGAATAGATTCCATGTGGATAGAAGTAGATATCCAAGCTTTTGAAAAAGGTATGAAAAGTTAAATTTTATTACAACCTTTCAGTTTAGTTTGGTAGAATTTGATAATTATAATTGATTACTTGTTGAACCTTTAATCTGAAAATTGGGATAACAACTATTGGGGGATACTGGGAGGTGGGGTCGTTATATTTGGTATTAGAGCATAGGTTCTTCAGTTAATCTTTAATAATTATTAAATTTTACAAATTCCATAGAACTGAGGGAGTTATTAGAGGATTGTCTGAAAGACTGAGGTGTCTAGAAAAGAATCACGTTCGGGAGATGGCAATATTTTCCTCCGCATCGCTAGTCGGAATACGAGGACTCCCAGATTAGTATGACTTCCTGGATGAAGTCTCATGATTTGACTTGAAATAAGATACCTTTAGGACTCTCTCATCTTTTTCATCCCTTCTCAACTCAAATTCTGCTAAGGACCTTAAGGATTAGGGTTTTCTCTCTTTTCCTCACCCTCTTCAGGTATGGGTAAGGTTGATAAGGTCTAAGTAATCCTCCACCAAATTAATGAAACATATGTAAATAAGATGTCATGGAAATAAGCTTAATAGCTTAAGCGTAAACTAAAGAATAGATACATGCTTAGGTCGTATGACATGAGTTGTCATTGCTCTCAGGAGAGACCTGAGGCTAGACCTTCTTGTCAGGAGGATGAGTAGAGAGAGTTGGTCATGGAGGCAGAGATCTCCATTATCAGTAGAGACCTAGCACATCCTTGAGGATAATGCTAACCCTAACCCTAAGTGGTGGTTAGAAAGAGAGATGACACAATGAGTTGGATGTCATAGTAGATCGGGTGTTTGGGTGGACATGCCTTTAGATGCCATATGAGCCATGAGAGGTTGAATGACCTAGTACCTTTGGCGACCCAACCCTGGAAAGGGGCGTGCATATTAGAGTGAAGGATAGCTCCTTCAATGATGAGGTTAGTGAAGAACCTATGGAAACCCGATGGGCTTATATAAGCATGACATAAGATGCACCCTGAATATGACAGTAGTGTGAGCAGTAGATGGAAACCTTGGCCAAGAGGGGGTATGTTGGAAAGCTGATGAGATAAGCATAAAGGGATAGGGATAACCTCGAGCAAACATAAGTTTGAACATAAGTATCACCCATGTAGGGGTATGTTTGTGAGCTTTATCCACATTCATGGAGAGAGGACCTCTGGTAGTGAGGCTTTTGTAGGGTTAACTCTAGAGAGAGAGAGCAGGAACCATGCAAGAAGGCTAGAAGCCTATATTTCAAGATATGAGGAAAATGGGGAGTTGAAGATGATGTGACCTAAGTGGATGTTTGTGGTTGCCTCATGCTTGATCCTTGTAGGTTGATGATATCTTGGTTACCATTAGAGGAACCAAACCCTAGAGAGATGATGAGGCTTCTGGTACCTAGGTGCCCATAGTGTAGGTGGTTACCTTCTGAGAATGGAAGAAGAGTTCTTTAGACCTAGAGAGGTTTAGTAACAAGATGCGAGGCCTTGTACCTTGTGGGTTGTCCTTGATAAGGACTCCACTCTGAAGTGTTTCTCGAGTAGAAGGATCATGGGAAATGCATGTCATACCCTATACAGGTTTGGCTCGTAGTTAAAAGTTGAGCAGGCAGTTGGACGTTGGAAAAGTGAACCTAGGCCTAGGAGGGGAAGTGGTGTACCTGATGCTCATGATGAGTTTTGAGCATGGTACTCCTCATGGTTAGAGGAGAGGGAAACCCCTTAAGTTTAAAGGTATGTTTGATGAACCCCTCACATCTAAGTGGATGACATGGGAAGGTATGATCATGACCTAGTGTTGAGGATGAGAACAAGTATGACCTAGCATGGTTTAATAGGTGGTCTGCTTATGCCTTAGGAGCTTTCTAGGGTTAAGCATGCTCATGTGGATGTAAACCCGAGACATAAGGGTGTTTGTGACCTTTGTTATTAAGAGGTGTAGTTTCCTCCCATCCTGGGAGAGGGACCCTTTTGTAAGATGTACACCAGTTTCTGTTGGTTTTGAGGAAACCTAAAGAGGTCTCATAGGATGTTGAGAATCTAAGTGAAAAGTACATGGTATCAGGATGAACTTGTAGACCCATACATTACCATCTCTAAGCGTATGTGGATGTGTTACCATGAAGGGCCTGGTCAAGGTAGGCAGGTCTCCATGACCCCTATGAAAGGATGAAAGTCAGCCCATGAATGCAGAGAAAGAGATGATGAAGGCTTGGGTGAGGTTCCAAGTTGGACATGAACTATAATAGAAATCTAAGTCTATCCTAGGGTCAGGTAGGGATAAGACCGATGGAAGTAGGAGTTGCCTAATTCCCTAGTTCCACATGACCATGGGGTCGGGAGGTAACAACTATCATTGTCTAAGGGCCATGGGTTAGGAGATTGATCACCTTCATGAACTCATGAGACTCAAATGGCAGATGAGTAAGGCACTCTCGAGTTGCACAAGGGAAGAGGGATGACCCCAAAAAGTGTCGGCACCCTACAGGCCTAGAGGAGATGACCAAGGAATGTACGTGGACCCAAGTAGTTTTGAGACCAATTTTCCATGGAAGTAACTTTGATATCAAGATGTCTGTGATGAAGAGACATATGTGGCACGTTTTGACCTAGATTTAAAGGTGTGATGGCAAGGTGGGATGTACCATCTCTACACTTGGAACAGGAAGAAATCTGTATTTGGACTACAACCATACACTTATTTCCTCTTGTTATGGGAGTGAGAGATGGGACAATGCGCATGCCATACACCAAGGATAAAATGTGATGTGAGTTGGAACGTTGCCATGAGGCATGATGATAGAGAGGATAACATACCCTGATGGAGTGAATGATACATGGATGGGCTACAAACATTAAGAGAAACAAGATAGTCATCTTACGAGGATGTTTTTATCATGAGGTATGATTCATACAAGGTTGAGTTCGAAAAACCAAGAGAATAAGCTCAGAGATAGACTTAGAGCTGAGATGAGATGATACATGGAGGTGTATGTCTTCAACGTTACCTAACACCTAAGGATGTGAAGTGGTAATGGATGCTCTGGATGGGATACAACTGCCTAGTTTAGATGGAGTCTAGAAGAGGTTGATAGGTTAACCCTCAGTTGGAAAAAGAGATAAGTTTGGCTAACACACATATGTAACAATATTGGTTGATCAAGTTAATGGTTGTTTGGTTAGCCAGCCTAGGGCTTATCATGATGCATGGATGGTTGTAGAACCTCAGATGCACTTCTCTAGAAAGGAAGGTGATAAAACCCCGATTAGAGTGGTTTAGGGTTTTTGAGGAATTGACCTTAAGGATTCATGACAATACATGAGATCATGATTGAAGATCACCATATACCATGGTACTGCAAAGATGGTAAGTAACAGTGGTACTTTGGATGCATAAGATGAAGTAGCATGGGATATGTTGCCGTGCAAGCCACGAGGTGAAGGATGAATACCAATAACCCAGTGTATCGATACAGAGGATAAAAGAGTCCCTGAAAGGGAATGGGAGTTCATCACTATGGATGTTGTGGTAAGTCTTCCCTAGACCAAGGAAGGTCGAGATGCAATATGGGTTATGGTAGATCACCTTAACCCAGTGTATCGATACAGAGGATAAAAGAGTCCCTGAAAGGGAATGGGAGTTCATCACTATGGATGTTGTGGTAAGTCTTCCCTAGACCAAGGAAGGTCGAGATGCAATATGGGTTATGGTAGATCACCTTACCTAGATGACATGAGAGAGAAAGAGTATTGTCAAGGGACATATCCAGTTGAACTACATATGAGAGAAATGGTTCAACTACACCATGATGTGAGTTCAAAAGTTCTTGAGTATAACCTAAAGATACACTTCGATAAGGCAGAAGTAGGTACATGAAGAACTCAATGTTAGTACCACTTATCACCCCTAACTAATGGTTAGTATGATCCAGACTAGAGGGTCTAATGAGAGCATGTGTTCTCATTTAGGGTGATATTTGGAGACAGTTCTTGTCTTCGGTAGACGTGATGATAACCACCATAGCCAGTATCAGGATGTAAAGAAGCACTGTAAGGGAGGTTGTGTTGGTCACCACTTCATTAAGATGATGTTAGTGAAGGGACCTCACGAAGGTCAAGAAAGGACCACAATGTGTGCAGATGAAGTCGCTTTGATCATGCAATGGCTGAAAGGAGCCCAGGAATGACATGAGTTGTAAGTTGATGCAAAGTAGACTAACAAGCAATTCACTGTGGGGGAATATGTGACATGAAAATCCGACCCCTCTAAGTTATAGCTAAGAGAGCTGAGTCCCCGATGCATGGGTTCTTTTGACATGGTTTGGTGGAGAAGGTTAAGTTTTCCCTTACCCCTCAGGATAATGTGATGTGTGATGAGTTCCATGTGTCCAATTTAGAGCACTATGTGAGATACCTGGACCATGTGCGGAGCAATGAACCTAGTGATCCCCAAGGGAGGCTGAAATGACCTGAGTCACCTGTGAGGTTTATAGATGCCAAGGTGAAAGAACTCAGAGAAAAGAATATGTGATGATAAAGGTTCTTTGGAAGTGCCATGGATAAGTTAAAGCCACATAGGGGCCAATCATGGACATGGAAAAGTCTTATCCTGAATTGTTTGTTTGCTTGATGGAATTTTGAGGGCAAAATTCCTATAAGAGGGGAAGGATGTTACAACACCAACTTTTGGGTTCATTTGGTGAGAAATGTAATTTCTCATATTAAAGATATGTGAACAAGTAATGATATAATTTGTCTTGGATAAATGAGTTTTGTTTACAATAGCTTTGATGATTGTTTTGTGGGCTTTATTGGCTATTGGGCCCAATAACAAGGAAAATACCAAAAGAAACTCCATTATAAATAAGAAATGGAGAAAAGAAAAATGTAGAAGGCAAAAGAATTTAATCCAAAGGTGGATTTCGTGCCTTTTGGGTTCCTTGGGTCCCAAGGAGTCCAAAGTTGCAAAGATAATGCAAAAAGAAAAGAAAAGATCAACTAAGTATTTCTTTATTAAGAAAGAAATTGAAAATAATGATAAAATATGGAAAATAAGCGGAAAGAGGTATATTTGAGTTACCCTTGATGGATTTTAGTATCCAAAGGATTCCTAATGTTAAATGGAATGCCAATGAGGAAAATAAAAAGAAAGATAAAGATAAATCCTCAAAAAGAGATATTTTAATAAGAAATAAACATGATAATGAGAAATAATGAATATAGATGCATCTAGAAGGATAACAAGTATCCTTAAAAAGGAATTTCGAAATATTATAATTTCTTGGGGACCAAGGAGTCCCAATGAAGGAAAATAAAGAGAAAATACCAATAATAGAAAATAAGAAGATAATATGATGCATTATTAATGGTTTTTGTGGCATTGTTAAAAATGAGGTATTTTCTACTACAGGAAAATATAGTTTTTGTGCCAATGGATTAAAAAGCAAACATAAAGAGAATAAGAGAGAGGATTATCGTAATCTTAATATCTAAATAATAAGGAATATGAACGAGATAAACAAGGGAGAGAAGTTTGCTTCTTCATGAAGGAATATTGTTCCCTAATAGGAAAGAGGCTTAGATCCGTGAATAGCCTACCTAGGGCTTCGTTACCCACCCCTATATAAAGGGTAGAGCTCTAGTTCGAGTTCCAGAGAGATCCCACATCTCCCTCTCTCTTTCTCATCTTCTTCTTACTTCTTTCAATTTGAAACCCTAACCAACAACGCATAGGGTCATCTTGACAACTTACAGCTGTAGAGGGATCTCGATGGAGGCACGAAGTAGCTCTGATGTTCTAGGGTGGTTGGCCACCTTTCCCTACCTGCCATCATCGCGCAGCACCTGCAGCGCGGCCGCCAGGCCGACCGCAGGTTGCAGGCCCGACCAACGTAGGCTAGCCACCCTGGTTGCTAGGAAAGAGCACCACCAAGTGCGGAAAAAGGCGACAAGGGTGATGGAGTGGTCGTCGGTGCCCTAGGGACCAAGGGATGGAGGAAGGAAGCCCTCCCCGAGCTGCTATAGGCAGAAGCATAGGGCTTTCGTTAGGAAGAAGGAGCACATGAGGTGTTGGATTCTTTTACCCCTCCACGGGTTGAAGCGCTACTCACTTGCACGGGGGCAGTTTTGTAATTCGGTTATGATTTCAACTTACAAGGCACGTTGCATGGAAAAGGACACATGGCACACTCTGATTGGCCCAAGTAAGGTTTTATTACAAAATTCATATTTAAATATTGGTAACTCCGATAGTAGCAAATAATATATGCAAATTGCTCAGAAAAATGAGAGGAATTCATTAAAAATTGTTTTAGAGTTTAATTCTTCTTTCTATTCAAAAAGTAGTGCAAGATATCAACTTTAATGAATTAAATATTAAGAAACCCTATTTTGAGATGATTAATGTGTTTAGTAGGGTTTAATGGTTGATTAACGTTGATATTAACCTGTTAATTATAAAAGGGTATATTAAGAACAAAAGGAATACCTTTTCACATAATTAGATTAATTTAGAGTTTCATGTGCATAAATATGCTTTAATGGGCCTTGAAACCCTAATATTAGTAAATGTGACTTTTAATGGCTTTAATTGTTCAATTTCATGATTAAAGTTGAGATATGATAATTCTAAGCTATTTCGAGTATAAACGTTCCTAATTGTGGATAAATACCCTTAATGTAGTAATTAGGGTTTTTCTAATGGATAAAGGTAGAATTAATGACAAGTAGAGTTCATATGTGAATTAGACCATAATGAACTATGAATTAATGATAAACAAGCATAATGATCTTGTCATGGATTAAAAGGATAAAAATGGTAGTTTTAAGGTAAACGAGGCTTAATGGACTCATTTAGTGGTTAATTATGCCTTTAATCCGAAATTGAGGATTAGATGTTGAGATAATTAGGGTTTGAGAATAATTGTATAAAATTAGGGTTTAAAATAGTAAATGATGAAGCGAAACCCTAATTGCAATGAAAACCCTAAAAGTGGACTAGAAACCCTAGGAAGTGTAACATCCCTGACCTGGGTTATACCTTAACCCTAGGTGTTTTGCTTAATAAAGTTAATTATATGTTTGATCTTACTTCTTGAAAAGTAATTAAGGCTCAAGAGGAACTTATATTGCAATTTTAATCCTTTTTGAATATTGTTGAAATCAATGTTTTGCTTGTTTTGGACTAAAGTGCAAATTACACAAGTTGAGGGGTTTATTTGCAAATTTTGCATGATAATATGTTCCTCATATGTTGAATCATCATGAGAGTGAAGAAGATGCAGAGGTACGGCTTGTGATAGCCTGAATACCAAGAAAGAGCTGATAAAGCAATGTTTGTGCATTAAAACCTAGTTTTGGTGTAATGTGCAATTTACCCAAAATCTAGGGTGCAATATGCAAGTTACCATTTCAAAAAGGTCCATAATGCTTCTTGGTATCATGTGGAGTAAATAAAATGAATGGGGCATCTCATTTGTATCTCTTTGAAGGAGAGAGAATCTTGATATTAAAATAATCAAGATTTAAGCATAATGGGAACATTAGTTCAAATTAATGCAAATATAAATAAAATAATTAAAGGGCCTTCAATAAAAATTAAACTGGTTGGATTCATATGTGTGTGTACGTCCTTGAGCTTTGCAAGGACCACAAAATATCTTAAGGTGGTGAAAATTCAACTCACCATATTATAAGGAAAAGAATTTCCACTCAAAAATATATATTAATATTATAAGGGATTAAGGTGCTTAATTTCTTTTCCCTTAATTCATGGATAATGGAAGGGATCTCGGTGAAATAGAGTTTCCTTTGCATGCAAGAAACCAAGGGGTACGTGGTGGCAACAATTTTGGAATTAAAAGATTTTATAAAGCATTTTCTCTCTCATTGATTTTCTTATAAAAGAGCCCTTTACCACCCAAACCAAGAAAATTTTCAGATTCCTTTCTTCTCCTTGCTTGCAAAAACGACTAAGGGAGCTAGGAACAGCAGGAAGGACGCCCCCAACCTGTTGGTAAGTCCTTGACCTTCATTCTTCTTGATTTCATGGTGAAATCATAAAACAATGCATAATTCCTTCATTTCTTCACTCCATCTTCAACCCTAGCCGATCCTTTCACTCCAAAAGCTTGAGAACGGACCTTAGGAGGTTGCTAGAGCTTCATCCACCATTGGAGCCGTGGAGATTGAAGCTTGGAAGCTCAATTGAAGGCAGGTTATATAACTTGAACCCTTTTTCATTATTATTGAATCCAATTTCTCAATTCAACCGATTCAATTGTTCTTATTGCAATAGCCTTGATTAGTTGATGTATTTTCCATGGAAATGGCAGTAGATTTCTTGAGGTTAAAGGTTGAAGATGATAACCTGATCATAAGCACACACCTCAACTAAATTGAGTTGCAAACGGTCTTGGACCTTTGGTCCAAACAGTTTCATCAAACTGTTTGAGACCAAACAGTTTGCAAACCGTTTGGTGACTTGGGCTCCAAACCACATGAGAGGGTTGACCATTTGGTTTAGTTGATAGTTTGAGGTCTAAACCTAATTACATGTTGGATGATGATCCAATGGACCCAATTGATTGATTCAATGTGTGTACATTCCTTCAATTGAAAACCCTAATCAAGTTGATTGAAGAATCCTTGATTGGGTCCTAACGATTTCAAGACAAATTGTGTCAAATGGTCTTGAGACCGTTTGGAGGGTTAGTGGTTGATCCTTGATTGTTGGATAAAGATCTAATGGTGATGATTGATGAATCCTTCAATTGAATAACCAATAGTCAATTCAAATGGTGCAATTGCAATTGATTGGATTGATGAATGACCTAAAGAGCCCTTGTGGTTTTGGGACATATTTGGCCCAAACGGTCTAGAGACCATTTGAGACCAAATGGTCTTGAAACCGTTTGGGGGAAAACGGTTTCAAAATCATTTGGGGTCAAACGGTTTCATAACCGGTTGGTGTTAAACGATTTGAAAACCGTTTGGTTATGAAACTTCAAAACCGAATGGAGTTCAATGTGGTTCAATCATTTGGAAATTGATGGTGATGATTGTTCCAATGATTCAATGGTTTTTAGTAATAGTAATCAATGAAGGTACAAAGGTTGAAACCCTAATAGTACCTAAGTGATTAGTGCCAATTAAGGGATAAACCCTAATTGATTATAAGAACAATGACTTGATACACTATGTCAATCATAGTTGTATGTACTTGATTGAAGGGTTGATATAACCTAATCAAGTTGAGAGGATAATAGAATGGAATTCATAATGAGTATGATTCATATGGTGATTAAGGGTATGATCCTTAACTAAAGAGATCATGAAACCCTAATCATGAGCAAAAACCCTAATTGAGGGTGATTCCATGTGAAACCATAATTGAGGTTGATTCCCTAAGAAAACCCTAATTGAGGGTGATACTATGAGAAACCCTAATTGGAATGAATAGTAAACTCTAAATCTTAGGCAATATGATGTGAAAGCCTAATGAAGGTTAATGCTATATGCAATCCTAACTATAATGAACTATGATTCTAAGTGAAACCCTAAAGTCCTAATATAGGGTAAAGGTATGTGAAACTCTAATTGTAGTTATAATACATGAATCCCTAATCTTGTACAATATGATGATAAACCAGAACCCTGATAATAAAATAGTGGGTGAAACCTTATAAAGGTGAAATATCCTAAATGATTGATTATGGGCAACCTTATTGTAAGCAATGCCTTAACCTGAAATGAGTCCATACCATTAAAGGTAGTTTGACAATTCTTGTGTGTGACCTATGTACTTCATGATGAGAGTGATAGGTTAATGGATGAAAGTATTAAGATAGGAAATACCTTAATACAAGATAAGTCGATAACTCAAGGAAGTTAGAGGTGATGAGGAAAGTGATATACCTTAATGCATTTCAAATCCAATATATTTGGGTAAGAAACACATGAAGTGTGTCATGCAACTGTTACAATGAAATGTAATGAGTTTGTTGCATGCACTTTGATAAGTGTTGACTAAAATACCTTGAGAATGGGGTTAAGCCAAATTAATGAGTATGATGTAATCGTACCATGATGAGATTGAGAAATGAACTCATACCTTGAATTGATGATCATTAATGCTATATGATATCTTTGAATGCCCCAGAGGTATGGAATAATGAATTAAGGGTTGGATAGATAATATAATCATGAAACCCTAATTAATGAGAAATGGGAAACCCTAACCCTAATTTTGCGTATAGGGAATGAAAAGCCCCATTTGATAGTAAACCCTAATCTTGTTAAAGGAACATGGGTGTTACTATTGTATCACATGATGTGATAAATGAATTGTATGGCTATTATCAGGATTAAAAATACATGAAAATATTATGAGATGATGAACATAGCCAATTTTGAGCTATAACATTTATATAACAAATGGTTGATTGGCCTTATGTTCCTAAATGTTGTTGTTTCTTAATAAAAGTGACAAATGTGCATGGACCTTATGAGTCATATGAATAAGCTATTGCCTGGAGAGAGGTGACAAGACACTTTATGGGCCTTGTGAGCCATGAGAAGAGTTGTTGCCTAGTGAGAGGTAACAAGATGTTTTAATGGCCTTGAGAATCACATGAGCAAGTTGATACCTAATGAGAGGTATCGAGATGATTATGAAAGTCTCTTGTAAGGGATGATAATGTTCATAATAAACCAATGAATGTACATGATTGACATAGATCAATACTTGGAATAGATGTATAGGATTAACATAGATTAATACCTGGAATAGATGCACATGATTGACATAGTTCAATACCTAGAATAATGTCACAGGATTGCCATAGATCAATACCTGGAATGTATGCAAAGGTTTGGCACAATCCACTACCTGGAATGAATGAACAAGTTTGGTTAAATCCCAATACCTAGAATAATAACACAGGATTGGTGAAATCCCAATACCTGGAATAATAACACATGATTGGTTAAATCCCAATACCTGGAATAATAACACAAGATTGGTTAAATCCCAATACCTGGAATAATAACACATGATTGGTTAAAGCCCAATACCTGGAATAATAACACATGATTGGTTAAATCCCAATAACTGGAATAATAACACATGATTGGTTAAATCCCAATACCTGGAATAATAACACATGATTGGTAAAAACCCAATACCTAGAATAATTGTACATGATTGACATAGTTCAATACCTGGAGTAGTTGCATAAGATTGTCATAGTTCAATACCTAGAATAGTTGTACAGGATTGACATAGTTCAATACCGGGAATAGTTGCACAGGATTGACATAGTTCAATATATGGAATAGTTGCACAGGGTTGACATAGTTCAATACCTGGAATAGTTGCATAAGGTTGACATAGTTCAATACCTGGAATAGTTGCACAGGATTGGCATAGTCCAATACCTAGAATGGTTACATAGGATTGGAATAGTCCAATGCCTGCAATGATGTTACATGATTGGTATTAACCCAATACCTGTGATGATGATACTGGCTTGGTAATAACCCAATGCATGTATTGATGATATGTGAGTGCATGGTGGATATAAATCCTTACCTATTTAGTAGATTGGCTAAGGCCAACAGATTAAGACAAGAATGTTTCATGGGTGACATGCCAAGATAATGAGTGTCACAAGAAGTTTGACATGATGGTATATTATGATGGATACATTATATACATGTTTTTCCTATTCCTTGATAAGAGAATAGATAATTTATTGCTCTAGCATAAATAGTTGCAATGCCTTAAAAGTTAAGAATGCTTTAAACTGCTTATCCTTCGCCCAATTTTATAATCATTAAACTGTAATAATAATGTTCCTGGAGGAGAGTTATATCTCTCACTGGGAAAAATTTTCAATTATCTCACCCCCATGGGATCCAACATTTTTAGTTGGATGAGCACGGAGGAGATTGAGAATATTTTGTAGAGGAAGATCTTCAACATCAGTAGGGATAACAGTGTCAGCTCAGGTTGAGTGTACTGTCTGTCGTGTCTAGTAGATAGAAGTCTTATGTGTCATCTCTCTACTCGCAGGTCCTCGGCATTAATAGTTAGTGCTTTTAATGAATAGTTTCGAGATTTTAGCTTGATGCCTCGAGGTTCATATACTGTCTGTGTTTAGCTTTTAACAAGGCAGTGGTTGTTGTAACCCTCGAGAAGAGATGGTACAAGTTATGTACTTATGAACCAGGATGTAAATGTAATACATTGGTTCTTGTTGAAAGAGTTTTCCTATGAATGGATCTCTTTGAAAAAGGTTTTAATTTTTTAGTGATTTTTAGTAATTCCATTGCTAATAATACATTTCCGCATTAGTTAATCTCATTTTGTGAGTTGGGTGCCACAATTTAGTGGTATTAGAGCTCTAGGTCTGCTGAGTCTACAGTGACATAGGACTAATGTATCGAGTATGTTCTAAGTGTACTACAGTGTATCTTATAGTGCCTTCTTCTTATGCAGAACAAGATATATAACTCCAAGATGTCTGGAGAACATGAGGAATACATTGCTGAGAGCAATGTTGTTGCACCAGTGGAAGGAAAAAGGGATCAGGCAAGGGAGGAACCAATACCTGAGAATCCCCCTGTTGATGAGATCATGATGAGAAACCTAGATTTTTCTACCTTGTTTGGGCAATTCATGAATGCAGCGACGCATATAATTGACCGAATGCCGGTACCACCATCCAGGGCACCAGTTCCCAATGAGGGATATGGGTCTGGTAAGACCTTTGAGCGACTATGTCGTGTAGGAGCCATAGAATATGCTGGAACATCTAACCCAGTACATGCCGATCTCTGGCTCACTAAGTTAGAAAAGGCTTTTAAGATCCTTAGTATTCTGGATGCTGACAAAGTTAAACATGCTGTGTACCTTTTGAAGGGTAGTGTTGGACATTGGTGGGACATCGAAGAAATAAAAAGAAATGATGAAGAGGTTGGATGGGAGGAATTCCATCAAGAATTTGTCAATAAGTATTTTCCAAAGACTTATTTAGATGAAAAGATCTCACAGTTTGAGAAGATACGACAGGGAGCCATGTCAATAAGTGAATATGAGGTTAAGTTTATGGAACTTTTATGATTTTTTCCTTAGATGGCTGCTACTGAGGAGGAAAAGATTTGACATTTTGAGAAAGGATTGAATGCTGAGATGTCCATTCCAACATCTTCCCTAGAAAGTAGGGAGAGGTTTACCACATTTGTGGAGTCTATACGGAGGATAGAAAGGTCTACAATAAAGAAACATGAAACAAACCTTAAAAGGAAGACTACACAGTCACGAGAATAATGGAGTAGTGGCAACAAACAGTCAAAATCTTCACTAGTCCGACCAAAATATAGTGCACCTATGCAGGGGTCATCAAGTTGGGGTCGAGCTTGTCATAAATGTGGACAACTAGGACATTTTAGACAACAATGTCCAAGGAGAAATAGTGAGGTGACCCAACAGTCAAGACATAATCTGCAAAACCCACAAGGACCTCAGTCCAGTGGAGCAGATGGTGGAGGACGAAGTCAAATGTCTCAGTTTGGTCCATCTACTTCTGGAAGTAGAGGACAAAGGCAATGATAAATAATGACTATGTCCATGTTTTGGCTCAGACGAGATACTAGTTATCTTGTAAAAGGTGGACTTGTCAAGATAGAACTTTCTATTTTGAGTTACCTTCTATTTTCTTCTATAAGAAAAATAGTTGTTGTTTAGTTCATCTTTATAATCCTTTAAGGATATGAGGATGAGATAAAAAGAATGAAAACTTATGTTCAATTTAATATTCTCTTATATGTTTGAAAATTTCTCTTTATGTGTAGAAAAAGAAAAGATGTAGAAGAAACATTCAGAGAAAATCTAAGATATTAAGTAGTGAAATTTAAAGAGATGTTAAGAATATGGAACATAATATAAAACAAATACATACTACCTAATTTCAATTCTTGAATACCCTGGCCAGGTATTCATTTATTGAAGGCAAGGTAAGTATGACATATTCAGATTGTTATCTTTTTGATTACTCTGATCAAGTAGTCATTCTGAAACAATCTCAAGAGTTTAAAGAAGAAGGAGATGTGGCATGGAAATTTCTACCACATTCTAATCGATATATGAAGGAATTTGATTTACTCATAAATCAACTTATAAACAAAAATGAGGATGTGATGTGTTATTAACACATGTGTTTGATACCAAGGTAAGGGATTCTGGTATCTGAGAAATATCAGGCTATCTTATGATAGTTATATGAAATGGTTTACCATGGAATCAATCTATTACCTAATGTAGTATGGACATCATATCTTAGGGGTTTATGCTTTACATAAACATAACATTGATGAGGATGATCTATTTGAAGGAATAATTGTAAAATTATTGCAAGAAAAGTTTATCAAATTAAATTAACAAGTAACCTCTATCTAAATAAGAAAAGTGTTACCTGACCCAGATATAACTCCACAGTCTATAATAAAAGGACGGTGGATCCTATGTGTTTGATTCCATATGAATATTGTGTGGAAGGACCTTGTATTGATCAAAGTTCTATGGTGTCTCCATAACAATGAGATGTTATGTGGAGACTTGATGATACAACACATGAATAATATTTGTCCCCTTTTATCTGGGATTTCGAGGATGAAATCCTTGTTAGGGGTTTATGATTTGTAACATCCCTGACCTGGGTTATACCTTAACCCTAGGTGTTTTGCTTAATAAAGTTAATTATATGTTTGCTCTTACTTCTTGAAAAGTAATTAAGGCTCAAGACGAACTTAAATTGCAATTTTAGTCCTTTTTGAATATTGTTGAAATCAATGTTTTGCTTGTTTTGGACTAAAGTGCAAATTACCCAAGTTGAGGGGTTTATTTGAAAATTGTGCATTATAATATGCTCCTCATGTGTTGAAGCATCATGAGAGTGAAGATGAAGCAGAGGTATGGCTTTTGATAGCCCGAATACCAAGATAGAGCTGATAAAGCAATGTTTGTGCATTAAAACCTAGTTTTGGTGTAATGTGCAATTTACCCAAAATCTAGGGTGCAATATGCAAGTTACCATTTCAAAAAGGTCCCTAATCCTTCTTGATATCATGTGGAGCAAAGAAAATAAGTGGGGCGTCTCATTTGTATCTCTTTGAAGGAGAGAGAATCTTGATATTAAAATAATCAAGATTTAAGCATAATGGGAACATTAGTTCAAATTAATGCAAAAATAAATAAAATAATTAAAGGGCCTTCAACCAAAATTAAAATGGTTGGATTAAGATGTGTGTGGACTTCCTTGAGCTTTGCAAGGACCACAAAATATCCTAAGGAGGTGAAAATTCCACTCACCATATTATAAGGAAAAGAATTTCCACTCAAAAATATATATTAATATTATAAGGGATTAAGGTGCTTAATTTCTATTCCCTTAATTCATGGATAATGGACGAGATCTCGGTGGGATAGAGTTGCCTTTGCATGCAAGAAACCAAGGGGGAAGTGGTGGCAACAATTTTGGAATTAAATGATTTTTATAAAACATTTTCTCTCATTGATTTTCTTATAAAAGAGCCCTTTACCACCCAAACCAAGGACTTTTTCGGATTCCTTTCTTCTCCTTGCTTGATAAAATGACTAAGGGAGCTAGGAACAGCAGGAAGGACGTCCCCAACCTGTTGGTAAGTACTTGACCTTCGTTCTTCTTGATTTCATGGTGAAAATCATAAAACAATGCATAATTCCTTCATTTCTTTACTCCATCTTCAACCCTAGCCGATCCTTTCACTCCAAAAGCTTGAGAACGGACCTTGGGAGGTTTCTAGAGCTTAATCCACCATTGGATCCGTGGGTTTTGAAGCTTTTAAGCTCAATTGAAGGCGGATTATATAACTTGAACCTTTTTTCATTATTATTGAATCCAATTTCTCAATTCAATCGATTCAATTGTTCTTATTGCAATAGCCTTGATCAGTTGATGTATTTGCCATGGAAATGGCAGTATATTTCGTAGGGTCAAAGGTTGAAGATGATAACCTGATCATAAGCACACAACTCAACTAAATTGAGTTGCAAACGGTCTTGGACCTTTGGTCCAAACGGGTTCATCAAACCGTTTGAGACCAAACGGTTTGCAAACCGTTTGAGACCAAACGGTTTGCAAAACGTTTGGTGACTTGGGCTCCAAACTGCATGAGAGGGTTGACCATTTGGTTTAGTTGACCATTTGAGGTCTGAACCTAATTAAATGTTGGTTGATGATCCAATGGAACCAATTGATTGATTCAATGTGTGTACATTCCTTCAATTGAAAACCCTAATCAAGTTGATTGAAGAATCCTTGATCGGTCCTGATGATTTCAAGACAAATTGGTTCAAATGGTATTAAGACCATTTGGAGGGTTAGTGGTTGATCCTTGATTGTTGGATAAAGATCTAATGGTGATGATTGATGAATCCTTCAATTGAATAACCAATAGTCAATTCAAATGGTGCAATTGCAATTGATTGGATTGATGAATGACCTAAAGAGCCCTTGCGGTTTTGGGACTGATTTGGCCGAAACGGTCTTGAGACCATTTGAGACCAAACAGTCTTGAAATCATTTGGGGGCAAATGGTTTCAAAACCATTTGGGGTCAAACGGTTTCAAAACCGTTTGGTGTTAAACAGTTTCAAAACCGTTTGGTGATGAAACTTCAAAACCGCATGGAGTTCAATGTGGTTCAATCATTTGGAAATTGATGGTGATGATTGTTCCAATGATTCAATGATTGTTAGTAATAGTAATCAATAAAGGTACAAAGGTTGAAACCCTAATAGTACCTAAGTGATTAGTACCAATTAAGGGATAAACCCTAATTGATTATAAGAACAATGACTTGATACACTATGTCAATCATAGTTGTATGTACTTGATTAAAGGGTTGATATAACCTAATCAAGTTGAGAGGATAGTATAATGGAATTCATAATGAGTATGATTCATATGCTGATTAAGGGTATGATCCTTAACTAAAGAGATCATGAAACCCTAATCATGAGAAAAAACCCTAATTGAGGGTGATTCCATGTGAAACCATAATTGAGGTTGATTCCCTATGAAAACCCTAATTGAGGGTGATACTAAGAGAAACCCTAATTGGAATGAATAGTAAACTCTAAAGCTTAGGCAATATGATGTGAAATCCTAATGAAGGTTAATGCTATATGCAATCCTAACTCTAATAAAGTATGATTCTAAGTGAAACCCCAAAGTCCTAATATAGGGTAAAGGTATGTGAAACTCTAATTGTAGTTATAATACATGAAGCCCTAATCTTGTGCAATATGATGATAAACCAGAACCCTGATAATAAAATAGTGGGTGAAACCTTATAAAGGTGAAATATCCTAAATGATTGATTATGGGCAACCTTATTGTAAGCAATGCCTTAACCTAAAATGAGTCCATACCGTTAAAGGTAGTTCGACCATTCTTGTGTGTGACCTATGTACTTCATGATGAGAGTGATAGGTTAATGGATGAAAGTATTAAGATGGGAAATACCTTAATACAAGATAAGTCAATAACTCAAGGAAGTTAGAGGTGATGAGGAAAGTGATATACCTTAATGCATTTCAAATCCAATATATTTGGGTAAGAAACACATGAAGTGTGTCATGCAACTGTTACAATGAAATGTAATGAGTTTGTTGCACTTTTGATAAGTGTTGACTAAAATACCTTGAGAATGGGGTTAAGACAAATTAATGAGTATGATGTAATCATACCATGATGAGAATGAGAAATGAACTCATACCTTGAATTGATGATCATTAATGCTATATGATATATTTGAATGCCCCAGAGGTATGGAATAATGAATTAAGGTTTGGATAGATAATATAATCATGAAACCCTAATTAATGAGAAATGGGAAACCCTAACCCTAATTTTGGGTATAGGGAATGAAAAGCCCCATTTGATAGTAAACCCTAATCTTGGTAAAGGAACATGGGTGTTACTGTTATATCACATGATGTGATAAATGAATTGTATGGCTGTTATCATGATTAAAATTACATGCAAATATTATGAGATGATGAACATATCTAGTTTTGAGCTATAACATTTATATAACAAATGGTTGATTGATCTTATGTGCCTAAATGTTGTTGTTGCTGAGTAAAAGTGACAAATGTGCATGGACCTTATGAGTCATATGAATAAGTTGTTGCCTGTAGAGAGGTGACAAGACACTTTATGGGCCTTGTGATCCATGTGAAGGGTTATTGCCTAGTGAGAGGTAACAAGATGTTTTAATGGGATTGAGAATCACATGAGTAAGTTGATACCTAATGAGAGGTATCGAGATGATTATGAAAGTCTCTTGTAAGGGATGATAATGTTCATAATAAACTAATGAATGTACATGATTGACATAGATCAATACCTGTAATAGATGTACAGGATTAACATAGATTAATACCTGGATTAGATGCATATGATTGGCATAGTTCAATACCTAGAATAATGTCACAGGATTGACTTAGATCAATACCTGGAATGTATGCACAGGTTTGGCACAGTCCACTACCTGGAATGAATGCATAAGATTGGTTAAATCCCAATACCTGGAATAATAACACAGGACTGGTTAAATCCCAATACCTGGAATAATAACACATGATTGGTTAAATCCCAATACCTGGAATAATAACACAAGATTGGTTAAATCCCAATACTTGGAATAATAACACATGATTCGTTAAATCCCAATACCTGGAATAATAACACATGATTGGTTAAAGCCCAATACCTGGAATAATAACATAGGATTGGTTAAATCCCAATACCTGGAATAATAACACAAGATTGGTTAAATTCCAATACCTGGAATAATAACGCAGGATTGGCAACAACCCAATACCTGGAATAGTTGTACAAGATTGACATAGTTCAATACCTGGAATAGTTGTACAAGATTGTCATAGTTCAATACTTGGAATAGTTGTACAAGATTGACATAGTTCAATACCTGGAATAGTTGCACATGATTGACATAGTTCAATACCCGGAATAGTTGCACAGGGTTGACATAGTTCAATACCTAGAATAGTTGCACAGGGTTGACATAGTTCAATACCTGGAATAGTTGCACAGGATTGGCATAGTCCAATACCTAGAATGGTTACATAGGATTGGAATAGTCCAATGCCTGCAATGATGTTAGAGGATTGGTATTAACCCAATACCTGTGATGATGATACTGGATTGGTAATAACCCAATGCCTGTATTGATGATATGTGAGTACATGGTGGATATAAATCCTTACCTGTTTAGCAGATTGGCTAAGGCCAATAGATTAAGACAAGAATGTTTCATGAGTGACATTTCTAGATAATGAGTGTCACGAGAAGTTTGACATGATGGTATATTATGATGGATAAATGTTATACATGTTTTTCCTATTCCTTGATAAGAGAATAGATGATTTATTGCTCTAGAATAAATAGTTGCAATGCCTTAAAAGTTAAGAATGCTTTAAACCGCTTATCCTTTGCCCAATTTTATAATCATTAAACTGCAATAATAATGTTCCTGGAGGAGAGTTATATCTCTCGCTGGGACAATTATTCAATTGTCTCACCCCCGTGGGATCCAACATTTTTAGGTGTACGAGCACGGAGGAGATTGAGAATATTTTGCAGAGGAAGATTTTCAGCAGCAGCAGGGACAGTAGTCACAACTCAAGTTGAGTGTACTGTCTGTCGTGTCTAGTAGATAGAAGTCCTATGTGTCGTCTCTGTACTCTCAGGTCCTCAGAGTTAATAGTTAGTGTTTTTAATGAATCGTTTCTAGATTTTGGCTTGATGCCTCGAGGTTCATATACTGTCTGTGTTTAGTTTTTAACAAGGCAGTGGTTGTTGTAACCCTCGAGAAGAGATGGTACAAGTTATGTACTTATGAACCATGATGTAAATGTTATACATTGGTTCTTGTTGAAAGAGTTTTCCTATGAATGGATCTCTTTGAAAAAGGTTTTAATTTTTAGTGATTTTCAGTAATTCCGCTGCTAATAATACGCTTCTGCATTAGTTAATCTCGTTTTGTGAGTTGGATGCCACAGGAAGCGAGCTAGGTTTAATAGATCTTGATGGCATGATCAATAATAGGGAATTATATGATTATTTCAGGATCTTGTTACGTGTGCTTGCTTGCCTAGATTTCCTACTTGCATGGAATATTTATATCACAACTCCTCGAATCAGGTATGTGGTTACACTTATGAATAATAGCTTTAGTTTCACAGTGATTCATGAACGTTTTATTGGTTGCCTGAAAATAACTACTTGGATGACTTTTATTTCATGCAACTATAAAGTGACTATGATTATCACTATAAATATATATATATAACTGGCTTAGATCTGGATCCTCCTCTATGGATGGTAAAAAGGGTAACCTAGAGTATGGTCTAGGATATCATGAGTTAGAAATTGGGCTACCCACGTGTCCACGTGTAGTTCCATGAGAATCTATAGCACGCCATGAGTTAAGGAGTGGGCTACCTATGGGTAGTTCCATGTGACTCAACCCTAGAAACTGATTCACCAGTTAGGTAGGATCATGAGGGGTTTAATGGGGATCTACCATAAGGAAGGTAGCATCCAGGTCCACTGCAGGGATAGCACAGAGTATATGATATGTATGGATCACGCTGTTATATTTAAAACATAAAGTTGGTTGTTAAATAGTAATTGACTGTAGTATGTGGTTATTAATTGTACGATTATTGTTTCCCCCACATACCAGCTTTATGCTGACCGACGTTTTATTTATCGACGTTTTAGGTACAAGTGAAAAGAACAAACAGTATAGTGGCATATATGGAATTAAATATGAATTAAAGTTCAAAGGAGGATTAGTTAGAATAGATTCCATGTGATAGAAGTAGATATCCAAGATTTTGAAAAAGGTATGAAAAGTTAAATTTTATTACAACCTTTCGGTTTAGTTTGGTAGAATTTGATAATTATGATTGATTACTTGTTGAACCTTTGATTTGAAAATTGGGATAACGGCTCTGACCTCTTGGTCTCCCTTAATTGGGGGTTACTGGGAGGCGGGGTCATTATAGTTCTTATCCCCATCCTGAATCCACTTGAGCCTGCTTTTCTGCCGATAGCACACTTCTTCATCCTTTTCATATTGTATTAACTTTTTAGCGATTTTTTCCTCCTCATCTATAGATGTATCATTCGTTGGATTGCATCTGAGAATTTTAGCAGCAGTACTATACTCTTCTTTAGCCCGATTCACCAAATTTTTGATGTCATATAACCCTCTCGCCCATTTTTTGAGGGCAAAATTTTTCCTCTTCAATTTATCAGAAAAAACATACAAGGGGTTACCTATGACACCCTCTCTCCAAGCATTCTAGATCATTATCTCACAGCTGGGCCAGTCAAGCCACCAATTGAAAAATTTGAACGGTTTCACCTTATTGCCCTCGTTCTACAGCCTCATCATGAGATAAGCATGGCCACTATTAGGGTGACCCCCAGGCTTGACGTTCGAGCCGGGAAAGATGTCTAACCATTCACTGTTGATAATAGCATGATCCAAGTGGCTAGATATTCATCTATGGATAGATTTCTTGTTATTCCAGGTGATAAACCCTCCATTCATGTTCAGTTCCATAAGGTTAGAAAAAGTCACGACATTGTTGAATCTCTCCAAACATGAATCTCGAACAGGGAGACCTCCCACCTTCTCTCTATCCTTTCTGATATGTATGAAGTCCCCTATGAAAATTTGAGACAACTCTCTTTGATTTGTGTTGGCAATGGTTTCCCAAATCCTTCTCCGACACACCTCCAAATTATGTCCATACAACGCGGACACAATGATATGAAGTACCCCCTGATTTATGCAGCTGGCCGTCATCATCTAGTCCATGGCAAAAATGACTTGGACATCCCAAATTTGCAGATTCCATCCAATTGCTATGCGCCCTCCTTCGATCTACTCAAGGTTGGAAGCAAAACCCCATCCAACAGGGAACAACCCAAAAACTCTCTCGCCAACTTCACGCCTAATTCTGGTTTCCAAGCACACAACTAAAGTTGCTTGGGTCTCAGTGATGATCCTCCTCAGCCTGCTTTGTTTCCCAGGCCTTGAATCTCCTCGCACATTCCATGCGAGGATACACATTATAGTCTTTTGCGATGCCCCCCTTCCAAAGGTGGCTCCAACACTTCTCGTTCTCCTGGGTGAGACAATGGCTTTGCTCCCATCACCCATATCATACTCAGTATCACCATTACATCCATCCATAATAGAAAACATGTTGACATGCATGTTGTTCTCAGTAGCCAGGCTATGACCCTACCGAGCTCTCGGGGGTGATTTCTCCCCCCCCCATCCCTCACTTTCACAAATGAGGGTTCCGCTTCTATGATAACAGTTTCCCTATCCTCCCTTTCATCCATGAGGGGGGCTGCCCCTACAGAGTTAGCTGCTCCACCCCCTAGGTTCATAGGGGCCAAATCCACAGCCACTGAAATCATAGCTGGAATTGGGTTATCATCGATTAGCTGATCTGCAACAAGGATCACAACTTCCTTGTGGTTAATTGCTATCCCCTTCTCCTGTACAGATGAGCCAGTCCTAGTCAATCTAGACACTGGTTCAGGTTGAACCTCCCCCTCCTTCCTACTGAGCTTCCGACTTCTTGACTTCTGCCTCATGGAAGCATGTCCCTTCTCCGTCTCTCTACCATGGTGTATAGACGGGAGGTCAGAGAGGATAAGCCGCTCCCCAGGGCAGTGGCCCGTGGAGTGCCCAAACACAACACGATCTTCACATCGATAAGGAAGGGCATCGTATATCACTTTAATCGTCAACGTGCTCCCATTCGGCATCTCCACCATCACGATAGGTGGTGGCTTCCTATCAGCTTCAACCTCGATGCACAAGTGTGCAGCTCCTATAGACCTTGACTTGGACAAAAAGTCGATCACCTTGGGTACGCCAAAGCCATAGCCTATAATGGTGATCACCCTCATGGTCCAATGGTGCCCCACATCGAGTAGGGTCACCCAGATGGGTGTAGAGGATAGGGCAGCCCTATGTAGATTGGCCTTTGACGTCCATTTCCTCACCAACACCAATTTGTAGTCAAAGAACCATGACCCCTGTTCCGGTGCCGCCTTCATATCCTCCTCATTAGCAAACCTCACCAGAAAGAGCCCACTTGCAAGTGGGGATAATTGCAATTCACCTTTGGGTTTCTAAGACCTGACCATCCAACCATAGAGCTGGTCTATGACCATTGAGTTGCCCAAAATCTGTACAATCACAGAAAGCTTGTGGAAAACATCCATTGCTGCCACCACAGGTTCAAAGAACCTCATCCAAGGTATTTCGTCATCCTTCTTATACTCTGGGCATTGGGGATCCTCTGGAAGAGAGACCGGTTCGAAGCTCCATCTGACTTCCATGGGCTTCTTCAGAGTACCAGCGCAAGACCTCTGCACCGTAACATCCACCAAGGGGTCACTCTAGGTCGAAGCTTCTAGAGCATCTTGCAGGCCCGCCTGAGACCCGGTCGTCCTCGCAAAGTCAGAGGAGATCAAGGGGTGGAGGATGGAACGGAGGGGCCCATCCCACCCTGTGAGGAGGACGCCATGGCCGAACGCACCTGGTCGCCAGAGCCTAGCCAAGACGCCGCCTCCTCCAAAACCTGGGTTGTGATATCTTTCTATGGTGATTCTTTGCATATAGAGGAGTTGTGAAGGTTGAAAATGAACCTATCAAACATCCAAGACTTGTTCACAAATCTTTACATATAGAGGAGTTGTGAACTAGTCTAGGATGTTTGATAAGTTCATTTTCAACCTTGGGAATGTGAAGCTTTGGAGCTTGGAGCTTTAAAGTTGTTCTTGAAGTAGGTTATATAACTTGAATTCAATCATGTTATTATTCACCTTCAATCTTGTTATACTTGTTGATCTACTTCCAAATTCGATTTTCTTGAATAATTGATGAATCTATGAGTATTAATAGTTTCATACGACTATTGTCCATGAACTAGAATAGTAAGGGAAAAAAGTCTAGAGCTTGATGATGATGACATCATTGTGGCACAAACTGATATGGGGTTGAAGCACCTCTAACCCGATATGGTAATGAAACCCAATATGGTGATATGAAATCTATTATACCTTGGAACCCCACACCCCTATTGTTTTATACATTTGGGTTGGTTGAAAAAGGACTATCCCATTGTCTAGGATGTTACTCAACACATGGTAGGTTGATACTTTGAAGGTTTGAAAAGGTATCAGCATAATGGTCTAACTCGATATGTAAAACCTACACTTGAGTAACCCGATATAAGTGACACACACACACCTCTTGGACGATATGGTGACAAGCACACACCTCTTGAACGTGATAGGCACACACATCTTGCCCAATATGGTGATAAGCACACACCTCTTTCCTGATATGGTGGTAAGCACACACCTCTTGGACGATATGGTGTTAAGCATACACCTCTTGTCCGATATGGTGGTAAGCACGCATCTCTTGCCCGATGTGGTGGAAGCACCTCAAAACCAATACAGAGGTAAGCACCTCAAATCTGATATACTTGATTCAGTATCACATGAAGTGTGTTTTTTCAAATGATACCTTAAGATGTAAAGATTTTAATTCATGTTGATAAGTGTAGGCCAATGTACCTTGAGAAAAGGGTTCACCCAACTTAATAAAATATGATGTAATCAATATCCTAGAGAGGATGAGAGGGAAACTCATACTTTGTGTGATACTCATTTAAGGATAATTGATGAGAATAAACAAGTATGATTGAATAATTATGATATCAATGTATGCTCCTAATATGTGTGGAACTATGAATTAGGGTTTTGATTCTTGATAATATGAACTTGAAACCCTAATCGGCTAAAAAGGGAAACCCTAACCCTAATAATGGGAAGGTTGTATTTCTCTTGTATTGCATGGTGATGATATGTACTTGATATTGTTTTTATCATGAAATGCTAACCGTGCAGGTATCATGAGATGATGAGTATATCTAGGTATGAGCTATGATGTTTCATATGATACAGATTAATGGGCCTGGTGAGCCATGTGAAATACTTGTGAAACAAGTATAAGGAATACCTGGGTCTGAGGACCTAGAGGTAATAGTTACCTAATAAGAGGTGACAATGTTTAGTGATGAACTAAGGGTTTGAATACCTAGATCTAGCAATCATTATGATGATAATGTTAAGTGATGAGAATACCCAGTAATGTGATAAGGGGCTAAGATCTCAACTCTTGGACGTGATAGGCACACACCTCTTGCCCAATATGGTGATAAGCACACACCTCTTTCCTGATATGGTGGTAAGCACACACCTCTTGGACGATATGGTGTTAAGCATACACCTCTTGTCCGATATGGTGGTAAGCACGCATCTCTTGCCCGATGTGGTGGAAGAACCTCAAAACCAATACAGAGGTAAGCACCTCAAATCTGATATACTTGATTCAGTATCACATGAAGTGTGTTTTGTCAAATGATACCTTAAGATGTAAAGAGTTTAATTCATGTTGATAAGTGTAGGCCAATGTACCTTGAGAAAAGGGTTCACCCAACTTAATAAAATATGATGTAATCAATATCCTAGAGAGGATGAGAGGGAAACTCATACTTTGTGTGATACTCATTTAAGGATAATTGATGAGAATAAACAAGTATGATTGAATAATTATGATATCAATGTATGCTCCTAATATGTGTGGAACTATGAATTAGGGTATTGATTCTTGATAATATGAACTTGAAACCCTAATCGGCTAAAAAGGGAAACCCTAACCCTAATAATGGGAAGGTTGTATTTCTCTTGTATTGCATGGTGATGATATGTACTTGATATTGTTTTTATCATGAAATACTAACCGTGCAGGTATCATGAGATGATGAGTATATCTAGGTATGAGCTATGATGTTTCATATGATACAGATTAATGGGCCTGGTGAGCCATGTGAAATACTTGTGAAACAAGTATAAGGAATACCTGGGTCTGAGGACCTAGAGGTAATAGTTACCTAATAAGAGGTGACAATGTTCAATGATGAACAAAGGGTTTGAATACCTAGATCTAGCAATCATTATGATGATAATGTTAAGTGATGAGAATACCCAGTAATGTGATAAGGGGCTAAGATCTCAACTCTTAGACGTGATAGGCACACACCTCTTGCTCAATATGGTGATAAGCACACACCTCTTTCCTGATATGGTGGTAAGCACACACCTCTTGGACGATATGGTGTTAAGCATACACCTCTTGTCTGATATGGTGGTAAGCACAAATCTCTTGCCCGATGTGGTGGAAGCACCTCAAAACCAATACGGAGGTAAGCACCTCAAATCTGATATACTTGATTCAGTATCACATGAAGTGTGTTTTGTCAAATGATACCTTAAGATGTAAAGAGTTTAATTCATGTTGATAAGTGTAGGCCAATGTACCTTGAGAAAAGGGTTCACCCAACTTAATAAAGTATGATGTAATCAATATCCTAGAGAGGATGAGAGGGAAACTCATACTTTGTGTGATACTCATTTAAGGATAATTGATGAGAATAAACAAGTATGATTGAATAATTATGATATCAATGTATGCTCCTAATATATGTGGAACTATGAATTAGGGTTTTGATTCTTGATAATATGAACTTGAAACCCTAATCGGCTAAAAAGGGAAACCCTAACCCTAATAATGGGAAGGTTGTATTTCTCTTGTATTGCATGGTGATGATATGTACTTGATATTGTTTTTATCATGAAATACTAACCGTGCAGGTATCATGAGATGATGAGTATATCTAGGTATGAGCTATGATGTTTCATATGATACAGATTAATGGGCCTGGTGAGCCATGTGAAATACTTGTGAAACAAGTATAAGGAATACCTGGGTCTGAGGACCTAGAGGTAATAGTTACCTAATAAGAGGTGACAATGTTCAGTGATGAACAAAGGGTTTGAATACCTAGATCTAGCAATCATTATGATGATAATGTTAAGTGATGAGAATACCCAATAATGTGATAAGGGGCTAAGATCTTGAGTGTTATGCATTCAATTTGTTTCAAAGATTATGAAAGTACTTGATAAATATATTACACCTTTCTTTGTTGCATCTATTATAATCCATGCTTGTAACTTGGTTGATGCTAAAAGATACTGCAAGGCTCCTAATTAATCAAGTGTAACCTTATCATGTAGTTTCCCTAGCCATAGATCCATTGAGTATAAGAATTTATTGAATGGTGAAACGAGTTTAACTCAGAGAGCATATTTTTGAATATGTGGGGGTGATGGGTGAAAATATCCTTACGTCCAAAAAGGGATTACTGTGTGATCTTTCCCTCATATACCAGGGTTGCTATGTGATCTCCCCTATGATAATATACCATGGTTGTTGTGTGATGTCCCTAAAGAGGGTGCATGTTGCGCCTGTAACTCTATTGCAATGATGTCACTTATCCTGGAAGGCTAATTGCAGTTTGACAGGTTATGTCACTACCAGTGGTCTCATACTAACCGAGATAGGTGAGATCTTGGAATCTGACTCTTCCTTTGACCTTGTATGGTACCGATTTTGACTAAGCGGTGGTCAGTTGGAGCATGAGTAGTATACCTCATCTCCTCAGGGCATAAGTGTGATTGTAAATATGTAATCAACCATGTAGCGTATTTGATTAAGGATTGAATAAAGGAAACATTGGTTAATGTTACACTACTTTTATACATTTTAAATGGATAGATGTTATATGTGTTCTTCATATTCCTTATAAAGATAATAGATGATTTATTTCTCTATCATAGATAGTTGCATTGCTTTAAAAGATGATATTGCTCTGTTCTACATATAAATAATGATTAATCTTGATTATTAATATAAAATATCCTCTGCTCAGTTTTATACAATTTACTTGTGATAATAATGTTGTTGGCGGAGAGTTATATCTCTCGCTAGGACTTTTGTCTCACCCTATTGGTCCCAACATTTTTAGGTGGACGTGGACAAGGAGGTAGAGATCGTACTGTAGAGGGAGGACAACAATAATAGTGACAACAATAATAGCTTAGGTTGAGTGTGCTATCTATCATGTGTTGTAGATATAAGTTCTATGTGTCGTCTCTGTACTCTCAGGTCCTTGGGAGTTAGTACGTAATGGTTTTATAAATGATCTGAGATTTTGTCTTGTATTCCTCGAGGTTTTATGTTGCTTATGTATATGTTTAGGCAAAGCAACGGGTATATGATATCCTCAAGATGAGATGGTACAATGTATGTACAATATGAACCATGATGTATATATTTCTTTGGTTCTTCCTTTAAGAGTTTCCTGGCAATGGATCTATTTGCAAAATGGTTTTAATTTTTTGTGATTTTCATTAATCCACTTCTAATGATTATTCATCGTAATTACTATGCGATTTGGCTATCGATTTGATAGTGGTCGTCACATATAAATTCTATTCATGTGAGGTCAAAGGTAAGACTACCTTATTAAGGGTAAAACTCCATTGTTTCCAACATCATTCAACCCATATCATAATACAACAACATCACCTAAAACCATTTGATGTGGAATAGGTAAAACCATTGATTGTTGTCATCAGTAAACACCTTGAATAAGCCACCTAAGAAGTCATTGAGTTGTGACCTAGAAAGAGTCACCCTTTTACCTTATATATTCCTTATTTAATAACATGAAGGGGCACCATAGGTTGAGGGGTTAAGACCCATCATTGGTTGTACATTTTAAGCACATTATCGTCACAACCATCAAGCTTCTTAGATTGATCACATAAGTTCAAATTCCGATTATTTACAATCAAATGTAATAATATAGGTTTCAAACCAAGCCATTGGATGTTGAAGCACCTACTTTCAACCATTGGATCATGTCCTTTATTCTAAACCTTTAGATGAAGAAGTGTTAGCACCTAACCATATCGAATCAGGTTCATATCTCAAAACCATCAATTAGAGTATAGGTCTAATGCTTGAATCATTTGCCCCAAGAAACTATTGGGTTAGTGATTAATTGCTATTAAAAATACATCCTAAACTCACCATAAATTTTGGAGACATCATACAACATTGGTTGTGACCATTATGTCACCTTTGGTTGTTAGATCAATACTACATTCATTAATTGCCATTGGGTATTAAGCTAATGTCACCATTGATTGATAGTATCATTAGGGTACTTAGTTGTTAATCATTAAGATTATAATTGAGCCCAAACCTAACCTAAGGGGTGACCATTAATTGTCACCATCAGCTGATACCCTTGGTCACCACCATCGGTTGTCATGGTAACTACACCATCGGTTGTCATGGTGTCATCATCAGGTGATGTATTCATACAAGAAATTAACTTTAAAACCTAATATTGACCATCAGATGATAGGTTCTTAGCACCATCGGTTGTGATACCAACCTATTATAGACCATCATATAGATTAGGAAGGTCTTAAACCTATTTAAAGGTGCATCAAGACCTGGAACAGAACATGAAACACCATAAAAATTCATTATCTCAAGCAAACTTAGCTTCTTAAGGCATAAATCACCATTTTAGGCATATCGTAAGTACTATATGTGAAGAGGGTTATAAAAATCACCTCTAAAGGGAAGAGAAGGTTATTATCACTAGGAAAATTGAGTTAAGAAGGTAGAAAATACAAGAAGAAGCTCTGAACACGGGCAAGTAGGCACCCTTCTTCACAAGGAAGCAAAACCTTGGAAGAAGAAGCAAGAAAGGGAGGATCTTGAGCTCTAGAAGTAATTTTACCATGGAACAGAAGATTTTCAACCTATAGGAAGGTCTGAGGAAGAAGAAGAGTAATAAAAATGGATAAGGAAGGAAGAAAACAACTTTCCTTGGTCTGAAACCCTAGAAGATGATCTTGGAAACCCTAGGTAGGGCTAGATGGAGCTCTAGGAGACCTTCTCAAAAGGAGGGCCGTCTTCTAAGTTGGACCACTTTTTCCCATAGAAAATAGAGAAAGGTTGGTGCTCTAGGTTAGAGGAAAGAGAAATAAAGAAAAGGTTTCTTACTTTGGCAAGGAAGAGGTAGATATAGCCCATGGATAAGGATGGAAGCAAGCATGAGGTGTACAAGCATCTCTCCTTGTTTCCATACCTTAAAGCTTCCATGGACGAGAAGTAAGTAGGTCCAATGGATGTTGGAGATTTCCTGGCCACCATATGATGTCCTCCTAGGCCAGCCATCTCCTTTTGGTCAATAGTTACCATTGTTTGTTCATAGTTTAGTTCTAAAGATGGGTGAACGAATAGTTGATCATGTTTATATGTGAAACATGGGTTCAAGTGAACCAAACCAACAAAACCATCGATCTAGAGATGCTAGTGATGACCATCGGATGTTACCACTAACTTATGGACACTGTATTTTGCCCAAGCAGTAGAGCCATCAGTTGATAGCCTTGAAGGTGGCTCATCCATGGGGGGGGGTAAACCTTATTCAACATAGAAAGGAATCAACTTCAAACCAAGGTACAATTGAGCACCCCATGGCTCAAAAAGCTCAAGAATGATGAGAAAACATATAAGGAACATAAATTTATGTGACAAATTGTAAAGAAAACTACTCAATTAGGTAAAATGCAGAAAAGTCCAAAATGTACATAAAATTCCATAACTTGCTCAAGCATTGTCCAAATTGCACCAAATTTGAAACATAAGCTTGTATTATGATTACAAAGCATATAAAAAGGTTCTAGTATGGTTATAATCATTCAAATAAGATAATTAATCTTATTCAACACTTTAAGCATGTTTAGGGGCCTTACATACTCTTTCTTGATCCACAAGCCATAATGTTGCCTCCTATCAATGGGTTTCTATTTTGATTTTGCGAGATAAACTTAGTGGTACAATTTATTTGTAAAGTGGTGGATTGTATGGAGAGATAAAGAGCATTATTCCTTCATGTGTATAGAGTTCCTTTCCCAATCTGACTCAAGCAGGAGATAATACACAGATCATCAGATCATGATCTAACGACCGTCATCTCACACAAATCATCAATAGTTTGAGTCCCTAGTTTTCTAAAATCATTTAAAATTGTTATATTTAATTCCTATTTCCTTTAAGACATCATTTTATGGAAAAAATTAATTAATTCATTTCTCTCTCTCCTTTTATCATTTTAATCCCAAATTTTAATGAAAAGTCTTAACTATTTATATCTAGGTGTGAGCGAGATTTCAGACCATAATACACTAGTAAAAATACTTTTCTTTGCCTCCATGTTTCCATTTTATATGATATATTTAAGGCTTCAAATTAACTGTTTTCCCTTTCCAACTTGGCTATATTTCTTATTTTGATATCTTTTCTCATTTAAAGAAATATGGAACCCAAAACAAACCATTAGTTTCCTTCAACACCAGTTTTCTAGAAAACTCCACCAAATTCCATATGTAGTTGACTAATTATCCATTACTTTTAGTAATCCACTAGTATATGGACTTGCAAAAAGCATGTGACTTCTATTAAAAATGATTATATTATATACATCTACTTATAATTATTATATATTATTTTATGATTTTAATGGGAGGCGTCTCATTTCTTCTTACAGTCACAAATAAATATGTAGGTGTTCTTGTAACCCCCTCCATGGTACCTAGTAGGAAGAAGCCATGACCTGCTATATAAAAGGAACCAAACCTTTGAATTTGAGCTAGATGTTAAGTAAATCCTACATATTAAAAATATAGATTATTCAATTAAAATATAGGAAAAGTAGACCACAATGTTATACATGTATTATACAATTATGATATTATTAATGATGGGGAAATTAATATGTCTATGTAAGTTAATCATTGCACTCACAATATGACATTATGATATTATTATGATATTATACAATCATGAAGGGAAACATAATGTTTAACTATATAAAATATTTACATTAACATGGATGAAGGGAAAATAATGGTTCACCAAAATGGTTGGGGCCCAAATACATATTGTGAGATAGATGTGTGGGTGATAAGGAAAGTTAAATTGGTAAATTACTATCACAAGGACCAAGTGGGATGTGAATATTGATGTCAAGTTGGTCAGGGCCACCAGAGATGGATCAAACACGTGCAACACAGATGTGCCTATTCAAAGAAGATATATTTAACATGATTAAAAAAGGAAAAGGTAGGCCTAAGTAAACTTTAGAAGCGCTTATAAGGAATGATTTTGACTCTTTACATCTTGATCAAATTATGAACTATGATGTAGTTGATTGAAAAAGAACGTTCAATGGTTGGGGTAACATGTCATGTAGACAATATGGACACACAAACATGAGCCTAAAATCTCTATTTGTCATTTAGGATATTAAGAAATTATGTGTCCTCTTATACTATAAAGAAGTATTGCATTTCCATAGGGTCGAAAAAAATAATTACCATATTTTTGTATTAGTCACATAATTTGGGTTAGATATCATTAAAACTTGTGTATCCTGGATCCTCTACTATGATGAATTTATTTTGAACCATGCAATTTTTATAATTTAGAGTTATATACAAAGTGTAGATTATATCAAATTGAATCAATTTGACATATAATAAACATGCACAATGTCATGACAAAATCGATTACTAAGGAATTGTGAGGGCGTTATGCTACAAGCTATAATACTTCTAGATTGTACTTGGTTACGTTAAAATTAAATAATATATAATAATTACTTTTCTATGCCCATTAGTCAAGAACATAATAATTCACACTTCACATATCCGATGTGCGTACTATTTCCTAACTAAAAACGTAATCTAGGATTTGGCAGCTCAAACCTAGAATATGCAATGGTTTTGACATTGCTATGCACTAAGAGCTATTACCAAATCCATATACAGAAATTATACAAATAATTGATTATATATTAGCAAGAAAAGTGACCCAGTTATAATATTAGTTGAGTTATTTTCTATGAAGGATGGCATTTCGAATATAAGCTAGAATATGGCACATATACAGACATCCACTATGCGATATTAGACAATATTAGGCCAGGCAATAACATCAAAAAGCAAACACATAGTTTAGTACTTTTATTTCTGATGTATTTAGGATGGTGCATCAATGAAGTGAACATCCATTGACATGTACGAGAGTTGTGAAGCAGATATTTTCAATTTGAAAAGCTCACACATATTGAGTATGAAAACGTTCCTGTGTGCGATACAGCTCAATCTTATACAACATCCCTCATGGTGTACCATTTCATGTAGTCGTGTATGCGTCTAGGGTGTAATGTTTCGATCCATAGGATTGGTTTAGTATTGAAAATATGGTGAAATTTAAATATGTGTTCATTCCAACATTTTCTGCCTTTGGTAACAGACTAAAACTCATGGTCAGATCAAATGTATAATTTCTAAAACGTGAATCTCATATAATGCAAAATTGGGACTCTTTGTAAAGGTCCTCCAGAACCCATGTCTGGCACTCGAAACCAATTAAATTTTTTCTTGACTGGAATGAAAACTGGTGGCTAAACAATAACGAGAATAGTACATGTATATAGATATAAGTACATAAACCGGTCATATATAAGATACAAACTAACTTAAATTACCGCAGGATTCAAATGAAAATATAAATGAAATGAAATTAGAAAGTTAAACTATCACAAAATTCTACGACATAATCAAATAATGTGAATAGTGAAGGTGACTTTAGTTGGAGATACGTGCATACTGCAGTTAGAATCTTTGGCTAAAACTAATATAGTATATCGCCTCTAATTGAATCAATATGGGTATATGTAAAAGAAAAAAATACCTTCGATAGTTAACTTGTGGCGCATGCCTACAAATGGAATACACAGAAAGATGACAACATGAGAAAGGATCATTAACATCCTGCATTATAAAATGCATATATATAAGTAATGATGTGTTGTTTCCATCGGACAAATAAAGGATCACATAGTATTTGATTTCTTATAGCTCATTTGTCACAATATTAGAATACATATTAATAGGCAGTGCAACTGGAAAGCTTCATACTATTCTAAACAAAAATAAAATTGCTGGAATATCTTACAGTTATATGTAGATGAATAAGCACTTAGAAAGTGACTAATGTTGAAGACATTGAATGCTTAAACAGATAACACTACACATCTGAAGTGAATTACGTAGAACGATATATCTCTTTTGATGACAGCCAGTCAGCTCGACACTGCAATGTTTCTATATGTCTTGCATATAGCAACTGTTAGAACCATAATTGATAGTAAAGCATACTAAATTTAGTAAAAAATAATTTTGTAAACCTGATACTGTATATTATGAATAGAATAATACAGAATTAGCAGTAAACAAACCTATTTAAAATTTGAGGTGATTTCAGATCTCCTTGATGCGTGTTTTCTAATATGCATATCACTGTATGTCTGAAGTTTACTGTTTTCATTAGGAAGAGAACAAAGGTTTTCTGTTTCAGAACGTACTAATTTAATACTATGGTGCATGCAGAAACTTCATTGGACACAACAAAGTTTGAGATGTTGGTGCTGGGTATGACTTTGTATATTCAATTTAACAAGGGATGACCAGTAGCACGTTTCAAGTACGTGAGCACATGAACTGAGTGGTTGTTTTTGCTACTTGCTTCTTCTCTTCAACCGTGAGGATATGAATCCATCGACATAATGCCTTGATGTTGGGACTGTAGATTTCACGCATGGCCGTCGACGTTGGGCATGGAACTGCAGATTTGATGTAGGAGGGACAACCTTCGTGGAAGCGGCCAAGTCCTGCTAGAGTAGGAGAATCTGTTATTCATTATTCGTCACATGTTCACGCTATGCATACCTATCTTTCTCTTTGTTTGACCCCTTTTTGAGGCTATCAACATTGGTAGGGTTAGATTAGTGTGCATGACACAATATAATCACACCAGGACTCTTATGTCAGAAAACAAGTTATACATGGCCTTTTTTCCCTAAATAGTAGATGTGCTTCGCCTCCTACGGTCTCAATTAGTGTGTAGCCAGGGGCGGCAAATATTCAGATAAGGATTCAATGATTAGATGAAAGAGCATGCGACATACATCATAATCGTTGGTGGTTGTCAAATCCCATTGCCCTGGTTAACAGATCGTGGTTGTCATATGCAATCAGTGTTGTAACACAGAAATTAGTTGTAGACCATCAAACTCTGGCTAGAGGCCATGAAAATCGTTACCTTGTGCTACTTTTTGGATGAAGCGTTGTTGTTTTCTAGGGCTGCCAAATTGGTTCCAACTTTTATCCTTTTGGGTTGAAGACGGAGACGTGAAAGAGTTGAACTTCAAATTTCAGTGGTTGAGTCGTCTACGGACGCAGAGGATTTATTTATAGAAAAAGACTAAGGATGGAGACGAGTTTTCACGCTTAGTAGAGTAGAATAGTAGATTTAGTATGAGATTTCCCCTCTCTCTTTTCACCATATATTTTATTATATTATTGAAAATAGTAAAATCCATGAAAACAATTGCCAATGAGAAATTGCATATTAAATCCATTCTTTTAGAACAAGGCATACCAAGCTTTCTAACATATCCTTCACAATAAAATATTTTCACTTCAATTTTGTAAATACATGTGAAAAAATATGTTATAACATCCTTGTCATCTTACATGAATTTTTTCCTCAAAATTCAACTCATCATATAAAAAGTTCAGGATGAGACGTTTCCATGTCCGTCTTTAGCTCCCATATGACTTCATCCTCACCATGATACTTCCAAAGAACCTTTACCATCTCTATCTTTTGATTCCTGAATTCTTTCACCTTGGAGTCTATGATCCTCATAGGAGACTCAAGGCATGTCAACCTCCCTTAGAGTTCTATAGGTTCAATGCTCAACACATGAGTAGGTTCCTTCACATGGCACTTCAAATTGGACACATAGAACACATAATGCATCATACTATACTATGGCGGTAAGTCTAAATGGTAAGTGGCATCGCCAATCTGTTCTAGAATCTCCAACATGCCCGTTTATTGGGGACTTAGTTTTCCTTTGTTTTTAGCTATATCTCAGAGGGGTCATATTTTCAGAAACACATGATCACCTATAGTAAAGTGCAAATATGTCCACTTTGCATCGCCATATGACTTCTGTCACCCTAGGCTTTCTTTAGTACTATTGTAGTTCTTCTAAACTAAGCAAGGTCCTCTCACTATTGTAGTTCTTCTAAACTAAGCAAAGTCCAAACAAAGCATAGTTGTGAGATTTTTTGAGATGAAAGTATTAGTAGAACCAAAGTCAAATTAATCTTTAACATTATGACCCATATATCAAGCATACCTAAATCACATTTATGACAACTAAACTATGCACATCATGGTAAATGATTGAAAATAGAGTTCTAGGGATGGTTACCTTCAATGAGTCAGTTGGCATTAGTCTAAGCTTCTTCATTATCAATGGCGAAGAGTGAGGCTTGTCGACTCTCTCCTATCAGTGGAGCTGCCTTCTAGGGTGTTGTAGCCATAGTTTGTGCTGCCACTAGGCCTAGACCATAATGGTCGGGAAGAGGACTTTTACACATGATATGTCCTTCTTGTTGACAGTGATAACACACTTTATTTTCATGATGGTATCTTCCATGGTGATTCTTTACATAGGTGCATCATTTAGGGTGATGCTTCTCCTGACAAGGCTTTCCCTTTCCTCCATTCATACCCTTGCCATTATTTTGACCCTGTGGCCTCCTATTGTCAAGTCTTGGGGTAGAAGTGCATTCGGTGAACCCTAGATATCCCTTAGGTAGGTTCTCAGTAGGCAAGACTATCTTCATGTCTAGGGTGAAGTTGAGGGCCTTGGTGAAGTTTGGAGGTTTACCCACCATCACATGGGGTTTCATCTAGGGATGCAGGGCCTCCACAAAATGTTCCACTTGCCACACTTAGATCATCATATAGAAAAAATGCTCCATAAGGTGGAACTACCATTCATAGTCCACCAATGTCATGTTACCTTGATAAAGGAGCATGAACTACCTTTCCTTCCCCTTCTTGGCAAATTTGGGAATGAATATTGCAGAGAAGATGGTGCACAAGTCCATCTAGGCCATTGGTTTTGTGGTCATGTCTCGGTTAGTGATGTAACTTCCCACTAAAGCTTTGTGGCTCTCTCAAGAAGTTGAGACGCAAAGAGAACCTTCTTGTTGGGCTGCACCTACATAATGTGAAAGCCATTCTCCATAGCTAGGAGGTAGGTGTCCTCCTTGTCAACCACTTCAGACTTGTCTTCACCCTAGAACTTCTCTATATTAAACTTGACAAAGTTGAGTATGGTAGCTCCAAGATGAGTGTAGACATGTAAGGGTTCACCATTCTCATCTATGGAAACGTCTTTGAGTTCTAGGGCACTAATGGTCTCAATGAGATTATTTTATTTCTCCAGACAGTGTGCATCAGGGGTGTGAACTACCACCTACCCTAATGTCAGTCATGAGCTAGTAGTATGGACAAGGTCATCCTTGGGCTTTGTCTCATCCTCCAACATGAGTTAACCTTTAGGGACATGTTCTAGATTTGGGATGTTAAAGGGGAAGGGCTTGGCCTAAGAAAATTCCTCTGTGGAGGCCTCCACTGGCCTCTTCTACTTCTTGGAGGACTCTTCCTCCATAGCCTTCCTCTTCTTCTCTAGGGATCTCTCCCTTCTATGACCTTTAGGTGGTCCTATGGTGTCTCTTCAAGTATGGCAGGGGTTTTGATAATGGTCATGTTATTTCACATTATTTTTAGTATTAATCTTAGTTTCATATTTAGGGCATAAAAACATCACAAAAATTATGACCATGACATCTTGATTACATGCATTTTATTATTTGGCAGAGGATGCCTTAAGCCCTAATATCCATAACCCTAATTCTTCATGACCCTAATACCCAATAGGGTAGAGGAAGCAATTATTAGGCCCCTAGGGTTTTGTGAGTGTATTAGGGAAAGAGAAGGGATGCAGTTACATGAGAAGAAATCCTAGAGGTATTTTATTTTAGGTAAATTCTCCCGACATTGTCCTGGAAGTATACAATGGTGCGGGAGTCCTAATAGGCTGACTTGCGGTGTGGAGGAAAGTTTTTCCATCCCCCAAGTCATGGTCCCTTCTCGACACCATCATCTTTAGGAAATATGCTAATAATTCCCTTGGGCTCTATAAAACTCTTAAAATTTAAGAATATCAAAGGTTAAATGGTAAACTAGGCTTTGATACCAATGTAATGACCCCCTCCCCCGGTTATTCCCCAAATAAGGTGGACCAAGAAGGTAAGGGCCATTATCATATTTACATGGTTAAGGTTAATCGATTAATTGAAATAATTATAAATTTCATTGAATGGAAAAGAGTTTGATACAATATAAAGATGAATTATCCAATAAGGAGTTACATGTTATGGAAATCTATTGTTGGCAACATGAAATAATATCTAACTAAATCCTCCATGGTAACTTTAATAATCTTTCCTTTAGGTGCCTTCTTCTCAGGATGTACTTTTTGCATATTAGTAGCAGTTTAATCTAAATCACAGTGAAACAAAATAACGATTAATATATCAAGATATATTGGTATCTGGGGGACACAAAATATTTTCATGTAGATGTAACAATATAATCATCCATAGTAACAATTATGATTACAAAATTGAACAAACATTTTATTGCTTTAACTCGCCACCCTTATCCTCTTTCCTCTATGGTGTGTCCTCTCTTTAGGGGGTGACTTTATGGGGAATCCTCTCTTTAGGGTTTAGTCCCTGCAATGGATATTCATAACTTTTACTCACCTGGGTTTTTTTCATACATACGTCTTCCTTTCCAGGCTTGGCCTGAGGTGATCTCACTTTCTAGGCTTGATCACTAGTCATTCCCATAATGAATTTATTCAACATATGCTCTTTAACATGCCAGAGATTATTCACAGTTTGAGGTTGTTATAATTATATAATATGATAACCATAGTGACTTTATAATTGGAAGAAGTAAATAAATATGCAAGCATTTAATTTCATCCAATTGGGAAAACTACAAGAAGCTACAAAAGTTGGTTAAGGCCAATAGTCATAGGCGTAACCAAATACCTTTCTCGATAGTGACTTAAAGACCAAGTAAATAGGTGCAGTTGAAATCAAGAAATTAATCATCCTGAAATTAATGTATAACACGCAAGTATTACTATTATGTCCAACAACTAACATTAAGACTCATTTGAGTCCCAAGTTAGGGTTTTGGGTTCAAATTAGGGTTTTGGCTTTCCAAACCCTAATTGTCTCAAAATTAGTGCTTTTAAGCTTACAAACCCTAATTTTGATATTATATGCATTCTTCATCTCACATTAACTCCAACATGTCCTGTTTATTCAAAGAGACTAAACTTTATCCATCAAAGTCAATAAGCAAGTTATGATCATTATAACCAAGAAATTAGGGTTTCCATGATTTTAATACAATAAAATTAGTAATTTTAGAAACTTTTGAATTTTGAGGCAGAGTTATGTCTTGAATTCAATTTTGTTTTATTCCTTCATTTTTTGATAAGAAAGCATTACTTATTTGTATTTTCAGACAAAGGATGGATTTTTGATCAATTTTACAAGATCTGGCTATTATTTAGATTTTCGGTTAGAGAGGCGAAAAAATGCCTTATTTGGAAAAATTTGACAGACATTGGATCCCTAGTCATCGTTGAACATGGTGTGGTTTTGCACGGTTGTGGTTATATCCACCCACTCACCCCATTCTTAGACGAGGTGAATTCTTCATCATTTGATGAGGTTGCTGGCCCACGATGGACTCCGATATAATGATCAATTGCTCGCCCCCTCTTTTCAACCTACTACTTCACACAGAATGATGCCCATGTCAGAGCTGCTCATCAAAGAAGAATGAGTGAGAGAGATTCATGAGCCAGAGAGTCATTGTTCGTGATCTAGGAACTAAGGTGAACTTAGATGGGGTATTTATATAGGGTGTGGGAATCCCATGTAGAGTTTGTGAATTGGAGTGAGAAAAGGGTAGGAGTGAGGATCCTTTCTTGATCGACAAGCCATAATCTCACCTCCTATCAATGGCTACTTTGATTTTGTAAGACAAACTGAATGGTAAAATTGTTTTTTAAAGAGGTATATAGTAGAGAGAGGTACATACCACTATTTCTTAGTGTGTGCATAGTTCCTTTCCCGATCTGACTTGGGTAGGAGACAACCTGTAGAGTGTTAGATCATGATCTAATGATCGTCATCTCACACAATTCATCAATGGTCTGAGTCCATGTTTTTCCAAAATTGTTTAAATTGTTAGATTTAATTCTTATTTCCCTTAAACCACCACTTTAGGGTAAAACTAAGTAATTTATTTCTCTGTCATTTTATCCTTTTAATCCCAAAATTTAAAGGAAAGTTTCATCCATTTGTATATAGGTGTGGGGGACATCTGAGACTAAAGTACTCAACTTAAAGGTACTTTTCTTTGTCTCCAATCTCATTTTATATGATATATTTAAGGCATGAAATTAATTCTTTTCTCTTCCCAACTTGGCTATATTTCATATTTTGATAACTTTTCCCATTAAAAACAATATGGAACCCAAAGCAAACCAATAGTTTCCTTGAACACCACTTTTCTAGAAAACTCCACATAATTCCATATAAAGTTTACTAATTATCCATTACATTTAGTAACTCATTTAGTATGGGACTTCCCCTCTCTCTTTTCCCCATATCTTTTATTGGATTATTGAAAGCAGTAAAATCCATGAAAACCTTTGCTTGGAGATATGGCGTATTAAATCCAAACTTGCAAAACAAGGCATACCAAGCATTCTAACATATCCCAACAATCAAATACTTGCACTTCATATATGTAAATACATGTGAAAAATCTTGTTACAACACAAATACTCTCTTCCCAACTTGTCATATCCAAAATTTCTAATTGACAAACATTCTCTATATAGTACAAGACACATACAAAATGGAAGAACTAATAAATGTATAAATTGTCCTTGTGAGAGCAACCTTGTACAATACAAACAGGTCCAGGAACAATATACATGCCTTTAAACCCCTTCCCAATGAGAAGAGTTTGATCTCTAGAAAAGCCCTAACCAAGAAATAATGACCAAAGAGCATGTAAAATAACTCTCCAATCTAGGTTCCTTTTATTTTACAAAAAGAACTAAGCCCCTATACATATTATACGAACACGACATTGAATAAAGTTGGACACCCTTAAAAGTGAATATATTTTCCATTTTAGCTAATCATGGCTATAAAATTATGTACAACAAGAAACAAGTAAAATTAATTTTAGCTAAGAAAACATGACAATAAAAATTTCCATCTTGGATGAACTAGCTCAATGTCAGATTTTGTAGCTGAATGTGTCCATGCGTATCCAAGATCTCAACCTCTTGAATGATACCATTGACGATATGAATTGTTCTAGGAACAACAACCATCTTCCACCCTTCCAAATTAAATAATAGAAGGCAAAGGTTGTGGGGGTGCAAAGTCAAGGATCTACTTTCAAGTGATACTAACAAGATGGATCATCTGTGATCATGTGATTTAGAGGAAAAAAAGAAAAAATTATCTAAGTAAACTTAATGATAAAATATCCATTTCATAAGCAAGATCCATGGTAGGTGTTGTAGGTAAGTGAGTCCATGTTTTTCCAAGAGCTGCATCCTTGTCAACACAAGCCATGACATTGTGAACTGGTCTACGGACAACATTTGTGCATTCCAACAGTTTAGATTAAACAATAGAAGGAAAAGTTTATGGTGTGCGAAAGATTTACCAATGATAACAATAGGGAAGCCTTGTTGTCCATCATAGCCTAAAGTATAAAATGATGACCATAGAGCATGCAAAATTATACTCTATAATCTATATACTGGAATTTCTTAATCAAAAGGAAGTAATCTCATGTCCAGATCATATGACTCTAGCATTGCAGAACCTAATACTCATTGATAAAAAAACTTCTTTACAACTACACTAAAAGATAAATATGTGATAAAAATGAAGACTTGCAATTGTCTTTTTAGATTATAACATTCACACTAAGTTATGACAATTACCAACCCTTTCTACTCCAAACTAAAGCTAAAATTGAATATAAATGTCCTATTGAAGAAACATGTATCCTAAATTGATGTAAATGTTCAACCAACAATTAAGGGTGATAACAAAGTGTGGCATTTGTAAGACATGTGGTGTAGTGTTAGTGATGTGTGGCTTATTGAATAATATAATTTTATCACTGTTGCCATGTTGTACATATGATGATATGACTTGTTTATTTGTGGATATCTACTGCATTGGGGATATCTTGGAGCCGCACAAAATATTTGTATAGTTTGTCATTGCTTCTGTGGCCATTGGTTACATATACCTAATGCCCTTAAAAAGTAAGCGAACAAAAATTTAATTGAATAAGAAGTTAATCTATTGACTAATATGCTTTGAATTCTTTATTTTTATGACTTGGTAAATCTATTCCATTGTTATATTAATTTCTAAGTAGAAAAACAATTTGTTCATATGGGTATGTTATTTTTTCATGGCCTAGGTTTCAATTTTGTTCTGCATGGGTAATGCCCTGTCTAGCCAATATACAATATAAGACTGTAAGATATATGGCTGCAAATGCCATGTATATATCATGGGTTAAGCCCAATGTCATGCAACTAGTACATGTGAGAAAGGTAGTTTTATCTCTGGTGCAAATGGGAAAGAAGTTTTATCCCATATTGCTCACTCCTAGAACTTTTGTGGTCCTTATATGTAGGATCACATGTGACTCTTGTGTCCAAGGGTCCTAGGAGAGAGTATGCTCACCTCCTTGGTGGGTATGGTGACCACAACTCACATGCACACACACACGTGTGCTAGGCTAGGTGCCTCACCTGGTCAGGTCGGGCCGGGCACGGGGTCGAGCTCGGGCTCAGGCTTGTGGCTTGTGGATTGTGGAGAATGTATTCTATCATCCATCTTAGTTTAATTAATTATTTCTTTCCAAAAGGGATTGATTAATCCTAACTGGAAAATGTTTCTCTTGTTGATTTTTTCACGATGTGTACAAGAGCGATCGAGTGATTGTGTATTAATGGGAATAGGGTTTCAGTGCGTGTAAGGCTATAAATATGCCTCCAGTCATTAGGGTTAAACACAGCTTAAACGAATATCAATTGTCAACCGGTTCGTTCATGTTTTATAAATCCTAAGGAGAGTGTTTAGTTGTCACTTTGTGTTGTTTCTTAGAGACATTCCTCTCCTGTGAGCAACTACTTACTTCTTCTCCTCAAAGACGCGATCTGTCAGGCAGTGGTCCCTGCGATCACTGAGCTGTGCTGGTAGAACAACTGAATTTTGTCAAGAACGAGTGAGATGATAACTCGCTTTAGGTTTGTGATCAAGTTGAGTAGAAGAATGACACCTATCCTTTTGGATTGAGGGACGATGCTTTCTTTAAGTAATACATTCATTTTTCATCTGATCTGCTTCCTAACTCAGTTTTTCTTTTCTCCTACACTATTTAGTGTTCTGCTTCATATTTGGATCTGGTATGAACCTGTTAATTTATTGCACTTGTCACTGTATCATGTAATGACATAAACTCAATTTTACAAAAGTCTTACAGAAATCATTTTCAACCATTAATTAACTATGGCCAGTCATGTTGATTTTAATAATAAAATTTATATGAGTTGTATGCCTGAGAAATTTACTGGTACCAACTTTTCCTGTTGGCATAGTCGGATGCAAATTTGGCTTAATATTGCTAGTTATGATCCGTACTTAGAAGAGACTGAACCTAATCCTGATGACACTATACTTGATAATGCAAATATAATTGCTAACTGGAAGAAGGGTGATAAGACGTGCCAAGATTTGATTCTATTTGGTTTAAATAACAAACATTGTGATTCTTATTTGAAGCCTCCTGTTACTACTTCCAAAGTTCTTTGGGAAGTGTTAGTTAAGAATTTTAGTATTGAAAACTAAGGTGCCGAAAAGAATTATGTGTCTAAGTTTCTAAAATTTCAGATGGTTGAGGGTAAGTCTGACTCTGATCAAACACACAACTTTAATCTCTTGTGTCATAAACTCTCAGATGCAAAGATAAAATTTCCTGATAAGTTTGTTGTTATGTCTACCATCGAAAATTTCCTAAGTCATGAAAATCATTTGGCATGACTTTTAAGCATCACAAAGGAGATGTGTCAATGAATGATCTAATGAGAGATATTAACATACAAGAAGAACACTTCAAAGAGAAGCTGTAAAGGTGCCTATTGATGCAAACCCTAATGTCAATTTTACTACTTCTAAAACCAAAGATAAGAAAACCTAGATGCACATAAACCTAAGGTCAAGATCCAGAAGAAATCAAAGAATAGACCTTGTTGGACTTGTGTATAGGTTTGCACTGGAACAAGGATTGTCATTCAAAGAAGGCAAAGAAAGTTGTCACATCTGCAACTGAGGAGGTTGTGGTCAATATGATGACTGCATCCTTGCACCTCAATGATGGGTATGTTTCTTTAAAATATGAAATCCTTTCTATTTTTGAACCACTTTATTGGATAATTGACAGTGGGGCTAATGTACATGTTTGTGTTGATAAGTCTCTGTTTGTGTCTGACCAGGCCTCAAGAGGTAATTCTATGACTTTGGGCGATTGCAACTCTACAGAAGTCATAGGCGAAGGATGGGTGGACTTGAAGTTCCTTTCTGGGAAGGTTCTGACTCTTCTTAGAGTCAGACATGTTCACACCATTCGATGCAATATCCTTAGTGCCATAATTTTAGTTAGGGAAGGTTTTAGAGTAGATTGCAAATGTAATATGGCTATTATTACACACCTTCGTGATTCTTTATTTTTTGGCAAGGGTATCTATGTGATGTGGATAACTTATTTAAGATTCTTGTTCAACTTGTTTCAAATTCCATGTTAAATTTGAATGATAATAGTTCTGTATGCATAAATCTTATATCATTAGATTTTGTAGTTCACGCTTGGGACATGTTAATGTTGCCTCAATAAAGCATATGATGAATCTTAATTTAATCCCTAAATCTATTTTAGCAATAATAAATGTGAAATATGTGTGCGAGCTAAATTTCCTAGGAAACCTTTTCATTCTGTAAATAGGAATTCAGAAATATTGGATTTAGTGCATACTGATATCTATAAATTTATTGGTATTACTACTAGGTATCAAAAGCATTATTTTATAACTTTTATTGGTGATGCTAGTAGATACTGCTACATATTTTTACTTATATGTAAAGATGAGGCATCAGATAAATTTAAAATTTATAAGAAAGAAGCTAAAACTCAAACTCGTAAAGTACTTTAATGATTAAGGTCTGATAGGGGAGGAGAATACACCTTGAACTTGTTTTTGAAATTTTGCCAATTACATGGTATAGTTCATGAGGTTACCGCTCCGTATTAACTATAGTTTAATGAAATAGTTGAACGTAAAAATTGAACCGTTATAGATATCATAAATTCTTTACTCCAAACCTCGGGTCTACCAAACTTCATGTGGGGGAAGCTTTGAATACAGCTTGCCATATTCTAAATAGAGTTCCCCATAAACATGTAGAAAGTAGTCTATTTAATTTATAGAGAGGAAGAAAACGGAGTCTCAAGTATTTTCAAGTGTGTGGATGCCTTGCTAAGGTACTTGTCCCTGAACACAAGAGGAAGAAATTGGGGTCGAAAATGGTTGATGCCATTTTCTTGGGTTATGTACAGACAAGTTATGCCTATAGATTCTTTATTGTTAAATATAATATCTCAGGCATTGAGGTCAATACAATTGTGTAATTATGTGATGCTACATTCTTTGAGGATGTGTTTCCCATGAAATCTGGTGTGCCCAATGAAGTATCTCAAGAGGATTCATTCACCACATGTTCCATTCCCAAGCATGTGGAAATGATGAAAAATGTGGGGGGTGACACAGAACAAACTATTTTTGAATCTGATGATTTTGAAGAAATGGCTGAGCCAAGAAGAAGTAAACAACCAAGGACATCCAAGGACTTTGGAAGTGAGTTTCGCACTTACAATCTTGAGGATGATCTTGTAACTTTCAAACAAGCTATGGAATCTCCAGAAGCTAAGTTTTGGAATGAAGCTTGGGAATGATGAAATCTAATCAATTCTCTCGAATGAAACTTGGGAATTGGTAGATTTGCCTCCTAGATGTTATGTAGTTGCTTGCAAATGGATTTTTAAGAAGAAACTTAGTGCAGATGGGAAAATCAATAAGTATAAGGCTAGGTTAGTTGCTAAGGGTTACACAAAGAGGGAAGGATTAGATTATTTTGATACATATTCCCCTATTTCCCGTATGACCATAATCTGAGTGTGTATAGCATTGGCTTCCATTTATGATCTCTATATCTATCAAATGGATGTGAAGATTGTGTTCTTACATGGTGATCTTTAAGAAGAGATATATAAAGAACAACATGAGGGATTTGACGGAAGTGGGAATGAGTCCAAAGTGTGTAAACTTGTTCAATCATTATATGGCTTGAAACAAGCCCCTAAGAAATGAGATGATAAGTTTGATTCTGTGATATCATTGTTTTTCTTTATTTCTAATGAATTTGATAAATGTCTCTACTGTAAAATCGTCAGTGATGGATTCATTTTGTTATGCTTATATGTCAATGATATTCTACATTTTGGTTCTTGTATGAAAGTAGTAAATGACATAAAGTCATTCTTGTGTAGCAAGTTTGAGATGAAGGATATGGATGTTTTTGATATGATTTTAGGGCTTAAAATCATAAGGTCTACTGATGGTCTTGTTAAGACTCCATATGATTCATCTAAGGCCTTATTCAAGAATTAGATTGGAGTTTCAATGTCTCAATTATGATGCTCTCAGATCATTGGAAGTTTGATGTATCTTATGAACTGCACACGTCTAGACATTGCATTTTCAGTGAACAAGTTAAGTAGATACACCCATTATACCTTGACAAGACCCATTGGGAAGCTCCTGACAGAGTTTTGAGGTATATCAAGGTAACTTGTTCCCTTAGGATGCATTATGATACATATCCTTCTATAGTGAACGGATATAGTGATGCAAGATGGATTGCCATGTATTCTTGGAGTAATGGTTTCTCGAGATATGTATTCTTGTTGGGAGGAGGAGTTCTTTCCTGGCGGTCTAAGAAACATACCCTATTTTCTTAGTCTACTTTGGAGACGAATTTGTGTGCTCTAGGTGAAACTAAATGGATGTTGAATGATTACATGTACTTATGTCCAATTTACCTTAAAGAAGTTGCTTCCTGCAATTTCAGTTTAATCTTATAATACTATAACTATTGCTAAGATAAAGAGTTTCAAGTACAATAAAAAACAATGTAGACACATCTAAGTCAGACTCAAGTGTGTAAGGGAGTTAGTGTCTAATGGGGTCATGGTTTTGGACTACGTTGGTACCATAGATAATACATCTGATCCTTTAACTAAAGGTCTTACCTTGACTTTAATGGAAAAATTCAGGTTGGGGAAGGGAATGAAACCCCTTTATATTCACAGGAAGTAGCAATCCAACGCAATAGAGTGGAGATCCCACAAATTTAGTCCAATGTGGTAATAACAAGATGTCGAGTGAATTTGATGACACTATGTAATTACTTTGATGCTTCATGCATCTTTGTGTCTATCCCCTAGAAAACATGTTAGTGTCATGATTGTAAGTTAGTAAGAGATTAGTCTCTAAATGGATTCAAGTCATAGGATAGGATGTTAGTAGTACATCCTTTGAGACTCCAACTAGATGATTGATGTTGTGTAGGCCACAACTGGAGAATTGGGTTATTCTCTGATATCAAACATAACATTTTTTTTATTACATTGCCTTAATGCATTATTTTATTTTCTACCATGTATTTATTTGTGTTGTTACTAACCTATATTATTATGACCACATATGAGCTTAATTGGTAAACTAGGGTTTACTTGGATGATTGTGTGCTTAACTAAGTTGATCATTGTTTAAAGTTTGATTAGTGATGGTTGTTAAGTTTTGATGTTTTCAATATAATGAGAAGAATTCATCATACATTGATTCACATAATTAGGGTTTAAGATTTGGAAACCCTAATCGACCCAAATTAGGGTTTTGATGACATTAAAATACAGAATTTGATAAGTATAATGTCTTACTAAATGATTTTTAGTATTTTATGTGTAACTCTAGTTGAATTCAATTTGGATATGATTTGGATATCTCAAATGTGAACACTATTGAAAAATATAAGAATTTTTGAAGAATGTTTTGACTTGTTTTTCGGTCAAGTTTCAAACTCAACCGATCATATTTTCATATTGATATAACAGTGAACTATTTGATTTTTAATTATTTATTGGTAACTCCAAATGATCTGAAACTCAATAATAAACATTTTTTATTTTGATAATTTTTGGATGCATTTAGACCTTACTAGTAGGCGAATTATAGTAACATTTCTATAATAGAAAATTAAGCTGAAATAAGGGACAATATAGTGAGGGGTCAATGTGCAATTGACCCAAGAAGCTCAATTTCTCTATATGGTCAACCTAACACACAAGGAGCTCTCATAATTCGTGATTCAATCTAGAGAAATGAAATCCTAGAGAGAGAGGGAGTGTTAGGGTTTGAGAGGAGAAAGTGATGGAAATGCTAATCTAGGGTTTTGCGGTCCAAGGAATGATGAAATCATGTAAGTTTAGCTTCTTTTAATACAGTTTCATTGTGAATCTTCTCTCAGATGTCAAGATTCCATCCCTCCCCTGATTGGATTAGCAATCATATCAAATCAAGTCCTTTTCTCACTCTTTCTCTCCTAATCTTCAATTCTAGGGTTTTTGAGTTGAAAGGAAGAAGAAAGTGGTGATTGCTAGGGTTTTGATATGGATTCGAGATTTTCAGATATGGGATATGTTTTTAAGATGTTTTATAGCTTTGGGTGAGTGGGCAAAAGAATATTTCAGTCAATTGTACTCAATTAGATGATTTTAATTTATATTTTCAATTTCTCCCTAGAGGATAATAAATGAAAAAGAACTGTTCTTGAATTCAGTTTATAGAATACTTCAATTCATGTTCCAACTATGATCTAAAAATGTTTATATGATGACATGGATATAGATATCCATGTATTTGAATACTACATAATTAAGAAGTTTATTGAGAATCTTCTGAAGATATGAATTTTCAAGTTTTTCAGGTGCTTGAACAACATTATAGCTGAAATTTGGATTTATGCTTATATGATCTTACTTATGTTCCTAGTGCATATAATTCTACATGTTTGATCTCTTTCATTTGATATATGGAAAAATAAAGTTTCTGATTTTCACAATACATATCCTGTGAATTGCAAGTAATCAAGGATGGAATCCAATCTAGTATGCTTTTACAAGGATACATATCTAATTTAGTAGTAAATGGATGATTGAAAAGATTCATGTGATATTGTGGGATTTTAGCTGAATAGTATCTTATATGCATTTATGCTTTGTTTATGAGATTCATATTTTCTAACTCAAATACTTGTCATGAAATGCATATGTTGTTATGCTATTGCAAGTGGAGAGATATGACATGCCCTAGATAGGTATGTTATCGATGCCATGCATAAATGTGAGAAATTTGGAATGAGAATATTTATATTAGTAGTCATGATATATGTTTGAATACATGAGAAGTTCTATATGTGCATGAGTAAGGAGAAACCCTAAGAAAGGGGTAAATAATATGTTAAGCATTCAGTTCAATATCATCAGTGATTTTAATTCAATAGTCTGAGTAGTCAAGAATAAGTAATAGAAAGATACAATATAGTAAGAGATTTCCAAGAATAATAAAATAATATACATAGGTTCCCTGAACATCATAGATTCCCTACGGATGTCTGCACTTTAGGGAGGAAACGATCCACCCTGGTAGTGACCAGTATACGGGGATCGGAACGCACCCACAGAGCGTGTGGGAAGACGAAGCCCTTGAAGAAGTCTCCTAAGAGAAGATAGGTTACCCAACATGAATCGGAGATCCCGGTGGTAACCCAAAGGTACCCACAGAGCGTACCAAGATGAGGCCCATAGAGCATTTCATACCCTTCGCCTGTGTACTCAGCGTAGAAGGAGAGGTCTAGTTAAAGGCCAGTTGATTAGCCACTTTAGTCAGACGTGACTGTTTGAGTCAAGCAGACCCGGATTTAGTTCTAGGCTTATCTTTCTTGGTTTTAAGCTAAGTCTTGTACGGTGAGATCGTATTTCGTTATGATTCTTCGTATGTAGAGTACACTACATATGATCATGGCATAAGATAAAATATGATAATATAAGTTTAAAGGGTTTCATATAAGTAAGAAGAGTTAAGAAAGATTTGATTTCAGTTTCATAACAATTGTTCTTTAAATGTAATATTGAATATAGTGAGGATTATATTTCCATACTTGTTTATTTCGAATGATGTAGCCTTCAATGTTATTAGTAAGTTTTTTTTAAAATATTTAGTATTTTAAATTTGAAATTTATTATCTTGTTTTATTTCAATTATCTAAGAATGATAAATGTCTGTTTCAGTACTTTAGACTGCATTATTGCTTTACTCATTCACTGAGCGAGTAGGCTCACCCCTCTACTCAAAATTTTTAGTGAAACCGTGGGGATTGATGATATCATTGCATCAGAGTAGATCTTCCAGAAGAGTTAAGTATGAGTATCGTTAAGTTCAGACGGTCCTTGTCACTCTAGGTCCTTGTAAAGAAATATGAGAGAGTTGTAAATGATGATGTATAACATTATTCCTCTTTTAGCAATATATGTGAATCAACAAGTTTTATGTGTTTAAAAGTATGACAAACATAATGAATGTTTATATACGCATTTTTACTGTTGAAATCATATTAGAGAAATCAATGTTTAGATTCTCTTGTAAAGTTAGTTTATGTGATTGTATGTGAGAAACAAAATGAAGAAAAAAAAGTTAAGGGTGATCTTTGTATTACGTTAAATCCTCAATTTATGCCCTAATCTCATGATTAGTGGTAATTGTAAGATCAGGGTGTAACAATTTGGTATCAGAGCTTAGGATGAGTTGTCAGGGACCATTAAGTTAGTAAGTTAGAGTCATAAGTGTGGCAGATAGGAGATTTTATGATGTTAGCTCTGGGGATTTGTGTATTTGGATATCCTGGCCCGGTATCTGAGTACTTGGATCAACCAATATCAAGCTACTATGTCTATTCTTTCATGTATACCCTAGCTAGGTATACAGTGGAAGGATGGGCTAGAGAGGAAACCTAGAAATATTAGGGTTAGAAATAAGATAAGTAACATGAAGTAAGAGCATAAATATAAAATGAGATAGAACTTTCATTTCATATTGTTGTTTTATTGGAGATGAATAGAAATGCTCTTATATGTTTGAATTCAGATATTCAGTATTTTGAAATATATATGGGTCTTTAAGATTTTTTTTACACTATCTAGTTGTAGCATTTATTGATTACATTCTTTGTAACAAGTAGACTAGAAATGATCTTTGAATGAGCTTTCCTAAGTGGATATTTTTTTCCACATGTTTGAAATTAATAGGAGTTAGTTAATCCTAAGTAGATCTTGTCTTCAGGATTGCAGGTTTGGCCTAGTCCTGCTGGCAGGGTGCGTTACTAGGATCTAATGACTCCTATTAAAAATATAATAAGAGTAGACTTTGGAAAAATTAGACCCACATCATAGTGAGAATGTACATACACTAAGATGTTGAAACATATGGGAAAGATTGGAATAGCTAAGAATCAGTTGGAATTGATATCTGATATCCAACTTTGGGGCCTCATATGAGAGTCCCTTAATCGGAAATAAAGGAACACGACATAAGGTTCAGGTTAAGTTTAATAATTAGTATTATATGAACTTTAAATATGAAATATGGAAAAGATGTGAGAAAAGTATGTAAGGGCCAAGATAGTAAAAATCAATCATGAGGAATGGATCATATAATCAAGTACAATGCTTTTATGTACTCCAAAGCAAACAGAAAATAGAAAAAATGCATGAAGTATCTAATAATCACATAGAATTGAAGAGTCTCCAGAAGAGTTAAAGTAAGAGAATTGGATGAACATGTAAATCATAAGACTAGAATAACAAACTTAGTTGAAGTAAAGAGAAATGTTGAAATGATGAGCTTGATTAAGGAATGAGGGTTATGATATAATTGAGAGCATGGAATGTATACCTTTATTGTGAAGTTAATACATTCATCATTACTAACTTTGGATTCCAAGTCTCTATAGAACAACAAACTAGTTTCTAAAAGAAGAACAAAAGTGTAGATTAACCAATGAATAGGTCATACAAAGGTAGAATTTATCCAGGAGGGAAAAACTTGATTGAAAGAGATACTAAGTTTGACCCATGCATGAGCCGTTTGATTTAAAATGAAGGATATGTAATGTATTAAATATGAGTTGAAACTAGTAGAGAGATTATTGATTTAGAATTTCAACTTCACATTAGTAGAAGGATAAAAAGAAATATGTGCAACATGGTATACATGATCATACACATGAATAAGCAACATGATCATAAAAAAATTAGAAGTTAAAGATGATGGGTGGAAGAGTAGTATATGGTAAGAGGATTATGGAAAGTAAGGAAGGGTTTGAAACATGATGGAGTAATATAGATTATAAAAGAAAGAGGTGAGGAGATTCAATCAAGTGCTAGTTAATCAAGTATCCTTGTTGATAACTAATTAAACCCAAATACGACAAATGTATTAAGGGAACATTTGAAGATAAGAATTCTAAGTCTCAGAATCATCTTCTCTTTCATATCTTCCTTAATGAGAGCAATGTCAGAATGAAGTGATAAGAAAATGAATCATATATGATGCATAACCACCACGGTAGAGACATCTAGTGAATGTAATAATGACACAAAACATGATGATGAAACCCTAGCAGGGTAAATTGAGAATGTAATTTGTCTGGATGGCCAAGTAAGAGAAAGGAAATTCAATTGATAAGATAAGGAAGACTTTAGTAAAACTTGTGAGATCCAAAGTTTGACTTTAAAATTAAGGGAGCAAAGTCATATCACAATAATGTCATGCTACTGATAAAGACCTAACCTTAGAATGTTTAGAGTTGTAGTAGTTCAAGGGCTGTCACTAGTGATTTGACCTTGAATACTAGCATCTCTATAAAATAAGATCACGAAATTTGCATTATGAGAAGTAAACTAGCACTGATAGTAATCTAGGGTTTAAAGGTAGCTAAGCTGAAAGATAAATAAAGAATATCAAAATGATTTTGAGAAAAGAATAAGAAATAGATTTGAAATGTAATAGGCGTGTTTTGAACAAAAGAAGAAATACAATATGGGTGAAGTGTGATACGAAATAAATTCTTGCAGTGATAGTAAGAATGATGAATAATCTATTCGTACCTTGTATGTTTCAATTTTAGGGATGTTTAATCTACATGATTAAAATGAGAAGGATAAGTAGCAAAAAGTAAGTAGTAATGAATGAGGAGCGAGATAAGAGAAAACAATGGCTTTTAGTAATATGTGAATTTGTTTTTAGAAGTATAATTTGTTGAAGGTATACTAAGGGATGTAAATTTGTTTTACATATGATTTCAGTTGTACATGTGCAAGAAATATGTGAATCAAAGGTATCTGATAGTTTAAGTCATTCATAACAGTAATCCATCTTAGTATTGTACAATTGTGGTATGGTGATATGGGTTGAATGATGATGGAACAAATGGAGGGTTACCCTGAATAAGGTAGTCATACATATTCACTCATATGAATAGAATGGATGATAACCATATTGTATCGATATGTAACCCTAATGAGGTATAGCTTGTTATACCTAGCTTTAATGTAACTAAGTGATGGTAATTGGGTATGAATAGTCCTTGAATGAATAATACAATCATGGAGTACTCTGTTACTATTTTTGAAACCCTAGTATGCTATAACCCAATGGTTACACCTTGAATTATGTGTGGGTTCATACTTGAGAATAGTATGGAATGTGATGGTGATGCTTCACCTTATGCATCCATGATCTAATGGGGATGCCTTGAGTAGTATTGTACAATTGTTGTTGAATCTTATTTTTCAACTCAAGACTATTTTGCTATTTGAGTAGCACAATAGTAAAATTCAAAACAACATGGTGAACTCTCTTTTGTGACTTAAGAGGTAACACATAACAATAGGACATATTGAGCCGTATGAATTGAGATATTTGGATCAGATTATCAATGTTGTGGTAACACCTCAAGAGTATGAAAATATTGAAATGGTTGTTTCTCTCTCTATCCTATGATTGATTGTGGCATAGATAATTCATTTGTTATCATTGAGAAGTCACGATTTAAACATGTTGTGATTAGAAAAGAAATAAATGACTTAATGTTGAAAGATACATTCAAGTATGAAATATAAGAATATAATGACATGTAAGATATCAGAAGCTTAAAATGAACCTTGAAAGTACTTTTCTTGCATATCTATGTTTCGGGGATGAAACCTTTTTAAGGGGAGAAGAATTGTTATGACAACATCTGAGCTTAATTGGTAAACTAGGATTTACTTGGATGATTGTATGCTTAACTAAGTTGATCATTGTTTAAATCTTGATTAGTGACTGTTGTTAAGTTTTGATGTTTTAAATATAATGAGATGATTTAATCATACTTTGATTCACATAATTAGGGTTTAAGATTTGGAAACCCTAATCGGCCCAAATTAGAGTTTTGATGACATATGAATACAAAATTTGATAAGTATAGTGTCTCACTAAATGATTTTTAGTATTTTATGTATAACTCTGATTGAATTCAAATTTGGATATGATTTGTATATCTCAAATGTAAACACTATTTAAAAATATAAGAATTTTTGAATAATGTTCCGACCTATTTGTTGGACGAGTTTCAAACTCGACCGATCATATTTTTAGATTGATATAGTAGTGAACTATTTGATTTTATTTATTTATTGATAACTCCAAATGATTTGAAATTTTAACTGGGGATTTGAAACTCAATAATAAACAACATGTTAAATTTTCATAATTTTTTGATGCATTTATACCTTACCAGTAGACGAATTACAATAACATTTCTATGACAGAAAATTTAGTTGAAATAAGAGAAAGTATAGTGAGGGGTCAATGTGCAATTGGCCCAAGCATCTCAATTGATATATATGGTCAACCTAACACACAAGGAGCTCTCATAATTTGTGATTCAATCCAGACAAATGAAATCCTAGATAGAGAGGGAGAGTTAGGGTTTGAGAGGAGAAAGTGATGGAGATGCTGATCTAGGGTTTTGTGGTATGAGGAATGATGAAATCATGTAAGTTTAGCTTCTTTGGATACAATTTCATGGTGAATCATCTCTCAGATGTCAAGATTCCTTCCCTCCCCTGATTGGATTTGAAATCATATCAAATCACATCTTTTTCTCATTCTTTCTCTCCTAATATTCAATTCTAGGGTTTCCTAGTTGAAAGGAAGAAGAAAGTGGTGATTGCTAGGGTTTTGATATGGATTCAAGATTTTCAGATATGGGATATGTTTTTAAGCTATTTTATAGCTTAGGGTGAGTGGGTAAAAGAATATTTCAATTAATTGTACTCAATTATATGATTTTAATTTATATTTTCGATTTCTCCCTAGAGGACAATAAATGAAAAAGAACTGTTCTTGAATTCAGTTTATAGAATACTTCAATTCATGTTCCAACTATGATATGAAAATGTTTATATGATGAGATGGATATAGATATCCATGTATCTTTAATACTACATAATTAATAAGTTTAGTGAGAATCTTCTGAAGATATGAATTTTCAAGTTATTTGGGTGCTTAAACAACATTATAGCTGAAATTTGGATTTATGCTTATATGATCTTACTTATGTTCCTAGTGCATATAATTCTACATGTTTGATCTCTTTGATTCGATATATGGAAAAATAAAGTTTCTGATTTTCACAATACATATCATGTGAATAGCAAGTAATCAAGGATGGAACCCAATCTAGTATGCTTTTACAAGTATACATATCTAATTTAGTAGTGAGTGGCTGATTGAAATGATTCATGTGATATTGTGGGATTTTAGCTGAATAGTATCTTATATGCATATATGCTTTGTTTATGAGATTCAAAATTTCTAACTCAAATACTTGTCATGAAATTCATATGTTGTTATGCTATTGCAAGTGGAGAGATATGACATGCCCTAGGTAGGTATGTTATCGATGCAATGCATAAATGTGAGAAATGTTAAATGAGAATATTTATATTAGTAGACATGATATATGTTTGAATACATGAGAAGTGATATATGTCCATGAGTAAGGAGAAACCCTAAGAAAGGGGTAAACAATATGTTAACCATTCAGTTCAGTATCATCAGTGATTTTAATTCAACAGTCCGAGTAGTCAAGAATAAGTAATAGAGAGATACAATATAGTAAGAGCTTTCCAAGAATAATAAAATAATAGACATAGGTGCCCTGAACACCATAGCTTCCCTACAGATGTCTGCACTGTAGGGAGGAAACGATCCAGCCTGGCAGCGACCAGTATATAGGGATCAGAACGCACCCACAGAGCGTGCGGGGAGACGAAGCCCTTGAAGAAGTCTCCTAAGAGAAGATAGGTTACCCAACATGAACCAGAGATCCCAGTGGTAACCTAGAGGTACCCACAGAGCATACCAAGATAAGGCCCACAGAGCATCTCAGGCCCTCCGCCTGTGTACTCATCCTAGAAGGAGATGTCCAGTTAAAGGTCAGCTGTTTAGTCATCTTAATTAGACATGACGGTTTGAGTCAAGCAGACCCGGATTCAGTTCTAGGCTTAGCTTCCTGGGTTTTAATCTAAGTCTTGTATGGTGAGATCGTATTTCATTACGATTCTTCATATGTAGAGTACACTACATATGATCATGGCATAAGCTAAAATATGATAATATAAGTTTAAAGGGTTTCTTATAAGTAAGAAGAGTTAAGAAAGATTTGATTTCAGTTTCGTAGCAGTTGTTCTTTAAATGTAATATTGAATAAGTAAGAAGAGTTAAGAAAGATTTGATTTCAGTGTGCTTTTGTTGGGGGCAGAACTATGAAGGATGCTATTCTTGTTACTAATGAGATTATGAGTGATTTCAGTAGAGAGTCTAATAGTATGTGCATTCAAGATGATGTGACAAAGGCTTATGATTTGGTTAGCTGGAAATTTCTTTTCTCTGTCCTTTTTAAGATGGGCTTTCCTCTTAAGTGGATTAGTTGGATAGAAGCTATTTTTCATTCCACTTCATATCAGGTCCTTGGGAATGGTGAGCCTACTGAGGTTTTCTATCCTTCTAATGGGATTAGACAAGGAGACCCCTTAGCTCCTTATCTTTTTGTGATCGTGATGCAGGGGTTTTCTAACATGATGAAGAAAGGTGTTCAATCTAAAAAGCTACAGATGATTAGAGATCATGGTTGTATGCCTATCTCTCACCTCATTTTTGCTGATGACTTGATGGTGTTCTTGAAGGCTACTACTGATAATGCTCATTATATTAGCAATGTTTTGAATGATTTTGGCATGATGTCTGGTTTGAAGTTGAATGTCAATAAAAGCTCTGTTGTTTTCAGCAAAAAGGCCAAGACTGAGGTGATTCTTGGGATCCTTGATATGACAAAAAAGGATGTTAGTGAGTTGAAGTATTTCGGGATTCCTATGTTTATGGGTAAGCTCTCTAAGAAACATTGTTATAGTTTGATTGACAAGCTGAAGAAAAGATTAGACTCTTGGAAAGCAAGGTTGCTGAGTTTGGCGGGGAGATTGGAGCTTATAAAGTCGACCCTTTCTTCTATGTATCTGTACTGGATTATTTCCTTTCCTATCCCTTCCTCGGTTTCTGATTCTATTGACAAGATTATTAGGGATTTTTTATGGGGTCAATCTGAAGGTGGAAGAAATGTTCATCTGGTTTCTTGGGATAAAATTTCTCTTCCCTATTCCGAAGGTGGTCTTGGCATTAGTAAATGCAAAGATTTGGTTCAAGCTTGTGTTCTTAAGAATGCTTGGGATTTGAACAGTTTGAAAGAGAGCCTTTGGGTGAAATGGATCCACACTAAATATTTTAAGAAAGACACTTTCTGGAATATTGAATCTTCTCCCAATTACTCTTGGTTGTTTAACAAGATCTTAGCCTCTAAGTCTACCCTCTTGAAGTTTGTCAAGTTTAACATTGGGTTAAACTCTCAGTTTAAAGTCTGGAAAGTTCCTTGGGTTAATGGTAAGTTTCTTTCTGAGTGTGATGAGAAGCTTAATCCTATTAATACTGGGATTGGTACTGAAGCTAGTTTATGCACTATCATGAAGCTTGATAAGTGGTGTTTACCTAATTCTAGAGCTGCTGGCCTCGTAGCTAAGGTTATTGATGATAATAACATTAAGATTGGAAATGCTGATTCTACTCTTTTTCTGGATAATTCTGAAGTGAATCTGAGTATTGCTTGGGAAGCAATTAGAACCAAAGGTATGGTTATTCCTGTTCTGTCGTGGCTTTGGAAATGTAAAGCTCCTAAGAATCACTTGTTTCATGCTTGGAAAGTGTATCTTAATAATCTCCCCACTCATGATTATAGTAGGAGAATGGGCATTACTGTGGTTTCAAGGTGTCATCTTTGTAAGGCTGACTATGAAAATACTCCTCATATCTCTTTCCAGTGTGAGTACTCTTGTCATGTTTGGAAGGCATGTTTGGAGGGTGGTCTCATTAATGCTATTCCTTTTGATATGAATGATGTAAGTCGTGTTAGTCTCAAGTCTCATTACATTACCTGCTTTGCGGTGATGTACTGTTTATGGAATGAAAGGAACAAGAGGGTTCATAATAATGTTTCTAGAGAACCTGATGTCCTGGTTAAATTGGTTAAACAGTTAGTGGCAGATCTGAGTTGATGTGGAGTATGACCTTTTTCTTTTGAGTTGCCTCTTGATCTTCGGCTTTGGATGATGTTCTGGTGCTGATGAATCTTCTCTGGAAGGTTGGTCAGTTATCCTTTCTTGGTGGCTTGATGGCTGCAGGGGGAGGCTGCTGCTTGTTTCTTCTCCTGATGGGATGGTGAAGATCGTCTCCTAATCTTTGGATGTGAGGCTATCTTATCTTGCTTTTGTTCTTTGGTATGGGTGTTGTTGTTGGCTGTGGTGGTCTGCTGGGTGTTTCCTGATGCTGTTTGTTGAAGTTTTGGTTGAGCTGTGCTCTGCTGATGGATGTATGATGGTGTTGCTGTTCTAGTTTGATGAGCCGTGCTCTGTAGTGATAGTTTCTAACTGCTTTCTTATCTCTGTTTCTTCACTGTCTTGGATGAGCCGTACTCTCTAATGGATGCTTTGGAAGTTTTCTGTTTTATGATATGGTGAAGTTTGGGTTTTTTTGAAGACCTTCTATGTTCCTGGTTCTAGTTCTTTGGAATGGGAGCTGCTGTCGATGGTGGTGTTTGGGTTCCTTTGATCACCTTGAAACCACAACAATGAAAGGATCACCTTGCTTGTTCCTGGTTTGTTCTTTTTTGGTTGAGCCGTGCTCTACTGATGGATGAATGATGGTGTTGATGTTCTAGTAGATGAGCCGTGCTCTGCAGTGATAGTTTCTATCTACTGATCGTCTCCTTCACCTCTATCTGTTTCTGCTGTTCTTTTCTCTGTTGCTTCACAGTTTTGGATGACCCGTGCTATTCTGAAGGATGGGTGATGGTGTTTGCTCCCCTCTCACTTCTGTGAGGGTTGAGTGTGGTTTGGGATCAGGTGATTCTGATATGATATTTTTGCTGTTGTTAAGAGTGCTTTGAAAATGTTTCTTGTGGTTTGTTAGTGGATGAGTTGGGGAGCTTTGGTCCATTTTCTTTCAGCATCTGTATAGTCCTGTATAGTCTTTTTTTTCTCTATCTTCTGAAGATGCCTCATAGTTTATCTCTCTCATTCTTCTGTATGTAGTCTGTATAGTCCTTTTATTTTCTCTATCTTCTTTGAAGGTAGGATGCATTGTACAGACACTATAGATAAAATACAAAAAAAGCAACACGAGTTTTTGCCCGACCAAAAAAAAAATTGAATATAGTGAGGATTATATTTCCATACTTGTGTATTTCTAATTATGTAGGCTTCAATGTTATTAGTAAGTTTTTTTTAAAATATCTAGTCTTTTAAATTTGAAATTTATTATCTTGTTTTATTTCAATTATCCAAGAATGATAAATGTCTGATTCAGTACTTTAGACTACATTATTGCTTTACTCATTCACTGAGTGAGTAGGCTCACCCCTTTACTCAAAATTTTTAGGGAAACCGTGGGGATTGATGATATCATTGCATTAGAGTAGATATGCCATACGAGTTAAGTATGAGTATAGTTAAGTTCAGTCAGTCCTTGTCACTCTAAGTCCTTGTAAATAAATATGAGAGAGTTGTAAATGATGATGTATAATATTATTCCTCTTTTAGCATTATATGTGAATCAACAAGTTTTATGTGTTTAAAAGTATGAGAAATATAATGAATGTTTATACATGCATTTTTTCTGTTGAAATCAGATTAGAGAAATCAATGTTTAGATTCTCTTGTAAAGTTAGTTTATGTGATTTCATGTAAGAAACAAAATGAAGAAAAAAAAGTTAAGGGTGATCTTTGTATTACGTTAAATCCTCAATTTATGCCCTAATCTCCAGATTAGTGGTAATTGTGAAATCGGAGTGTTACATATACTCTTACACCCAAGGTTCATGTTTAGGGTTTTTGTTCACCAAGTTCCTGTAGGGGTCACATTTGATAACTCATGTAGATTCAAATCAAAAGGTATCTGCTGAAAGCACAATATGGAGGACTGAATGGTAGAGCACACTACACATTAGATTTTGTGAGAGATTGTTAGATATATGGCTGCAAATTCCATGTATATAGCATGGGTTAAGCCAATGTAGTGCAACTAGTACATGTGAGAAAGGTAGTTTTGTCTCTAGTGCAAATGAGAAAAAAGTTTTATCCCATATTGCTCACACCTAGAATTTTTGTGGTCCTTATATGTAGGATCACATGTGACTCTTGTGTCAAAGGATCTTAGTAGAGAGTATGCTCACCTCCTTGGTGGGTATGGTGACAACAAAACACACGCATACACGTGCGCACATGCCACGCCACACCTCGCCTTGTCTAGTCGGGCTGGGCATGGGCTCGGGTTTGTAGATTGTGGATTGTGGAGAATGTATTCCGTCATCCGTCTTTTTTTACCCCAGGATACAACTACATAATTAATTATTTCTTTCTAAAATAGACTGATTAATCATATCTGGAAAGTCTTTTTCTTGTAGATTTTTTTACAATATGTACAAGAGCGATTGAGTGATTTCATCTTAATGGGAATATGATTTCAGTGCATAAAAGGCTATAAATATGCTTCCGATCATTAGAGTTAAATACATTTCAAACGAACATCAGTCGTCAGCTGTTTCGTTCGTGTTTTGCAAATCCTATGGAAAGCGTTTAGCCGTCGCTTCATGTTGTTGCTTAGAGACGTTCCTCTCATGTGAGAAGGTACTTCCTTCTTCTTCTCCTCAAAGACGTGATCTGTCAGGCGGTGGTTCCTGCGATCGCTGGGCAACACTGGTAGTACAATCAGACATTGTCAAGCACGAGTGAGACGACAACTCTATTCAGGTTCGTGATTAGGTCGACTAGAAGAACAACGTCTATCCTTCTGGATTGAGGGCCACTGATTTCTTTAAGTAACATGTTCGTTTTTCAACGAATGATCTGGTCTGCTTCCTAACTCAATTTTTATTTTCACTTGCAACGTTTATTCTTCTACTTCTTATCTGGATCTGGCCTGAATCTGTGAATTTATTGCACCTGCCGTTGTGTAAATTTTACAACAAAGACTATTGCTCTGACCATTACTGCTTGCTAGTTGAACTGCATCAGTGAACTCCTTTTGTAGCCACCATGTTGAATACTTGAGACATAATCACCTCTTCAGTTCTCCATAGCATTTTCTTCCTCTTACACTACTCTCAAATCATGCCAACGATAGACTATGATTCTACATGCAAAAATTAGCAAAGGCATCATGATACATTTTGTTTATTCTTTCTTAGACAGTTCTTACAGCATGACATGGTCTTTGGATGCCGCATAGCCTAGGTGGTAGATGACTTGGTATGAAGAAAAGGGCACAAAAACAGTGTTGACCAGAAGTTCACGCAATAGAAGAGAATGGAAAGAATCATGTGGCAGGTTCCAAACATGTGGCTGGAACTTTCTTCACGACAAGACTTGAATCGTAGTGTTATTCTGGCTAAAGAAACGTCTTAAGTTATTAGTAAGACTAAAGTCTTACCTCATACAGAATCTTTCAAACCAGACAGTCTTACGTTGTCACATTTCCAGTTATAAGTAGAGATGTTCCTATATTAAGTTCTTTTATAACATTAAATAAATTTTGAATTTTGTTTTACTGCTTTGAAATGATTCTTATATCAATTTTTTGTGGCAGTTTTGTGAGTGAGAATGACGGCATCTTTGTTAAGGTATCTGGAACATTGTCAATCTGGATGCTGTTTTTATTTAATTTAGTTGTTATCCAACTAAATTTGAAGCTTAAACTTTGTTTTGTTGTACAGATTCGATATTCAATTTTGTGGATGAAGAACATGGCAATCGATATGGACATCATGTTATAGTTTCTTCAGACTTTTGGCGCAAGTGAAATGGAAGACCAGTTTGTTTGCTGTAGTCTGAAACAAGACATTCAAAATGTCATGAATCTATTCTGACTTTTCATGTATGGCAAGATAACTTTCTAATTAGCATGATTTATGTTTCTACATGACATCGACGATTATGTACTGAACGTGACCTTTGCACTAAGTGAAATGTCTTGTATATATTACATGATGCTCTTGTGCCAAATTTTGTCGTTGGATGTGGTCTATTGTTGCCACCTCATGAAACAATGGAGGTCGGTAATTTTGTTATTGGTGGATTGTAAAGGCCAAATATACATTGTGTTATACAGCTTCTAGGTGCTACATAAATTGACAAGCTATTGTGTTTGTTTATGTGGTTCGTTGGTGGCAGTTGCTGTTGTCTGAAATTGGCACAGATGTATGTCAGGTTCCAATTGCCCGTTTATTCCGATAAAATGACTCCCATAAGTGGACATGTTAAAATAGGCGCTGATTATGAAATTAACACCAATGTGTGTCTGCTTAGGCTAGAATCTGATATGTAGTTGTGCCAATTCAGGGGGGCTATTCTACTAGTGATCATTACCTTCTTCGGGTTTGTGATAAAAGGAGGTAGTATCTTACAGAGGCAGAAGGAAGGAGGTAAAAGTAAAGTGGATTCAGTGGGTGAATGGTTGCGAAATAGGGTCTGGGGTTGGCTTGACCGTTGCTGTTGGTAGAGTGGTGAGATAGTACGGCTTCTTTGGTATAGGGTTAGACGGAAGGCAGATAAGATGACTCTGAATAAAGAATGATCTCCGTGCTCTTCTTTACTAGACATACACAACGTTGTCTAGATTTCTAATCTTTCCAAGGATAGACTGATTTGATTGATGTTTGGGACTTTCTTTAATGCCGACTGAAAAAGGTGGATGTTTATATATGCTTTATGCCAACGGACAAATGTTTTGACGCCATATTGAAATCGACCAAGACGGCGAATAAGCAATTGCAATATTGAGTCATTTCACATTTTAAAATATGCTTTAACTTGGTGGGCTTTTTGACAAGTTGAATAATATGTAGGAAGTTTTTATCCGAAACCATCTCAGTGCTATTTAACAACCATTTATCCCATGTGTAACATTATCTTTTAATTGGGGGTTCTTTTTAGTATTTGTAAACATTAGTGGGGTGCTTAAAGAATTATTTCCATCTACAGGAATATCAAAGGAATTACCAAAATTGTAAGGCTTTCAATTGAAATATAAAAAAACAAGGAGATGGTGGAATAATTTCAAGCAGTGAAGCAAAACGTGCTGTAATTGTATTTTACCATTACCTTTACAACTTACAGAGCGCTTTTTTAAAGATGGTTGCTGTCATTTTAGTTAAGATGCGACCTTTCCTGAAATGAATCTTCACGACCCGGAATAGTTAGTTTGTACTGCATTACTATAAACGAAAAGGAATATAAACATGCTTGGCCTACAAATGCATTCCCTTTAGTTGATACTATTGTCATTCAGCTGATTCGTATTCTACATGTCCTTTCCTAAGCACTATGCTAAGTAAAAGTAAAATTTCTTTATCTTAGACCTCGAATATGAAGCATGCAGCACTGAGACATCCCATTGTCGTAGCTTTTTTACATTTTATCATGTCGCTTCTGCCAATGTACTCTGGAATGCCACTAAGGCAACACAAAGTACCAGCTTTCCGCTAAAAATGAAAACTTACTGTACAATGGTATCATGGATACTTGTCACAATTAAAGCCAATATAAGAGCCATAAACACGCAATGCTTACGTATTGCAGTCGTTTACAATTATAGCCAATATAAGAGCCATAAATATACAATAATTACTTATTTCAGGCACATCGCATGAGTAAACAGTAGGATGCTTTTTACGTTCCACTGACAGCTTCGTTCGGTGGAATGAAGGATAAATTAGATACGCAATGATGATTACAAATAAAGAAAGAGATCTTACTTACAGCTAGCCATGACACTGGAACTCTGCTTTGCTTTGTTATTTGGAGACGAGGAATTGCAGGTCTAGCATGAAGGACGAGGACCGCTCCGAATAGCCAAGGAGATTGCCGATGCATCTTGGAAGATTTCTTGGGCTTATGAACATGCAAACAATCTTCGGTTGAATTCTGCGGCAAGTCATCCTTGGCTACCAAAGAAGGCCATCGTCCTCATATAAGACCCTTCTAATGTTTATATTTTGGTTATCGTCGTTCATGCAACAGCGACAAGTGCAATATAATTAACAGTGCAGGCAGATCCAAAATAAGAATAAAAAAACAAACGAAGCAGGAGAACAGAAAACAAGAGTTAGATTCACAAACTAGATCGTTTGTTGAGAAACGAACGTGTTACTTAAAGAAATCAGTGCCCGACAATCGTCGCGGATAGGCACCGTTCTCCCAGACGCGATCCGACACGAACCTGGAACTCGCACGTCTCGCTCGCGCTCGACGTAGATGCGTCGCACTGCTACCAGTGCAGTACAACAACCGCAGGTACCACCGGCTGACAGTTGTGTCTTGAGGACATGAAGGAGGAGTCACACTTTGCTCAGGAGGACAACTCCATAAAGTAACTCCGGGACGAAGCTCTCACACTCAGGTTTAGGGCTCACAAAACACACAGCGGCAGAACACTGTTTTCGATGTGTTTAACCCTAATGACCGAATGTGTATATATAGCCACGCACGTCCCTAATCCTATTCCCAGTAAGACGCAACACTCGGTTGCTCTTGTACACAATACGGAATAAACCGTAAAAGAGATACACTTTCTAATTAGGATTAAGAAATCCGAATAAGAAAGCAACAATTAATTATTCTCCACAATCCACAAGCCAAAGCCTGGCCCGGCCAGGCGTGGCACGCACGCGTGCGTTGTGATGTGGCAATCCCACCCACCAAAGAGGTCAGCATACTTCATTCCTAAGACTCCTTTGGACACTAGTGCCCCATGTGATCCTACATATGAGGACCACAAAAGTTCTAAGTGTGAGCAATATGGGATAAAACTTCTTTGCCATTTGTACTAGAAACAACACTACATTCTCATATGTACTTGTTGCACTACATTGGGCTTAACCCATGCTAAATAAATGCTTTGCTACAGTAACGACACTACAGTAATTATTTGCTACAGTAATTACATGTTGCTACAGTAACAGCAAAAGTCATTTATCTAACACCTTCTCCTAGAGGAAACCCATTGCTTGCGATCTGTTGGATTGTGGTCTTGGTGATGGGAGATGTTGACACTCGTCGTCCACAACCATTTATATATAGGACAGCAGGTACAAAAGGGTCAGCAGATGGTCTGGAATTGGATTATTCGAAAGCAGGAATGAGATATGCATTGGTAGTGACGTTTCCCTTTTTGGAAGTGGGACCTTCATCTTGTTACCTTTACTTCATATTCCTCCATATTGCGGCAGGTACATTGTAGAATATATTCTAACCATCACTGGAACACCTAAAATGCCAACGGGCAAGTGGGCATCAATTATTGCCGTAACTGATATAATTATGCAAAGAGAGATTTCACCTGGATTTTGTTGTTTGAACTGTTCATGGCCAAACGGGCCGTTTAATTGAGTGGGAATCCTTTTGACTCGTTTCTCTTAGTTCTTTTCCTTGGCAATAACTAGTTGCAAGATCTGTTATATATGCGAGTATCATCGTTGATACAAGTCTATTTCCATATAAATAAGTCAATGTTGTAACGTGCGCCAGTGATTCATTATCAATAAACACTGTTTCTCAAAGGACATCAAAAGTGCGAACACAATAGGCCCGCCTGGTACCGAAATGCACATTCATATGATCTACAGCTGCCCTACAAAATTCCAATGTAACTTGCATAAAAATGTCCATTATATACAGTGTAAAGTACCTTTGCTTTGTAAGAAAATTGAGTCACATATATTTCATTCAATTAATGCTCAGTCTATGCGTATTATGTCACGCTTTGGGGAACTTTTGTTCATTTTATCAAGGCATCCTAGATTTGAACTTTACGTTGTATCGGGGAGGTTATGATTTTGATTCTAAGTAAAGAGATGGAATGAATAACATCAATAATTTCTTTTATTGTTTCCCATGCTATTCCTATAAAAGGGCGTTTATTGTTCATGTACCTGAAAAAAAGTATTAAAAATATATGTTGAAAATACTTAAGCATTATAATAGATCTTAAAGCCATAAACGGTATTATCCTTGTTTTCCTTTTAGATTCCATCTAGGGTGCATAGAGAAACAAACCTTTTTTTTAATTCAACATTAAGGTTGTAGCATCTATGAGTAATCATGGTATATTGGTAATGTGTGCTTTTACATATATCATTATCAAGAAATGACTGAAGTATATGTGCTATGTTGTTTTAGATGAGTGACCAATTCACATACTAGCATGTGATATAAGTCCAATGCACTACACAAACAATAGGCACACTGAGTTATATGAATACACGAGAAACTCACCCAATGCAAGGAGATAACAACCACGTGATAGTCCAACAATCAAACAACATCTGCATGCATTTTACAAATAAAACAATTTCCATTTTATTACCCAAGATCAAGTAAAACAATTCTACATTGTAGAATAAGGGGCGAGACAAAATATAGGTTCAAACATGCTAGCCTGATTTTCTTTAAAGCCTACTTATCCTCTTCTTGGTTCTTTCTCTCCTCAAAATAGTCCGCAAGAATCAATTCAAGACATGCCTCTTCATCTGACATTGTAAGGATTGTTTTGGTTGTTGTAGTGATTGCTTAATGAACTATTTGTAGGATTTTACAGGAGGGAGTGCATCTAAAACACAAAATTTCTTTGAAAAAAATCCTTACCAAGGGATCTATAATAGATATAATATGTCAGTAAATTAAATTCATATAAGAATATTAACATAACTTGATGCACACTAGTTGTCCCATAACTAGACACATCTAGAGTTGATGTTGACCTCACACTTCAAAATACTGATCTGAAGTTGTTATTTTCATTATGCATTCTCTCACTCATCCTCCTTGCAACTACACCATGTAGAACTCATCCTCTATTTGGGGAATGAGCTCATTCTGAAGCCTCCACACAAGGTCCATCATTCTCTATGTCATCCACGGAGTGTGAGAGCTCATAGTACAGGACATATTCAAATTTCTTTCTCCTTTCTTCCTCCTTTAGTGGGCGTTAATTTGCCTTGGGATGGATTTCTTACTCTACAAGAGGACAAAATTTGTTGAAAAATAGTGCGTTTAATCCTATGGATGTTCACCCTTCTATATATGGGAGTAAAGGGATAGAGTTTCATAAAAAATGTGTCTCCTTCCTATTTGTAATTCACAAATAAGAATAAAACTCGAAAACCTCAAAGTGACATCTATTCAATTTTTTGGGACTTCTAATCAATCTATTTGACTACTTTGGCAAGTCCGGATTTCGTGCAGTTGATCACTAGGAGACCTTTTTTTATTTATTTCCTTTTCTTTGCTTTCCATCTCAGAGTGTCTAATCAATAGGGTGACTAGCTTAGTCAAATGGGTGATCACTTTTCTAAAAGGTGATTAGTTGATTGGTTGACACTTAGTCGATTAGTTGGTTCAACCATTTAGTCGAATATGAGTTGTTGAGTTGATCGACTAGTTTGGAAATCAACCTATACATAATAGATAACCTTACCAATTATTTGTGTCATTAGAAACTTTTTTCCTTAGATATGCTTATATGTGTGACCTCATCGATTCTTAATTGCTTTGACATTATTGTCAATGCCCTTATAAGAAAAGAGTGGAATTTAACATCACATCATAGATACCATGTAACTGAATAAAATGAGAAAAACCTTAACATGTAAATGACAAAATTTACCATGATTGCATAATCCCTTTGTCACTGATATCATGATTGAATTCTAATAATGAAATAGTATTCTCTTATCATTCGATCTATGTATTTTAAGCAGAGAACACTATTTAAATTGTGTGAGGTCAATATCATACATTAACTCATATGACATGGTTATGTGTTTCTTTGTCTCATTATCAAGTTTCCAACATATCACTCAAATAGAAGGGAAAATTTTCATATATCACTCATAAAAATCTACATCTTTCATAGTTCACCCATTCGTTGCATGTTTGGAAACCCTTATTTGATGACATGTTAAGTAGTGTTAATGTACACAAAAAAACATGTGTTATTTGTAGTGACTTCATGTCTAAGGAGAACAATCACCACTGTCACATTGAGATATGAATCTAATTTCCATGAAATGGCTTTTATGTGTCATTCATTAGGTGGCTCTATCGGGTATAACTTGCTCTTAACAATTATATATGTGTCAAAATTGATATGCAACACCATTGTTAATAATACATAGTCATCAGTCATAATATATACTAGTCTTACATAATATATTTGTCCTTAATATTGCATAGTAATATCAGATTAGGGACTTAGGAAAAATGATTACTCTAACTATACACATGATCTCATATTTGAGTTTTCAACACAAACTATATTTCAGAGAGTCAAAATGTTCATAGGACATTGATATATTATTATCTCAATACTAAAATAACATAATAAGTGGAATTATCTTTTATCAATAATCAAATAATGTACAAAGTATCCCATTGCAATCATTAAATGCTGTCTCTTAGGGCATACAAATGACAATGTACCACTTCCACTAGAGCCAATCAATCATGAATCAAACTCCAAGTGATCAGATGTGACCATCATGCTTCTACTATGGATATACTTTCATCAAAGAATAATGATACTTCTTTCAATTAATACTCTATAAAGATATACATCTCCTCACTCTAAGATCTGTAGTATGAAATGATAGTATTAGGCTATGTGATTGGAATACTAATGTGATCATGGTTCCTTAGCATGTGTAATGACTACATTATTGTCATAGTAAAGCTCTAGTGTATCATCAATAGTTGGAACCACCACAAGTTCATTTTTCTTGAACCATATTGCTTGATTTTTTGCATTGGAACCAACCGTATAGTCCACTTCTATTATAGATTGAGTCAAACAATTTCTCTTACTTAGAACTCTTCAATATTACATCTCCATTGTTAAGGAAAAACACAAACCCTAAATATTATCGTAATCATCCTTGTTAGTTTGGAAGCATGCATTACTATAATCCTTTACAATTGACACTTCTTTACCTTCATATATAAAGAATTGATCTTTGTTTCTTCTTGAGTACTTGACAATGTTCTTTAGGACAATCCAACGACCTTCACTGGGATATGATTTGGATCTTAATTATCTTCTCGCTAAGTTACATCATTCCACCTTAAAAGTAAGAATTTGGATGTCATTTTCCATAAAAAGGTAAATATTATTTACAATGGTAATCATCTATAGAAAATTTATTTTCCTATGGTGCATCATAGTAATTCTTGAGCATGCATAGAACCCAAAAGTCCAGAATATCAACTTTTAGAAATCAACTGAACCTTGGATCAATGTAGAACGAGTGATCCTTACCATACATTACAATAAGAATATAATATTAAAGAGTTTGTCAAATTAAAAAATAAGTATGTTCAACTAGAAATGTTGAAGATAGAGAAGAAGATGTCAAAAATATATTTTTTAGACTACTAAAAAAGAAAGCTTTTTGTCTTCCTAGAGAATAAAATATTACTTAAGTGGTATTTCTAAGGCTAAAAGAGGAGTATTAGTCCCACATGAGGGAGATTTGTAACTTCCCTCCTCATTATACATGGATTCATATCCATTGGAAATTTGAGGAGTGCAAGGGAACATGGGTTTCTCATGTGGATGGTGGGAAAACCCAAATGAGTTTGAGATGGCCCAGTAAGGAAACGCATGTTCGTGCATATATTGTCTCGTGCATAGGGGATGCAAATTCACCCTCTTAGGGCTTCTTGTAGGGACCTGTCCCTGGCATAGTTTTTTTACTTGGTCGAGTTAACAAATTTGGACATGTTAATCATCTCTAGGAAGCTACGGTTGTAGTAAGTTAAGCTTAATGATTCTAAAACCAAAAGTCTAGTTGGAATCTCCAACTACTGCACCTATTTTCTACTCTTTAGTGTTTGTGATATATCTATATTTAATAGAGTCTTTGTTGACTTTCTTTGTTTTTCTAAAAAATACAACTCTTTTGTTTCCATTTCTTTCTCCTTTCTTACATTCCACCAATAGTAAGTCAGGGACGTTGCTGAATATTGGAAGAACAATCAACTCCATTGTCCTATCGTTGTGACTTGCATGTGTATACTTCACGTTGATAACTATTGTTGTATTGTGGAAGAGTAGAGACTATATTATTCTACTGTATGATGTTCTTTGTCAAGATCCTATGGGTGGTGTTGTGCACGTCTCAGTGTGGACATCATTTGGTATAAAATTATATTTTATTGTTTTATCATGCTTATCGCCTAATAACGAACAACAAACAATAGAGTATTTGCTTTTAGCATTGTATGGGCACTATCATGGATGGTTTTGAAAATATTTTGATGTGTCTGGTGCCTTCTACTTCTAACAACCAATAATTATTGTTTCAAAAAATTACAATTTTTTTCTAAATGTAATAAAGATTGTACCATTTTGTTGAAATTCATTATAATTGTTGACTAGAAAAAGTATACATTGCTTTTGAAGTTTATGACATTGCTTTTGCTGTATTTGAACTAAAACCCAAATCAGACTTTGTTAATAAAGAAAAGACTAATCAAATATGTAATAATTTCATAGTAAGCACTATTTTTATCTGTTAGTTGGTACTTACATTACTATTAAACTTGCATATGAAATTTGGTAAAATGTTAACAAGAAGTACATTCTTAAAGAATCTTCTTCAATCAAGTTTATAGTGTGAATTTCTACAATTTTTGTATGGCTGAAAATGAAATTACAACTCACATTCATGATTTTTAGTAACTGTTAGATAATTTGAAGAAAGAAAAACTTGGTCTTCAAAAGTATTATAATGTTGGTTCTTTAATTGAAAATTGGCCAGGTTCTTTAAAGCATTATAAGAACAATTTAGAACATGAAAGAAAGATGATGTCACTAGATGATGAAATTGTAAACATCTAGGTAGAAGATCAAAATTGATCTCGAAAGAGATCTAATTTATGGAATGACAGTACAACAAAATGTAATACATGTCAAGTCTAAGTGGTCATGACCCTACGATATTAGTCAGACTCATCAAGGCTTATCTATGACAAAAAAATGTTCAATCCCTGATCATACGTTTTAACTCACCTAGACTCTACGTTCCTACCCCCTAGATGTCTTTTTATTAGATTCCTCACCCTAACACCCTCCTTCCATCTCTCTAACTCCTGAGTGAAAAGAGGCGGCTGTCCCAAACTCTCCATCTGCTCAACTTTGGGATGGTAAATGTGCCTTGCATCCTATCCTCCCCTCCTCCTACCATCACTACTCCACCTCCTCCCCTATCCCCTCTACTCTTCAAGCATGTTACGCTCACAAGACATTGACACTTCCTTTCTCAACTAGTTTTCTCCTATCCATCACCATTCTACTACATATATTAAAGGTGTGGCAAGAGCTATTAAAACTATAGCATCTCTAATCTCCAGGATCACTCCCTCCTGCATGTTGTAATCTCAGCTCTATTGTCCAAGTTAAAAGGTTGTCTTTCTGTGTTCCATGTTTATATTCGATAATAAGAAACATTAATGAAAGTACAAGCATGTATCTCTTAAAGGTAACATACATGTGTGTTTAAAAATGACAGAGCATTGAATCTATGATATGCCATCAATATTTAGTTAGTAATCCATGAATAGTGAGTATTAGTATGTGCAATAAAACGTAACGATGTGTCTTTATTATCTATTCTTGTTTGTTTGTACTGGAAATTGTGTGGAGTATGTCCGAGAATCCTTTTTCTTAGTCTTGAGTCTAAGTTCAACAGCACTAACTTCACTTATTAGGAATGTTAATACAATAATTTTTTTTTTGATATAGTGTTATCTACAATCTGTTGTCATGAAAATGTTCAGGTAACCTACTTAGTTGTTAAATTTGTAATGAATTATTTATCACCAAACAACTTTTTTCAAAAAGTTTGCTACCAAGATCATACTATCCATCAAATACCATAAAACATTATGTTGGAAAATATCACACAACTTCTAACTATATCTTTTCACTTTGAGCGGCATGCATACTTGTCAAATGAAAGATAGCGGTGGAAACTTCAATAGGATGAACCTAAATTAGAACTTTCATTAAGTTAAATTCATAAATTGTCATTTATTTTCCTGTTAGAATCTCGCACATATATATTTTTTTGTGGTGCAAGATGTTAACAATTCTCCAGAATTTAGAAAGACTAAAGCAAATAGTACTAGAAAAAAACTCGGAATGTGGATGCAATGGAAGCAAAATTAGAGAATGCATGTAGAATTTTTTTAGGTAGCGATAAATCTTTTTGTAAAAACATGTAAAAGGATATAACATGTAATGCAATTAGTATAAATGCTATGTCTTATAAGATTCAACTTACCTTTTTTAACAAAAATGTTCCGATCATGTATTGTGGAGGCATACAATATAATTGAAAATCGAATGAAATTCTCTCATATATTAAACTCATTTAATTATCATCCAGAAAATGATGAGTATTCCTCATGTGCACCACCATTATATATATATATATATATATATCTATGTGTGTGTGTGTGTATCAATATGGGATGGATATCAACTTTTTCTTTTTTATTGTTGTAAACTTATGGATTGTATCTCTATAGGTAACATATTGGACTTCACAATCCATTATGGGTCACCAAGCTTTTAGTGAGGGTAAATTGGTTAGGGATTAGCCCAGACCATGCCAAATTGATAAAAAATTCTTAATTATTTTTTAGGAATTTGGCTTTGATTTTAACAAGTTTTTTAGTAGTGAGAGTTGTCTTCTACTACAATTTTTTTTGATAATAAAACTAAACCAAATTGATATTTTTTCTACAAATAATAAATGAAAAAAAATTCAAGGTAGAACAATAATTAAGAAGAAAAATATTCTTATTGTATAAGTCAAAAACATGATGGTATCTCTCCAAAATACAAGAACATGAAGAAGTAATAGGTTTAGGTTTCCAAGGAAGCAACAACAAATATTGTGACGATGGACATATTCATGGTGTTCATAAGCTTGGTCAATATGGAATGCTTTCAACATCAAGATTGGATGATCGAACCTAGGGAAGCATTCCATCTTAGTTGTACTAGGCTTGCCTTTGTGACCTACTCATTAGTTGGAGATGATGAGCATAGGGTTTCCATGGAAAACTCTAGTGATTACTCTATTGTATGTTGACACGATGATTTTGAGTCGCATTTATAGACTTGTTTTATTTGTGTTTTATGCATTTATTAGTCATTTTGGTGGTTAATATTGCATAATTCATCTACTTTGGCCTGTGATCTTTCTCTATGTCAAATCTCCCTTATTTCAGTATTTTGAGCATAAATTATTACAAGAATATGTTTTTTTTCGGCTTATGTGGTTTTGTGTTGCAATTTCAGGAAAAACAAGTATCTGCTGCTATCGATACCATCGACACAACCACAGGCAGCCAGCCACAAGGAGCAACAAAATCTCGATACTATCGACAGGACAGTCGATGGTATCGAGATACCATCAGGTTGCTGGAGAAAAGAGAGTCGATACTATCGACACAAAAGTCGATACCATCGACTGTTGGAGCTACAACGGCACAAAAAGACAAAACCGTCGCTACAGGTTTGTCGATACCATCTACCCGCGTCGATGGTATCGAGATAGCATCAGGCGTGATAAAGAAAAGAAAAGAAGACAGCTGATACCGCGCAAGGTCGATACCATCGGCTCGTGTCAATGGTATCGACACTGTCAGATACATGTTTGCTTCAGATCGATCTAAATCCGATGGCTGTGGTAATTTGGCGACCTAATTCAGAGATTATACCTAATGACGGTGTCCAAGAGTAAAGGATCATGTCATTAGCCACTGCACACATCCCGAGAAGGTGTGGAGAGAAGAACGAAGCCCAGAAGCACGCCCAGCCGATCCGGACGCCGAAGAAGACGATTTCCACCACCGAAAGGCGGGGGAACGCGTATTCTATGCCAAGGAGCGATTGGATCTTCTTCGTTCAGGGGTTTCACCACTCAATCACGTTTTTATCGTATTTCCCCTTTTCTCTACCATGTTTTACTTTGAGATGAATATGTGGGGCTAATCCCCTTCGTCTTTAGGACCGGGAGTAGCCCGTGAATTCATTGTATGACAATTTTATCATAGTAATTCATCTTTATCTCTTAAATCCGTGGTATAATTTCGTTTTCTCAATTATATTGTTATGCTTGATCACCATAATAATAATCTAATGCCATTAATTACTTTGAAAGAAGAGTTAATGGTTGAAAAGAAACAAAATTCACATTAATTGACAAATCCCTTGAACAAGGTGGTGTAAGGTTAATGGTGGATACCGAGAGATCATTTTTAATGCACCTAGTTTAGGGTATAGGTTACTACGATGGTGGAACCGACCTAGACATAGGTAGTGAATTGTACCACGAAAGTGGGAAATTCTAATTTCAGGCCACTACCCAGATAGAGAGATAAATATGAATGACTACATAGAATTTACTACAATGAGAGCCCGCGGTGAAACCACAATCCTAAAGATTTCATCTTGAATTGATTAAACTAATCATTTAATCGATCGCTTTGCTTTGTTCTATTTCATTTTCTTTTAATTTTACAACAATTTCCAACTATTTAATCGGTCTAGCTGATTGCGAGTAGTTAGTAGTAGTCTCTGATAATTCATGTGTCCCTGAGTTCGACTCGGGCCTCACAAAGGCCTATATTACATTGACGCGTACACTTGCGTTTCTACGCACGTAAAAAGCGTGTCAAGTTTTGTCGATGGTATCGACCCGTCAGCGATCGGGGCCCCACAAATCTAGCCATCGACGATCGTCGATACCAGCGGCAGTACGGATTGTGCTATGCATGTCGATACCATCGACCCGGGTCGATGGTATTGACGGGCACACAGCAATGCCGACGTCAGTTATATAAGGGAGGGCTTGTCGTCATATGACGTCACACCTTCAACGAGTTCTTCCTCTACTTGCGCCGAGCGTTTTCCAGAGCAATCCGATCCCAGCAACGAGCATCCAGGAGCACGTTCTTCATCGAGCGGAGATTTCCTTCTCTGATCTTCACCGAGATCTTTCTCTACTTCTCCTTTTTCCGCAACCATGGTGCATGTTGCCGGTGCGTCTTCTTCACGTGCCAACCTGATGGACATCCCGGAGTTCGTGCCTCCACCGATTGCATCGATTTCATGCCCGCGAATTGTTCATCCGTCTGCAGAGGTCAAGAAGATCTACGAGGAGATCATGAAGAGGAAAATCGAGCCGACCCGCTATGTTGAGCGGGAGATGATCCACAACTTGGGGTTCGACGCAAATCTGGCCTACGTTCTCAAAGGGCAGGTGAGACACACGAGTAGGACTCCCGATGAGTTGGAATACCATGCTGATGGCCAGCCGTTCTTCAGTGAATGGCACACTTACAAGGAGCTGGTGGCAGAATTCATGGCGTCGCTGGACGTCTGTGTCGTGCCAAATGAAATCATCACCACGGACTGCGAGTGGATCAAGGGCCGTGTGTCTTTCCGGCTGTACAACATTGACTACAATCTCACACTCCGGCAGTTCAATGAGATCTACAACTGGAATCATGAGCGGACTGATTACCGGCGGCCAGACAACCGGACCGACTATGACACCATCTTCGCCGAGCTTGTGACGGTGCCGCCAGGCAAATCTGTGAGCTACCACAACGCAGCGGTAGCAGAATTCAAGCATCCGTTCATGCGGATTCTTCATCGGATGCTGTGTTCCACCCTATTTGCTAGGGGTGATATGTCTCTTAGTAAATTCCAGGAGACAGACTTATTTTTCTTGCATAAGTTACTGAAGCGTCAAGAGTGTAAATGGGGAGCTTTCTTTCTGTAGCGAGTGTTGGTGGTAAAGCGGAGTACGCGGAAGGCTCCAATTCACTTTGGAGGACTCATCACTACGTTGGCACACTACCTTGGGCTGAACTTCTCAACCTTGACTCCGCTCTCCAACAGAAGCAAGGTCAATTTGCAACATCTTCACCGATCAAACCTTATCTTTCTTCGAGATGGTTTACCTTATGCTCATTGCCATGTAAACCATGCATACCAAGAATGTTTGCTTCCCGATCCTGTCTTCCTTATCGAAGGGGCTCAACATTTCCGATTGCCGATCATAGCCATTGCTGACTCCGATGAAGACGACAACGAAAACAACAATAATGACGACGAGGCTGAAGACGAAGAGGAGGCTTACACTCCTCTTCGGGCACGAGTGGCACCTAGGAAGTGTCCTCGCATGCATCCGGGTGCGTCTTCATCTTCACAGCCTCCGCCACCACCACCGCCCTCGCAGCCAAGCGAGGATGTCTATTCGATGCAAGGAATGTATGCTATGCTGCAAGATATACAACAGACGCAACAACATCACACTACAGTGTATACTGGTGTTTAGGAGACTACGAACCGGTTACTTGACAATCAGAGGGCTATCTTTGAGAATGAGCGCCTCCTCCTTAACAACCAACAACAGATTCATGACAGGTTGCATAGGATGGAGATGTAGCAACAACCCTTCTATGATCACTACTGGAGCCAGAATTACTTTGGGGGGTATTCACAACCTCCACCCATGCCCCAATATGATCATAGTTTTCATGGGTAGTACCCATCCTAAAACCACACGACCCCACAGTACCCGCCTCCGCCAGAAGAGTAAATTGGTATCTCTGTTCCAACCTTTAAGATTGTTTTTGACTATGTGGCCATAGTTGAATTCAAGCTTAGGGGGGAGTTGGAACTACTCTATCTTTTATTTTCTCCGTTTTTAGTTTTATTTTGTTTGTTCTTATCATTTATTTCTTGAAATCTTAGTTTGTTTGTAGGATCCACATTCTGTCTAGTGTAATTGTGGATTTATTAAGTCATGTGTCATCTCATTTGCTTATACATGGGAATTAAGGGAAATTTAAAATTTTTTTGAGGGTTCGCAAGCTTGTGTTGTTCAACTTTGAGCACATAACTTAAGAAAATGATTGGTTTTTTCAATTCTAAAACAGAAAATCACAACTGTACATTCCTAATGATTCATGAAAAGTGGATGGAATTGGTTGTTTGAGCCTAAACTGACCAAATGATAATGAGACTCTAATTTGAAGTAAGAGAGAGAAACCTCTTAACTACTACATAGGTCAGTAAGGAGGGACACATAATGCTTTTCAAAGGTTCAGTCAATTAGTCTTGTGATCTTTCCACCTCATTGTTTTTCACAATCCACCATATGAATTGGAAGTACATTACAGTTTTAATCTCTTTGATTGCATCTCATGTAGATAGGTCTTGCATTGCAACCACTTTCACATGTTTTGCATAAAACAAAAAAATAGAATAGTGATACATGCACATTATCCTTAGGTGCGTGTCATTCAGTTGCATTCATAATTTTTATGCATAGAGTACAAAATGTATCTTATTTCTTCTTTAAAGGTGATTAACTTGTTCCATACCTTCTAAATAATTCAAATATTTGAGCTATGCAGAAAAAGTGAGCCCAACAAATTATTCATTGTCATTTGTGGATATAAGGGCCTGAAAAAAATATGAAAAATGAAAAAAAGAAAGTTATTAAGAAGCAAGTAGAATAAGAGGGAGAAAGGAACATAATCTCACCTGCATTTTAAGATGAGTAAGTACATGATGTAGCTCAGTTGGATATTCCATCTCATTTTGGGACGGGATGTTAGTGCATGCATCATTCCACCCAATCTTAGGCATTAGGGCATGTTCATGTGCAAATGCATCATTTAGGGCATTTTTGTTTTATGCATGTTGAAATCGTATAATGCTTCCATTTCTTCCATTAGCCACCCATTCCATCCATCCGTTGCTCGAATTGGTAGGCCACCGTGATTTTCTCCTCACGTGTGAATATCAGGAGAGCTGCTTCCATGTAGATGGTAGTTAGGGCGAGCAACGTAGTATAGGAGATCACAAGATGCACCGAGTCTGGACCGGTGAATTTTATTATGTTAACTGCCTTATGTGATAGTGTTCTTCAGTTTTGAGGTAGATATCTTTTATGGATGATTACTGTCGCCTTTAGGGTAATTATCATTCTGTGATTAGTGAGGGCCAGAATGTGAATGTCCGGTGGGGATCATATGGGATGTTTGTTGTGATGATTTGTTCTTTAGTTGACTCTGGCAATTCTATTCTAAGGTTTAGTTGCTCGAGGGCGAGCAATGTTCAAGCTTAGGGGAGTTTGACGCGATGATTTTGAGTCGCATTTATAGACTTGTTTTATTTGTGTTTTATGCATTTATTAGTCATTTTGGTGGTTAATATTGCATAATTCATCTACTTTGGCCTGTGATCTTTCTCTATGTCAAATCTCCCTTATTTCAGTATTTTGAGCATAAATTATTACAAGAATATGTTTTGTTTCGGCTTATGTGATTTTGTGTTGCAATTTTAGGAAAAACAAATATCTGCTGCTGTCGATACCATCGACAGTGGTCGATACCATCGACACAACCACAGGCAGCCAGCCGCAAGGAGCAGCAAAATCTCGATACTATCGACAGGAGAGTCGATGGTATCGAGATACCATCAGGTTGCTGGAGAAAAGAGAGTCGATACTATCGACACAAAAGTTGATACCATCGACTAGTGGAGCTACAGTGACACAAAAAGACAAAATTGTCGCTATAGGTTTTTCGATACCATCGACTTGCGTCGATGGTATCGAGATAGCATCAGGCGCGACAAAGAAAAGAAAAGAAGACAACCGATACCATGCAGGGTCGATACCATCGACTCGTGTCGATGGTATCGACACCGTCAGATACATGTTTGCTTCAGATCGATCTAAATCCGACGGTTTTGGTAATTTGGCAACCTAATTCGGAGATTATACCTAATGACGGCGGCCAAGAGTAAAGGATCACGTCATTAGCTGCTGCACACATCCCAAGAAGGTGTGGAGAGAAGAACGAAGCCTAGAAGCACGCCCCAGCCGATCCGGACGCCGAAGAAGACGATTTCCACCACTGAAAGGCGGGGGAACACGTATTCTATGCCAAGGAGTGATTGAATCTTCTTCGTTCAGGGGTTTCACCACTCAATCACGTTTTTCTCATGTTTCCCCTTTTCTCTACCATGTTTTACTTTGAGATGAACATGCAGGGCTTATCCCCTTCGTCTTTAGGACCGGGAGTAGCCCGGGAATTCATTGTATGATAATTTTATCATAGTAATTCATCTTTATCTCTTAAATCTGTGGTATAATTTTGTTTTCTCAATTATATTGTTATGCTTGATCACCATAATAATAATCTAATGCCCTTAATTACTTTGAAAGAAGAGTTAATGGTTGAAAAGAAACGGAATTCACATTAATTGACAAATCCCTTGAACAAGGTGGTGTAAGGTAAATGGTGGATACCGAGAGATCATTTTTAATGCACCTAGTTTAGGGTATATGTTACTACGATGGTGGAACCGACCTAGACATAGGTAGTGAATTGTACCACGACAGTGGGCAATTCTGATTTCAGGCCACTACCCGAATAGAGAGATAAATCTAAATGACTACATATAATTTACTACAATGAGAGCCCGCGGTGAAACCGCAATCCTAAAGATCTCATCTTGAATTGATTAAACTAATCATTTAATCGATCACTTTGCTTTGTTCTATTTCATTTTCTTTTAATTTTACAACAACTTCCAACTATTTAATCGGTCTAGCTGATTGCGAGTAGTTAGTAGTAGTCTCCGATAATTCACGTGTCTCTGAGTTCGACTCGAGCCTCACAAAGGCCTATATTACATTTACGCGTACACTTGCGTTTCTACGCACGTAAAAAGCATGTCATATGTGCCAACCATTAGGATTAATTTTATCTTCGTATCCCAACTTGTAACGTTTGGCATCAGGGTGTCTTTTGAATCTAATAAGACCATTGTATCTACATCCAGAAAGTATTTGGGTATGTGATTTGTTAAACTAGCATGTTTTTCCAGAATGTATCAAACATTTATGTTAATCATATTTATTCATGTACTTATATCTTTCACTCTATTCATATGTCAAAAATCAATTTGGTCTTTTAATTTTAAATCATTGAAAGCATGAAATGTATAGGAGTACAAAATAATATATGGGGTGTTATTGTTTTGCAAAACTAGTCCCAAGAGTGTGACAAAACTAATATACAATAAAAATATTTCTTGAAATATTTCATCGAGATTCTAAATTCCTAAATTTAGTTTACAAGAATCTTGAATATTTTAAAGGAAAATTGTCTAGAGGTGGGAAAATATTTAACATGATATTGGTTATGATTTCTCACTCTATAAAACAATATACTTCATACATTGAAAAGGTGAAACTTTGGATATGCTTTCTAAATATAAAACATATGTAGATAATAAACTAAATCAAAGAATATAACATCTTCTTCAAAGAGGAATGGTGAATATGATTGGCCTCCACTTAGGCTCTGATTGATTTTTTGTATCTATTTGGGAAAACGTATGAGCTGGAGTTTTTTACACAATTTTTCATGATTGTTTAAAGTAATTGCTGGAACTTGAGTTCCATGACTTTCGTAGAGCTACAGACTTACATATAAAATACAGTTCCTCAGTTCCCCAATAAAATAGCATAAAATGAGTTCTAGAACAACCAAACAATATTTTCTATACAAATATATTCTTAATTCTTTATAAATTACACATGTAAAATGTTTATGACTAGAAATGGTAGTGTTATGGATATGGTTTATTGTACATCATTACATCCTATTACGGAAAAATACTCTTATTTTAAATAATTAACATTATAAGAAAAATTATCAATGAGACTCATCAAATAAAAAATATTATGAACATTGTGAAACATTAATCATGCTGTGACTAAAAAATGTGATTTACCTAACATATTTTTATCGTTCATGTTTAAATAATATGATGTGAAATATGCTAATTAACTAAAATTGTGAGCAAAGAATATACTAATAATTAATATTATACATTGTGTTTTAGTGAGTATTATGCATCATGTTAAACAATGATGAACCGAGACTCATATATGGAAACACAAAAATTATAAAGATTATTACAATAATTTATACATAAAATGTGAAATAGAAATATTGTCTGCATTTTTAACCACAATATTTTATTAAAATCACAATGATAACACACTAAAACATTAGGTAAAATAGAAACATCCTCACCATGACCACTTGTTGTTTTTGTTATGGTTACAAAATAATATAGTTATTCATTGTGCTATTCTTTTTTATCTCTAGGATGTCTTTACTTATTATATATTACATACTAAAAATCAACAATGATTTTTGATGTTTTCCATATTTATATTTACAACAAACAAATCACGTGGAAGTGAATGGAACTTAAGTTCCAAATACCAAACTAGAGTTCTCGAAAAATGAGTTCCATGTAACGTATGACTTATACTTAACCAATCAGAGCCATAATGATTTTTGTGTAACCCATGGAATTATACAAAAATTTATCTGTCCAAATTCCCTCAATCAAATGGGATTGTTCAATGTAAAAATACAATTTGATAATAGATAAAGAATTTCAGGGAAGTTAATCAGTAAAACACAAGAAATTGTAGAGGGAAGCAATTTTTTTTGTCTTATTTTTTTCAAAACTACATCCCTAGTAGGAAGAAAATTTAACTTCATATGAATGGTGGAAAGGATTTCCTCCTAATTTTGATTACATCAAAATATGATTGAATTTATAATTTTTTTGTTTTAATTGAAACTAAGAAACAAACTAATCCTCCAATTGAAACTTTATAGAATTATTCCAACTACAACTAATACAAAAATGTTTTAAACCCTAACTATGTACAACCTACAAGATACACTAGGATGAGGAGGAAAAATAATCTTGGAGCATTCAGGTTGATTGTGGATTCTTATCCGTTCCCTTAGTGACCTTCATGATAGTTTTTCCCCGTATTTTCTAAGGGAACTTTTGCTACTTCTTCTCTGTGAGAAGCTAGGTCGAATGGGCTTAAGGAGGTTGTCGAGGGTGAAGGACTGGCGACATATTTGGATCTTCTTATTGTGCGCCTTTCCTTTTCATGTGGTTGTTCTTACTCCATTGCTCTTAGGAAGTTCTCATGTTCTTTGTGCATTTCATTTCATTCCTTGTGCATTTCAACCCTTTCCTTTTGAGGTCCGCCATTACCCCTACCATTGCATACATTTCCTATGTCATTGCTTGCTAGCTAGGGATGACATCCTTCACAAACTGTGGGAGATGTGTTGTCCTTTCGTTTAATCTTTCTACCTACATTATTAGTGCTTGTAGGCTAGAGGTTATAGTTAATGAATTGAAACATGAATGTTGACTTTTCTCACACATGACATGAAATTGGCATATAACGTCCCTAGATTCTTCCATTTTGAGACTTAGAAGGCCTGAGAGGAAAAACCTGAAAACATTAGCTAATTGTTTGAGAGTGCGATGCGGAAGCATAATACGTTGATGGAGCTTCCACTTACATGGAATTGCGTGCACTAACTAAAAATCCTAAAGATGGTAAGTCTTTATGTTTAGCCTTGCTTATACTAGATTGAGAACTCCACCCACGTATGCTAAGATATGTGGAAGTCTTATCGTAGTATAGTTAAGGGTCGAATCCACATGACAACGGTCTTGTCGTGAACAACAAGATGAAAAATGCTAGAACTTCACTTAATCTCTTAATAGTAGGTACTTAAATCAAAAGGTTGGTTTTGTTGTTTTAAACTAAGAACATGTGAAGTAAAGCAAGCAAGAAAAATTTAAAGATCTAAAACAATGATAATAAGTCACTAGGGTGTGATCGGTTTTCACCGCCACTGCACATGGATCAAGACATGCAAAATAAAACATAACCTGCAACAAGAGTTTAGTCAGTTAGTATCTTTGTAGACTTAGTTTCCTTTCGGAGAACTAACTACGAGAAGTGCAGGAATGTTTGCAAAGTCAGCCATCCCCGAACAAATGGTCAACTACTTTGCATCATTCCCTTTGCAAAGTGTGTTCCTCAACTCATCAAGGTTGTACTTTCATACGCCAACTGATTTCATTTCATAGTATGGAAGTACAACGATGGGAGTGAGTTTACTCCACTTCTTGAAAGACACTCCTAGATACCGAAACAGATGCATGGTGGATACATGCACCAAGAACCAACATACAAACGAGTTTTGAATCTAATAGTATAAACATAGACAATTCATACTAAAAGATAAAAGATAACACAAGTTGGTGATCAAGCAACAAGCATTCATTAAATGTTTGATGTTGAACTGAAAAGATATAATCTCTATATTGCAAACTATGGATTACATTACATGAGATGAAGACATGGGTAGCGGGGCTACTCCCCACACCCCAGTGAGGGAGACTACTCGCTCATAGCTAGGATAAGGAAGGAGGCAAGAAGAGAGAGAAAGCGTCATCCCCACAAAAAAGAGAGGAAAGTCAACCCCTTGGAGAGAGAGAGAAGACGATCTTCTAGCTTCACAGGTTGCTTGGTGACGAGGTCCTCCCTTCCCACCTTCCTTGGCAGAGAGAGAGAAAGCAGATTCATGATGGAGTGTGGATCTCAGACCGGCAGCCCCTAGGCGGAGGATGGAAGTCGGATTTGCTATGGAGTGATCGAGGCAGCCTCTGGACGTCTGAAACTTGATGCCTTTGGGAGGACCCCTGGGGTCTTATTTATAGTCCTTAAGTGAAGTCCAAACGGTTTGGTCAGTTTTGGGTCTGAAGACCGTTTGGACTCTAAGACCGTTTGCACTCTGAAACCGTTTGGACTCTGAAACCGTTTGGACTCTTAAATCATTTGGTCTCATGCGGTCTCGGGACCGGTTGACTTCATGCGGTCTTGAGACCATTTGACTTCATGTGGTCTTGAGACCGGTTGGCTTCACGCGGTCTTGGGACCGTTTGACTTCATGCGGTCTTGAGACCGGTTGGCTTCATGCGGTCTTGAGACCGTTTGACTCCATGCGGTCTTGAGACCGTTTGACTCCATGCGGTCTTGAGACCATTTGACTCCATGCGGTCTTGAGACCGGTTGGCTTCATGCGGTCTTGAGACCGTTTGACTCCATGCGGTCTTGAGACCGTTTGACTCCATGCGGTTTTGAGACCGGTTGGCTTCATGCGGTCTTGAGACCGTTTGACTCCATGCGGTCTTGAGACTGTATGGTTCTTTTGTGATTTTTTTCGTCTTTTTCTGTAAGAAAAAAGGAGAAAAGTTAATCTAACAATTTATTTGCAATAAAAGAGGATAGCTAGGGATTTTATCTAATATATCTAAAGAAGAGTGTAGAAAATGGAAGAAAAATACTAAGATAACATCACGAAATTGGAGGTTATCACCCCCCCTAACTTAGAGTCTAGCTTGTCCTCAAACTAGATAGAGCTGAGGCATGTAATGGCGAGGTGATTTTATTTAGTTAAGATTTCCATACTCTTGCTTCAGTTCTAAATCAGAGATCTCCTGAGGTCTTATTAGAGATTCTTCTTGTCTTAATTCTTTCAGGTATAGAGAGTTGCGCAGATCTCAGGTTTCCTTTAAATCACGTAGCTCGTATTGGGACCACCTTTTTCCTGATGTTATTATGTGCATGTCATTGACTCTAATCAGTTTTATACTTCTTTTGAAAACCTATCAGAAACTAGAGTGGTTATGAGGGTTGGCTAAAGGCTTTTGTGTAACTCTCCCTTTTAGTGGGTGAGGGTTTATCTATGCTTTTAGGAACTCACTATCGGGCATGACACATCTGCCTTCATGAGGGTAGCTAAATGTACCGGCCGGGCGAGCCCTTTATTAGCCTTTTCATATATTTGGAGACCTTAGGATCTCACTACCGGGCACGACACATCTGCCTTCGTGAGGGCAGCTGAATGTACCGGCCGGTGAGACCTTTATTGGCTCTTCATATAAGCCCTAATGCATGGCACAACTCTCATGTTTTTATTCAACACTCTGGCTTTTATTTGAAAACTCACAGGCTTGGGATTTGGATATTTGGGTTTTTGGTTGGGCGACCAAGCCTCTTTTATTAAAAAGAAGAAAACTATTCTTAGAATTTCCCGACATGCACTTATTTTCTAGTTGGTGGTCCACTTGCGAGGTTCCTTGATTTGGATCTCACTGATTTCCCTCCCATCCTTGAGAAAATTTGTCTTGATTTGACTTTGATATTGACTTGTTGAAGAGTCTGATGTAGAAATAAAACAAAATCATGAAATTCAAGCGTGAAGGAAATTTATTAACTCGTCGTTACATGCCTTTATGCTATTATTGTTCTTATTCTTGCGGAGTACTGGATTCTTAAGTCAGCAGGGGTTGATATTGATCCAAGAGGGATGCTATTCTATATGAGTGGGGTTTATTATTAGGAAATCTAAAAAAAAAATGTGTAAAGCAAAGACTAAAAGTGTAAAGAAAAAAAAATTGTACAAAAATAAAAAGGGAGAATTGAGAAGAAAGGTTTGTAGAAATGATACCTCGCCCTTGTCCAGTGTACTCCCCCCCTAACTTATCACTCCATTTGTCCTTAGAGTGTAAAGGTGATAGGATGAGAAGTACAAGGACAAGGGCATCAGGCTTCTGTTAATCCTTTATTTGCGCCATGTGTGCGGAGTAGGTTAGCAGCGAACTTTCCGCAAAGGGCGTGGTAATCCACATATGTCATATCCTCTACTGGTCTTTGAAGGGCCATGATGGTGTACATCCAGTAGAGGACATGGAAGCTACAGTCATTTGACTGTCGAATTTGTTGTGGACATTTGTGGTTGAAGATTGGGCGATGAAAATGTTCTTTGTCGTAAGCCCTTGTGTGCTGACTTAATAAATCGATTAATTTGTCTGCACATTCCTTCGCCACTACCTCCGTGGGCGTCTTTGGTGTCATTATATAATTCTTTTTCCGGGGATTGAACTGGCTATCAGAACTGTTGTAGATGATAGTTGTTCCTTCGGGTAGGTTGGTTGCCAAAAGCATCCAATGCTCATGATAAAGGAATGGGAGCATGATAAACTTCGGTGTTGTGTGTTGTAGGAAGGAAATGAGTACCGCAGTTGTTCTAAAGTTCTTTAGCTTTAATAAGTCATCCTTCATGTAGAGGGATGCCATATAAGTTGTAGGGTAATTTTGTCTGAGAATGATCTGATAAGCGGCCATTAAGCTTATGAATAGGGGCCCTTTTATTTGTAAAGTTTCCCTTAGTGCATCTGCCATAACCAAAATATCGCCAGACATGAAAACTAGGTCATCATTCTCAGCGTAAAGCCTTGACATGATGAGACGAAGTTCATTGTCAGAGAGGGTTGCGCAAGCGGCAAGGTCAAAATCTAGGAAAGTAGGTTCTATGGCAGATAGGGGCACCATATATGATCAGGTTCTCCTGATGGATGCCCCTGATATCAGGTCTATTTCCCCTTTATCTTGTGACATATCGAAGATGGACATGTCCCTTTTTGTTTGCTCGGGGGCTTCAACTGGTTGTTTGTTTTTCTCCAACTCCTTTAGGGTTTGTCTGAAAGGTCGCCCTTGCGGTCGTTGGATTGCTGAACAGAGGTAGCGGGGGACGTCATATGGTGCCATTGTCAGGTCCTTGAAGAACCATCTATCACAAATAAGTTCCATGGCATAACGCCCACGTAGGGAGTGAAAGTCTTCGGCGACCACCTCTGTAAAAGGGATTTCTTGGTTCAGCGCCTAAATGTGACGTATGGTGCAAAAGGCACAATCTCCAGATCCTTCGATAGCTTGGACTTGTGGGCTTATAATTTGGAACCAGGGTTGGTTCCAGTCTTGGCGGAGGGACGGGCGCGCAACCCAGATTAACTTGAGAAGCCTGAAAGGTATGCATTGTGCTTCACCTACTTCTTTTCCAACAAATTTATTGTTCTGACTGGTAGCTCATTGGCACAGAAATTGTATACCTTGGCGTCCCGAGCCTCAGTGTCTACAATCATGAACAACCAGTGGTTGGAGACTTGAAAAGGCACTGTTAGATATCGTGCTTTCCATGCTAAATCGGCACGCCACCGCTCTATTGACTTTGTTTGTGTTTCTTTGTATAGAAGGCCGATAGATAGAGCAGGTGAGGCATTGAAAACTGGTTGCTGCCGTTTGGAGTCTCTGTAGACTTCTATACAGTTGGCAAGCAGGACGTGGAAGATTGCCATAGATATATCTGTCTGGGGTCGCAGGATGTTGTAGAAATCTTCACGCGTCAGCTTGCGCTTGGTCTTTATATTGTGGTAGATGATGTCGCCCCCCTCTTTGGCATCATCAACGATAGTGTTCATGATAAAAATGTCCTGGGAATCTAGTGTTGAGATAGCCGCCATGTCTAAATCATGCATTTTATGGGGTAGAGGTGGTGGTGGGGGTAGTTCTTGCAAAGGGGGGGATGAAGGCTGCTTCAAGTTTTCCATGAAATTTTGCGGGGCTTCATCTAAGTCAGTATCGGAGGTAGAATCGAGTTCTTCATCTGTATCTAGACATACTCGTTCTGATTCTTCCTCTTCAGAGGGGGAAGGGTACCGATTGCTCAAGTGTAGGAAATTGTTGAGCTGTTGCTGCTTGTGGGTTTGTGCTGGTTCCTGATATAAATTGATGGAATTCAGTAAAAGCCACATCTTTAGTAGATTCCCCCAATGATCCCATAGCGGAGTAATCGATGAATTGGTCCCCATAGGATATGTTTACATTTTCATTATGGGCAGGGGACTTGGGATCATGTCCAACATCTTGGTGGTCTTTGTCATTTCCTTTTTGCGGTGGCTCTGTTCCTCAGTTGGAGCCCTCTATGGCATTGTCTGGCCCGTCAGATTTGTCATCCGAGGAGGTGGTATCATCATTTGAATCTGCGGAGGAATCAGAGTCATCGTCCTCTTCGTATTCTCTTTCTTCATCATTTGCTGCTTTGGTAGCTGTATTCTTTCCTGTTGCTTTTTTGCACTGTCGATGGATTGATTGGAGCTCATCAAATGCCACTTGCACATGCTCGTGTGTTTCGAGTAGTGCGTCGTGCGTTTCCTTGAGATCTGAATAGCATCCTTTGGCAGAGAGGAGGCGCGCTGTGAGATCTGTTACTTGAGTGCGTAGCTGGTGAAGCTCGGTGTTTGCTGACTCCTCTTGGCGGTTGTGAAGCAGTCTGAGGGTGTTGTTGATGTCGTCCAAATGCGTGCTTAGAGCAGTTTGTTGCTGCTTAAGCTCACATAGGGTCTCAGGCAGGGGTTGAGTCTGCACAGAGATCCTATCAACTTGCTTAGTCAGTGCTTCATGCTGGCTTTTTACTCCAAGGATCAGCTCGGGTAGGTGTTTATAGTGGTCATCGATGTGATCAACTTGCTTAGCCACTATATCCTGTCATTGTTGAATACTTCGGAGAATGCCTGGCAAGGTGTTGTTCCGCTCGTTGATCTTGGTGACCTATTCACAAATACCCTGCACACATGAAAAAATAGATTGCATTATGTTAGAAGGGTCGGTGAGGAGGTTTCGGATGGTGACAAATTGACGTCCGAATTCCTCACTGACATTTGAAAAAGGGACCCCAGATGCGGAAGGGTGGTATGATTGGGGTCGAGGTGGAAGGGTGGTAGTGTCTTACGGAAGAGACACTGTTGATGGTCCCGCGAACTACATGGTGACCGTAGATGGGGTCACCAGCGGTGTCGGGGTGGTGGTGGATGGGAATGTGGTGATGTTCCTGGTGAGAAAGGTAGGAATGATGATGCTGGGGGAAACTCGGTGGGGTTAGAGGTGAAGGTGGAGAAGTCGGGCGTTGTAGTGGAGAAGGGGGTGCTAGAAGTGAAGAAGGGTGAGTCATGGAAAGAGGATGTGGACATCATTGTAGGAAATGATGGGAGAGTGGTGGGTTGTGGAAGGGTGGATGATGGTGGGGTGGAAGTAGAGGGTGTGGTGGTGGGTGGTAATGTGGAAGGGGTGGTGGAGGCGAGCTCAACATTCAGACTCCTGATGAAAGAGTCGATTGATGAGGTGGTTATGTTTTCTTCGGGGACGGGTTCGGCCTCTAGATTTGGCCTTGAAGTCGGTGTCCCCAACAGCTGTTGTGCCTGCACTTGCCTTCTAGAAGGTTGTTTTATAGGAATTTTAGTTGATCGAGCTCCCGGGGCGGTGATACTTAGCTCAGTCCGCCCTGCTTGGGTTGTCTTAGCTTGTTCTCTGACCGGAGCTAGGAGTTTGTTAATCTCTTCGTCAGTAAAGAGAAGTTTGTCATTGTCGTAGTCCGCTAGCTCTGAAAGCGGTAATAGGGTCCTGGAAGATTTGACAGTTGGGCAGAAAATGTCATGTAATTTGGCATCCTTTTCTTTGATAATGTAGGAATTTTTCAAGGTCTGTTCATTTGTAAGGATGTCACCCTTGATCTTCGTGCAACGCGGAAGTAATATGTCCATCCTAAGATATTTGATTATCGAAGTTATGTGCCCACCCATGCAAATTTCTTTCCCTAAGGCGTAGGCAGATAATTTTTGGATCAAGTGTCGGCCAATATTGACCGGTTTTCCATGCAGAATTGACCATAGAAGAAAAAGGTCAGTGGTTATGCCATTTCCACCCTCCGATCTGGGGAAGAGCACTCCAGTGAGGATCTTGTGAAGTGTACTCACGAACCCAGAATGGATATTGGAGGCTTTGCATGTCTTTGCCTCATAGGTTGGGAACCCTGTTAATGTTTTCCAGAAGGTGTGTCTATTGAATTGTGGGTTTTCCATCCCTATAGCGTTGGCCATCTTGAGGTTCTCTAGGTTGTCGATGAAGATTTCATTTAGAAGATTTTCTGTTATAGTGATGTCATTGCCAAAAAGTTTGGTGACCAGCCTGCGGTCACCTCCATCCCTTGCTCTGTGTGCAATGTCCACCGTTTCTTTGGTGAGATGGGTAAATAATTCTGTGGTGGGTTCGATATATGATATTTCAGGAACGAAACAGAGTCTGGAGAGGTTAGCGTTATCTAGAGTGGTGAGTATTCTATCGTAGATCCCCATCTTGAGTAGTACGCTGGAGCAGACGTACTTTGTTGGTTTGAGAACTTTGTCAATGGATGGGATGGTGTAGATGTAGAGGTTTTCTGGTGGTGGTGCTGTAGTAGTGATGGGAGGGAAAGAAGGAACAGTGATTATGGTGGGAGCGGCAATAGAGGTGTTGGTTGGTGGAATGTTTCCTGCCAGGGTTTGCTCCCTTGCAGTGATAGGATGAACCTGGTTCCTTGCCCGTTTCTTGGGTTGCTGAGTTGTGGTGGCTTCTTGGGCCAACCTTTTCCCTTTAGATTTTTCAACTGGGGACTCTTCTTCAGAGTGTGGCTCGTATTCAGAGCCTTCATCATCACTGGAAGAGAGTTCTTCCACTTTTTCTTCAGGTGCCTCAGCTAGGCACTTGTTAATGCGGTCAATTTCACACAGGACCGCCATGATGTTGACCGTTGGAGGGGCCTTTATAGTCTTTTTATAGTTATCTATGACCTGTTGGAGCTTGGCTCAATCTTCTCGGAGTTGCTCCTCAGTCCAGAAAGGTGCGTCTTCGCTTCCGGTTGGTTGCTTTGCTGGTGCAGCCATTTCTGAAAGTAGGAAAGTCATATGTTAGAAAGGGAGGTTTATTTAAAACAAAAAAATTGGTTTTTTTGTATGTGTTTATGTGAAGCAATGGTTTTGAAAAGAACAAACAGTTTGAAGACCGTTTGGTTCCAAACGGTTTGAAGACCGTTTGGTCCCAAATAGTTTCAAGTCCGTTTGGTCCCAAACGGTTTCAAGACCGTTTGGAAGATAGAACGTCGGCGAGCATCTTGTGACGAAGACGATGATAAGCACGATGATGGGGATGGTGATAGCAGTGACGGCGATAAAGGCGGCGATGTCAGAGGCGGCGCTATCGGCGGTGGTGAAGGAGGTTGCAGAGACGAAGAAAATAGAGGCACGTCTACCTTGCGGTTGTTGGTGATGGCGACGACGAAGTAGGAGCTGCCGACGATGGCGGGGGTTAAAACGGTGCTAGCGGCGACGAATAGGGGTCACGCCAGAGAAAACGAAGGCACGTGGAGTTTGTCGGTGATGGTTGCGAGAAGAAGGGTTGCGAGATGCACAAGAACGAGATTCTAGGAGATGGAACAGTGCTTGCGCAGGGGGTTTAAAGAGCTCGGGAGCTGAAAGGAAGAAGGAGAAGACTGAGGGGGCTAGGGTTATATTTATAGGGATCGAGGGTTGATCCTACAAATTCTCCCGGTCAAACGGTTTCAAGACCATTTGGATCCAAACGGTTTTAGGACCGTTTGGCTCCAAACGGTTTCAGGACCGTTTGGCTCCAAACGGTTTCAAGATTGTTTGGCTCCAAATGGTTTCAAGACAGTTTGGCTCCAAACGGTTTCAAGACTGTTTGGCAGGGTAAAGGGTACTTTAATTTTTTTTTATTTTTATGTTTGTTTTAGTTATGTGAATTTTTATATTTTCAGATTAAGATGATGATCCTAAATTAAAAGAAGAAAAGTGAAACTCAGATCTTGGGCTACCTCCCAAATAGCACCTGGGTTTTACGTCGCTGGCTTGACGGAGTTTTGGTATGGTTATGGTGATGCTGTGGGGTCTCTGATCTCCATAGTTTGTCGGGGCAATTTGTGTCATGACCATCTCGCGAAAACATGATTAACTAATGCGGAAGCGTTCATCAAGCAGTGGATTAACAAAAATCACTAAAAATTAAAACTTTTTGTAAAGAGATCCACACATTGGAAATCTTTTTCTTCAAGAGCTAAAGTATAACATTTACATTCTGTTTCAAAGATACATATCATGCATCATCTCTTTCTGAGAATTACAAGCATCAGCTGTCCTGTCAAGCTAAGCGTTGGCAGTATAAATATCTCGAGGCACTGGGCCAAAATCTCAAAATCACTAACTGCAACTCCGAGGACCTGAGAGTACAGAGACGACACATAGGACTCTATCTACATTTATACAAGGCATTACAGCTAGTGTCTCCACCTGAGGCTTCACTGTTGTCCCTGCTGATACATCTGTCTTTCACCTACTGAAGGATTCTTGTCTCCTCATCCGCGTCCACCTAAAAATGTGGTTCCCACGGGGGTGAGACAATTATAAAAATTGCCCCAGCGAGAGAGATAAATCTCCGCCAGTAACATTATTATTGCAACTTAAGAAGATAAATATGAATGGAAGAATCATATTTATATAGCAACATATATCTTAATGTCTAACATACTAGAACATTATTCTATATCAGAAGCATTGCAACTATAACTTGATAGAATCAACATGTCACTTATCCTTCCATGAATATGAAGAACATGTATAACATCTATTCAAACTACAAGATCATTACCACTACATAAACTCTCTTCAGGCTTAGATCATATATCTAAAGCCTGACATTATCATTGTGGAGTCATGGCCCGTAACCATACTCTTTTCATAAAGTGTTGGGATCTTAATCCCTCAATTCACCACTAGAAATTCTCATCCTTTCACAATTTCAATACCTTAACCATGTGATTCTGGGTATTTAAACCCTTAGCTCATCACCTGAGCATTGTTACCACTTCCTTAGGTAACTAACACCTTTAGGTCATATGACCAAGGTAAGTATGATACTTGAGGCCCATTAACTCTCTTGCTACCTCTTACCAGACAACAAGATATATTATGACACACAAGGCCCAATAAACAAATTCAAATTAATAACATATCACAGCTCATACCTGGCTATGCCTATCATCTCATGATACCTGCATGGTTAGCACATATGATAGTAGCACATCAATTATCTATCAACATAATGCACAAACAATGTATTAATAATTCAAGGGTATTACCCTTAATACTTTACCAAGATTAGGATTTCCATCACACATCTCATGTATCATTCATCCAATCATATTGGACTTATATCACAACAAGGTATACCAATATTTGGGGTGTCGGATATGATATCTATCATATCCTGATATATCACTTCCCTCAACACCATTAACTTTCTTGAGTTCATATACTTAGCTTGTGTTAGGGTATTACCCATCCTAATACTTTATGCACCAGTTCATCACATTCAACATGTAAAGCAGTGATCATTAGTCACTCACTTGGAACATACAACTATTGCCAATACTATGGATTCACCCATAAATCATGAATTATCAAAAGGACCATCATAGGTTCTCTTCAAAACAAACTCTAAGTCAAGCATAGAGTACCACGGCCGTGCTACCTTGCACGGTCGTGCAAAGTGAATCCACCACGGCCATGCTACCTTACACGGTCGTGCAGAGTGAAACTACCACGGTCGTGCTACCTTACACGGTCGTGCAGAGTGAAACTACCACGGTCGTGCTACCTTACACGGTCGTGGTACAGGAGTTCACCTCATGAATCATATTCAAGTATGAATTCTATCCTTTCATTAGGGATTAGGGTTTCACATTCCATTTCCCTTCTTTAGAATAGGGATTGCATATAGCATCACCCATCATTAGGGTTTCATATCACATTTCCCATAATTAGGGTTTACTAGTCATTCCCAATTAGTGATTTCACATGTAGACAACCTCTTATTAGGTTTATACATAGAATAAGCCTCAACTAGGGTTTACATCATATACTGGATCGATGCATTTGCTATGCATTGTTGATTAGTACCATTAAGAGTATCTCTAACCTAATTACATTAGGTTTCCATAAGGGTTTGATCAAATGGACCTTCAATAACATGAGGTATCCAAATAGATTGATCAATGGAACCTTCAACCAATTGGATCATCAATTCAATCATCAATTGAATCATGAACTCACCCTTCAATTGGAACTTCAATTTGGGTCTGATATTAATGGAATTAGGGTTTATAAACACCAATTAGAGCTTTGAAGTTGATCATCAATCATGCTACTAATTGTGTTTCAATTGATTGCATTGGATCCTCAACCATTGAATTCATGGAACCAATCATCAATTGGACCTATGCTCATACTTCAATTGAGTTTAGTAGGTCAACCTTCAACTGATTTGACCCTCAATTGACCCTCAATTGATCATCAATTAGGGTTTGATACAATCGAATTAGGGTTTGGAATCGAAGATCCAACAACACTCATCAATGCAGGATTGGTTACTTTGAAACTTTTGAACCATTATCCAAATTAGGTATGACCTGACCCCAAACGGTCTTGAGACCATTTTCCCATCAAATCATTCAAATCCAAGCCATCCAATTAAGATTTGGATCATTGGATAGATCACCGAATCAGCATTACATTGTATATCAGCTTGGTACCTTTACACCTTCAAACACCTAACCATACTCAACCCTAGACCTCCAAACGGTCTTGGGTGACCACCAAACGGTATTGAGACCATTTGGATGAGCTCCAAACGGTCTTGAGACCGTTTGGCCCATCCATCCTTTGGATTCTAGTGAAAAATCATCAAGGATTGGTCTATCGAGTTGATCAACAATTCAGCACTTAATTGCAATATGATTGGTACCATTGGACCTTCAATTGATCAACTATACCTGACCCCAGACCTCCAAACGGTCTTGGGGTGACTCCCAAATGGTCTTGAGACCATTTGGACTAATCAACCCAAAATCTCAAATAAACTCATTGGAATTTCAGCACTAATTCCAATTAGGGTTTGCCTAATTGAATACCCTTCAACTCACGATTCCTTGGGAGTTAATACCTCAAATTTGGTGAGTAATTATACAACATCATTAGGAACAGTAATCCCAAACGGTCAATGCTTGGTCAACGCACTCAAACGGTCTTGAGACCGTTTGCCAAAAAAGTGCAATTAAAACAGATTGATAATCAGCACTGAATCCAATTAGGTTTCCCTAATCTATTAGCCTTCAACTCATGATTCCTTGGGAGTCAATCCATCAAATTTGGAGGGTCATCAACCAACATAATTATGAAAAGGAATCCCAAACGGTCAACACTTGGTCAACTCACTCAAACGGTTTTGAAACCGTTTTCCCAAACAGGTCAAGTTAATCAGGTTGAAAATCAGCATTTAATTCAATTCGATTTTCCTAATTGTTTGGCCTTCAACCTACGATTCCTTTGGAGTTAACCCCTCAAATGTGGTGGGTCATTAGTCTACATAATTAGGAACAAAATTCCCAAACGGTCAATGCTTGGTCAACCATCGCAAAAGGGTTTGAAACCGTTTGCTCCCAAACGGTTTCAAACCGTTTGCCCTTAAACGGTTTGCTGAAACCGCATAGCCAATCAAATTAAAACGATTTGGAGTAGCTATCAAAACCGTTTGGCTTGGTACTTTTCTTTGGATAAGCATCTAGGATGATGTCATCATCCCCTTCCTTCGAACAACCAAGAACAGCAACCGTTCTTGATGGAAATTGCAGCAAAGAAACAAGAGTGCATCAAATTGAAGAAATCAATCAACAAAGCATAGAGAATTGATGCAATAGCAATGTTTAAGGGTTTAAGTTATAAAACCCGCCTCCAATTGAGCTCCAAAGCTCCAAGATCACGCCATTAATGGTGGATGAAGCTCTTGCAACTCCCCCTAGGCTCGTCCTCAAGCTTTTGGATGAAAAAGTTGGCTAGGGTTCAAGAGGAGATCGAATTAAGAAGGAATCCATAATTTATTTTCGATTTCCACCATGAAATCAAGGAGAACGAAGGTCAAGGGCTTACCAACAGGTTGGGAGTCGTCCTACTGCTCCTCCCTAGCTCCTTGGTCGGTTTTTCAAGCAAGGGAAAGAAGAAAACCCGAAAAAGGCCTTGGTTTGGGCTTGGAAATGGCACTTTTATAAGGAAATTGATGAGAGAGAAAATACCATATAACAATCCAATTAATCCAAAAATTATAGCCGCCTCTTCCCCCTCAATTCCATGGATACGAGGCATATCCCCTTTCCTTTTATTCCCCTTCATTATCTTCAATTTAAAGAAAAGCAAATTAAGCACCTTAATTATATTATATTAATATCCATAATTTGAGTGGATATTACTTTTCTTTATAATAAAGTGAGTGGAGTTTCACCTACTTAGGATATTTTCGTTCCTTATCTTGGAAAAAGACCGTCCATCCTTATTAAAAATAAACCAATAACATTTTGGTTGAAGGCCCTTTAATTAATACATTCATTTTGCCCTAAATTGAATTAGGGTTTCACTTATGATTAAATCTTGATTATTTTAATATCAAGATTCTCTCTCCTCCAACTTACTTTAAATGAGGCACCCCTCTCATTTTATTTGCTCTACATGATGCCAAGAAACATTAAGGACCTTAATTAAGTGGTAATTTGCATATTGAACCCTAGGTTTTGGGTAAATTGTACTTTACACCAAAACTAGGTTTTAATGCATAACATTGCTTTACAAGCTTAAACTTGATGCCCAAGCTTGTGAAAGCCATACCACTACATTATATTCATTCTTATGGTGTCTCAACATCAGAGGAACATCTTATCATGCAACATTTTCAAGTTGACCCCTCAACTTGGGTAATTTGCACTTTAGTCAAAAATAAGCAAACATTGCTTCAACATTGTTCAAACAGGACCAAAATTGAAACATAAGTTTCTCATGAGCCCTAATTACTTTTCCCAAGATAAGATTAAGAATCTACTCAACCTTATTAGACAAAACATCTAGGGTTAATTCGTAACCCAGGTCAGGGATGTTACAAATTATAAACCCCTAACAAGGATTTCGTCCTCGAAATCCTAGGAAAAGGAGGAACATATTGTTCATTAATCATGCCCTCAAGTCCCCACATATTTCTCAATATTATGGAGATACCATGGATCTATAATTCATACAAAGTTTCTTTCATTAATTCAACCTTATCACTGTTTATGTTTATGCAGAGCATAAACCCCTAACATATGATGTCCATGTCATTGAAAGGAAGAAGCATAAAAGAACATACTTCTATCATCACTCAAGAATATCTACCAAAAGAGAAACATACTTATCTAACACAGATAATTCATTCAGCAATCCTTTATTTGTTTTGGGAAAATATTCACCAAGCAAATTCACTGAGTAGGTTCACTGAGTATATTCACTAAGTATGTTGTTTGAAAGTATTCACTGAGTATGTTCACTAAGTATGTTTTTGAAAATATTCACTGAGGAAGTTCACTGAGTATGTTCACTAAGTATGTTTTTGAAAATATTCACTGAGGAAGTTCACTGAGTATGTTCACTAAGTATGTTTTTGAAAATATTCACTGAGGAAGTTCACTAAGTATGTTCACTAAGTATGTTTTTGAAAATATTCACTGAGGAAGTTCACTGAGTATGTTCACTAAGTATGTTTTTGAAAATATTCACTGAGGAAGTTCACTGAGTATGCTCACTAAGTATGTTTTTGAAAATATTCACTGAGGAAGTTCACTGAGTATGTTCACTAAGTATGTTTTTGAAAATATTCACTGAGGAAGTTCACTGAGTATGTTCACTAAGTATGTTTTTGAAAATATTCACTGAGGAAGTTCACTGAGTATGTTCACTAAGTATGTTTTTGAAAATATTCACTGAGGAAGTTCACTGAGTATGTTCACTAAGTATGTTTTTGAAAATATTCACTGAGGAAGTTCACTGAGTATGATCACTAAGTATGTTTTTGAAAATATTCACTGAGGAAGTTCACTGAGTATGTTGAGAATATTTCACTTAGCTCTTCCTATTTAATTTCATTATTCTTCTCTAGATTGTTTCAAAATGACTACTTGATCAGAGTAATCAGAAAGATAACAATCTAAGAGTTCCATACTTGCCTTATCTTCAATAACCATATACTTGGCCAGGGTATACAAGTACTGAGATTAGGTAGTATGCACTTTATTTGCTATCACATTCCTCACTTTTCATACCATTATACATACATGATTTTCCATTCCTAGATTTCCTCCAGGCATCATTTTCTAAGTCTCATCTTTTGACATATAGATAAGGGAGATTATATACATTTTAAGGAACATTGAGTAAGATATAAGTTCTCATCTCCCTTGTGTCCTTATAGGACTTAGTCAAAAGAATTCAAAAACAACTATTTTCATATCTTTAACACATAGAAACATGAAATGAAATATCAGAATGAATATATTTCATCTAAGTATTACCCCTCAAGGTCATCTACCACTCTAGGTTGATTTCAACACATAGTGTCTAATTATCTCATGTTACCGCTTTTGCCTTTACTTAGTGGCTACTGTCTTGGTGCACTAGGCATTTATTGCACTGGTGAGATCAAAAACTTTGGCCTTTTCTGAATATCCAGACAAATGTCTCTAAAACTGTAGAGACCTTACCTTAATTCATAACTTATGGCCCCTCCTTGGGCACTATCATCACAATTTTACTATTTGTCCAGACTTATGGCAGAGTCTACTTTCTTGCCATTTAATAATCTTTCCCATATTTCCACAGTTCTAACATGACCACGTCATTCAGGAATCCTTTCAAAGCCCAAAGCTTATGCATTAAGGACTGATGACCTAGGTTGTAACACCAATATCCAGTCTTCTTTATGCATCACCGTTGTCCTAACCTTCCCTTCAAGAGCATGATCATAGGATTCTCTATCCTCATTAAGTCAAGATGGGAATTCTTAGGCACTTGTTCTCTTCTTGCCTGGTCCCATGCACCCTCCCCTGGTGCAACAACATTGCCCTTAGCAATGTGTTCCTCATGTTCTCCAGTCATTTTCAAGTTCTTCTTCTCCTATGTGAGAAGAAGATACTATCAAATAAACTGGAAGACACTTAGAACATACTCTACAACCTTAGTCCTATGTCTCTATAGACTCAACGAACCTAGAGCTCTGATACCACTAAATTGTCACGACCGTCTCGCGAAAACATGATTAAATAATGCGAAAGCGTTCATCAAGTAGCGTATTAGCGAAAATCACTAAAAATTAAAACTTTTTGCAAAGAGATCCACACATTGGAAATCTTTTTCTTCAAGAGCTAAAGTATAACATTTACATTCTGTTTCAAAGATACATATCATGCATCATCTCTTTCTGAGAATTACAAGCATCAGCTGTCCTGTCAAGCTAAGCGTAGGCAGTATAAAAATCTCGAGGCACTAGGCTAAAATATCAAAATCACTAACTACAACTCCGAGGACCTGAGAGTACAGAGACGACACATAGGACTCTATCTACATTTATACAAGGCATTACAGCCAGTGTCTCCACCTGAGGCTTCACTGTTGTCCCTGCTGCTACAACTGTCTTTCACCTACTGAAGGATTCTTGTCTCCTCGTCCGCGTCCACCTAAAAATGTGGTTCCCACGGGGGTGAGACAATTATAAAAATTGCCCCAACGAGAGATATAACTCTCCGCCAGTAACATTATTATTGCAACTTAAGAAGATAAATATGAATGGAAGAATTATATTTATATAACAACAAATATCTTAATGTCTAACATACTTGAACATTATTCTATATCAGAAGCATTGCAACTACAACTTGATAGAATCAACATGTCACTTATCCTTCCATGAATATGAAGAACATGTATAACATCTATTCAAACTACAAGATCATTACCACTACATTAACTCTCTTCAGGCTTAGATCATATATCTAAAGCCTGACATTATCATTGTGGAGTCATGGCCCATAGCCATACTCTTTTCATAAAGTGTTGGGATCTTAATCCCTCAATTCACCACTAGAAATTCTCATCCTTTCACAATTTCAATACCTTAACCATGTGATTCTGGGTATTTAAACCCTTAGCTCATCACCTGAGCATTGTTACCACTTCCTTAGGTAACTAACACCTTTAGGTCATATGACCAAGGTAAGTATGATACTTGAGGCCCATTAACTCTCTTGCTACCTCTTACCAGACAACAAGATATATTATGACACACAAGGCCCAATAAACAAATTCAAATTAATAACATATCACAGCTCATACTTGGCTATGCCCATCAGCTCATGATACCTGCATGGTTAGCACATATGAGAGTAGCACATCAATTATCTATCAACATCATGCACAAACAATGTATTAATAATTCAAGGGTATTACCCTTAATCCTTTACCAATATTAGGATTTCCATCACACATCTCATGTATCATTCATCCAATCATATTGGACTTATATCACAACAAGGTATACCAGTATTTGGGGTGTTGGATATGATATCTATCATATCCTGATATATCACTTCCCTCAACACCATTAACTTTCTTGAGTTCATATAATTAGCTTGTATTAGGGTATTACCCATCCTAATACTTTATGTACCAGTTCATCACATTCAACATGTAAAGCAGTGATCATTAGTCACTCACTTGGAACATACAACTATTACCAATACTATGGATTCACCCATAAATCATGAATTATCAAAAGGACCATCATAGGTTCTCTTCAAAACAAACTCTAAGTCAAGCATAGAGTACCACGGCCGTGCTACCTTGCACGGTCGTGCAAAGTGAATCCACCACGGCCGTGCTACCTTACACAGTCGTGCAGAGTGAAACTACCACGGTCGTGCTACCTTACACAGTCGTGGTACAGGAGTTCACCTCATGAATCATATTCAAGTATGAATTCTATCCTTTCATTAGGGATTAGGGTTTCACATTCCATTTCCCTTCTTTAGAATAGGGATTGCATATATCATCACCCATCATTAGGGTTTCATATCACATTGCCCATAATTAGGGTTTACTAGTCATTCCCAATTAGTGATTTCACATGTAGACAACCTCTTATTAGGGTTATACATAGAATCAGCCTCAACTAGGGTTTACATCATATACTGAATCCATGCATTTGCTATGCATTGTTGATTAGTACCATTAATAGTATCTCTAACCTAATTACATTAGGTTTCCATAAGGGTTTGATCAAATGGACCTTCAATAACATGAGGTATCCAAATAGAGTGATCAATGGAACCTTCAACCAATTGGATCATCAATTCAATCATCAATTGAATCATGAACTCACCCTTCAATTGTAACTTCAATTAGGGTCTGATCTTAATGGAATTAGGGTTTATAAACACCAATTAGAGCTTTGAAGTTGATCATCAATCATGCTACTAATTGTGTTTCAATTGATTGCATTGGATCCTCAACCATTGAATTCATGGAACCAATCATCAATTGGACCTATGCTCATACTTTAATTGAGTTTAGTAGGTCAACCTTCAACTGATTTGACCCTTAATTGACCCTCAATTGATCATCAATTAGGGTTTGATACAATTGAATTAGGGTTTGGAATCGAAGATCCAACAACACTCATCAATGCAGGATTGGTTACTTTGAAACTTTTGAACCATTATCCAAATTGGGTATGACCTGACCCGAAACAGTCTTGAAGTCGTTTGGATGACCTCCAAACGGTCTGGAGACCGTTTTCCCATCAAATCATTCAAATCCAAGCCATCCAATTAAGATTTGGATCATTGGATAGATCACCAAATCAGCATTACATTGTATATCAGCTTGGTACCTTTACACCTTCAAACACCTAACCATACTCAACCCTAGACCTCCAAACGGTCTTGGGTGACCACCAAACGGTCTTGAGACCGTTTGGATGAGCTCCAAACGGTCTTGAGACCGTTTGGCCCATCCATCCTTTGGATTCTAGTGAAAAATCATCAAGGATTGGTCTATCGAGTTGATCACCAATTCAACACTTAATTGCAATATGATTGGTACCATTGGACCTTCAATTGATCAACTATACCTGACCCCAGACCTCCAAACGGTCTTGGGGTGACCCCCAAACGGTCTTGAGACCGTTTGGGTGATCCCCAAACGGTCTTGAGACCGTTTGGGCTAATCAACCCAAAATCTCAAATTAACTCTTTGGAATTTCAGCACTAATTCCAATTAGGGTTTGCCTAATTGAATACCCTTCAACTCACGATTCCTTGGGAGTTAATCACTCAAATTTGGTGAGTAATTAGACCACATCATTAGGAACAGTAATACCAAACGGTCAACGCTTGGTCAATGCACTCAAACGGTCTTGAGACCGTTTTCCAAAAAAGTGCAATTAAAACAGATTGATAATCAGCACTTAATCCAATTAGGTTTCCCTAATCGATTAGACTTCAACTCACGATTCCTTGGGAGTTAATCCCAAAAATTTGGAGGGTCATCAACCAAAATAATTATGAACAGGAATCCCAAATGGTCAACACTTGGTCAACTCACTCGAACGGTTTTGAAACCGTTTTCCCAAACAGGTCAAGTTAATCAGGTTGAAAATCAGCATTTAATTCAATTCGATTTGCCTAATTGTTTGGCCTTCAAACTACGATTCCTTTGGAGTTAACCCCTAAAATTTCGTGGGTCATTATTCTACATAATTAGGAACAAAATTCCCAAACGGTCAACGCTTGGTCAACCATATCGAACGGTTTTGAAACCGTTTTCTCCCAAATGGTTTCAAACCGTTTTCCCTTAAACGGTTTGCTGAAACCGCATAGCCAATCAAATTAAAACGATTTGGAGTAGCTATCAAAACCGTTTGGCTTGGTACTTTTCTTTGGATAAGCATATAGGATGATGTCATCATCCCCTTACTTATAACAACCAAGAACAGAAACCGTTCTTGATGGAAATTGCAGCAAAGAAACAAGAGTGCATCAAATTGAAGAAATCAATCAACAAAGCATAGAGAATTGAAGCAATAGCAATGTTTAAGGGTTTAAGTTATAAAACCCACCTCCAATTGAGCTCCAAAGCTCCAATCTCACGCCAGTAATGGTGGATGAAGCTCTTGCAACTCCCCCTAGGCTCGTCCTCAAGCTTTTGGATGAAAAAGTTGGCTAGGGTTGAAGAGGAGATCGAATTAAGAAGGAATCCATAATTTATTTTCGATTTCCACCATGAAATCAAGGAGAACGAAGGTCAAGGGCTTACCAACAGGTTGGGAGTCGTCCTCCTTCTCCTCCCTAGCTCCTTGGTCGGTTTTGCAAGAAAGGGAAAGAAGCAAATCCGAAAAAGGCCTTGGTTTGGGCTTGGAAATGGCACTTTTATAAGGAAATTGATGAGAGAGAAAATACCTTATAACAATCCAATTAATCCAAAAATTATGGCCGCCTCTTCCCCCTCAATTCCATGGATACGAGGCATATCCCCTTTCCTTTTATTCTCCTTCATTATCTTCAATTTAAAGAAAAGCAAATTAAGCACCTTAATCATATTATATTAATATCCATTATTTGAGTGGATATTACTTTTCTTTATAATAAAGTGAGTGGAATTTCACCTACTTAGGATATTTTCGTTCCTTATCTTGGCAAAAGAACGTCCATCCTTATTCAAAAGCAACCAATAACATTTGGCTGAAGGCCCTTTAATTAATACATTCATTTTTGCCCTAAATTGAATTAGGGTTTCACTTATGATTAAATCTAGATTATTTTAATATCAAGATTCTCTCTAATCCAACTTACTTTAAATGAGGCACCCCTCTCATTTTCTTTGCTCTACATGATGCCAAGAAACATTAAGGACCTTAATGAAGTGGTAATTTGCATATTGAAACCTAGGTTTTGGGTAAATTGCACTTTACACCAAAACTAGGTTTTAATGTATAACATTGCTTTACAAGCTTAAACTTGATGCCCAAGCTTGTGAAAGCCATAACACTACATTATATTCATTCTTATGGTGTCTCAACATCAGAGGAACATCTTATCATGCAACATTTGCAAGTTGACCCCTCAACTTGGGTAATTTGCACTTTAGTATCAAATAAGCAAACATTGCTTCAACATTTTTCAAACATGACCAAAATTGAAACATAAGTTTCTCATGAGCCCTAATTACTTTTCCCAAGATAAGATTAAGAATCTACTCAACCTTATTAGACAAAACATCTAGGGTTAATTCATAACCCAGGTCAGGGAGGTTACAAATTATAAACCCCTAACAAGGATTTCGTCCTCGAAATCCCAGGAAAAGGAGGAACATATTGTTCATTAACCATGCCCTCAAGTCCCCACATATTTCTCAATATTATGGAGATACCATGGATCTGTAATTCATACAAAGTTTCTTTCATTAATTCAACCTTATCACTGTTTATGTTTATGCAAAGCATAAACCCCTAACATATGATGTCCATGTCATTGAAAGGAAGAAGCATAAAAGAACATACTTCTATCATCACTCAAGAATATCTACCAAAAGAGAAACATACTTATCTAACACAGATAATTCATTCAACAATCCTTTATTTGTTTTGGGAAAATATTCACCAAGCAAATTCAATGAGTAGGTTCACTGAGTATATTCACTAAGTATGTTGTTTGAAAGTATTCACTGAGGAAGTTCACTGAGTATGTTCACTAAGTATGTTTTTGAAAATATTCACTGAGGAAGTTCACTGAGTATGTTCACTAAGTATGTTTTTGAAAATATTCACTGAGGAAGTTCACTGAGTATGTTCACTAAGTATGTTTTTGAAAATATTCACTGAGGAAGTTCACTGAGTATGTTCACTAAGTATGTTTTTGAAAATATTCACTGAGGAAGTTCACTGAGTATGTTCACTAAGTATGTTTTTGAAAATATTCAATGAGGAAGTTCACTGAGTATGTTCACTAAGTATGTTTTTGAAAATATTCACTGAGGAAGTTCACTAAGTATGTTCACTAAGTATGTTTTTGAAAATATTCACTGAGGAAGTTCACTGAGTATGTTCACTAAGTATGTTTTTGAAAATATTCACTGAGGAAGTTCACTGAGTATGTTCACTAAGTATGTTTTTGAAAATATTCACTGAGGAAGTTCACTGAGTATGATCACTAAGTATGTTTTTGAAAATATTCACTGAGGAAGTTCACTAAGTATGTTGAGAATATTTCACTTAGCTCTTACTATTTAATTTTATTATACTTCTCTAGATTGTTTCAAAATGACTACTTGATCAGAGTAATCAGAAAGATAACAATCTAAGAGTTCCATACTTGCCTTATCTTCAATAACCATATACCTGGCCAGGGTATACAAGTACTGAGATTAGGTAGTATGCACTTTATTTGCTATCACATTCCTCACTTTTCATACCATTATACATACATGATTTTCCATTCCTAGATTTCCTCCAGGCATCATTTTCTAAGTCTCATCTTTTGACATATAGATAAGGGAGATTATATACATTTTAAGGAACATTGAGTAAGATATAAGTTCTCATCTCCCTTGTGTCCTTATAGGACTTAGTCAAAAGAATTCAAAAACAACTATTTTCATATCTTTAACACATAGAAACATGAAATGAAATATCAGAATGAATATATTTCATCTAAGTATTACCCCTCAAGGTCATCTACCACTCTAGGTTGATTTCAACACATAGTGTCTAATTATCTCATGTTACCGCTTTTTCCTTTACTTAGTGGCTACTGTCCTGGTGCACTAGGCATTTATTGCACTGGTGACATCAAATACTTTGGCCTTTTCTGAATATCCAGACAAATGTCTCTAAAATTGTAGAGACCTTACCTTAATTCATAACTTATGGCCCCTCCTTGGGCACTATCATCACAATTGTACTGTTTGTCCAGACTTATGGCAGAGTCTACTTTCTTGCCATTTAATAATCTTTCCCATATTTCCACTGTTCTAACATGACCACGTCATTCAAGAATCCTTTCAAAGCCCAACGCTTATGCATTAAGGACTGATGACCTAGGTTGTAACACCAATATCCAGTCTTCTTTATGCATCACTGTTGTCCTAACCTTCCCTTCAAGAGCATGATCATAGGATTCTCTATCCTCATTAAGTCAAGATGGGAATTATTAGGCACTTGTTCTCTTCTTGCCTGGTCCCATGCACCCTCCCCTGGTGCAACAACATTGCCCTTAGCAATGTGTTCCTCATGTTCTCCAGTCATTTTTAAGTTCTTCTTCTCCTATGTGAGAAGAAGATACTATCAAATAAACTGGAAGACACTTAGAACAGACTCTACAACCTTAGTCCTATGTCTCTGTAGACTCAGCAAACCTAGAGCTCTGATACCACTAAATTGTCATGACCGTCTCGCGAAAACATGATTAACTAATGCGGAAGCGTTCATCAAGTAGCGGATTAGCGAAAATCACTAAAAATTAAAACTTTTTGCAAAGAGATCCACACATTGGAAATCTTTTTCTTCAAGAACTAAAGTATAACATTTACATTCTGTTTCAAAGATACACATCATGCATCATCTCTTTTTGAGAATTACAAGCATCAGCTGTCCTGTCAAGCTAAGCGCAGTCAGTATAAAAATCTCGAGGCACTGGGCCAAAATCTCAAAATCACTAACTACAACTCCGAGGACCTGAGAGTACAGAGACGACACATACAACTCTGAGGACCTGTGGATGGTAAGACGTGGCTACTTTGTGGTTGACTCCATATTTTTTCAACAGGGCTTCAAAACTTCGTTCCAGAAAATGGGTCCCGCCGTCTGATATGACAGTTCTGGGGACTCCAAATATGGGGAAAATGATATCTTTAAACAATTTAATCACTGGTTTGGAATCGCTGGATACAGTGGGTATAACTTCAACCCATTTCAAGATATAGTCCACCGCAACCAGGATGTAGGAGAAACTATAGGAAGAAGGGAAGGGGCCCATATAGTCTACCCCCCACACGTCAAAAAGTTCAGTTTCTTGCCACATTGTGAGGGGCATTTCATTCCTTTTGGATATGCTGCCAGAGAATTGACATTTGTTGCACGATTTCACAAAATCATAGGAGTCCTTTGCTATGGTTGGCCAGAAGAAGCCTGATTGCAGAACTTTTATAGCGGTTTTTTTTGCACTCATATGCCCCCCGTGGGTCCTCAATGGCAATGCTCTAGGACTGGGGTGATCTCTTCTTCCGGCAAGCAGTGACGGAAAAGTCTACCAGCACATAGGTGAAACAGGTAAGGTTCATCCCAATGATATTGCTTTATATCGTGGAGGAATTTCCTTTTTTCGTGGTAGGAGGCGTAGGGGTGAATGATTCTTGTAGCTAGATAATTGACAATATCCGCATACCAAGGGAATCCATGGGTAACCTTCATTAGTTGGTAATCTGGAAGAGAGTCTCAGATAGAGATTTTATCTTCATCTTCCACTTCAATACGACTGAGATGGTCAGCTACGACGTTTTCCACTCCGCTCTTATCTTTAATTTCCAAATCAAATTCCTGAAGCATCAACACCCAGCGGATAAGTCTGGGTTTGGCATCTTGCTTCTGAATTAGGTATCGAATGGCGGAGTGGTCAGTGTAGACTATGACCTTGGATCCAATCAAATAGGAGCAAAATTTCTCAAACGCGTAGATGACAATCAGGAACTCCTTCTCTGTAGTAGTGTAGTTCTTCTGTGCTTCATCTAGCGTTTTAGATGCGTAGTAAATTACCTAAGGTTTCTTGTCGATCCGCTGTCCTAATACAACTCCTATGGCGTAATCGCTTGCGTCGCACATGATTTCAAATGGTATCGACCAATCTGGGGCTCTCAGAATAGGTGTAGAAATTAAATCATTTTTGAGAGTTGAGAAACTTTGCAAGCAGTCTTGGTTAAAGATGAACTCAATATCTTTAGTCGGGAGTTGGGTCATGGGTTTTGCTATTTTTGAGAAATCCTTAATAAATATTCTGTAAAACCCCGCATGACCCAAGAAAGCCCGTACTCCTTTTATATCTTTCGGTGGCGCCAGCTTCGAGATAACATCGATTTTAGCCGTATCGACCTCGATCCCTCTATAACTCACTCTGTGCCCGAGGACGACACCTTTAGTTACCATGAAATGACATTTTTCCTAATTCAGTATGAGGTTCGTTTCCTCGCATCGTTGTAAAACTTGTCCAAGGTTGATTAGACAATTATCGAAAGAATCTCCGTAAACTGAGAAATCATCCATGAACACTTCCTTAATGGATTTTGTTAATCCTGCGAAAGTGGCAGACATACACCTTTGGAAAGTAGCGGGTGCGTTACATAACCCGAAAGGCATTCTTTTAAAAGCATAGGTTCCAAAAGGGTAGGTGAAGGTAGTTTTCTCTTAGTCTTCCAAGTGTATGGGTATTTGGTAGAACCCAGAATAACCATCTAGATAGAAGAAGTATTTCTGATGGGTTAAATGTTCTAGGCACTCATCGAGAAAGGGCAGAGGGTAGTGATCTTTCCGCGTGGATTTGTTTAATTGTCTATAGTCGATGCACATCCGCCACCCCGTCACCGTCTTGGTGGGTATTAACTAATTTTTGTCATTAAGAACAATAGTAGTGCCTCCCTTTTTAGGAACTACTTGGATGGGGTTGACCCATTGGGAGTCAGAGATCGGGTAGATTATGCAAACTTTCAGTAATTTGAGGACTTCAAGGCAAACCACTTCTTTGAGATTAGGGTTCAACTTCCTCTGATGTTTGCGTGATGGATTAAATTCTTCGACCATGGGTAGTCTGTGCATGCATAGGGCTAGATTTATGCCCTTTAGGCCAGTTATCTTATACCCAATGGCCTTTTTGTGTTTCTTCAGCTCATCCAGAAGCCTTTCTTCCTGGCTTTCTGATAACCTCCTATTTTAGTAGTTTATCTTAGTCTTTTTCTTTAGTTTTCCATACTCTTTTTACGTTTATTCGGTACATAAACCTAATTTTACCCCTTTTTTGTAAATACATCATCAAACTAACTTTTTCCTTTTACACTTGCAGAAAAAGCACAAAAAAATCATAAAAGAATAAACCAACCTCAAGGCCGAGTGAAGCCAAACGGTCCCAAGACCGCATGGAGTTCAAACGGTCCCGAGACCGCATGAAGCCAAACGGTCCTAAGACCGCATGGAGTTCAAACGGTCCCGAGACCGCATGAAGCCAAACGGTCCCAAGACCGCATGGAGTTCAAACGGTCCCGAGACCACATGAAGCCAAACGGTCCCAAGACCGCATGGAGTTCAAACGGTCCCGAGACCGCATGAAGCGAAACGGTCCCAAGACCGCATGGAGTTCAAACGGTCCCGAGACCGCATGAAGCCAAATGGTCCCGAGACCGCATGGAGTTCAAACGGTCCCAAGACCGCATGGAGTTCAAACGGTCCCAAGACCGCATGAAGCCAAACGGTCCCAAGACCGCACGGAGTTCAAACGGTCTCAAGACCGTTTGACGCCAAACGATCTCAAGACCGTTTGACGCCAAACGGTCTCAAGACCGTGTGACGCCAAACGGTCTCAAGACCGTTTGACGCCAAACGGTCTCAAGACCGTTTGAACCCAAACGGTCTCCAGACCGTTTGACCTCACTCAAGGCCTATAAATAAGACCTCAAGGGCCATCCTTGAGGAGAGTCCAGACGTCCTGAAGTTGTCTCTCCACTACCAGAACAACTCCATCCACCGCCCGAGGCTACCGGTCTGAGACTCACGTTCCATTGCAAAGCTACCTTCTCTCTCATCAACAAAGAAGGTGAGAGGAGAAGATCCATCGTCAAGCAAGCCACGAAGGGTGAAGATCGTTGCTCTCTCCACCAAGGGTTCAACCTTCTCTCCTCAGTGGAGATGATGTTCTTTCTATCTCTTCTTGCCTCTTCCTTTGTTGTTCCCTCTATGAGGAGCGAGTAGTTCCATCCACTGGGGCGCGGGGACTAGCCCCGCTGCCCATGCTTTGTACTTTGTACTAAAAAGATGTTATCCTTTCATTTTAATACTAAATCGTTTCATACATGCTTGAATGATGGCCACGTTCTTGTATGCATCTATTGTCTTTTGTTGTGGTTTGTCTACGACCGCTCTCGAGACTCGAATACCGATTTAGTGTTGGTTTCTGGTGTGTGTATCCACCACGCATCCGTTTCGGTGTCTAGGAGTGCATCTCAAAGAGTGGAGTAAACTCACTATCATCCGTTGCACTTCCATCTGTATGGAAGTAACCTTGGTAAGTCGAGGAACACACTTTGCGAGGGGAATGATGTAAAGCATGTGACCATTTGATCGGGAATGGCTGGCGTTGCAACATTCCCGCACTTCTCGTAGCTAGGTTATCCGAATAGGAGACTAGGCCTACAAAGACGCTATTCGATTTGATAATTATCGCTCGCTTGTTAGTTTTAGATGCACGTTTCATGAGGTTGAGTAAGATTCTCTCTTTGGAAGACTACATATCTTCATTGACACGTAGATATGTACTGAATGAGAGCTACTTGACCCTTGAAGGATGCGATGCATTGCTCTTGTCTTATATGGGCATCGGTCTTGTGGAACATCGAAGGATGCAATGCATCGCTCTTGTCTTATATGGGCATCGGTCTTGTGGAACATCCTTGGATGCAATGCATCGCTCTTGTCTTATAAGGCATCGGTCTTGTGGAACATCCATGCATCTAGCTTATAAGTCTTGCTTGCTTAGTACATATACAATGCATGTGTAGCGGTGGTGAATACCTACTTAACCCCAGTGATTCATCATCATCTGTTAAATCTTAGTTTTACTTGCTTTAGTTACTTTTCATGCTTTAGTCTAAAAACCAATCAAAATCCAACCTTTTGATATAAGTGCCAATTAGTAAAATAACTAAGTGAAGTGTTGTACGTTTTCCATCTTGTTGCTTGCAACAAGACCGTTGTCTTTTGGGTTCGATCCTAAATCTGTACCATGATAAGGCTTCCATACTCTTACGGGGTTGGAGTTGTTATCTAAGCACCAGTTCTAGGTAAACCTAGGGAAGACATCAATCCTCTCTAGGGTTTTTGGTGATAGAATTCTGGGACTCCCATTGGAAGACTGAAAATCTTTCGGTGTAAGTCCCAACTCCATCAAAAAATGGCGCCGTTGCCGGGGACAACGGAACGTTAGTATTTCACTTAGTTTATTTTTCTAGTTGGTTAGGATTTTACACTTTCTTTTTGAATCATAACTCATCATCTTCTTGAAACTTTCATATTGTCTCCATTATCTAAAGGTGTTCTCTTTTCTTTACTCAGGTAGAACCCGTATATGCAATCACCGCATAATCGAGGATTCTCCCCTGATTCGGAGTTCGACTCCGAGGTAGAGAGAAGTTTCCACTGCAGAATCCGTCTCAATCGCCAACGCGCTAGTCAAATAGCTGACGAACAGCATCAAGCCACTTTGGTGATGGAGAGAGTCAATGCTGCTATCGCCGCACAACGGGCACAACTCATTGCAGACACCCGTGCCCAAATACAAGCGGAGATACGAGCAGAAGAGCAAGCCCGCATAAGAGCAGAGACCGAAGCTGCTCAGCTCGAATTACGAAACAAGCAACTGAGGGACTATGCTGTCCCGAAGAATTACGAAGACAACCACCCGGTCCGGCCTCCGATCATCAACATCCCAAACTTTGAGATTCGGACCCAGTGGATCCAGATTATGCAAGGAATTTCCTTCTCAGGAGGTTCAGGAGACGATTGCATGGACCATTTGAAATATAAAAGATATAACTACAAATCAAATTTACATTGTTTCAAATCTTCTCTAATTATGAAACTCTTATTCTTTTTCAGAAATGGCGTCACCAGCAAACAAAACTTCTGGCTCAGGAACTGCCCCTGCTCTGACAAGGGAGCAGATGATGGAAGAGCGAGACAGGCTCATACAGATCAGGGACACTTACAACACCACCAGCGCCGTCCCTCCCAAGACCAAGATCATCGACGTCCTGTGTGAGATAACCCGCCTCACCAAATGCTTGGGTGAGGCCCCTGAAGAGGACATCGAGCACATCTCTTCTGACGATGATGAAGGATCGGACTACATACCGAATCCCGATGAAGACTCCTCTGCCCAAGAGACAGAGGGAAAACGCAAAGCTGCAAAGGATGCATTTGGGCAGCCCCCCAAGAGGGCAAGAAAACAAGTCCACCCTCTATCTGCCATGGACCAACCCTTCGCCAAACCATCCACCTTTGCTGCTACCACTACCACCCCTGCAGCTACCATCCCTACCACCATCACCCCTGCAGCTACCATCCCTACCACCTTCATTCCCATCACTGCCCCAATACCACCACCAGAGCACCTATCCATCCAAACCTCCATCACCACCGATAAAACCCTTAAACCAACTAAGTATGTTTGCTCCAGCATACTAGCTAAAATGGGAATTCACGAGCGCATCTTCAAAGCACTACAAAAAGCCAACCTCACCAGATTGTGCTTAATACCTGAATTGTCCTACATCGAGCCCACAGCGGAATTTTTCTCCTGCCTGACAAAGGAGCCCGTCGACGTTGCAGATAGGTCACGGGATGGGGGTGATAGAAGGATTGTCACCCAAATCTTCGGTAGCAACGTCGTCTTAACAGAGAATATGCTAAATTCAATATTCATTGACGACCTGGAGCAGCTACAAAAGGCCAAATCAGTGGGAACTGATCATCCAGAATTCAACCGCCACACATTCTGGAAAAGCTTAACTGGGATTCCCACATACGACGCCAAAACATGCCAAGCGTCCAACATACACTCCGGATTTGTGCGCACTCTGCACAAAATCCTAGCTGGTGCACTTTTTACAAGAACGGAGGGAGGAAACGTTACAGTATCAGACCTCTTTGTCCTCTGGTCTATCCTCCACGGAAGGCCAGTCAACATCGGACGGTTGATGGTCCAGAAATTATCCGCCGCCTTCATAGGGAAAGAGATCTGTTTGGGGGGCCATGTCACATCCATAATTAAATTTTTTAAGATGGACATGCTATTACCCCAATGCACGCAAATAAAGGGCGACATCCTTACAAACGAACAATCTTTGAAAAATTCGTTTATAATCAAAGAAAAGGATGGAAAGTTACACTATGTATTCTGCCCGATGGTTAAGTCATCAAGAACCCTCCTTCCGTTACCGGAGCTAGCACACTATGATATGACACAACTCCTCTTTTCTGACGAGGAGCTTACTCATCTACTAGCTTCGGTCACACCCGCTGCAAAGAAACAAACTGCGGGCCCAACTGAAATGAGCATCACAGCCCCGACAGCTCGATCTACAAAAATCCCTATCAAACGACCTTCTAGGAGGTTGCTGAAGGCCCAACAGCTGTCGGGGACACCAACGTCCCGCCCAAACCCAGAGGACGCGCGGTTCAACGATGAAATCTTAACAACTTCCTCATTTGACTCTTTTATCCAGGGTCTAAATGAGAAGCTCTCCGCTGCCCCCACCACTACTTTCCTCCCCACATCCACGCCAACATTCGCATCCACCTTTTCACCCACCCTAACATCGGGCTTCCCTTTCTCCACCTCCATGCCCGACTTCACCACCTTTCCATTCACATCCACAGTTCCCACCCCTTCATCATCAGTGCCACCTTTTTCACCACAAATACCACCACTCTTCACATCCGCCACCACCCCGACACCGCTGGTGACTTCATCAACAGTCACTACGCAGTTCGGGCCATCATCAATGTCTCTTCCGCAAGACACTACCACCATCCCACATAGGCCCCAGCCACATCACCTTTCCGCCTCTGGGGCCCCCCTTACTAACGTCGGTGAGGAATTCGGCCGTCAATTTGACGCTGTCCGAAACCTCCTCACCGATCCTTCTAACCTATTACATTCTATTTTTTCTTGTGTACATGATTTATCTAAACAGGTAACCAGGATCGACAACCAACACCGAGCTCTTCCTGTCGTCCTACAAGGCATCCAGCAACGACAGGATGAAGTGGCTAAGCAAGTTGAGCATATAAATAGCCACACCAACAACCTGCCAGACCTGATCCTTGGGGCAACGCGCCAGCAAGAAGCTACGACAAGAAAAGTCGATGAGATCTCTAACCAGACTCACCCTCTGCAAGGGAATCTCCGCAAGCTTGAGCAGAATCAAGAAGAGCTAAGCACGCGCCTGGTTTCCATCAACGAAACAATCACGCAGCTCCATCATCATCAAGAGGAAGCTAATATCAATGAAACACAACAACTACATGCCCAAGTCACAGATCTGACAGCACGCCTCCTCTCCGCCGAGGGCAGATACACAGATCTCAAAGAAGCCCACGACGCACTGCTCGAGAAACACGAGCATCTGCAAGTGGCTTTCGATGAGCTACAAGCCACTCACCGGCGGTGCAAAAAGTCGACTAAAAAGAAGACAACCGACGAAGCTGCGGACGACAACGACGATGATGATGAAGAAGAAGAAGACGAATCCGATTCATCTGCTGACTCCAATAAAGACACATCTTCAGGAGACAAGCACGATGACGGTGAAGACCCCGGGAACGCAACAGGAACCTCCCATAAAGGGTCTGACAAAGGTCACCAGGAAAGTGACTACCACCCCATGTCCCCACAGCATGACAACGTAAACATCTCTTACGGGGACCAATTCTTTAATTACTCCGCTATGGGGTCAATGGGGGAAGCTGCCAAGGATGCGGCCTTCGCTGAGCTCCAACAATGCATACTAGGAGCCAGTGCTACCTCGCCAAAAGCTTCTCTCCCCTCCTCAACACCTTCCCCCCCTTACCTAGACGAGGCAGACCGAGTGAGTCTAGATACTGACGTAGATCTTGACTCTGCCTCCGATCTAGACGACAACCTCAAAGGTCATGAAGAGGCCATCGAACAGCACGCCTCCCCTCCACCACAAGACCTCCCCCCGCCACCTCCTCTCCCACAAAAAATGCACAATCTTGATACGACAGCCATCTCTACTTTAGATGCTCAGGACATCTTCATCCTGAACACTATAGTAGACGATGCAAAAGCGGGAGACGACATAGTTTACAATAATACAAAAACCAGGCGTACGTTGACACGTGAAAATTTTCGTTGCATCCTCCGACCCCGGTCTACGATGCCAATGCCAATCTTCCGTGTCCTCCTCGCCAACTGTATAGAAATCTATAGAAGTAAAAAGCGGATACAACCAGCCTTCAACGCTTCACCCGCATTGTCTTTTGGCCTTTTACACAAAAGCTTGCGCGTGCGGTCGATTGAGCGGCTGCGTGCCGGTTTAGCGCGTCGGGCACGCTATATCACAATGCCATTCCAAGTCTCGGACCACTGGCTTTTTATGATAGTGGATACCGAAGCAAGGGACGCTAAAGTTTACAACTTCAATAACGCCGAGCTACCAGCCGGCATAATAAACTTTGTCGGAGACGCAGCAGGTGAAGCCCGGTGTATACCCTTCCGGCTGCTCAAAGTAATATGGGCTGTACGCCCTTCTCTTCGTCAAGACTGGAGCCAACCCTGGTTCAGAATCATTAACCCTACAGTTCAAGCCACCACGGGATCTGGGGACAGCGCTTTCTACACCATCCGATATATCCAAGCGCTGAACCAAGAAATTCCTTTCACCGATTTGGCAGCTGAAGACTTCCATTCGTTACGAGGACGCTACGCCATGGAGCTCATCTGTGACAGAAGATATTTCAATGATCCGACTATGTCACCAGATGATGTTCCAAGGTATCTCTATTCAGCTGTACAACGTCGACAACGGCGACCTTTCCGCCAAATTCTGAAAGAGTCTGAACAACACAAGTCGCCAGAAGAAGACACCAGCAAGAACGATCCAGCTTACACCACTAAACCAACTTTTCCTGATTTTGATCGCGATTCTTGCAAAGGTCTCACCGACCTTGAAATACGCATCATCATGGCGAATCTCTCTGCAGAAAAAGATGGCATAGTCTTCATGTCTCAAGACATTATCGTGATGGCCGATTCACTGCGAGAGACTTTGCAAGATAAGGGGAAACTTTCTGTCAGTCTCATGACAGCTTACCAGTCTCAGATTGGCCAACATAATCCAGATACATACATGGCGTCCCCATACATGAAGGATGATCTACTCAAACTCAAAAACTTCGGCACAACGGAAGCGTTGATCGCATATCTCCAACATACAACGCCGAAGTTCATTATGTTACCAATCCTGCATCAAGGGCACTGGATTCTTCTGGCAACTAACCTCCAAGACGGAACAACTACAATATACAACAGTTCCGACAGCCAGTTCAACGCCCGACAACGACACTACGTCGTAATGCCCAAGACGCCAACAGAAGAAACGGCAAAAGAGTGCGCTGCGAAATTAATAGAGCTTCTGAGTCAGCACACTAAGGCATACAGTAAGGAACACTTCAATCGCCCCGCCTTCTGCCACAAATGCCCCCAGCAAATACGACAATCCAACGACTGCGGCTTCCACGTCCTCTACTGGATGTACACCATAATCGTTCTCCAAAGACCAGTGGAGGAAATGACTGACGTGGACTACCACGCCTTACGTGGGCAGTTCGCATCTACACTACTCCGTTCTCCAGGGGCAAACGAAAATCTACCCTAACCTGCAGCCCTTGTTCTAATGATTTCTCAACCTATCACTTTGCCACTCTGGGGACAGAGTGTGTGATAAGTTAGGGGAGGGATACATTAGACAAGGGCTAGGTATCAACTTCTATACTTCCTTTTTCCATACATTTCTTCATTCTTAAATTTTTTTTTCCAATTCTTTAAGTCTTAATTCTTTTCACAATTCTTTTTCAAAAATAGTCACCTCAACTAACCCTAGAATCATGTTAGTCTCTGCAAGTAAATAGCACTCAGACATCAAATGGCGATTTATCAATTTCCACCTACTATGGATCCCGTATTTTTGCTTCAATTCTTTATCTGACTCTCCACAGGTCAAAATCAGGGCAGAAATAAGCCGAGATCTCGAGGATGAGAGGGAAATTAGGAAACTTCCGAATCAAAAAGTTCTGCAAGTGGACCACAAACCAAATAAGTGCATGCTGAAAAACTTTAAGAACAGCTTTCCTCTCTTCAATATAAAAGAGGCTTGGCCGCCCAAAATAAATCCTCATTCCAAAACCCAAGCCTGTGAGTTTTGAATAAATGCCAGAGAGACGAATAAAATCATGAGAGTTGTGCCACGCATAAGGACCTATATGAAGAACTGATAAAGGGCTCACCCGGACGGCACATTCCGCTGCCCTCACAAAGGCAGATGTGTCGCGTCCGGTAGTGAAACCCTAAAAGTTCCAAGTATATGAAAAGGCTCATAAAGGACTTGCCCGACCGGTACATTCAGCTGCCCTCATAAAGGCAGATGTGTCGTGCCCGGTAGTGAGTTCCTAAAAAGCATAGACAGCCCCTCCCCCACTCGAAGGGGAGCTACACTTCAAAGCCTTTAGCCAACCCTCATACCCTCTCTAGCTTCCAGTAGGTTTCCAGAGAGGTATAAAGTTGATTAGAGTCAACGGCATGCACAAAATAAATGTGGTCCCAAGGCAAATTTTGAGATACGGAAAAACCCTGAGATCCAAGCAACTCTCGAAATCCAAAAGAATCAAGGCATGCAATAAGCCTCGATATGACCCCTGGGGAACTCAGGTCAAGAATTGAAGCAAGAGTATGGAGACCCTAATTAAGATCGCCTCGCCATTTCATGTCTCAGCTCTATCTAACTTGAGGACAAGCTAGACTCTAAGTTAGGGGGGGTGATAACCTCCTATTTTAGTAGTTTATCTTAGTCTTTTTCTTTAGTTTTCCATACTCTTTTTACGTTTATTCGGTACATAAACCTAATTTTACCCCTTTTTTGTAAATACATCATCAAACTAACTTTTTCCTTTTACACTTGCAGAAAAAGCACAAAAAAATCATAAAAGAATAAACCAACCTCAAGGCCGAGTGAAGCCAAACGGTCCCAAGACCGCATGGAGTTCAAACGGTCCCGAGACCGCATGAAGCCAAACGGTCCTAAGACCGCATGGAGTTCAAACGGTCCCGAGACCGCATGAAGCCAAACGGTCCCAAGACCGCATGGAGTTCAAACGGTCCCGAGACTGCATGAAGCCAAATGGTCCCAAGACCGCATGAAGCCAAATGGTCCCAAGACCGCATGGAGTTCAAACGGTCCCGAGACCGCATGAAGCCAAATGGTCCCAAGACCGCATGGAGTTCAAACGGTCCCGAGACCGCATGAAGCCAAACGGTCCCAAGACCGCATGGAGTTCAAACGGTCCCAAGACCGCATAAAGCCAAACGGTCCCGAGACCGCATGAAGCCAAACGGTCCCAAGACCGCATGGAGTTCAAACGGTCCCAAGACCGCATGAAGCCAAACGGTCCCAAGACCGCACGGAGTTCAAACGGTCTCAAGACCGTTTGACGCCAAACGGTCTCAAGACCGTTTGACGCCAAACGGTCTCAAGACCGTTTGACGCCAAACGGTCTCAAGACCGTTTGACGCCAAACAGTCTCAAGACCGTTTGAACCCAAACGGTCTCCAGACCATTTGACCTCACTCAAGGCCTATAAATAAGACCTCAAGGGCCATCCCTGAGGAGAGTCCAGACGTCCAGAGGCTGTCTCTCCACTACCAGAACAACTCCATCCACCGCCCGAGGCTGCCGGTCTGAGACTCACGTTCCATTGCAAAGCTACCTTCTCTCTCATCAACAAAGAAGGTGAGAGGAGAAGATCCGTCGTCAAGCAAGCCACGAAGGGTGAAGATCATTGCTCTCTCCACCAAGGGTTCAACCTTCTCTCCTCAGTGGAGATGATGTTCTTTCTATCTCTTCTTGCCTCTTCCTTTGTTGTTCCCTCTATGAGGAGCGAGTAGTTCCATCCACTGGGGCGCGGGGACTAGCCCCGCTGCCCATGCTTTGTACTTTGTACTAAAAAGATGTTATCCTTTCGTTTTAATACTAAATCGTTTCATACATGCTTGAATGATGGCCACGTTCTTGTATGCATCTATTGTCTTTTGTTGTGGTTTGTCTACGACCGCTCTCGAGACTCGAATACCGATTTAGTGTTGGTTTCTGGTGTGTGTATCCACCACGCATCCGTTTCGGTGTCTAGGAGTGTATCTTAAAGAGTGGAGTAAACTCACTATCATCTGTTGCACTTCCATCTGTATGGAAGTAACCTTGGTAAGTCGAGGAACACACTTTGTGAGGGGAATGATGTAAAGCATGTGACCATTTCATCGGGAATGGCTGGCGTTGCAACATTCCCGCACTTCTCGTAGCTAGGTTATCCGAATAGGAGACTAGGCCTCCAAAGACGCTATTCGATTTGATAATTATCGCTCGCTTGTTAGTTTTAGATGCATGTTTCATGAGGTTGAGTAAGATTCTCTCTTTGCAAGACTACATATCTTCATTGACACGTAGATATGTACCGAATGAGAGCTACTTGACCCTTGAAGGATGCGATGCATTGCTCTTGTCTTATATGGGCATCGGTCTTGTGGAACATCGAAGGATGCAATGCATCGCTCTTGTCTTATATGGGCATCGGTCTTGTGGAACATCCTTGGATGCAATGCATCTCTCTTGTCTTATAAGGCATCGGTCTTGTGGAACATCCATGCATCTAGCTTATAAGTCTTGCTTGCTTAGTACATATACAATGCATGTGTAGCGGTGGTGAATACCTGCTTAACCCCAGTGATTCATCATCATCTGTTAAATCTTAGTTTTACTTGCTTTAGTTACTTTTCATGCTTTAGTCTAAAAACCAATCAAAATCCAACCTTTTGATATAAGTGCCAATTAGTAAAATAACTAAGTGAAGTGTTGTACGTTTTCCATCTTGTTGCTTGCAACAAGACCGTTGTCTTTTGGGTTCGATCCTAAATCTGTACTATGATAAGGCTTCCATACTCTTACGGGGTTGGAGTTGTTATCTAAGCACCAGTTCTAGGTAAACCTAGGGAAGACATCAATCCTCTCTAGGGTTTTTGGTGATAGAATTCTGGGACTCCCATTGGAAGACTGAAAATCTTTCGGTGTAAGTCCCAACTCCATCACTTTCTGTTAGGGTGGAACTGATGATAACCGGACATAATTTTTCCTCGTCCAAGAAGACATGTTTAAGTCCCATGGGTAGAGTCTTCATCTCAGGAGCCTTAGGTGGCTCTGTTGCTTCTAGAATGGTGACAACTTTGAGTTCCTCAAAGGTGGCCGACGGTGCTTCTTCGGCCTTCTCTAAGTGTTGCAGACACTATTGAACCAATTTGTTTGTAGAGAATTCGACTTCTGGGTTGGTTAGAACATTCTCTAACTCGTCCAATGTCTCAGATATTTCTAATTGAGACATTTGTTGTATTGTGTCTAGAAGAAAGACCTCCTCTTGAATGCTGGGGCCTTTCATGCTGTTGAGAACTCGGAATTGAATTGCTTCTTTTTTGAGTCTTAGAATGATGGTGCCAGCTTCAACATCGATAAGCGCCCTAGCTGTGGTGAGGAAAGGTCAGCCACAAATTATCGGGTATCTCAGATCTTGGTTGATGTCCATGATGACGAAGTCACACGGGACATAGGCATCTTTGCCTATCCTAACTGGAATATCTTCAATGATTCCAAGAGGTGCGGTGATGGTAGAGTCAGCTAGCTGAATTGTCATTGCTGTGGGCAGCAATTCGGTGAAACCTAATCGTTTGCACATAGAATAGGGCATAATGGATATGCTGGCCCCTAGGTCAGCTAGTCCCTTTTTGGTTGATGCATTCCAATGCAACATTGAATGCCGAAGGAACCTGGGTCCTTCTTCTTCTTTGGCATTTTATTGAGGATGATATCAGAGGTGGTTTGGGCAAGTTTGACAATTTCTTGTTCCTCAGTGATGTACTTTCTTGATAACAGGGTTTTGAGGTATTTAGCCCAAGCCGGTACCTCAGAGAGAGCATCAAGGAGTGGGATATCGACGGAAAGTTTCTTCATCGCCTCCTTGAATTTTTGGAACCTGGTATCCATCTTCGTTTCTCACAGTCTTCCCGGATATGAGATCCTTGGTTTATACTGCAAGATTTCTGGCTCTGTGGACACTTGTTCTTTTTCTTTGCCCTTTACGCTCTCTGAGGACTTATCTGTTCCTAGCTACGGGCTCTCATTCAGCATAAAGGCAGGTGTATCATCATCATCAAGAGTGATCCTTGTAGTTTCATGAAGGGTGCGTCCAGATCTCGTAGTAACAACATTCAACTGTTCAGGCCTATTCTGTCCATGTCTAGGGTTCGATTCAGGCTGCCCTGCAAATGTGCCTGCTGGAGGCTTCAGTTGTGCAGTAATTTGGGCTAGTTGAGCTTCTACTGCCTTTTGCTGAGCTTGTTGATTGGCAAGCATAGTTTGTTGTGATTGCAGCATCTGCCTTATCAAAATCACTTCATCTTCCGGCTGAGAAGGGGTATTTTTTTGAGGAAGTTGTTGTTGTCCTTATTGAGGTTGTTGCGGAAGCAGCACTAACTGAGGTTGCTGCAACTGAGGGTGCAGCTGTGGGTGTAAAGGAGGATGAGTATACTGATAGTAGACAGATGGGTTCCTGGGGTAGTTGGCTCTCCGGAAGTTATTCCTGGGGTTCCCTTGGTTTTTATTGAAGTTGCTTGGGAATCCATGTGGTAACCTACTGGAGAATCCTCCCTGCGTCTGGTGTTGCGGATTTGCGGTCCCAGTAGGGTTCCCGTATTGGAATCCTGGGTGGTTCCTTGGCTAATTAGGATTATAATAGACTTGTCCAGGAATTGAATGAACAGAGTTGACTTGTTCTGGCAATTGCTCTTCAGACTGGTCAGTGATTGGTTCATACTGTTGTGGTGGTGGATGCATATCCATCATCACATTATAAAGCAAGCCGCATGAAAGAGTTTGATGGTCAGATGCATGACAGGCTTCACAGGTTCCTGTGACAGCCTTGACCTGTTGAACCTGGGAGTTTTTCTTCTTGTCAAATTCTCCAAGAGAAGTTTCAAGAGCTTGTTGCTTATGAGCTATGGTCTTCAAGGCTTCAGCAATATCCTTCATCTCCATTGATTCTTCAGCTTTATAAACCTTGAGGACTCCTTTGCCAGCTGATCATCCCCAGTTGGACTGATTCTCAGCTCCGAGTGTGACTATTTTCCAGGCATCCTCGTAATTCTTTCTCATAAAATTTCCTCCAGATGAGGAATCCAGAAACTGCTTGATGTCATCACTCACTCACCTATAGAATGTTTCTATTAGTTGGTTTTGGGAGATGCCGTGATGAGGACACTTTCACAGAAGCTCTTTGAACCTTTCCCATGCTTCCACAAGTGATTCTCCGGGAAGTTGGGAGAAGTGATTAATCTGCCCCCTAATCTCGTAAGTTAGTGAAGGGGGGAAGAACTTTTCCAAGAACTTATCTTCCAGGGGAGCCCATGTGGTGATTATTGGCTCCCTGTCAAGCGATTTATACCAGCTCAGAGCTCTCCCAGATAGAGTGAAGTGAAACAGATGCAACATTATTGCGTCGAAGGAAACTCCGGCTTGTGGGACTAGTCGGCATAGTGCCTTGAACCTCTTCAGATGATCCATGCAATCATCTCCAGAACCTCCAGAGAATGAGATGCCTTGCATGATCTGAATCCATTGGGTTCAGATCTCAAAGTTGGGTATGTTGATGATCGGAGGTCGAACCAGATGGTTGTCTTCGTAGTTCTTAGGGACATCATAATCCCTCAACTGCTTGTTCCTTAGTTCCAGCTGGGAAGCTTGGTTTGCTGTCTCATTTTGGGCTCGGATGCGGGCCTGTTCTTCCGCTCAGATATCCGCTTGAATCTGAGCACGAGTATCAGTGATGAGTTGGGCTCTTTGAGCGGCGATGGCGGCGTTGACCCTCTCCATTACCGGTGCAGCCTGGCGTTGATCTTCAGCCATTTGTCTGGCTCTTTGGCGATTGAGTCTGATGCGGTGATGGAAGCTTCTCTCTACCTCAGAGTCGTACTCTGGATCAGGGGAGAATCCGCGGTTATGTGAGGATTGTATACACATTTTATACCTGAGAAGAGAAAAGAAAACACCTTTTAGATGATGGCCGATATATAATGAATTTAAGAAGATACAGATTAATGATTAAAAGAAAGGGTAAAACCCTAACCAACTAGCAAGATACTAAATGAAATTAAAACGTTCTGTTGTCCCCGGCAATGGTGCCAATTTTTTGATGGAGCTTCCACTTACATGCAATTGCGTGCACCAACTAAAAATCCTAAAGATGGTAAGTCTTTAAGTTTAGCCTTGCTTATACTAGATTGAAAACTCCACCCACGTATGCTAAGATACGTGGAAGTCTTATCATAGTAAAGTTAAGGGTCGAATCCACAGGACAACGGTCTTGTTGTGAACAACAAGATGAAAAATGCTAGAACTTCACTTAATCTCTTAATAATAGGTACTTAAATCAAAAGGTTGGTTTTGTTGTTTTAAACTAAGAACATGTGAAGTAAAGCAAACAAGCAAAATTTAAAGATATAAAACAATGATAAGAAGTCACTAGGGTGTGATCGGTTTTCACTGCCACTGCACATGGATCAAGACATGCAAAATAAAACATAACCTGCACCAAGAGTTTAGTCAGTTAGTATCTTTGTATACTTAGTTTCCTTTCGAAGAACTAACTACAAGAAGTGCGGGAATGTTTGCAAAGTCAGCCATCTCCAAACGAATGGTCAACTACTTTGCATCATTCCCTTCACAAAGTGTGTTGCTTGACTCATCAAGGTTGTACTTTCATACGTCAACTGATTCCATTTCATAGTATGGAAGTACAACGATGGGAGTGAGTTTACTCCACTTCTTGAAAGACACTCCTAGATACCGAAACAGATGCATGGTGGATACATGCACCAAGAACCAACATACAAATGAGTTTCGAATCTAATAGTATAAACATAGACAATTTATACTAAAAGATAAAAGATAACACAAGTTGGTAATCAAGCAACAAGCATTCATTAAACGTTTGATGTTGAATTGAAAAGACATAATCTATATATTGCAAACTATGGATTACATTACATGAGATGAAAACATGGGTAGTGGGGATACTCCCCGCACCCCAGTGAGGGAGACTACTCGCTCATATCTAGGACAAGGAAGGAGGAAAGAAGAGAGAGAGCATCATCCCCACAAAGGAGAGAGGAAAGTCAACCCCTTGGAGAGAGAGAGAAGACGATCTTCTAGCTTCACAAGTTTATTGGTGACGAGGTCCTCCCTTCCCACCTTCCTTGGTGGAGAGAGAGAAAGCATCTTCACGATGGAGTGTGGATCTCAGACCGGCAGCCCCTGGGCGGAGGATGGAAGTCGAATTTTCTATAGAGTGATTGAGGCAGCCTCTGGATGTCTGAAACTTGATGCCTTTGGGAGGACCCCTGGGGTCTTATTTATAGGCCTTAAGTGAAGTCCAAACGGTTTGGTCAGTTTTGGGTCCAAGTCTCTGAGAGCGTTTGGACTCTGAAACAGTTTGGACTCTGAAACCGTTTGGACTCTGAAACTGTTTGGACTCTGAAACTGTTTGGTCTCATGCGGTCTCGAGACCAGTTGACTTCATGCGGTCTTGAGACCATTTGAATTCATGCGGTCTTGAGACCGGTTGGCTTCATGCGGTCTCGAGACCGTTTGACTTCATGCGGTCTTGAGACCGGTTGGCTTCATGCGGTCTGGAGACCGTTTGACTCCATGCGGTCTTGAGACCATTTGACTCCATGCGGCCTTGAGACCATTTGACTCCATGTGGTGTTGAGACCGTTTGACTCCATGCGGTCTTGAGGCGGGTTGGCTTCATGCGGTCTTGAGACCGTTTGACTCCATGCGGTCTTGAGACCGTTTGACTCCATGCAGTCTTGAGACCGGTTGGCTTCATGCGGTCTTGAGACCGTTTGACTCCATGCGGTCTTGAGACTGTATGGTTCTTTTGTGATTTTTTTCCACTTTTTCTGTAAGCAAAAAGGAGAAAAGTTAATCTAGCAATTTATTTGCAATAAAAGAGGATAGCTAGGGATTTTGTCTAATATATCTAAAGAAGAGTGTAGAAAATGGAAGAAAAATACTAAGATAACATCACAAAATTGGAGGTTATCATACATGTATGTGAATAAACAACCATAACATACACCATAACATTTCTCAACAATAAACATGTAAATATATTACAAAATGACTTATTACAATCTGAGTTACAATGATGTATTGGAAGGATATTTTACATACGTATGAACATGTATGCTAACTAGGATCTATACAATAGGTACAACCTATAGAACTTGCTCAGATCTTGTTCTTTTATCCCGTTCTAGATTTGAAATTAAAACGTACGTGAAACAGTAAATCAACACAACGTGTTGTGTACATGGGTGAAAGATTTGTATTGTGTTTGAATACTTAAAAATTTTGAGAAAGAAAAAAAGGTAAAACAAAACATTATTTAATGCAATAATCAGGTAAACACATATTTTGGACGTATCTTAAGATGCAGTTGTAGTTCAATTTCTATCACCACTTTATTATACATCCAGTACGGGAAAATTACTTTATCATACATCTAGCATGGCAATTTCATCATACATCCATACTAGGCAATATGTCATGCATCCATACAGGGCCATTTCCCATTTGTTCTTACCTTAGTAACTACAACTCATCAGAAGTTATTTTATGTTCCTTTAAGTTTGGTGAAGCATATACTACTAATATACATTCATGAATTTATATGCAAATACAAGAATCCAAAGTACATCATATAATTATGCATTCATAAAAACTAGTCTTATACTTAATAAAAACTAACGTACCTGAGTGTATAGTTTCCTTATACATTCAAGTTCATCTACGACTCAGGTCATCACCTGATTAATAGCAATTAATGATCATTAATAGAAGGCTCACCATAATCAATGGTATTTTAGGTCTATATTAGGGTTTAGAAATATTTAGGTTCCATATGATCATAGGATAGTATCTGATATTTTTCTAAATGTTATTTTAGAGGTCTGGTCACTTTTTCATATTTTTCTGATGATTAATCTATTTTCTAGAATTAATATGAGGTTTAAAGAATCTAATTATGCAATAATAAGAAAATACCTCATATAATAAAATTATAACTTGATCAAATTTCATATTTGGTCTCTAAATGACATTAGGGTTCATAAAGAATCTTCTCTTATTTAATCTCCTTGATATGCTAACTATACCAATAATATAATCTCAAAAAGAAGCATTATCATCTAAAGTAAATATCATCATCAGTTGTTCTTCACAAGCTTGATCTAAGGGTCCAATAATGTAGAGGATATTTTTTTGAATGTAGGGGTATTTGGCCAAAGAAGCTATTTTTAGACATATTTCTAAGATCCATCACATTCTGATAATTTAAAAGGAAAATACCTGAAGAGGCCTACGCTGGCCGGACAACTTCCTCTGGTCACACTGAGGATGCCTACAATGAAATTGGACGGTATAAAGGATGGGTCTACCTGAACTGAGCCCACGCTCCCCCTCTCATCGAGACTAACTCACGTAGCTACATGCGTTCTATTCGTCTGGTGTGTGCGTCGTTGTGGAGAGGGACTCTGGCAAACAATCTTTGGAGTAGAGACCAACACTGTCAGATTGCTTCTCTACCATGTACTTCTCGGAGATCCTTATAGTTTGTGAAGCTAGATAGAGTGATGTAGCTCCCCATAGACCTCCAGTCTATCGTGGAGGGGGAGATGACGGATGATGGTAGATTGGGGTTTTTGGATCTGTGGCTTCTCTATCTCCTTCGATCCATCAGGAATCTCTATTGTGATCCCCTAAATCCAGCTACAATTTGAGAAATAGATGGGTAATCAAGGAGGTCTAATCCTAAGGATACGCTCCAAGGATGGAGACGGTGAGCTTGGATGCTATTAGGATAGCTCTGTGGTAAAAGATGCCCTCTCAAACAACAACAAGGAGACATGAATATCATTTTTCTACGGGTTTTATCCCTCCAGTCCCCTCCATACCTTTTCTTGTGATAGTCCCACCTTCTACGATTGCGAGTGGAGAGGCAGTGAGGTGCGATCGGTGGTTCCTTCTCTATAGGCCACCTCATCCTTCAATCTCGATCTCAAGATGTAGATATCAACCATTTGTAACTAACTGATCACATGGAAAGTCCTAGAAATCCTCATGGAGTTAAAGGAATGGACATGGGCCGATATGCAACTACTGCCTATGGAATCCGGGGGTAGAAGACAAATCTTTCTTCATTGGATCTACTATGGATGGCCCAGAGTAGGCCACACATCAGTGCTATAGAGGCCTTACAACTAAACCAGCATGCCCAAAGTCACAGAGGCCGCATGACATATCAATGTCACGACCCTCAATATTTTCCAGCAACCATAGTCCTCAATGCATGGATGAATAATTTATTTGTGATATTAAAACTTAAATAACTTCCTATAGGAACATTATTTCTCTCCAAAATTTTGATTCAATATTCTTCTTAGTGTATTACACCTTAAGTGAATGCTTGATAACCAAACTCGATTATTTGACCCTCAATTGAGATACTCCAAATGAGCACATATATAAGTACATTGAACTTATACGATACGTCTGTAACATCCCTGACCTGGGTTATGCCTTAAACCTAGGAGTTTTGCTTAAGTAAGTCATTTATATTCTTCTATTTATCTTTTGAAAAGTAACTAAGACTAAAGGAGAATTTATGTTTCAATTTTGGTCCTATTTGAATAATGTTGAAACAATATTTGCTTGTTTTGGACTAAAGTGCAATTCACCCAATATAAGGGCTTGACTTGCAAAATTTTACATGATAAATGTTCCTCAAGTACTTTAGCATCATAAGAATGAGAAGGATGCTAAGGGATGGTTTGTGGAAGCCTAAATTCCAAGATGGGGCTTCTTTGAATAATACTTGTACATTGAATACTAGCTTTGGTGTGATTTGCAATTTACCCAAAACCTAGGGTTGAATATGTAAAATACCATCTCAAGAGTGTCCCTACTGTCTCTTGGTATCATTTAGAGAAAAGAAAAAGAAATGGGCGTCTTGTTTGAACCATATTTGAGAAATGATACTCTTGATAATAAAATAATCAAGAAATAAGCATAATTGAAACCCTAAGTTATTTTGTAGCAAAAATATATAAATTAAATGAAGTGTCCATCAACTAAAAATCTATGGGTGAAATCCTATAATGGAATGACAACCAAAATACCTTGAGGGGCATCGATATTCCTAGGTAGGTGAAAATATCTACCTACATTTTTTAATTGAAAAGTAATGTCCACTAAAATAAAGGTACTAATGGATAATAGTATTATATTTATTAAAGAGATTAAATGGTCAATTATAATTCAAGGATAATTCAAAGGAATTTTAATATAAGAAGGATATCTTCGGAGACAAGGAAGTGGAGGGGGCATGTGGCAAGGAAAGTTGATGACTTCCCTCCTACTTTCTCTCTCCTAAGAATTCAATTATATATACTCAATTATCAACTACTTGAAAGGCTATTTTCACAATACACATTCACTCCCCACTTATGCCGATGATCATGGAAGCAAAGGAGAAGGAGGAGAGCGTTCCTCAAGCTGAAGGTAAGATCCATTGTCATCTTCAACCTTGGGTTGAAGGCTAAAATCGAGTTATAACTCTTCTTTTCTTCTCTCTTTCATCCAATGCTCAACTTTGGCAATCATTAACTTCAAAAGGGTTGAGAACGTGCCTTGGATGATTGGAGGAGCTATCTTCACCATTAAGGATGAAAATATTGGAGCTTTGAACTTGCTTTGGAGGTGGGTTATATAACTTGAACCCATTGATATTATTATTTGATTTCAATCTTGCAATATATGTTGATCTTTCCTTCTTCTCGAATTTTTCTTGAGTAATTGATGAAACATTGAATCCATCAGTTGTATGGACAGTAGAAATGGAGGTCTGAAGGTTGATGATGATGACATCATCTTAGCACACATCCCTAGATCAACAATATCAAACGGTTTCAACTATGTATGGCAAAACGGTTTCAAACCGTTTAAAGTTCAAATGGTTTCAACATAACCTAGGCCAAACGGTTTCAAACCATTTAAAGTTCAAACAGTTTCAACATAACCTAGGCCAAATGGTTTCAAATCATTTAAAGTTAAAACAGTTTCAACATAAACTAGGCCAAATGGTTTCAAACCATTTAAAGTTCAAACAGTTTCAACTTAACCTAGTTCAAACGGTTTCAAACTGTTTAGTGTTCAAACGATTTCAACACAACCTAGGCCAAACACTTTCAAACTGTTTTGTGTTCAAATAGTTTCAACCTAATCTAGGCCAAACAGTTTCAAACCATTTAGTAATCAAACGGTTTCAACCTGATCAAGGTCAAACGGTTTCAAACCGTTTAGTTATCAAACGGTTTCAACCAAATCTAGTTCAAACAGTTTCAAACCGTTCAGAGGTTCCAGACCATTTGAAGGTCAAAGGGATCTCAAGACCATTTGAAGGTCAAAGGGGTCTCAAGACTGTTTGAAGGTCAAAGGGGTCTCAAAATTGTTTGAAGGTCAAAGGGGTCTCAAGACCATTTGAAGGTCAAAGGGGTCTCAAGACCGTTTGAAGGTTAAAAGGGTTTTCAAGATCGTTTGAAGATTAAATAATCTCAAACCATTTAGAGACCTAATAGTCTCAAAACCATGTAAGGTCAAACAACCCTATGAGTGTTTTTAAAGTATCTCAAGGTTGATTACAATGGAAGTACCTCTAAAGTACTTAGGTGAATAGTACACTTAGAGTGATTGTCATTTGATGCTTATCAAAGTAATAAACTCAATACACTATGATAAGCATAGGTGTATGTACTTTAGTGAAAGGATGAGCCAACTTAATAAAGTCCGGAGTAATCAACATCCTAGAGAGGATGAGAGAGAAACTCATACTTGTGTAATAAACATTTAATGTGCATCCATTTATACTTTTAATAAGTGTAGAGTATGAATTAGGGTTTTATCTTTGATAATGTGATCATGAAACCCTAATTGATAAAGAATGGGAAACCCTAACTATAATTTCGGGTAATGGTATGAGAAACTCTAATTGATAAAGAATGGGAAACCCTAACCCTAATGAGGGAATAGTGGTGTTACCCTTTTATTCCATAGTGTTAATATGTAATTGATATGGTTGTTATCAAGTATACTAACCATTCATGCATCATAAGTTTATGAGCATAGCCAGGTCTGAGCTATGATGTTTAATGTTCCTTATGAGCTATGTGATATGCTTGTGTAACAAGTATCAAGCATACCTTGGTCAGATGACCTGGAGGTAATAGTTACCTGATAAGTGATAACAATGTTCAGTGATGAACTAAGGGTTTGAATACCCAGATCCAGTAAACATGATGATGGTATTGTTGAGGGATGAGAATTACCAGTGATGAGGTAAGGGATTGAGATCCCAATGTTTTATAAAGTTTTGAAAAGTACTTGATTGATGTATTACACTTTTCTTTGTAGCATTTGTCATAATAGTACATGTTTGAAAACTTGGCTGATGTTAAAAGAATATGGTAATGCATTTAATTAATCAAGTGAAATCTTATCATGTAGATCCCTAGCCATAGATCCATCATCATCAGTAGTTGGTGATGGTGAAACAAGTTTTCCCATGAGATCTCCTGGAGGGCATAGTTTTGAATATGTGGGGGTAATGGGCGTGAATATCCTTACGCCCTAATGTGGGATTGACGTGAGATAAACATGAGATCTCTCAATCCTCCATTATATGTGCTAGGATGGATGTATCACAAATCTTCCGATGATGATTAATGTCGGATCGATGTGAGATAAACATGAAATCTCTCAATTGTGAAGAGAGTGCAGCCGCCGTTGTAGCTCTATAGCGAAGTTTCCAGTATACCCTGGAAAGCTATTTAGCAGTGACACTAGATGTCCTACATGTGGTCTCACACTGACCGAGACGGATGAGGTCATGGAGTCTGGCTCGTCCATTGACCTAGGTATGGAACCGATGCTTTACGCCACTATGGTCAGTTGGAGTATGAGCAGTATACCTCATCTCCTCAGGGCATAAGTGTGATTGTAAAATGTAATCAACCGTGTAGCATATTTGCTTAAGGATGAAATACGGAAATCATTGGTTGATGTTACATTTCTTAATGTATTCTAAAATGTATAAATGCTATACATGTTCTTCATATTCCTTATTAAATAGATGATTTACTGCTTTATCATATATAGCTGTAATGCTTTAAAAGATGATATTGCTCTATTCTGCTTAAATAGTGATTTATCCTGCTTATTAATAATAAAGAATCCTCTGCTCTATTTATTACTGTTTATCTGCAATCATAATATTATTGGCAGAGAGTTATATCTCTCGCGGGGACATGGGTCTCACCCCATTGCTCACCAACATTTTTAGGTGGACGCGGATGAGTAGGTAGGGACCATACAACAGGGGAAGGACAACAAGATCAGGGACCGCAATAACATCTCAGGTGGAGATACTGATTGTCGTGTCTTATAGATATGAGTCCTATGTGTTGTCTCTGTACTCTCAGGTCCTCAGAGTCAGTACTTAGTGTTTTCATGATCGATCTGAGATTTTGGTTTGAATGCCTCGAGGTTTTATGTTTCTTATGTTTAGTTTTGGCAAAGCAATTGTTATAAATATATTCCTCGAGAAGAGATGGTACATGGTATGTACAATGTGAACTATAATGTATGCAGTACTTTGGTTCTCTTTATAAGAGTTTCTTGGAAATAGATCTCTTTGTGAAAGGTTTTAATTTTTAATGATTATTGTTATTCTGTTGATAATGGTTAATTCCGCAATTAATTACACAGTTACAGTCTGATTTGTTGTTGGATCGTCACAACATCAATTTAGCTTCTAACGTCAACAACAAAAGTTTAATTACTTAGTATGACCATCATGCATCCCATGCTTCATTCTTTAGTCATCGAATCAACATATACTTAATTGGGTACTTAACTACATATATCCTCAAATTGACTAATAACTAGTATTAATCATCTCCATGTACATGAATGGCCTTGTATAGCTATTATTGAACCTCTAATGGAACCAAGGTCATACTTGTGGATCAAAAGAAACCATCATTGAGTGAAAGTCACCCTGACTTATGATTGATCATCTAGGAACAAACATGAGATTCAAATACTATATCAAGTATGAAAACTCTAAAATCAAGGTCATCGCATGATGTCCTAGTTCTTCCCCAAGGCTCGTCGTGTGTTGTCGTTCATGTGATTGTGTGGTTGTATTTTCCATGTGCATTGTTCATGGTGATGTTGCTTTCCCTAGTCGGGGTGGAGACGGAGCGGGACACTCAAGATCTGTTGGTTTGGCCCCATCTTCACTAATCATAGTTATGGTCCATTCATTTGTCTGTCTTGTGGTATCTCCTTCACCACACTTTCAAGTGGAGTCTTAGTTTGTTCCTTCGATTCGTTCAAATGTATTTCTAGTTGCTCTTCATTCATGGGAGGATCAATAATGAAGGCTTCCACCTCTTTCAACATTTTTCTTGACGTTTTGGGTAGGTTTTTATTCTAGTATTGATGGCTTTATTATCTCGAAACCTCATTTTTCCAGAGGGAACGAGCCCACTATTTACTGTGGCCTCTTTGAGTCTGCCTTGCAGACCTTGATTGTTAATACCTTTCTTGTCACAAGTTCTGCATCCTTCTTCGTTCTGGAACTAGTTGCTCCATGAGGGTGGCAGATTCATCCCCTAGTCATACAATCGTCCTGAATAGAATTGTTTATATATCATTTCTAGAGATAATAAGTTTGTTAGCATCATATTGACTCAGTTCCGGGAAAGGGAGTAGGGTTTTTGTCTTTTCTATCATGTAGAAGTACTTTTCCCCTTCTTGTGTGATCACTCCTATTGTTTAATCTACTTGTATCATGGGCCCAATTATCTATTGGCCCATTAGGGTTTGTCTATGTGTATATATTCTCCCCCCTTATCATGTTTATAGGAAAGGGTGGTTACCTCCTATCATTAAGCAATAAGAAAATCCTACTCAAGGGGTTATCCCCACTCATATCATGTTTCACATGTCTATTAAAAGGAAGGTATATAATAGTAGTTCTCTAACTCTATTACAAGCCCACAGGGTAGAGATAACTCATACATTCCAATTGCAATCAAGATGATCAAGACCCCATGTACAAATCCTTTGGGCCCTCTAGACTGGCAGTAGTAGAAAATTTGTCAATCAACAAACTTCCAATGTTTACCGACCTTCTTTGTAGGATGCACCAAATGAGAAAAAGATCTCCTCTTGTCATGTTTCCAGTGCCAAACCTCACAAAAATGGTATTGGTTATTATTCTTTCGATTACTCTAATAAAATAGAAAGACACTTGGGCTACTTTTGAGGATCGGTGCTTACACTTTGATTCCCCTATTAGCCTCTCTCAGGTCTTTTTTTACTAAATCAGATGATGTCTTTGTCATATCGTGTTGACGTGTTGAATTTGGTTTGTTCTTCTATTTCACAGAATATGACATTTACCATCCTCTCGGTCAGAAAGTAGTCTTTCCCAAACATACATACACTCAAATTGAATGTCCCTCCAACAATCTAGTTTTTTGTGTCTTCTAATGGCACGTTTGTCAAAGACAACATGAACTCAAATGTTAGTTTGGTGTAGAAGTGTTGAGTGTATGAGCAGGGAGAATAAAGGTTGGCCCCCTTCCGAAATTCAATGACTCCTTTAGTGATCCCTAGCTTGTGCATAGCATCTTCATCTATGTATCGGGTCACTCTGTAAGTCTTGCACTTTAGAAAAATGGCATACTTAGCTGATGCTCCATGTCTCAAGGTTGTAAAACATCTTCTAGTCACATCTTAAGAATCATGTAAAGAAAAGAAGGTATAATGTCTTCAAAGTGCTAATTGAGTGTAATTTGGGAAAGGGAGGTCCAATAGAATCCCATCTGCTCAATATGATTGGACATCTGGAATGAATGGGATTTATCTTTGGTCAAGTGTTGACCATGAATATGATTATGCAAGTGTTGCACGAATCATATAGTCAGTTTATCAAACGCATGGCATAACAAGGAAGAAGAAGGACAAATCTATGATGATGATCAGTAGAAGTGAGTCCTAGGGAAATGGAAAGGCTAAGAAGTGTTCTGAGGATAAGCTTAAGTCCATGTCTTCTACACTCAATATATGCAGAAGGGTAAGTGTAAAAGGAATCTATCTTTTTCAATTAAAGCATAAAGAATAGAAAGTTCCACCATTGTCATTTGTCTATACATTGGAAAGGAATTATCCTCTTCATAGAGGATCTCAGGAAGAAGATAGAGATAGAGATCTCTACTTCATGACCTGAGAAGAAGTATGTTTGAATTGTGCGGAGCAAGGGTTACTACCTCTAAAATTGGGAGTTGTCATTCATGGGAACATAATAGAATTAGAGAATTTCTATTGTGTACGTGCCAACCATCATATTTTTTTGTATGACAAGAATAATATAATCTTTTATGGCAATGCCCTATGTCTCAAAAACTATACTTGATAGTTGTAGAGGAAAATGTGTATGACACATATATTGAATGACATGATCACTGAAACAATGAATACCTATAGCATTCTCATCTAAAATGCATAAATGAGAAATGCATTTCTAGAATCCATATGATAGTTATCTAGACTCTTTTGATTATTGAACCAATAGAGACATGCATGTCTTATTTGTTGTGCAATATGACAAAAGGATCTTTAGTAGATGTAGTGGGAGATTAACTATTCCATTAGGTCTAGTATATACTGATGTACAAAGACCTTTTATAGTGAATGCTAAAGGTAGTTACAAGTACCTCATCATGTTTACTAATACAATAAGTAGATATTAAAATTTGTATTTAATGAAATAGAAGTATGAATTTCTTGAGATGTTCAAGGAGATTATGAATGAAGTACGTAGCTCACTAGGTAAAGTATTAAGATACATTGATGTGATCAATGTTGAAATATTTTAAACTAAGAGTTTGAGGACCTTCTGGGAGATCGTGATAGTGTATCATAATGAACTCTAACTGAAACATATTGATGTGTCAAAAAGAATGTATCAGACCCTATTACATCATGGGGAGATTATCAATAAAATCTGGATAATCTTCCAATTTATTTTGGGCACATGCTTTACACTAAAACAATGTACTATGTACATTGGTTCAAACGTTACCATATGAGATATAGAATAGGATGTGCCCCAATGTGTCTTTTATAGAGATTAGGATTGAAGACTTACATAAGAAAATAGTTTCTTAAATGGTTTTATCCACAAATCAAATGAATGTTATCTTGTTGAATACTACTTATATTCCAACCTGACGACAAAGTGTTTGTTGCTAGCATGACTGAATTCCTAAATGGAAATTAGTTCCAAAGGAATCAGTGGGAGTAAAAGTTGAACTAAAAATGTTCAAGACAAATAAGAAAACATTAAACCTAAAGAGGTATAATAGGAACTAGGAGAATCACAAGTTGTTATGGAATCTCAAGTTCCTTATGTAAACACAGAACTCATAGTTCTCATAGAACACTCCTTGAGTTTGAAATATTATGATATCTTATAACTCAAGAAGGCAGTCAGTTGATCATAGTGATGAGTCAACAACCTACATAGAAACTATTGAGGGATCAAAATCTGAGAAATGACTTGAGGCCATAAGATCAACGATGGACTCCATGTAAAACAACAAGGTATGACCTTTGTGGATCCACCTAAAGGGGTAAACCCATGGGGTGCATTTAGTTCTTTGAAATGAGACCAACATGGAAGGGTAGCTTATTTGCAAAAAGATTTTAAACTAGCTCAAGTGCTGAAAATGATGAAGTCTTTTCATCAGTTATAATGGTTAAAACCATATGGATCATGCTTGCTATTGCAACTTAGTATGACTATGAGATTTGACATATGGATTTTAAAACTGCATTCCTTAATTAGAATAATTAATAGGACGTTTAAGTGACACAAACTAATGGTTTTATATAAATCCATTAATGCAAATAAAGCTTATAAGCTACAAAGGTTAGTCTGTGGAATGAAGCAAGAATCTCAGAGATGGATTCTTCTATTTTGACAAGACAGTCAAAGAGTTTGTCCTAAATCAGAATGAAGATAAAAATCTATTATTACAAAAGATTTAATGGGAGCATATTAATATTTCACATAATGATAGGAATGACATCCTTATCCTATAAATGTTAAAACCTGGCTAGGAAAGTACCTTCTATAAGAAGGGTTTAAGCAAAGCATCCTATGTCATACAAATCAAGGTCTATAGAGATAGATCTAGAAAGCTTCTTTACATAATTAAGAGAACATACTTTGAAAAGATGTTGAAGGGTTCAACATGCAAGACTCAATGATTGAAAACTTGTCCATGTTCCACAGAGTTAGTCTTTTAGGAGCCTAGTATCCCAATTCTTTTGAAACATAGGAACACATGGATAGATGCCATATGCATTTGCAATTGGATCTATCATAAATGTAATGTTATGTACATATGCCATTATCTCGTATCTGTTGGACATGATGAGAAGATATCCAATGATCTCGTATGTATTAGACATGACAAGAGGATATCCCATCATCTAATATGTATTTGACATGATGAGAAGACATATATATACCTACCTAGCAATCTCGTATGTATTAGACATGATAAGAGGGTATATTTTTATATGTCAGTGAGAGTCATTGAATTACCATAAAGAACATCCTTAGGTGCTTGTAAAGAACTTTAAAGGATTGGTTCCTTGGTATGGTAATAGGGAAGAGTTTGATGTAAAGGGTTACACCCATGCAAGCTTCCAAACTGACTAAATGATCACAATATAGATTTATGTTTGACATCAAATGAGAACTGTAAGCTAGAAAGGGTTATGTGATAATGACAATTGTTCGAATCTAGAAAAGAAGCCAAGTATCTATGTGTTATAAGAACAATAGAGGATACTTCATGGATCAAGAAGTTCATATAAATGAACTTGTGAGGTTCCAACTGTTGAAGAAACAATAGAAATACTGATGACATCAATGGAGCTACTAGTTAGGATGGGAATCTTGGATAGCATACTATGACACTTCCATCTCATATGAGTAGACGTACATCGAAGAGATGTGATAATTGCACAATACCAACATAAAGCAAACATTTCTAAACCGTCTATAAAAGCAATTACACAACAGAAGCATGATGGTCATGTTAGGTCACTCAGGATGGGATATGTGGGTAATTGGCTCTATGTGTAAGTGGAGTCTGTTGGTATGTATGCCCAGATAGACAATCATATGATGATTAGGATGTGGTAGTAGATATCTGATTTGATAATGATAAAGGAAACATTCCAATTTATTTTGTATATTCAGTTATGAGATAATGAATAACATTATAAACATCTATAGAATATTACTAATCAATGATGTATGTCTTGAAGTATTAAACTTGGAAGAAATGAGAAAATACAGATGTTAAGAGTACATATACATATTCTCATTATGTGCATGATCAGTGCTCATTGTGGAAGGTTGATAGATAACAATGACACATAAGATAAGAGTGTGAGTTGGTTGATGACCGCATCTCATTGTTCATGATATGGCAAATCAAACTAAGCACATAGATACATGTTAGAGAACAATGTATCAGACAGACCCACTATGAGACAGACACATAGAATCCATCATCATGGAAGTCATTCTCAACTCTCACAATGATGGTGGTGGTTGTTGTTCTTAGACCTAAAATCACTACACTCATTACATGTCACTTGGTACACTTTGACATCATCAAACACAGTCCTGAAACATTAGTTGTTATAACAGTGATGATCGGGTGAATTTGACACATGGGGATTTGACTGTGAGTGATATATATGAGATTTGTCCCTTTGATAGGAGTATGATATCCAAGGCCTCTTGATTAGAGAGACTAAGAAAAGTAGGGACATACGCATGTGAGACAAAATGTGATATTGAGCTTACATATATCTCATGCAGTCTTCTCTGGTTCAAGGAACAAGATTCAATAATAATGAGGATGACTACTCCATGCCCCTAGTTCAATGTGGATATCCGTGATAAAAGAACTATACAAACATTGTAACACCATACACAGATTGTAGGATTAAGTTGCTCCCCAACTTCTCATTAACTTGGGTAGCAATGATGTGCAACTAGGCACCACTCTTTGATTGTGATGTCATAAGCTAGTTATGGACATTCACTGCCAATGTGATATGGGACCTATAGTGTCACACACATAGGAACTCATCTAGAAGAGGAGTTTGATCTTGAATGATAATTGAATTGATTACTAAAGTTTTTAGGTATTTCAATTCACACAACGGATCAATTGACTAGACTGCCAAATGATCGGTTCATGTGTTGAGACTATCATTTGGAGAATGAGGTTGATTGTATTGTTCATTGGTTGGAATTCTACCTGACATGGGTTATGAGATTCCCATCTCACTTGTGTGAAATGACCATCTAGCCAGGTGTGAGACACCCATCTCAGCTGCACCAAACGCCCATTTTGGGGGTGCAATTCAATTGCACAAAGGATTGGTATCGACATCAAGTTGAATACTAATTGGAATTGAATTGCTGACATATGTGCAGAATTAGATGGTGCAAAATACCCATTTCACTTAGCGAAATGATTATATTACTGCGTGAGATGATCATTTCAGCCCACATAGGTTTTGAAACTTCCATAATTTTTGCAAAAATTCAAGATACTCTGGTCCTTTCACTCCCTCTTTAGTCTTGCATTGGTTGGGGAGTGGGAACCCTAACCCATCCTATATATAGAGGGGTACTGGGGGCTTCCCAGAGAAACTACTACACAGACAATTGAGAATTAGTTGCTCAGACAATTGTTGTCCTCTCTATTTGTGGTAACCCCGAGAGCCCAGGGAAGTCCTACCCGACTAGGGAAGGATAGCCATAAGAGAGAAACAACTGAGGATCATTGTTGTAGGAGAGCATGTTGGTGACTAGTACGCCAATGGGAGGGACAAATACTTCATGTTTGTTCCAATAGGATGACATGAGTTCTAGTTGGTTCGTGTTGACAAATCTAGATGCGAGAGTCTTTTGGCTACTACTTGGTGGGAAATATCAACTCACAGTCCGTGATGAGATCATAGGAACTGCTGCAAAAATTGTCTGTGTATATTGTCCATGGAGGAGCAGTCAGACGAGTCCAAGTATATCTTCATGAAACCACCCTTCCCATTGCATAGTTGTTGACACAATCTACTAGTTAATGGGTAATATGTCAATAATTTTTTGTTTCCGCTACCTACCTGATGTCATATTTCTCTACATTAAGACCAAGAGTGTGATGACCCTGACTTTTGGGATTAGATACCCAATATAGTATTCGATGGACATAAGTGTTCTATACATAGTTGACCCTAAATTTAGGAATTTCTTATTCAATCATGGACTCTTGTCACTAAAATGTGTAAGAAGAGATGAAACTAATGACTATCATATCACGTTGAGTGCATTTATGAGGAGTTGCTTTTATTAATCAAATTGAGAATTTATGAGGTTAAACCTCCATTAGTGATCTATATGAGTAGTGAATGAACCATTTGAGGAATTTATTTAATTTACCAGATAACATTATTTGTGGCTCGAACTAGGCATAGAGAAAGAACAATTGATAATGAAGGCATGGTTAAAAGTTTTGCAGCATTTAATGATTCATGTGAGATATATGTTGTTTGAATTGACGTGTGGCCAAAGATGGTTTCTATATAAATATCACATAGTTGTGGATATAAGTGACTATTTCATAGGACTTAGATATGAAATAGATTTGTGAGGATATCTCATGGGTTGAAGTAGTCCAAGGGGGAGAGACAATATCACCCACTTTTGATTATTTTGCAACTAACTACAATATATGTCTTGAGATTTCAAGTTGAACTAACTATGATATCACAAATCAATCCATTACCCCCTCACATTGTGGATCTCACAACTCCCTAGTTAAGGAAACCCAATCGTAGGGTGAACATCTATTCAATAATCATATGTAGACTTTGAGGACTGGGAAGGACTCCTCTTCCTCTCCATCATTGTTTTCAAGGAGAAGATGGAGATCTAGTTAAGAATTCCTTGTATAAAATCAATAGCACCCAAATATTCTAGATTGTAGCAACTTGAAGCTTCTCTAAGAAGTGAAGATATCAAGATTCAATCCTCACCCTCTTCTTCTTACAGAGATGCTCAATAAGATTAGTTTGAGGGACAACATGGAGCCCCGATGCCTCTTCACAGTTACTTGGAGACCCCTTTAGGTTCTGAATACCTTCATTTTGGTACGAAGAAGATCGTCAATGTTCTTTATTTCACTCCATGATGACGGCGTTCATCATGGGGAAAGTGGCTTTGCAGATGACAACCAAAGGTCCAATTATTGACTGAAGAAGGGAACCCCTCATGGGCATGTGTCTTAGTGTGCAATGAGGCCGGAGGTGAAGAGGATATCTAGAAGGATGTTGGTAATGCTTGTAGTGCTCACCAGAGAATTCCAGTGTGACCTCGAACCCATTGACATATCTTAGACACCCTGCAACACCGCAAGAAGGGAAGGAGTGGGAGAAAATCAAGGAGAGGCTTATAGCGGAGTTTGTGGTATTTTTATAGACAACAAAGCTTGCATCCTTGGATGAGTCACCAAATATTCATGGAGGAGTGTCAACAAGTTATTGATTCCATAATTGGATAGAAAGGGGGCAAAGAGACTTGTGGGTTCCTCACCACTTTTCATCCCCATGACGGTGCCTTGCCGATGAGACCACGACTTCACTACTGCTCACCTCCTCGACCTAGATAAGAGAGCTTCCAATGTACTGAGGGTTTGAAAGAACAAAGCTCTGCTATTCTGTGCAAATATGATGCCTATCCTTCCAATGATCTACTGTCTCAGCTCCTATGTGTGGCCTCACTCACACACCATGGATGAAAACCCATGGTCATTCCTCTCACCATTGGTCTAAAGTAGAAAGAAATGGGTATTCATTGGTCCAAGACTCCAGACATGTAAATCAACAACCCATCTGGTTTAGGACTAGACCTAGATACTGAGTCATGCCTCACACTACTTGCAACGTGGAGAGCATCCAAGAGATTCAAGAGGTATGATCAACGACCCAAATAAAAACCCAAATAGGTAATTCCTTATAAAATTCCAGAATATATTTAAAACTTGTAAATTTTTTAGAAAATAGATCCATTGGTCTAAAAATACCCACAAAATACCTATAGACTCAAAAAAATGTTCACTTTATTCATTAACTTCTAGATTAGACCTCCGGTGATTAATTTTGAAGGAATCTTGTTAGATGAAAATGATTCATTTTAGGATGATTTAAATATTATAATTAGCATATAGTTGATATTAAATTTGGAAAAAGTATTCTTTAACCCTAATTTCATTTTGATATCAAATACATAATTTGATTTGAGCATTATGCCAAAATATCATGTCCTTGTTCATTAATGCATAATTATATGGTTTAAACCTCATTTTAATTCTAGAAAATAGACACATCACCATAAAAATTTTAAAATGAAATCACAGCTAAATCATGATATATTGATTAGTAGAAAAATACCAGATACATGTTTTAGATCACTAGAACCTCAGTTTGACCAAAACCCTCATTGGACCTAAAATACCTTTAATAATTGTGAACCTTGTATTAATGATGATTAATTTCTATTAATTAGGTTATCATTGGATATCTAGATAATCAAGAATTATTAGGAATCTCTGATCTTAGGTATGCCAGTTTACTTAAATATGTGATTGTGGTTTTCTTGGTTGAATAATGACTTCTATGTATGCTCTTTTATTTCCAAATTTAGATTTAGTAATATTGTAAGTACTCGATGTTGTCACCTAAACTATAAATGGTGAGTAGATGTTTTGTATCTATTATGGTCTTCATTAACCCCCTTTGAGGGATTTATCAATGTTGATTAGTACACCTCCTTAGAGAACTAGGTGCATGAGGAGTTCCCTTGAGTACTCGGTACACAGGGATGGGCCCAATATATATGTTTTGGTACTAGTACACCTTAGCAATGCAATTCATCTAGAAAAATGACAAAAATCAGCGTATTTCACTTAATAACAAACTATTTTCTATGATCTTTATTTCTTTCTAAATTTTTTTTGGAATTTATGAAAACCAAAAATATATGTATCTTTCTACCCATGTACCCAACACCTTGTGTTGATTCATTGTTTAATGTGTTTTGTAGGTTCAGATCTACAATGGGAGAAAAGACAGGAACCAAGCATGTTCATGTTGTACCTTTTGTGTAGGACCCTAATTAGCATACATCTTTATAGACTTGTAGAATTATCCTTTCAATATGTATTATAAAATCATAATAATTCATGTTGTAATTATATATATGTTGAATGTTGAGATATGTCATAGTGTATGTCATGGTTGTTTGTTCATGTATGCATATGCTTCTGCATTTCACTTTGATACAATTTCCTAACATTTTTGGATTTTTCCCTATCGACTCCATAGGGTTTCAGGAAGACAAAATCCAAGGACGTTACAGTTGGTATCAGAGCATGAAAAATAGATACACCTAATGAATGCTCACCATGAGCATAAAACTAAATTTCAGCTAGCACCTAAAATCCTAGAAACTTAGTAAGTTTTTGAATAATGACTAGGTTTGACTTAGCCACTAGGCTAGAACCTAGATGCTCAAGAACTAGGTCTAGACAAGTGTGTGAAACCCTTTCCATATATAGCTCATATGTATTGGGTAGCTACACTTTGCTCTCATTATTTTACTAGGTGACATGACACTAGACTATATATTGTGTGTGAAAAACTCATTTTGCTGATTTGGTTTTGTTTCCAGTTGGCTTAAGCATCGATAATGTTATCTAAAATATGCCTTCTCAGAGAAAACTATATAATATTTTATTATATATATGTAAAAATGAAAATGTGTCCCTCCTATAGGAGACTAGGAGCTGTTCATGCAGCCTAAGTGAAAGGAAGTGACATCATCTAGAAGAGAAAGTAAATATAGATTAGATGTCTAGAACCTTATTAGATATTTTATAGTTAAAGTAGAAATAGATTGATAGATGAAATAAGAAAATATGATCTTATATAAGATTGATCCCTGACGATACAAATTTCCTTATATGGCTAAGTTGTATATGAATTATGATCCCAATTTTGAAAATATAAGGTAAGTCTAGATGATGAAAGTATGTAGGTTTTCCTTACATAAGGTAACCAATGTTAAGATACCGTTGAATATGCATGAGCCTCAAGCTATTTACAAAGGAGGACTCTGGTGTTAGGACGATATACATGGTGAAGTCTAGAGAGAGTGAGATGTACTGGGACAAGGTTAGAGAACCTAACCTCCAATATATGAGATATATGAGATAAATGTGAAATGATCTGTCCTACGCTGGGTTACTCCTGAGTAGATGAGTTGAGTCTTTTTGCATGATTCAATCCTATATGTGAGAGTTGGGTTAGAAAAATGATGGGTAGGTGAATCATAATGAGAAAGTCAATCCTTTTGATTGAGTTAGGTCCTAGCTTGAGTTACATTTATTGGTGAAGCTCATCATTAGCTTAAAGTGAGGTAACATATGAAATATGGTTCAAATAGTAATATTCCTTGTGCCTAGGATACTCAACTATGCAAGTCCATATTTCTACTTCTCTTTCTCTACATATGATGTTGGAAACCTCACTTGTGCTATTTGGATAATCATTTATGAAGAGTCACTTATATATGATTGACCTATTATATATCCCATTCCCATATCATTCATGTAATATCCAAGTTTGACTCATGATAAGCTAGACTTACTATATTCTCTTTCCCTTCATACCGTTCATGAAAGGTATAACTTTGAAATGATGAGCTTCAGATAGAGATATCTTTTGACCATAAATTACATGATCAAAAACATAGTTCTTAACATGAACCCTTCTAAATCTATTATTCTATGTTTGCTCATAAATCTCACACAATAGACCCTAAATGTAAAGATGAAAATCAAATTTCTCTAAATTTGAAATGCTAATTTTATGTTGATCACAATCCGCACTATGATGTTAAGCATGATAATTCTATATGACATGAAATCTTAATATCACATTCCATGGTTTGAGGGATGAACGATGAAACTTGATTAATAAATTATCAATCTTACATGTATGAACAAACCCTAATTTTTAGGGTGACGAGGATGCCAATCCTAAAATACTAGAATGTAAAGTTCTAACTAAGACAATACATGATTTTCAATCTACAAAAGGTGGGGCGGGTACACCATGTATGCTCTAAAATCCTAAGATGACAATTTAGGGTGTATGCATAACTATGATCGTCTTAGCACATAAAATTGGCAACTCATATGAAGTTGAAATCCTTGATATAACTGTAAGTATAAATTTAGTTGAATTCGAGGACAAAATTCCATTTAAGTGGGATTAATGTGATGACTCTGACTTTTGGGATTAGATACCCAATATATTATTTGAGGAACATAAATGTTCTATACACAGTTGACCCTAAATTAAGGAATTTCTTATTCAATTATGGACTCTTATCAACCAAAAGAGTAAGAAGAGATACAATTTATGACTATCATATCAAGTACAGTTCACTTATGAGGAGTTTCTTCTATTAATCGAATTGAGAAATTATGAGGTTAAGAATCCATTTAATGATCAACTTGAGTATTTAAGTGACCCATTTGAGGAATTTTTTAATTAATTAAATAACTTTATTTGTGGCTCTGACTAGGCACATAATAAGAATAATCTATGATGAAGTTACGATTAAAAGTATCATAGACTTTGAATGATTCATGTGAGATAAAAGTTGTTTGCATTGATGTGTTAATTAATAATACTTGAATTAATTTTTGACCTAAGATGGTTTCTATATAGATGCCACATAACCATGGATATAAGTGATGATTTCATAGAACTTACCATTAAAATCATTTTGTGAGGATCTCTCATGGCTTGAAGTAGTCCAAGGCGGAAAGACTATGTCATCCACTTCTGATTACTTTGCAGCTAACTACAATATATGTGTAAAGACCTGATCTTTATGATCAAATATTTACAAAATTGTGTCAAAAGTGTAAACAATTCTTTATTACAATCATGCTTGTACATCAGAGTCGTAGAAGCTTACACAAATGATTACAAAGTTTAAGAATAAAAATTCATTACTATCTAGTCTTCAATGGAGGACTACTCATGCACATCTCTTCATGTTCTTCCATCTACCACATGTGCATGAGTTCCCAGAGGGAACAAAACCACACATGGACCCCATATAGCAAAAATATGGGTCAACAAAGCTGGTATTGAATCCAGTCATTGAACTATGTATGAAATAGGATTTATATGTATAATAAAATTTAAGAAAGAACTATTTAGTGGACTAAAGGCTAACAAGAAGAAATTCCAATATCAATTTCAAGATAGGAAATCTTTCACAAGAATATCACTAATCAAGATTTAATATTTTAGGTATGCAAAATTTATCCAAGCTATTCACAAAGTATATCAATTTCAAGATATTCTATTTGACAAGTTTTGGCACCTTTCTATCATATATTTTCTAGGTATAAGTACCTTGTGTTCTCACACTGTAGGAGAGAACATTACTAGTGCCTTATTAGCTATTCTAGTTAATTGGGGGACAACTAATCCCTATCCACTATGCAGAGTTGTGGGGTACTTGGCCCACTCAAGTGAGCCAAAGCTCTATAGAGCCAAAGCCTGAGTGACCAAATTCCATAGGGAGTCAAAACTCCAATAGATAAAGTCCAATCCCAAAATTATTATCAACAATATTTCATCAATTACAAAATGAGAGTGGTAAACTTTCAAGAATCAATAATGGTTTGAAAGATACATGTAATTCACCACAAATCAAGATATATATGTGTCCCTCAAGAGGGAAAATAGTTCAACAATGAAATAGAAGATTTAGTACCTCAATTATTTAGGACTCTGAGAATTGCAAAATCACCAAGTGGCTCCAAGAATCTATGAAGAGGTATCTACAACGAATAATGATTGTGTCACCATTTGACTTGGAGTCAAAGTTATTCAATTTGTGTTTTTAAGGACTATATTTTAACATATTAGATTACTATTCCATATTTTCCCATTAATATCGATTCTAGATTTCCATCCAGGTTATATATATAATCATCACTTATGTTCTTTATTATCTTTAGGTTAGATCCTAGAGTATTATTATGGATAATATGATCACTATGCTTGAAGGTGTTTATTTATTGGAATTTTCTTAGTAGGAATACCTAGGGTTGCTAATTAAAATTCCTCAATACATACTAAATCATATGATCACATATTGATTTCAAGTGTATGTATCAATATATATATTCAAGTGGTTGAGAGGAATTAATTTTATTCATAGTTCAAACACTCTTCTTATGGTTTCTCTTTCTAACATATATCACTTTTTTAGACATACATACCTAGGGTTTGACTTCATAGAAAGGCTATAGTTGTGTTACAATATTATGACCACATTTACCACGTATCTATATTATTAGTCATACAAAAATATACATATGTTTGTATTGGAAGTTACACTAATATGGAATGATTTTATTTATTAATCTAGTGATTATTGTGTATTCTAGGATTTCCATATTATCATCATCACTCTGCTCCATATTACTATTGACTACGGTACAACAGAGAAAATCATACTAAATTATGTTTATTGGGATCTTTTGGTATTACTACTCTAATATATATAGTACCATATAGATTGTTATAATTTGTATTCAGTATACAACTAAGTAACTTGTATAAGTGCTATGATTATGCTTTGTACACATCAACTGCTGAGGCCATCAAATGGATAATAAGTCTATCAACTCTCAGCATATGTACATAACATGTTATATATAGTTAAGGATTATAGATAATGACTGAGATTACCCAAACAACTGAATGTCGAAGCTAAGTGAATTGGTTCCTTGGTCATTTCCATTTATGTAAATGATAAAAATTATGACCATGCTGGACTATAGGAGAGAGGATGCTTACTTGTCAAGTTGGGTTCAATGGACATGTACTAGTGGCGACCGACCATGCAAATCTACTATTCAGAATCTCATCATTCATATTCTTGGATCCCTATCAAAGGAGGACTGTGGATGATACACTAAGCTTAAGGAAATAACATGTGTGTCCATAGTCTGACAAGGGTTTTGGAGACTCCTCTGTGATCATGCCATAGAGGATTCAGACTAGAGGTTGTTAATGAAGAGATCTATTGTTGTTGTTGATGGTCAACTGAATTATAGGGCACACATCATCGAGGTAGGAGGTGCATGGGGTTTGGGTTCTTTGGTGGCCGAATTAACCACAACGTAGGTGGTTGAAGATAGGGAACCAACTATAAAATATGTTGCACACAATCATCACTTGTGTTGCAGGCTAGATGATAATGTTGTAGGTTGTTGTTGTCGATGACCAGGGCGTCATGGTGACTGCAACTTTGAAGATATGGTTTTAGGCAGGAACTGATGGCAAGGCATGTGGGGAGGCATATGTAGGTTGTAATTAGGTGTCGATGGTAGTAGAGAGGGATGAGGGGAAGGGAGTTGTCATGGTTGAGGCAAGGTGGTTTGCTGACGGGTTAAGGAGGACAAGTATGTTCATTGTGTTGAAGTTGATGTCGGGATCACATGCAGTGCACATGTGTGTCCTCAGCACTGTGACGGTGGAGCATAGGAGGGGTTCCATCATCCAATGATATGTGGGTATTTACTAGTGAGACATGTCAACACACCAATACCAGAGGGAGGCATAGGGGCACCCTACAGTCTGAGCACTATGGTGTAGTGTGCCCTGATCTCAGGCGGATCCAAAGAAATAGGTAGGATGGCATTTGAAGACTCCAGTAACTGATATAGATCCTAACCAGAGGAAAGGCACCACCACCTAGGTTTTGTAGTTTGGTAACATTAGGTCACAAGTCATGGAGAAGGTCTGACTGGGTGTGGGATGGTGGTGTTTGGCGATGGCCAAATTGGGGCAGGAGGTGATGCTTACCATGATGGCCTGTGCTATGTTGCTCCTCTCTATCATGTAGGTCTGATTAGCTGGGAGGCTATGACAATAGATTTGTAGGGGGGCTCAGAGGTGGATGATCAGGGTTGATGCCTGATCAAATGGCTACATCATAGGTAGGTTGTTGTGTTTAACAACCAATGTCTATGTTAGGGAGTGAGGACAAAGGATTTGAAGTGACTTATTTGATTGGAGGAGGTGTTGTAGGTTTCTAGATCTTGCTGTAAAAGGCATAGGCTAATGGGTTGCAAGGAGGAAATGCCTTAGTACCATGAATATGAAGTCGTTTATATATGATGCAAAGCAGGTGCATCTTCATCATCTGGGCTTATCCACACTCATGTAACAACTGTACAACCATTTTTTCCTAGTAGGTCGATGAAGTAGTCTTGGCCGCTGGGTGCTAGGGCTAGGGTTGTTGCACATGAATAGTTAGTTTATAGGAGTCACAGGGCAGGGAATAGGTCTTGCGCTTTGGCCATCCATTTGGAAGACATGGAGAAAGACCATCGTGAAACTCTGGTAACCACCAAAAATAGTGTTATGTTGGGGGAAGACACAAGGGTTTATGTGGAAGGGATGGAACCTAACGTTATCTTATAATTAAGATATCGAGTTAAGAATAAAATATTTACTTATTCCTTGTATAACTCTTAAAATACAAGGCCAATTGCAATGTGATTTAAATATGGGTTTACTTTCTATTTGACTAAGACATATAGACAATTGCATCATCAATATGAATATAACGTATCTAGCCTAGTTTATCTCATAATCAATTCTAAATTCAATCCTTTTATATGGTTAATATTTCCCATTGATCCATATCAATAGTGGAAAATTTGAAAGTAACCAAGCATTCAAAATCTAATCAGGATATTTAAGAACAATAATATCAAATTGCGATATATAATATCAATGTATGATATTTGATATTTGACTATGGGACTTCATGAAATTATTTCTCAAATGAGGACAATAGATACATTTTGATAAAAGAACTTGAATTGTGTACTAATATTTATCAAGGACCATCATATTCAATCAAAATTACTGACTTGGATTTGAAATGAAAGTCAAAATTGTAAATTATTTCAAGTTTTTGGTAAAATAGCTCAACATAGATATAGTAGCCAAAATTGAGCATGTTACTAAAGGTCTTGAGCTTTCCACGCTAAATATCTAGCATCTTAAAAATCAATCCATTACCCCCTCAAGTCATGGATCTCACAACTCCCCGATTGAGGAAACCCAACCATAGGGTGAACATCTGTTCAACAATCATATGGAGTGTTTGAGGCCTGAGAAGGACTCATCTCCCTCTCCACTGTTGTTTTCAAGGAGAAGATGGAGATCTAGTTAAGACTTCTTCATAAAAAAACAATGTCACCCAAACACCCCAGATTTTAGCCACACGAAGCTTCTCCAAGGAGGGAATAACTCAAGATTCAACCCCCACCATTTTCTTTTGGATGAGCTGCTCCATAAGCTCAGGTCAAGGGACAACTAGGAGATCCAAGGCCTTTCCACAATTACTTGGAAGCCCCATCAGGTTCTAAGTACCTTCACATTTTTTTTGAAACCAGGAGATCATCTATTCATCCCACTCTCCTCAATGTGGTGACATAGAAAACCGACTACCACTCCTGCTTATAAATCCGTGGGTTGAAACCCTCTTCCCTAACAACAACATGAACCTCGAACCTATGAGATCTTCGTCTTCATGCTGCCATAGCCGCTACTGTACTCAATCATTCTTTAGGGACTCAGTGGAAATGAATATATGGTACATTGTGCCTTTCAAGGATCATCAATCCTCATACTCGCATGGGCAGAAGTGTATGCTCAGTGCAGAAGTACACGTCGTCAAGCAAGTGCCCCCCCACACCTAACTCTCTTGGGACCACATTAGTCAGCTTAGGTATGAGGAAACCTATGATGGAGAAGTCTCTCAAAGCGACACAAATCTCCCTAGTATACACAATGGATCTCCATGGCTCTCTAGAATTCCCCCACATGATATCGAAAACATATGAGTCATCAATCTCTATAATAGAGATGTTGATGTTCTTATCATCAACAATCTTAAGAGCAACGACGCATGCATGAATGTAGGCAATGGTATAATCGTTCTCCTAGAGCCATACCCTAAAAGCAAGTCTCACATGACCATGAGAGTTGCTAATGAAACCGACTGCCCATCTCCTTCGCGTACCAAATGGATCAATAGTGCGCCCTATAGTGAGATTAAGTTTGAGGTTAGCGACATCTGGGGGCTGCCACCTTGTGAGCTGCAAATGCTTGAGCTTAGACTGTGGTTCTTTGATGTTATGGAGCTTGAGTTCTCTGTAGAAGGTATGATGTTCAATCTTGATAAAACATTTCTTGGATATCGTTCGATTCATGTAAAAGACAATGTGGTTCCATAGCTGGGACCAAGGTAATTTCATGTCATCCATCCTTGCGGCACACGTAGGTGTCATGTACTCCATATGATATGGGCGCATAGCTCTCCAGCAATCCATGCTCTCGTGGATGAGGTGCCATGTGATATGTCACAATTCAACATGATCTCGACCAACGATTGGGGCATGACATATGCAGTGATAGCGCAATACTTATCCTAGAATCATTGAGTAATATGGATGTCAATGAAAAGATGATGCATAGATTTGCAATCACGCTCATCGCAATAAGAGCAACGGAATGTCATTGGGACATGACATCTACAAACGTTGTCATCGGTCGGGAGGGCCTCATGTGCAATCTTCCAAAGTGTGGCGCTGGCCCTAGGATTCCCCATCTTCCAAAGCTTATCCAGCCATTATATGTTGATCGTTGTCTACAGATATAAGATCGCTTGCTTAATAGACCTAATAGAGAGCTCTGTGTCTCATGTCAGACTCCATATCATCTTATCCTTTATGCCTGAAATAACACTACGAGATGTAGCAATGAGCCAGACACCTTCTGGTTGTAGGATGTGCAACAAAGCATCCCAATCCCACCCTAAACTCTCAATCTAAAAATCTTTAACCTTGAAATCATGATTTCTATCAATAGCAGTAATGGTAAACTCTGCCAAAGGTAAGCTGCACCATCTAGAATTCCAGAAAGAAACATCCCCAGAACCAATTATCCATCTGCAATGCGGTATGAATGAAGGAAAAACACGCCACACTTGTTTCTAGAAAGGAAAAGCAGATGATCTGAGCTTTAGGTAGGGGGGGTAGCATCCTGATCTATGGCTGAAAGAATAGGCGTATTTGCTTCTGCAGAATGTGGCCCAAGTGGAAGACCCATTGAGGATTTACCAACAAACTTTGTAGACGTATGATCTAGCTGTGCTTTTGATTGAGTCAAGGCCAAGACCACCCTGAGCGGTTGGAGAAGTGACACTATACCATGAGACCCATGCCTTGCGATGGATGTTTGTATGATCAACCCAGAGAAAACGTGACATCAATGCCTCAATGCGATCACATATGCCAGCTGGGATGCCAACTGCTACAGCCGTGTATAAAGTGATGGAAGAGAGGGCGTTCTTGATTAGGAGTCTGCGTCTGGAAAATGATAGAAGTCTAGCTTTCCATCCAGTGATCTTGTAGTTCATCTTCTCAATAAGATATTCAAAATTTTGTAATCTGGCTCTGCCATACATGATGGGTATGCCCAGATATGTGATGTATCCTTCCGCAACATGAACCTCAATGGATCTAGCCAAATCGTCAGCAACATCCTAGGCAGCTCCTACCGTAAGGCAAAAGGATTTGGATCTATTCACTAACTTCCCCAATGCTACCTCATAGTGGTTGATGATACATCTGACAACATCGATGGATGCGGGTGTGGCGTTGAAGAAAATGATGATATCATCTGCGTATAACAGGATGGATGGCGCCTCGCCTTGCCCGCTGGTGCAGAATCTACTGAGTTCTCCAAGCCTAACAGCATGAAGCATTCTTCTAGCCAGCATCTCTTTGAAGATGAAGAACATAAAAGGAGACAATGGATTTCCTTGCTTGAGCCCTATGTGCATCTGAAAAAACCCAGCTGTGTGCTCACCTAACGTGACGCTGGACCATGCATCGATGAAGGGCTTAAGACATAGGTCGATCATCTCAGGGAAGAAGACAAACTTCATCAAGATTCTTCTCAAGACATACCAATCAATTCGGTCATAGGCCTTCTTCATGTCATATTTAACTACATTATTGTGAAATTGCCCTCCCGCCTTGAGGTCATATACCCATTCTTTGGTAAGACTTATGTGATGAACAATGTCCCTGCCAGGGACATAAGCACCTTGCACATCAGATACCAGCTTAGAGATCAAAGATTTCATCCTGTTAGAAGAAGATCAAAACTATATTTTCTTCCACTCCTTGTCAGAGACATTTATCACCAGGAAAGTGGCTCATCAGAAGACAACCACATGTCCAGTTCTTATTAGATGAAGGGTACTCGACGTGGGAATGGGTCTTCATTGGCAATGAGGACGGAGGTGATGAGGGTATCCAGAAGGATGTTGGTAACACTTTTAGTGCTTATGGGAGAACTCCATTGTGGCCTCAAACCCATTGAAACTTCTTAGACACCTTATAGAAAATCGAGAAGGGAATGAGTGGGTGAAAATCTAGGAGAGGCTTGTAGTGGCGTTGGTGGTTTTGTTTTAGCCAACAAAGGTTGCATCCTTGGATGATTCTTTGAATCATCACAGAGGAGTTCCAGGAAGTTGTTGATGCCATTATCAGATAGAAAGGGGGGGGGCAAAGAAACCTATGGGTTCCTCACCACTTTCTTTCTCCGCATAGGCGCCTTGTTGATGGGATCATGACTTCACTACTACTCACCTCCTCAGCCTAGATAGGAGAGCTTCTGGTGTACTAAGGGTTCTAACGAATCAACTCTCACTATTATGTGTGACTACGATGCCTATCCTTCCAATGATATGCTATCCAAGCTCCTACGTATGGCGGTGCTCACACGCCATGGAGAAGACGATAGTGAAGTGGATAAGAGATGGCTATTCGATTGGTCCAGGACTCTAGGCATGTGAACCAATAAACCAAGGGGTCCATGACTAGACCCAACTATTGAGTTGTGCCTCACACTACTTGGAGTGTGGGGAGCATCCGAGAGATCCCAGAGGTGCGATGAATGACCCAAATAAAAGCCCAAATAGGTAATTCCTTATTAAATTTCAAAATATATCTTGAACTTGTAAAATTGGTAGAAAACAAATCCATTCATCTAAAACTACCCACTAAATACCTATAGACTCATAAAAATGTTCACTTTATTACTAAACTTCTAGATTAGAGCTTTCATGATCAATTTTGAAGGTATATTTTTAGATGCAATTGCTTCATTTTAAGATGATTTAAATTGTATTATTAGCATATAATGGGCATTAAATAAAAAAAATTCTTTAACCCTAATGTCATTTTGTTACTAAATATAGACTCTGATCTAAGAATCGTGCCAAAATATTACGTCCTTATTCATTAATGCGTAATTAGGTGGTTTAAACCTCATTTTAATTCTAGAAAATAGACGCATCACCATAAAAATATAAAAATTGAATCACAACTAAATTATGACATATTGGATAGTAGAAAAGTACTAGAGACATGTTTTAGATCATATGAACCTAGGTTTGACCAAAATGCTAATTGGACCTAAAATACCTTAAATAATGGTGAACCTTGTATTAATGATGATTAATTGCTATTAATTGGGTGATGACTGGATATATAGATGATCATGAATTATTCGGAATCTCTAAACTCTGGTACATGAGTTTATTTAATTACATTACTATGGTTTTCTTGGATGAATCTTTTTTTTTGAATTCACATTCATTTCATTCAAAACTTTTTCAAGGTACAAAAAAGACGTCATTCTCAGATGTCCGCCTCCAACTAACAGGTAGGATATTCCTTCTAAGGCACTGACCGCCCAAGGCTAAGGCGTGTTGAGCAATAAGATGAGCCAACTGGTTCCTAGACCTTTTAACATGGACACACATGAAATCAGTAAGACAGGAGGCTAGGCTACATATATCTTCAGCTAAAAGCCTCAGATAATCTGGTCTTTTTACTACATCATTCACAACATTCACCAGATTGAGCGAGTCAGAGCATAAGATCAGTTTCCTGTCCGTCGAACAGGTCGCCAGTGCCAACAACAATCCTTCTCTAATCGCCATGGCCTCTGCAATGTTCGAGTTCCATTCTGCATTGACTTGCCGTTGCACCACCCCCAGGAAAAGCCCTTCTCCATTTCTTATCGCCGCCCGCATACCGCACTATCTATTACCCCGTACCGCTGCATCTGCATGGAGCCAACTCCACAAATTATCTACTCCCCTTCCTGCAAGCGACTTAGAGTTGGTCACCCCATCCCCTTACAGGTTCATGGACGTCTCCCGCTCACTCATGGCAGTGTTTTGGCCACCGTATAGTGCACCTTCCTGTGATCGGCGATCATGGCTCTGTAGGCCTGAAGGATTGGTCTGGGAAAAGGTTCTTCATTCTTGAAATATTTGTTGTTCCTATTGGTCCAAATGGTCCACCACACAGCGGCCAATTCATCCTTCTCCACTTCAGTGCAACTGCCCATGATGCCGAGCAGATTGTCGTGTACGTTCCCATTGCTCGCAAGGTTGAAAGTAGTGTCTAGCCAACTTTCTCGCCATACGATCTCCGCTCCCGGGAAGCATTTTAGCATATGTGGAATGGTTTCCTCCTCCATGGCGTAGATCGGACATACTCCCTCTGATGTGACATGTCTATCCCACAACCTGCCTCTTGTGGCTAGACTTCCCGTGGCGACCCTCCATAGAAAATGAGACAACTTTGGGGGCCATCTCTTGTCCCAGACGAGCTTCCACGTATCATACAACACTGTCCTTTCCCTCACCCTAAGGCCTTCTCTTCCCAGCTTTCCCAGCCAGTAGGCTGAGTGCACTGAAAAGTCTCCATTGTTACTCGGCCACCAGTACATGCTGTCTTCAACCTATTTGATAGATAAAGGTGTCACATTGATCTGAGCAGCAATGTCCCTAGGGAAAATCCGCAACAGCTTTTCCACATCCCATTCTCGTCTCCCCTCTACCAGAAGCTCGTGCACCATCTCAACCTGACCCCCTTCCGTCGGTTTGAACACACTGAGATCCATGTCGACTCCTACAGCCCACCTGTTCGTCCAGATGTTAGTATTCCAACCGTTCCCAATTCTTTTCATAGTGCCTTGAATGAGGAGAGATTTTTCCCCCCACAGACTACGCCATGTGTAACTTGGTATGAGCCCCAGTCGTGCCTCCAGTATGGAATTGTTAGGGAAATATTTGGCCTTCATAACCTTTGTAACCAATGTCTACGGTCTAGAGTGCAGTCTCCACACCTGTCTCGCGAGCATAGATTGGTTAAAAATATGCATATCTCTAAACCCCATACCTCCATCTCTTTTTGATTTGCACAGTCTTTCGCAACATAGCCATGATGTCTTCCATTCCCCATCTTTAGACCCCCACCAAAACCTTGCCACCATGGAGTTCAAATCTCCAATCAGACCCAGCAGAAGTTGGAACACACTCATGATATATGTAGGAATTGCTTGCACCACTGCCTTGATGAGAACTTCTTTCCCTGGTTTGGATAACAACTTCTCCTTCCACCCTCACAATTTATTTCCCACTCTCCCTCTTATGTAGTCGAACACCTTCTTCTTGGACCGTCCTATAGCCATAGGAAGACCCAAATAAGACGCCTGCCTATCCACTTCCTTGACTCCCAACAAACCTCACAATTCTTCTTTTTTGCTTCTCGGCATCTTCTTGCTAAACGCAATCTCAGACTTGGTGAGATTTACTTTTTGACCCGATGCCTGTTTGTATTGGCTGATTATCTCAGCTATTTTCAGGCATTCATTCCTTGTCCCTCTAGCAAAAAGATTATTGTCATCTGCAAAAAAAAAATGTGAGATCTGGGGTGCCCCATGGCAGATGCTCATACCGTGGATGGTATTTGCATGTACCGCGAGGTTAAGGAGGGTGGAGAAAGCATCGACACAAAGAATAAAAAGGTAGGGGGATAAAGGGTCACCCTGGCAAAGTCCACGTGAAGGCTGGAAAGCACTTGATCTTTCCCCATTGGCGGTAAAAGTGTGAGAGACCGAAGAAACACAGTCCATGACTCTATTGCACCATCTTCCGCTAAAACCAAACCTTTGCATCACTTTTTCAAGGAAGGCCCACTGTACTCTGTCATATGCTTTCATCATGTCAAGTTTAAGCGCAATCTGTCCTCTCTTTCCTCCTTTCCCTCCCTTCATAGCATGGAAACATTCAAACACAATTAGTGCATTATCCGTGATCATCCTTCCCGGGACAAAAGCACTCTGGTTTACAGAAATGATACTGTCCATAAAAGGCTTCAGACGGTTTGTCAACACCTTGGTAGCTGTTTTGTAGATGACATTGCACAAACTTATTGTCCAAAATTCAAAAACCGTTCATGGTTTTTTCACCTTCAAGATCAGTATCACCAAGGTATCATTGAAACCTTTAAGAGAATAGTCCCCTTTCCACCACCCTTTTATGTAATTTGCAACATCCTTTCCCACCACATGCCAGAATTTTTGATAGAAGACCGGTTTCAGACCATATGGACCTGGTGCCTTATTGGGATGCATTTGAAAAATAGCCTCTCTAATCTCTTCATCACTTAGATTCCTATCCAGCGTCGCCGACATCAGTTCGGTAATATTCTTCTCGATCCCCCTCACCGCTTCCCCCATATCCACTATCCCCCCTGAAGTGAAAAGGTCATGGTAAAAACTTTCAATGATACTTAGGATATCTTTATCCTCTGTCTTCCAAATCCCCCTTTCATCTTTATGACCTGCAATATCATTTTTCTTCTATCTCTGAGTAGCTCTGTGATGGAAATAGGTTGTGTTTCTATCCCCCTCTTTAAGCTCCTTGACCCGGGCTCTCGCACGCCAGTATGATTCATCGTCCCTATAGAGCTTGTGTAATTCTTTTGATAATTCTTCACACCGTTGAAGCATTCTCCCGTCAGGCCATTTCTTCTGCTCCTCCCCTAACATCTTAGTTGTAGCTTTAATCCTTTTCTTCAACACCCCAAACTTTGAAGAAGCCCAACCCTCGAGGTCCCTACTCACCTTGATTAATTTCTGCTTTAAATCAGGATCCCTCTCCATCTCCCAAGACGCGGCCACCGTGGATCGACATCCCTCTTCTGATAGCCACATAGGCTCAAAAAAGAAACAGCTCTATCTCCTACGCTTCCTTTCCTCTCCCATAGATATGTACAAAACAATAGGGGCATGATCAGATTGGTAAAAAGGCAGATGGTGTACCCATCTCCCCCTGTACTTGCTCCTCCAAGCCTCACTCACAAGAAATCTATCCAGACGTTCCTCCACAAGTGTTTCAATTGTATTCCCTCTCCTCCATGTGAAGGTTTACCTGAGAAGCCAATATCGAGAAGCGCACAGTCATCTATAGCATCCCAGAACTCTCTCATAATTCTGTCTGGTTTCATCGGACCACCCCTTTTCTCTTCATTGTTTGTTATGTCATTCAGGTCCCCAAAAATAATATTCATGTCTGTTATCCTTGCTCGTACTTGTCTCATTAGATACCACATGAAATGCTTGTCAACCTGTGCTGACCACCCATAAATCCCATATGCATTCCACCTAATGTCATTCTTTTCATCCTCCACTATGCATTCCACATGTCTTGTAGAATACCTAGTGATTTCTACATTGACCCCACACCACCATAGGCCTAACCCACCTGTTGTGCCAGTACTTGAGATACAAATGCCCTCCACAAAACCACACTATCTTTTTATTTTTTCCAACCTTTTGTCGTCTAACATAGTTTCCATTACGAAAACTACATTTGTATGCTCACCCCCACACAAAGATCGGAGTGCGTTTATGGATGCCGGGCGGCCCAGACCCCGACAGTTCCAGCTTAGGATTTTCATTGTTGTTCACGGGGTTGGGTATGCCCAACTCCCGCTACTTTGGTTTCCAACTCCTGTGGACGTCCACTGTCTACTGCTCTATTTGCTCGATCACACCTCAACCTTTTTGTGCTCATCACTGCTTGGGGTTCCATGATAGTCTTGTTCACCGCCTGCATACCCTGTCCCTCCTCGTTCCCTGATTCTCTTCCTCTTTTATTCGACTTCTGCCTGGTCAATTGATGGCTTCCCTCTGGAGTAGTCACTGGCCCCTTTGTTTGCTTCCTTGGTGTATTTCCCCCATACCCTCTCCCTACAGTCTGAGCCCTTCTCGCCTCATCTACTTTCCTCCACTCTCACTCTAGGACCTCCCCTTGCTTTCCAGGGAACCTCGGTAAATATTTATTGATTGTTACCTTTGTCACTCTCATCCCCGGTCTCACCGCCCCACCCCTGCTTTCTTTATCTCCTTCACTAGCAACTCCCCACTGATATGTTCCATTGAACTCTTGCTATTGCCTGCCTCTTTCTTGACCATTGTACCTGATGCCTTCCCGCTGGACGTGATGTCCTCCCGTGCTCCGGCCGCCGCCTTTGGGCTCATCTCCCTATCCACCTTGTTCTTATCCCTTTCGCTGGTTTCCCGGACCGCCCCGTCCTCGTTTTTGCTTTGCTTACCGTTGCTAGCCACGCTATCGACCTCATTCCCCGAAGATCTACTGCTCTGTCCATGTGGCATGTTGTTCATAGCCAGCAGGTCATAGGTAGTATACTGGTGCTTGGGATTGTTAACCTTCTGCGCACTACTCCTCGTCACCTCATCTTCCTCCATCAAGTGAGCTTCATCTTTTAAGTCATCTTTCCCTCGCCCATGAAGATCTCCCGCCGCGGTTGTTGACAGTGTATCTTCGAACCCCCTCAGCTGCTCCTTCAGACCCGGCGTCGATTCCCCCATAGAAGATCCTGCTCTTGTTTGGAAAAATAAAATTTTCCTTGCTCTTGATATGCTCCCCCCTATGAGTTCCTCTTCTACAGGAATTCTCGGTCGTCTTGGCGATGCTTTGAGCCACGAACCCCAGCCTCGTCTATTGTCGCCTTCCTCGACGTACTCCTCACAGTCTTTTTCAGCATGGCCGAGACGGTCACATATGAAGCAGACGATTGGGAGACGCTCGTACTTCAGTTCTACGTCAGTAATTTGACCATCCATACTCCTAATCTTCTGTATCCTTTTAATAGGGTTGTTTATGTCGATTCCCAGTCGGACTCTTACAGATGTTTCCCAGCCCAACTCATCGCAGTCCATCTTAATGATCCTTCCAACCTTCTCTGCAATCTTTCTCGTCGATGTGATAGACGGGAAACCTAACGGAATATTGTATAGGCGAACCCAGAATTGGCACTCTGTGAATTTGATCTTCCCTAGTTGATCCAAGGGATCCACTTCTATCAACAACAGGACCTTGTTATCAAAATTCCATGGACCCCCTTCAATCACCTTCTGTTTGTCCTTCCAGTGTGTAAACTGAACTACAAAAGTGTTTTGGTCGATTGACTTGAACATCACCCCACTCCCCAGGATCCACACCTGGGATAAGGTCCTCTTCATTGCCCTGAAATTGTATGAACGGTCTGTAAGAAGGCGGCCAATCAGTGCTAGTTCTACATGATCCAGAACCTTTTGATCGTCGTCCTTTGCAATATCGACAACCTCTTGTTCTTCATTTGTGATCTTTAGTCTCTCACACTGGTCTTCTAGAGACTCCGCCATCTCGGTGAGATCAAACGCCCACAGCCAAACACTAGAACCTGCAAGAGAGATAAACGGAGAAGACCCACGAGGGGGGCAGCAACCACCGACACAGAAACCCTAGTCGCACACTACGTCGCCACAGCATTGGCAAGGGTTAGGTGTGGGGTGAGTTTTCTTGGCTGAATCATGATATCTATGTATGCGCTTTTATTTGCAAATAATGCATGTAGTAATATTGTAAGTACACAAGGTTTTTTTAGAAAACATAAACGGTGAGTAGACATTTTGTAGTTATTAAGATATTTTTTATCCCCCTTATGAGGGAAGGATCAATGTTGACTAGTACACCTCCCTAGAGTACAAGGTGCATGAGGAGTTCCCTAGAGTACTCAGAATACATGGATGGGACCAATATATATTTTTTGGTACTAGTCCACCTTAGTAATGCAACTCATATAGAAAAATGAGAAATATCAACATATTTTTTTGAATAAAGAACTATTTTCTATGATCTTCTTTCTTTTTACAAATCTTTTCAAACTTATGAAAATAAGAAATATATGTATCTTTCTTCCCATGTACACAACACATTGTGTTGATTCATTGTTTCATGTATTTCTAGGTTTAGAACTACCATGGGAGAAAAGATAATAAGTGACCCATTTTTAGGTTGTACCTATTGTTTAGGTTCCTAATTAACATACATGTTCATAAACTTGTAAAATTATCCTTTCAAAATGTTTTGTAAAATTGTAATAATTCATGTTGTAATTGTATACATATTGAATGTTGAGAAATGTCATGGTGTTTGTTAGATTTTTTTTCATGTATGCTTATGCTTCGACATCTCACTTCAATTGCCTAACATTATTTAATTTTTCCCTCTTGGCCACATAGGGTTTTGGGAAGAAAACATTCGGGGACGTTATAAGGAGAACAGAGATAAACCTTGCTAAGAGAATAATTTTGATGGATATAAGTATTTACATGTTGGGAGAGCCTTAGTGTCTACTCCCAACCCAATATATATGTTTTGCCACTCATGGCGTTCGGTAGCTTGGATGAATTACATGTTTTGTTAGACATGAGGGTGGAGGAAAAATAGAATGAAGTAGATGAAAAATGGTAGACAGATACAAAGAAGGAGGAAGATACACCAACACTGACCACAGATTAGGCAAGGTTGATGGGAAGCTTCTCCAATTGAATATGGCTTCTGTGGGAAGGATGACTTCTCCTTCTCCCTCCTTGTCTTGAAGAAAGAGTCTGGAAATTCTCGATGAAGGTGGAGGCGCATTGTCCCTTGGACTCTCATTCTTGGAGAATATGAACCAATGGAGGATGGAATAATGGAAGTCAACGGTAGGTTGGTTGTGTGGAAGCACTTCATCATCTTCTTCATGTTGCAACCCCCTCAATGATGGAGGTTTTCAACTATTTATACTGAGGGTGCTTGTAACGTCCCATTTTGAAATTTACAATCTAATTAGGGTTTACTTGGATGATTGTATGCTTAACTAGATTGATCATTGTTTGAAGATTGATTAATGATGGGAATTTAAGCATGATATTTTAAACATAATGATTAGATTTAATCATACTTTACTCATATAATTAGGTTTTTTTGATCAGTCATATAATTAGGTTTTTTGAATTGAAAATCCTAATCAGCCAAACATTTGGGTTTCAGTAACATATGAATATAGGATTTGATAAGTATAGTGTAGTACTAAATGATTTTTAGTTTTTATATGCAACTATGATTTAGCTGAAATTTGGATTAGGGTTCTTGTATAATATAATATTTTTTAATAATTTTTGGACCTATTTTTTAGCCAATTTTCCCGAGGACAAACTCAACTGACCATATATTCATTTTGGAATATAGAAGTGTGGTATTTGAATTATCTTTTTATTGGTACATCCAATTAATATTAAATTTTAAGTATAGCTTAGGGAATCCATTTTAGACATTCTAGTAAATTAAAATAATTTTTGGATGATGTTTGAATCCTACATAGTATGGTGGCAGTCAAGTTTCCTCAGATGAAGCTCATGCAACCATGTATTATGGCTGCAAAATAGAAGTCCAATATTTGATTTTTTTATTTATTGTTAACTTAGATTCTTCTAAAATTTGTGCTGGAGTTATGAAATGTGGTTTCATACAACATTATAATTTGTCACAATTTTTAGAGGAGATTTGACCAATTCAGTAGATGCTTTTTTGTAACAGATTTTATGATAGAAAAATCTACTAAAATTAAAGAAAGTGTAAGTTAGGTCAATTTGCAAATTACCCAAGAACCTTAATCGATCTATATGAGAAACCTTGAACCCAAGGATCTCTCATATTTTGTGATCCATTACAGTGAAACAAAATCCTAGATAGAGAGGAGAGCTAGGGTTTTGAGAGGAGAAAGTTGTGAAGATGTTGACCTAGGGTTTCACTATCCCAGATATGATGAAATCAAGTAAGTTTAGCTTCTTTGCATAGCCTTTCATGGTGATTCTTCTCTCACATGTAAAGATTCCATCCCTCCTCTAATTTGATTCAAAATCACATCAAATCATCTCTTTTTCTGACTCTTCCTCTCCTAATTGCTATTTCTAGGATTTCCGAGTTGAGAAGAGGAAGAAATGGTTTTAGTTGCTAGATTTGGATTGGATTTCTAGAAATTCAGAGTTTGACCTATGTTTATAAGGTTCTTGTAAACTTTGGTGAATGTTTATCTCCCTCTTAAGCTATGTATTCATGTTGAAAGCCTAATTCTATCCAACAAAAATATTCAGAAACCTAGCTTGCATACATATGTGATTGTGTATTGATTTGGAAAGATATTAGGGAATAAAATTCTACCAATTTCAGTTATTTCTCATTTATTGTAACTTTCATAGTTACTTGTATATTGTTTTAGGATCCATGGAAAATTCTATGGATAGATAACTATGCTACTTTATATAAATATTGCCTAAAACTCAGCCCAATGGTCGATATGCTTGGGAATTGAATTGACATGTTGGGAATCATATTTAAATTGTATTAGAATGAATTATACAAGTGTTTTGTTGAGTCTTATTGAAATTTAATGTGATATATATAGAAGGATTAATATGAGGTGGAGATATTCACTATTTAGGGTTTTTGCTGAGGGATTGAATCAAATGTGTCACTTAATCAATGTATACTTATGAGTGATGGGTGAAATACGTGGAAATGGAAACTAGGGTTTTCCGTGTGTGTGAATAGCTATAATGAACCCCTATGTACCATGCTGAGATTACTAAATGGTATGATTCTTATGATGTTTTTAACTAAGGATGACTTCTTGAAATCCTTGGAAGTTTATTATTAAGACAAGTATGAGTAATAAAGCTAGAACATGTATATAATGTTGTAAATGTGATGAAATGATGAATTGTAGGTGTTAATATTTCAATTGAAGATGATAGGTCTGATCAGTATGATCTAAGTCTAATTCTCCTATTTTACTATAATTTATGGAATTAGATATATATGTGAGTCTTTTACACAAGTTACATGACAATAAATTGTGAAGCATGATTAGAGATTATGGTGTAAGAAGATGTAACCTTAATTCATTCTTTTATACTTAAGTGAGTAGTATAATAAGGAATGGTCATTGTTGATTATGGGGATGCCATTAAAAGTCAATGATATGGTAACATATCTAAATAAAAGAAACAATATGAACAAAAATCTACTGAATGGTGATGATAAGCTAAGGATGAAACTTATGAAGTTATTATGATAGTATCTTAAATATTTTGTTTTAATTACATGTGGCCTAACCCAAATGGAATGAAATATACTGAAATTGAACTTTTGTGTATGCTAATGAGAAGAGAAGCATTGCATATGAAGTGAATGAAGAATTACTAGTTCCAATAATGTAATGTTCATGAGATGAAAGAAGTTGAGATGAATGAATATAAATTGAAGGAAAAAGTTGAGAATTAGTATATGAATCTAAGAACCTAACTCTAATACTAAAGTAATGAACTAGATGATACTAATTAATAATAATATTAAATGAGGAAAAAATGAATGCCCTTAAATGTAGTTGAATGCTGAGTTTCAAGCATTTGAATTGATTTATAAGAATGTGTTCTTAGATTGTGATTGTTTGATAGAATATGTGTACTCTGAGAATGCACTATCTTGACAGACTTCAAATGATATTCAACATGTGTTACTTAGTAACCTTAACTAAAGAATGTGAAATAAAAGAACAAGAATATGTGTGTTATGCATGTTTATGCATGTACTGTATTTCATCTGTTGAAATCGGATGGAATAAGTACATGTTGTATGATAAATCTATTCTAAGTATGATGAATGATATGAAATATCTATATGTTTTTATTGTTTCTACTTCCTATGTCCTTGTGAATATTCGTTGAGAACTATGATATAGAATGAACTGATAAGAAATATGTTGAGATTGAATTTAACATGCACTAATTACATTGGAGAAATTGTGATGAGGGTAAATGTTGCACAATGATATTATGTATCAGGCTGAAAGCCCACTGGTGATGATAAAACCCTAATGAGGTAGGACAATGAGTTTATCTCTCAGGATGAAAGCCCACTGATGATGAGTGTTATGAGATGATGTAGAAAATGGAAAAAAATCATATGTGTTGCAAACTATAGATTTGTTGTGCTTCTTGCTTTAATCATTGTCTTTTGTTAAGCCTAACTTGTTACATATTATTCTAGTTACGTGAGAATACACACATATGGTAGATGATATTTTGAATTCTTTTAAGATGATTAAAGGAGATTAACAACAAGTGTAATGATGACTAAATCTAGTTAGGTTCCCTAAACACCACGTGTTTCCCCTAAGGAGCATACTGGGGAAACAAAATGGATCTCCTTGTAGTAATTGAGGAATTATAAAAAGGATTTCCAGAGTGTGGATTGAGACCTTAAAGGTTAGACTACCAGGATTGAGGAGTGAGTCATCTACAATGGCTCTATCAAAATCCTTGTTGTGAAAGTCTATTTCCATGAGGAATATACTCTGATGAAATGAAATATGTGAAATCTAAAAATATGAGAAATGTTGTTATATGTGATATATTGTTTTGTTGGTTGCTATCTTGTGTACCCAAAATGAGGATGTGAGCCTTTTTAGGAATCCCAAAGATGGCAAGGGTCTGCAGTTGATATCTTAGGGTGGTCAAATAAACCCTAAGATAGTGACAATGAGACATTGACATGAGAATCAGGTGTGGTGACTTCTATTTAGTGAGGTACAAGACAAGTAATTTCAGGGCAAATAAGTAAAAGATGATAAGCCATGTATAATATGATTTGAATGTTTGTTACATTATTTTTACTTCTACCTATTGATTTGCCATTGTTGATTATGTTTCTTGTTGTGGAAAGTAATCATGCTATTATAGATATAATTTGTCTCATATTCCGATCTTTCATGTTGACAAGTTGTGAATGTTGGGATTTGTATCCACTCTGAATATGAGTTATATTGCTTTCTATTTGATCGTATTGTTTGGTAGACATGTCTTATGTGTACTTCAGCTTCAGGACTATGGATGTGTTCCTGGTCACACTGGTGGAGTGTCCCAAAGATGATGTTATTGTTATATATTGATTCAAAATGCTTAGATCTTGACTTAATACTCATGCAGAAAGATTGTTTATCTAAGCTAAGTATCTACTGATTTGTTCATAGACATGTTCTAAAAGATGTTTTAATGTTATGTTTGATTTAAATGATTACCATTTCTATTTGATTACATTACCATTGTAAACTAGATTTGACTTATCTTAGAACTATCTACTAGACCCTTCAATGTCTGCAAGGTTCATTTGAGTTTGTTATACTTAATCTGATGTTCATGCATTTACCTAGATTGACTGGGAGGCATCCACTCAATGTGGCTCTATATGAGTCTCATAAGGTTGTTTTAAATTTTTTTAGGTAGAATGCTATTCAGCGGAGAGGTCATGACTAAGAAGATATAAATAGAATATTCTTGATAGATTACATTATCCCTGTACACTCTCTTTTCTAGGATGGGTAGTATACAAAGTTTGTTGATTCATGTAGATGTATCTATTGTACACTAAACTTCTATTAGCAATGGATTTGATTCTAGTTTTGATGGAGTTGAATATGATTTGTGATATATGTATGTGATGTTTGTGATGTGACATTGCTTAGGAAGTTTTTATGAGGAAGAAAAATGGAAAAATTATCTATGATTTTTACATATTATTTTAATTGCCTATGTTGAGAATTCATTATTTTTGTTCATAATCAATGATTAGGCTTAGGGTTTCTCTCTAATGTTTGAGATTTATTGTGATCAAAAGAGAGGTATCGACAGTGGTGGTTTGTCAGGCATTGAAAGTGATAGCTCGTCGAGCCCCAAAGGTGTTATTACATTAGGGAATCAATCTTTTCCTTTGTACAAACATCTGTTGCTCGACCAAGATGGAGAGTTTGTCAATCAGTGAGCTTTCTAGGCTGCATCTCTAGTGTTTTTCTGTGTAAATAAGGTAAAAAGAGTAAATTATGGTAGTTACCCTAGAAATGCCAAAACAAGTGGATTTTTAGGAATAACGAATTATAACATCGATAATGTGAAGGTAAAATATGCATTTAATATCAATAAAAGTGGATGTAATAAATTATTTGACCACACATGAGAGTAAGCGTGTCTTATACCAAATAATACACTCGAGATGTTGTTGAAATATGGTTTTTGTACAAATGCATACTATGTCAACCCATGCTATGTCTATTCAAGAGAGAATTAAGAAATTGTGAGACTGCATATAAATATAAATCTCAATTACTTTCCAAAGGATAAAAACAACATAAGGATATTGACTATTTTAGTGCAATTTCCCTAATAACTAGAATATATTCAATCATGATTAGAATTGCTTTATCATCAATTATGAAATTCATTATACATCTAATGGATGTTAAAATTACATTCTTGAATGGATATTTAGAAGAAAACATTATACAAATCAACTTTAAGGACATGAGGTCAAAAGAAAATTTGGTATGCGGCATAATCAAATTTGTCCATGTCTTTAATCAAGCTCCTAATGAAGGCATGGGAAATATGATAAAATCATTATATCATATGAATTACAAACAAATGAAGAAGATACATGTATTTTTTCTAAATTGGATAACAAGGTTGTGTTATTATATGTCTTTATGTGGGTGACATGTGTCTCTTTGGCCGTAATATTGATTTTATCGACAATAGTAAAAATTTTTTGGATTCTAATTTTGACATGGAAGATATGAGAGAAAAAAATGTAATTTAGGGAATCAAACAATTGTAAAATGATGATTGCATCACACTCTTTTGAGAATATTATATCAATGAGATCCTCATATAGTTCCATGTTTGTACCGATGCAAGAATGCCTTTTCATTCAAAATGCAATCGTAAGAAAAGTGAAAGTACTAGTGCTTAACAAATAAAATATGCACAATAAATTGAGATCTCGATGTACTTAACAATCTACATTCCCCTAAATATGGCATATGATGTTTGAAGATAAGCAGATATACTAAAGCTTCTCACAAGGGTCATTGGGATGCTCTGCATAGGATTTCAACATTCCTAGAAGGTAGAATTAATCATGTGTTGATTTTTTTGGATGCCAAAAAATTTTAGTAGGAAAAATGCAACACCAGTTGGATTTCTACTTCATATGAAATCAAATTTAATGTAATGCATCTTCAGTATGGGTAGCAATTTTATGTCTTGGAAATCCACTAAACAAACATGCGCATTTCTCATTGTTCAATTGAATCTAAGTTTATTCCGTTGGAGATGGACACAAATGAAGCACAATGGTTAATACAAGTTCTCATGGACCTTTACATTTGGGAGTAACCATGTCCTCCAAACATATGTATATTTTGATAATAAGCTTACATAATAAGAACTAGAAAAGAAATTGTAGTGGGAAGAGTGGACATATTCATCTAGATCATAACATTGTGAGGCATCTTATATGTGATATCATAATATTTATCTATCATGTCAAATTAGAGTTGAAATTTGTCGATCCTCTAAAAAGAGCAATTAAGTCCAAGAATAGTGAGTAGAACATCAAGGAGAATGTGATTATGACCATATCAGAAGTTGACGTGATGAATATCCAACATTCATGGATGGAGATCCCGAGAATAATGTCCAATGGAAAAATGAAGTCCAAGGATAACTAAATGTATTTTAATATTTTGTATCTAATTATTATGTAGTAAACAATAAATTGTAGTAAGTAACTGAATTTTTATTCTTAATGTGTTATATAGCCATTGATGGTAGTGTATATAAGTAAAAAATATACTTGATGAATGTCCAAGTATATTATTGAGGAGTGGGGCCTCTCCTGTTGATATTTTAGCATATCTCTAAACCACTAATAAATATACTCAGTAGGTGCATGGCCTATACACATCAAATCATGAGAATTAAAATGTATTTATTGAATGTCATGTGGGAAATGTTCCTCTAATTTGATAAATGGGGAATTGATTTAAGATCATAGTTCACTCAATGTTCTACATGTTACACATTCCAACTACATTCCTTTGTTTAATAACATAGTTTCACTAAGTTTTATGCATGGATTTTTTTAAGTTCTTCAAGTGAGTTTTTATTCAAAGGATGTTTTTATATAGTTGGAAAATGTCATAACTAAGTTTATCAAAGGATAATATTTACTCCCACATAGGGAAGGTTTCCAACTTCACTCAACCCTAGATATAGATTCTTATCAATGGAATATTTGAGGAGTGCAAGTGAACATGGGATTCTCACCCACATGTTGGGGCAGGAAATCTAATTTTGGGATGACATGGTCTGCAAACCATTTAACTGGGTCTATTTGTGCATTTGTGTCCTACACATAGGGTTGGAATGAAAATCTAGCCTCTTTGGGACCCACCCCAGGTGAGAATCCAGCTTAGATTTTCCACTTAACCCACTCAAAAAATTTAGACATGTAACACATCTCTTTGAAGTTGGGTTACATTCTATTTTGTGTACTATTTCAAATCACAAGGCCAGTTAAAGTATCCAACATGTGCACTTCCTTTTGTCACCTAAATAAACATGGTATATTCATAATTAATAGAGTCTTTGTTAATTATTCTTGTAATATGAAAATTGTAACTCTTCTACTCTAGTTTCTTCCTTCTATCCTATGTTCCACCATCGGTATTTCCACAACATCATAGATTGATGGAAGAATAATCAACTCCATATACTTGTCACTATGATTTGTATGTGGACACTTCATGTCAACAACTAGTGTTTCATCCTGATAGAGTATGCACTGTGTTCATCTACCACACTGAAATTCTTCTTTAACAGCCAAAGAAAAACTCTTATGGGTAGTACTACATCCAACACTCCTCAACATCAACATCATTTGGTATAATATTATAATTTATTGTAATGTACAATAGAACATGGTATTACAAGTTATGTTCTCAAAACATTTGTATAACTTTTATAGGTGATAATCAAATGCCATTAAGTTTTATATCAAGTAAACAAGAAAACATGTAAAATTTCTCCTTATTCACTTCTCAATGTTAGAGGAGACATGGAAGAGTAACTAATGATCTGAGTAATACACATACTACTATTCATTCATGGAGATGACATTTCATTAGCCAAATCACATACCTGAAACAACTCACATTTCAAACCATGTATTGTGTGGCCTTTGAAACATCAACAAAGCATGGAATATACCCTTACACAATCAATTGAATTTTAATTTACATGGATATTTTTATGTATAATATTTTAGGTAATAAGTGTATCACAGAAACAAATACCTAGCCATCATAAATTTGCTTTACAAAAATAGATGAACTTTTTGTGATAATGTGTATTGAAAATTATCTCATGTATATATGTTAAATTAAATCAAAATTGCGTCTCACATTTTCAAATATTTTTAGTTTTTGTTCCCAAACTTGTTTATTAAGGAAGATCTTTATGTGCTTCAAAAGACTACTGGATTTATTTTCCTCATGAAATAACATACTATAAACTATTCAATACATGACCGAGAGGAAACGTCTTGGTTTTTAACATATAAGCCACCTATAACTATATCTCTAGTAATCAATAATATTCTACTTGCGATCACCATGTCAAAAGCAATTTATTAAGAACGTGGATCTACAACTAAATTTTTATCTATATTTCTTCCACATTACAAATATAGACATGTTACTCATCAAAAGAACCACTAGTGTCTTTACAACTAATATCTCTTATATAAATTCCAATTATATTTGATGAAACTACATTAATAGGAGGAAGGGTGTATGTGACATGTTCTTTATTTATACTCCAGTTAGTATCATAGCTAGTAAAATAATTGGATTTCTCCATCATTTACAAACCAAATTCAGATCTCTTCGTGATAGATATCCAGGAATAGGTGTCATAATCCCATTTTTCATTTATAAATCCTAGCAAATACAGAGTGTAAAATAAGCAAGTTTGAGGCATATACAAAATTGTAATGCATATAACATGCAACTTAAAACATTTAATCAAGAATCCATATAGATATAATAAGAAATATGAATCAAAGCACTTGGAGAAACCTTGTCAAAAGTTTGTGTAAGGTGTGTTGCTATAGTCAATTAGTCTAGTGTTATCTACTACATGTTAGTATCTATATTAGTTATCAGTGTTTCAAATGCTATTTGATCAGCTGACAAAGCAAGACAATGAATGAACAAGCATAAAAAACATAAGTACAACTATTGGCAATGTGGCTTACCTTTAGTAAAAAAGAAAAAGAAAGAACATGTTCAACAAGTTATATAATATTTTAAAAATTAATTAACATCATCTAGGAATACCAACAAGCTACATAAGAATATGATAAGTCAAACAAAATAATCCTACAAGATAAAAAAAGTCCCCCCTTGACAAGCATAATCATCTAAAAAACTTAAGTAGGATCACATCTAGTACCTAGGTAGATCATTACTTATATCATCAATAGCTAATAATTTTTTTGTTAGATGTGATACAAGTCAGGAAATATTCATAGTGAATATCTACCATTCTACTTCAATTTTCCATGCATGTCTACAAGTACAAATTTATAAGTAGATAAAATTAGATACAACAGAGCCAATTTGAGAGCAAAATGTAAGTTATACATATCAAGAAATTAGGTATAATGTATTAGTCATATATGAGAAGCAAATTTAGGCCCTAACTACATAAATAACTACTTTTTTCCATCATACAAGGAAAAGAAAATAATATGTGTAATGTTGGAAATTCAAATCAAGAAAAGAGAAGAAACAATGAGATGTTGCTGATATTGGCTACTCCACCCTTGATCCTTCTTTCCTTGAATGTCCACCTTTAACTTCTTGCTTTCACATGGAGCCTTCACTCCTCCCAATGGTACTAAACTGGTTGAAAGTCTTTGTGAATGTATGGAATTAGGTAATACGAAATTGTGGTCAAATTATCCACTAAATGTAGACCAACTGAGTAAGAGTAGATATACTCCATTTTGGGTTATAGCTTAAAATGTGGTTGCTAAGATTATGTAAGGAACTGGTAGGAAGTACTAATGGCACGTTATTGTGGAGAGGGATTCAACTATGGCTCTCCAGTAAATAATTGAGACATTGATGACAATAGATGTGAAATTTTCCAAAAAAAATGTGACATATTCCTTCAAGGCACTAAAAAAATGGTCTTTAACTCCAAAAAAAATTGTAGCAAAAACCCTATGTTTTGTAGCTAAAAGCTTTAGCTACATGTTTCTTTACATATAAAAATTGTAGTATATGCTCGTATAGAAAAAGCCTTTAACTATACTTTTCAAATATGTAGTTAGATAATCCATTCACTACAAATACATATATAGTCAAAAATGTAACTAGATATTGTCTTTACATATTTAAATGTAGGTGCAATTTTAGCTAAATGTTTAACTACAATTGCATATATAGTCTGGATGTAGAAAGAAGGTGAAGTTACTATATTTTGTATGTAGTTAATGTGTAGGGAAAATTAACAGTTATTACACATATATATGTAGTTAGAATACACATCTGGCTACATATATAGTGCCATGTATTACACATACATATTTGTAGTTAGATTATGCATATATTGTGTAATTTATTATCACAAAAGCTCTTTTAGTAACAAAGTTATAATAGTTCAACAAAGTTATGATCATTATGTCAACAATATTACTTTCATATATATTGAAACATCAAATGTACATGGGGAGGACATATACTTTGCCCCTATTAAACAATGTGTACAAAGAAAAGGATTTACATGTATTAATGATTCAGTGAGATCTACACACGACTTGGTAAAAGAGTATGTATCTTTCTCAACCAGTGTCCTTATTGTATTCTCATTTTTTTCAATGACTTGGCAATAGCTTGGGTTCTTATTGTTGTGCCATCATGAAGAAGATAATGTTTTGGATCTAAAATTACAAACAAGACAATTTTGATGGCAAAATGCAACAATCATAGTTGCATTGGATAGAACTTGGGCCTCATCTTCTGAAGGACATATTGATTCTTGGATTTGATATGTTGGTTGTGAAGCTTTCCATCCTATAACCTGGGGACATCTATTTGATAGAGTTTAAAGAGAAGGTTACATATTTAATCACAATCTACTTACTAACAAATAAATGAATGCATTCACATTTAAACTATACTAGTATAAAGAATGACATACTTCTATAATCAAGAGAAGAGAAGCAAATGACAAACCATGTTGAATCTTCAAATATGGATGAAAAAAGAAAGAAGTCAGCCACAACTACACCAGTGATACAAATAAGAGACCAACTTTACCTGCAGTGGAAGGTTCTTAGTCTTAGAATATTTAACTCAAAGTTGTTTGCCAAAATACCACATATCATTGGAGACTAGGATCTTATCGTACAGAGCTGCAATCCCTAGGTCTCCCTTTGCAAAACCTATCTCAACCAAGTCAATTATGACCCTAAAGAATGTCCACTCATTGTACATATCCTAAAGAGTGTGCAGGTTCTCGATATCCTTATCCGTCAAGTGGGCAAGAAAGAGATAGAAACTAGGTGTAAGAACTTAGAACATAATGTACCAAATGGGAACAAAAAATCCAAGGAAATCCACTAGGGTGATACCTAGAATGTGTCCAATGAAAGCAACATTGTAGACAACATTCCAAGATTGTCGAATACCTACAATAGTCACAAGGATACATCTGGGATCAAGAAATGGGAAAAGATAAGAATGCATCACATGTGATGATTTGAGCCCAAAAAAGATTACACTCACCGCCATCCCATATTTGAAAAAATGCCACTTGAAATCCATCCTTGGTCATAAAACACTATATTTAATTGCATAAGTGAAAAGGCAAAGTCAAGATACATATGTTGTACATCAAGAAAAGAGTAGGATATTTTATGAGCTTATAAGGAAGTATGTGATGAACTAAAATATATATAAGTAACCTTTCTCTCAGGAAGAGACATATCATGCTGGCAATCAAACTAATACAGCCTGGTCTCAAGCTTACACAGTCCAAAATCCAGTCCCTACTAGAAGCATGTCGAAACAAGTGAAAATCTAAAATTTGAAATATGCAATGAACAAATTGAACCATGCAATAGCATATTAATAAATCTAAAATAGAAAATTGTCAAGATTATAATTAGAATAAAGAAAGATTGTGAGCTTCCCATTAAATTTGAATATGGAAATGTTTTAGATCTAACATTTTAGATATGAACTTTGGAGGCCAAGCTTTTCAAGTAGAAAGGAAAAAAGAAAAGTCAAGAGACAGATGTTGTTCATGAACAAAACAACATGACCCACTCTATTAGTATTTGAATAAGCCTTGACGATCAAGCAAAATGTATTGCAAAACTATTGGGAGAATCATCACAATAGAGATAAAAAGAGTTGCAAATGCTTAGATGATATTGCTTTTTTAACAGTACATGTTGCATCCAACTAGATCAAAATTGCACTAGAAGAGTGGGTCATGCTCTTTCATTGACATACAACATCTAAAAAGATCATGTCTTTGTTTTTGTTTATGTACAACATCAATCTCTTGAATTTGCTTTTTCCTTTCTACTTGAAAAGCTTAGCGTCATCTGCAATGCATTTGGCAATAGTTCACATCAATGGAATTATTGAGTCAATCTTACCTCTAAACCATGAAACTTATAGGCTTTGTCAACATTCATCGAGGTTGGATTAGGCTCAAAAAATTTATATGTGACCATATAGATTTGAATTCAAATATAATAATCAACAAATTTTCTACAAGGAGACCAAATTATCACAAACACTAATCAAATATGGAAACAAACTTCAAAATTCAACAGAATGGATGATTGAGAGCATGGTTACATGATTGCAACTAAACTAAATGAATGGATCACATAGTATTGTAGATGATGTATGCAATACAAAGTATTAATGAAGCAATTTCACATGCCTCAGACACTGAAAGGCTACTCTAGTTATGTTGTGGACTGATAATGCTCATTTCCTATGCTTTATACCCTTTAGTGATTGGACCTTGACTAGGATCAACTTGTATGCTCTGTTGTGGATTGTTAATGATTATTTCCTACATGACAATATAAGATCATCATCTATAGAGATAAGTATTTCAATTGTCCCACCATCATTTTATAGAGTATATACAGAGCTGCAAACATAGTATTAGCAATTTGAAAGATATGAACAATTTAATTTACATTTATAAGTTTTTAATAGGATAACCAAAACTGACTTAAGAAATAATGATATGTCCCTAGAGCGTTCAATTTGATCTCCACACTAGTATGTATTGCTCTATGGCAATGGAGAGAAGGTTCTATTAGTAGGAGGTGATGAGCATGGTAGTGACAAGGCAGAATACTCCACCGTCCCATCCTAGCAACCCAAATGTGAATCCCTAGTTGAATAATGACAAAGTGAAGATGGGCATCATCAGGTGGAACCAGTAGTGTGGTCATGAACCTAAAATGGAAGATCCATAAATAAGTTTGCAAAAGCATAGAAATATATATGTTTTTTGGGATTAGCACGCTCTGCTAGGGTTTAATGGCGGCGGGCGATTAGCGTGCGATCCAAGGAAGATCCGGCCGTCCGCCGGCGGCGGCCGTCGACTATCCCTCCGGGTGGGCACTCTGCCTTACAGTGTCTACTTGTCACTATCCCTCCGGGTGGGCACTCCGCCTTCCGGAGTCTACCTCTTATCTTCTTTCTCTGTGGGTCGTCGATCGGTGAAGGGTTCTCTTTGGCTTACAAGGTGATAGAAAGTGAGTACATCTGTGGTCTTTTAGGTGGAGAAAGATGCTTCAGTATCCCCTTCTCAGAAGGGTTACGAGGCAGAGCGTGCGTGAGCATCACGCTCAACAGTACATACTTGAACGTAGAGATAGGTTCGCATCTTCTATGGTGCAACCAGAGACGATACTCCCGTATTTAAGGAATATCCTGGGATCGCCGCCTCCTAACGCGACACGATCAGAAACCTATCGGTCTGGAGATCAGCCTTTATCTCGACAAGGAGAAGACGATCGTCGGGATGAGTTGAACGAGACGATTGGGCAGGGTTCTGGAGAGTCAGAGGCAGTGCCTCGACGGGAAGATGCAGGCTTTGTAGATGACAATAATGATGCTCAGAAGCAGGGAGAGATCAATATGGATAATGGATATCCATCAGGGATTCAGAACAGTAGAGAGGAAGAACCTTCAGAAGTACACAGGGTGGACCATAGCAGGAACGACGAGGGGGCAGGAGCTGAAATGACTCCGAGGAACATGGAACAACAGGAGACACCCCAACAACAGAAACATGCTGAGAAGCAATCGAGAAAGAATGATAGTTTGCCGAGGAAGGCGCAGTTGTACGGTGTTCCGCATGACACTTGTTTTAGATGTCTTGGGAGAGGACATTGGCAATCGCAATGTCAGAGAAGCAAGGTGTGTTATCAATGCCGCCGTCCTGGCCATGTTGCTGTGTGATGTCAGCAGAGAAGGATTCAACATCGAGCACCGGACTTGCAGTCCAACAGGACGTTTCCACCATTACCGGCTCCACCGATCGGTGTGCTTGCGAGGGGAGCTCCTCAACACACACCGAAGAGGATATCTGTGGATTTAGGGTTGGATGATGATAAGCGATCTAGCAGAGATACAGCTTTGAAGCAAGCTATAGATATTTCTTGGCAGAATAGTCTTTCATGGACAAAGATTCACCCGTTTCTCCGTAGATGGTGGCCATCAACTGCAGACTTATATAGGAGTGCTAACAAGAGGGCGGTAGCGTTCTTTTCTTGTCCTGAAGAGGCGAAAGATATGGCTGACAAAGGGTTACCTTTGTTTCGAGGGTTGAAGATTAATACAAGTCATATGAGTCTGGGAGAGAGACACTGTAAGAAGGAATCCTTCTAGTTTTGGGTGATGGATATGCCGTTGATTTGCAGAGATGATGAATCCGTGGAAGCTTTGATTAAACCCTTTGGCAAGGTTGTTCGTATTTCTGATTGGCAGAGGGACAAGGATGACATATCTGGAGTTCTAATACAAGTGGAGGCTTTTAGTGAAGACGTTCCGCAATTCATAAACCTTACTTATGGGAACAGAAGAAATGCAGTGCACTTAGGTATGGTGGCGAGGGGACTTGTGGGTGAAAGCAGGTTTACCTTCACGGAGCTAGGGATGGATCTTGAGATTCCTCAAGAGGTGTTGTATGGAGCTGAGAAGCAACAGGAGATCATCAACCCGGTGGATGAGGGAGCAGAGAAGATGAGGGAATCTAACACAATGGAGTGTTTTGTGGAGAATGGTCCTCGTGCGATGGAAGATGATGGTAGGGAAGTAGGTGAAATACGTGACCTTTCACCTAGAAGACAGTATCATAGAACTGATCATTCTCAGAGAAGACACATAGTTGATGAAGAAGGTAATAGAAGAATTCTTCATAACAGAAGGTTGGATGACTACATCGATTTTGAGTTTGATAGAACGTGCAGGGTTAGAAGGAATGAAAAAACAAGAGGGCGGCCGATCTTCAAATATCATGATAGATATAGTTCTAACATGAGAACAAGAAGGGGAAGAGAATCCCTGGATAGAAGATTTTCTGATGATGACAGACATGGATTTGATGAGTATAGTGAGGAAGATGGGTGGTGGAATAGTCGCTAGGCGACGTTGGGGTGAAGAATGATTGGGTCTCATTGTTTAATGGATAGTACAGCTATCTTTTGGAATATAAGATGGGATGCAAACAACCCAACTAGAAGGGTTTTGAGAAGGCTTTGTAGTAATCTTAGACCTGCAATTGTATGTCTTTTTGAACCTTTCCTTCATGCGGAGGTAGCGGAGGAGTTGCTTGATATTGTTCGACTGGACTGGGTAGTGGCCAATGATGAAGAGGAGGGGAAGATTTGGTGTTATGTTGATATGAACCTGAAGCCTATGGTGATAAAGAAGACCTATCATCATATTACTTTCAGAGGAGAGAAAGGTGATGGTTCCTTTTTCTATGTCACTGCAGTGTATGTGAGTTGTGATGCTGTAAAACGAAGAAGCTTATGGGATGATATTAGAGGCTTGGCGATGGACTTTGAAGATGACTGCTGGATGATTGCTGGGGATTTCAATATAGTGAGAGACCCTAGAGAAAAGAGAGGTGGCAATGTCCCGGGGTATCAGGACATGTTTGATTTCAATGCTATGATTGCTGACAATTTGCTGAGTGAAGTTCGTTATGAAGGGAGTCGATATACCTGGGTGAATAAACAAATCCTCACACCCACTGTGTGGGAGAGATTGGATCGGGTGCTGATTAATGGAAGATGGGAGGTGGAGAAACCTTCTACTCGATCTATTCATCTTACAAGATCGAGAGTTTCAGACCATTGTCCCATTGTTACTGTTCCTGGACAGCAGATTTATGCAAAGAGGAAGAGCCACTTTACTTTTATGTCCTCGTGGCTTAGAGAGAACAGATGTTTAGATCTTTTTGAACAAGCTTGGGGTGAAGAAGTGGTTGGACACCCGTCTTTTATTTTCTGTCATAAGTTGAAGATGGTCAGAAAAATCCTTCGTGATTGGAGTAAGAACACTTTTGGAGATGTTAAACAGAGAATCAAAGATCTTGAGGACATTGTTTATACGACTCAGATGGCTTTTTATGAGAACCCGGTCCCTATCAATGAGTTGAATTTAAAGATCGCTGAAGAGGAACTTAATCACCTACTTAACATGGAGGAAAACCTATGGAGAGAGAGGGCAAGGATCAATTGGCTTGAAGATGGTGAAAGAAATACCAAGTTCTATCATGCTGTGGTGAAGTGCAGAAGAAGACGTAGGTCCATTAGATCTGTGGTACTACCAGATGGTTCAATGGAATCAAACCCCACTGCCATAGCAGAGGAAGCTGCTCGACACTATGAAGGTTTGTTCAGAGATGGTGGAGATACTGATGATAGCGAGCTTATGCAGTTCATACAGTTTATCCCTGATGTCATATCATCAGACGACAGTTGCTCCCTTACGTTGATTCCCACAGAGGAAGAGATCAGGAACACGATTAAAGAGATGGACAGTAACACGGCGCCCGGGCCTGATGGTTTTACATTACCGTTTTTCACAGAAGCTTGGAATGTGATAAAGAACGATTTCTTGGAGTTGGCCAAAGCATTCTTTCAAGGACAGGAGTGCCATAGAAGTATTTTCTACAGTAGGATCCTTCTTATACCTAAGAATGATGATTCGAAGAACCTAGGGTCTGATTTCAGACCGATATCCATTGAAAATGTATCACTGAGAATCCTTGCGAGAGTTCTTAGTAACAGGTTGGCTCCGCTGATGACGAAGATGATATCCCCCTTGCAAGGAGCTTTTATGAAGGGTACAAACATCACGCATCATATCCGCCTTGTGAAGGAGATCTCGCATGACATTAATCAAGGGCAGGTTTCCCCTAATACGATTGTGAAGTTCGATATGTCGAGAGCCTATGATAGAGTTGATTGGAAAGTGTTAGAAAAGTGCCTTTTTGCCTTCGGTTTCCTTCAAGACGCCATTGATATTTGTATGAGTTTCTTTAGAAATACGTGGACTACGGTCACGGTGGGTGATGAAACTGCAGGTTTCTTCAAGATTGAGAAAGGATTGAAGCAAGGTAATGCGATTTCTCCTTTTATGTTCATTATTTTTGAAGAACTGCTGAGCAGAAGAGTGAGTGAGATGACGACTAGACAGCAGATCAAAAGCTTTCATACTAGAGGAAATGCCATTGCTCCAACTCTCCTTCTTTATGCTGATGATGTTATTCTGTTCTTCAATGCGTCATCTAGTTCAGTTCTAGCTGTGAAGGAGGTGTTTACGTCGTATGAGAAAGAAACTGGGCGGATGATTAACAGAAGGAAATCGATTTGTATGGTAGGGGGTTCAGATACACAGGGTGCTGATGATATCGCGAGAGCTTTAGACATTGATGGATCAGTGAAATCTTTTGTGTATCTTGGGGTCCCAATATCGAAAGGTAGAGCGAGACTTGATGATTTTGACTTTCTAGTTAAGAAGGTTAATACGAAGATAGCTAACTGGAAGGCAAATTTGTTATCTTTTGTGGGAAGAGGACTCCTTATTAATTAGGTTTTGGCGTCTATAACTGTATATACTGTTGTGGCTATTGGGATGCCTGCTGGGATTATGGACAGATTGGAAAGAAAGTTTTCTAGTTTCTTGTGGGCAGACAGAAAGAATAATGATCGTAGAGCATGGATTAGTTGGAATAAGGTGGCGATACCCAAGGAGGAAGGAGGCCTGGGTTTTGTACCTCTAAGAAGGTTGAATGAGGCGTTCCTTGCCAAAGCATGCTGGGAAGTGATCAGTAGTAGTTCTCTTTGGGCGACATACTGCAGAGAGAAGTATTCAAACACTCGTACAGGCAGATCCGAGTTGTATCCTTAGAACCTTAAGATAAGCAGTACGCCTTCACCTTTCTGGAACAAGATGTGGGATGTCTTTCCTAAGATTATGCCATACATTAGATGGTCTGTTGGTAGAGGAGAGGTCAGTTTCTGGGATGTGAAGTGGTGTGAAGAAAGACTTGCTAGCCACGCCATTTATGCAAGTGATCGCAGACAACCGTTTATGGTTTATGATTTCTGGGAGGAGGAACAGGGATGGGACTGGGATTCGTTGAGTCACATTGTGAATGACAGTGGTATGAAGCTCATCAAAGATGCGGGAATTTGGATTGATAATACGGATGACATCATTGTGTGGGGACCGGATAGAAGAGGACTCTTTTCTCTGAGTTCAGCTAAAAAGATTCTGCAACCCATGAGAACAGAAGAGTGGAAAGAGCTGGGGATGATATGGAAGATAGATTTCCCTAGAGCGTGTGCTCTGGTATGGAAGATAGCGAGAAAGGCTATTTCTACTGATGATAATATCAAGATGCAATGCTGTATTCCTATAGCATCTCGTTGTGTTTGCTATGAGAGCCATCGAGAAGAAGATTCTAAGCATCTATTTTTTGACAGCCAGATTGCTACAAACCTTTGGTCGAAGTTCACTGAGATAACAGGCTTGAATCTGCCGGTGGACATAGGGTCTCTTGTCAAGATGTGTATCTTGGGTTTGAACAAGAGATTGGATTTGTGTTTGGCAGGCTACATTGCAATCCAGATTCCTCTATGCATTTGGAGAATTCGTTGTGCAGCTCATTTTGATGATAAAAAATGAGAGATCACAGTTGAATGGAAACACGTGATCAATGCAGTTAACAACAAGATGAAGAAGAAGGTTTTCCCTTGCATCCGTGGCAGTGATTTATATGATAAGATGGAGGTAGAAGGTTTTGTACAGCCGGGGGTAGGAATGAAGGAGATAAGGCTGCTCAGATGGTCGAGACCTGATCTTTTTAACTTAAAGATGAACCTGACTATTGGGAGAAACATCTGTGAGGACGGGAGTAGAAGGAGATGGACTGCAGGTCTGGTGAGAAATCATAATGCAGAGATATGCATGATTTTCTTCTCCTGGTTGAACGCATGTGATTATAGTATGGCGTATATCCAAGCTGTATTGGTTGGTCTGAAGATTGCGAGAGATAGATTGATCAGAATCTCAAGCATTGAGCTTGATGACCTCAACACTTACAACATTCTTTGGAAGAATAGCAAGGAACCATGGAAGATGCAAGCTCAAGTTAGAGCGATGAGAGCTGAGATGCATAGAGCGGGGATCTTTGGGTCAGTGGTTCAAAAGGTGATCAACTCGATTCCGATGGCTGTGGGACGTTGGGGAAGCAGGTCTTCAGAGGTGATTGTCACCACAGATGTTAGTAGAATGCCCAGAAAGATTCGAGGTATGGCATTTCTAGAGAAGAGAGGGATGCCTTATATCCATGTGAAGAATAGGAGGATCGATGTTTGATGTTTCATAGCTGATCTTGTTGATGTTGTTGTTGATTAGAGGTTGTTTTTTGTAAGGGATGTGGGTTTTTCAGTTGATGGTCTTTTGGGGGGGGGGGAACCTGCGATCTTATAAGCAGGAGATGTAGTTTTTGTTGATGATTTCGCCCACAAGAGAGGGGTGGGATGAATAGAGAACCCTCTGGCTTAACAAAAAAAAATATGTTTTTTGGAAGAATAATTTATTTTACCTCTTGTTTTGAGTACAAAGATGGATACCGCCACTATTCCATAGTAAATGTCGTTTGACCATCGATGTGAGACCCCTAACCTTACTTAAATTGTTGAACAAGCTTAATTATCATAATTAGTCTTTTAAACCTTAATCTAAAATTTTGAGGTGATTTTACATCTTATAAAAAGCTTAATTTCAAGTTTGGTCCAATTTGGACACTGTTTGAGCAAGTTATGCGATTTTATGTACATTTTGGACTTTTTTGTAATTGCTCAAATTTGAGTTTTTCTTGCAAATTCTCACATTTATTATGTTTCTTAGATGTTATATTATCATTCTTGATCTTGTTGAGCCATGGGACACTTGCTTGAACCTTGATTTGGTGGTGATTCACTTCTATGGTCAATTACAATATTACCCTTTCATGGATGATGGAGTTGCTAAGTGTGCAACCAAGGAGATCGAACGTTTTTCCTGGTGGGGGTTCCAACCTATGGTTCCTCTAGATGTAGGGAGTCTGAAAGGTTCATCCTAGAAGTGGTGCAACTAATGGTTGAGTTGGGTAAAGGCTCTCAACCGAAGGTGGGGCAAAAATGTACCTTTTTGCCCTTTTGTGGTGGTATGTGATGGGTGATGGTCCTTTTAGAGGTGGAGACTGATGGCTACCCTATTCTATGTGTCTGATGACCCATCTAGGAATCAGGGACCAATGGTTAGAAAACATGACAACTGATGGACCTATTGTTGCATGGCCGTGGAAACTTTAAACCATGGACACATGGAGAGTTGCTTGGACACCTCAAGCTTCTTCTCTCCCTAATCCTTAAGCTTTATATACCTATCCTTTGGCACCCAAAAGAAACCTTTAGACCCTTATCTCTCCTCTATCATTCATAGCTTCGTCTTCCCCTACTTGGTGGCAGAGGAGGTGCCCAAGGTAGAAGAAGATGGTGATCTACCTTGTGCAAGCGGCTAGAGCTCGAATCTACCCTCCTAATAGGGTTTGTGGAGCATCTTTGCTTGTTCCAACCTAAATTAGTAAGTTTCTCTTTTCCTCCTTCATTTCTTTGGATGTTCTTTTTCTTCCTACCTTCTTCCTGGACAAATCTTTGTTGTTCCATGGAAAAGGTTGCTCTTATGCTCAAAGAACCTACCTTTCTTGCTCCTTATACCTAGGGCTTGCTTCTTTTATGTAGAAAGGTGCTAGATGGCCGAGTTTAGAGCTTATGCTAGGGTTATATGCCCTCCTTGTTTATGTTTTCCTACTGATTGGGATCTATTCTTCTTCCTAAAGGTAAGTTTTATAACCCTCTTCTCATTTATTTCTTACTACAAGCTTGCTTACTCATGTTCTTGCTCTAAAATGAAGATCTACACACATAAAGCTATTCTTGTCGAAGGTTTCAATTTTTATGGTGTATCTTACTTAATTTCTAGATCTAGATGAACCTGAAATGATGTGCAAGATATTCCTAAGGTATAGGATGACTTAGATCAGGTTGGCATGACAAGTGGTGTTAAGCACCTAGCAACTGATGGCTTATCCTCAGGGTTTAGGCTGTTTTCTACCTTATACATGAACTGATAGATGATGTTACACTAGAACCGATGGTGCTGCCTTTGTGGAAACCTATGGTGATTACCAATGGTGAAAACCAGTGGTATCAACCGATGGTCACACCTTGGGTCAGTTTTAGACTTTTTTAAAATCATACGAACCAATGGTTTAATGTCCTAAAGTTGATAGCAACCAATGATGATAGTAGTACATCACCCAAAGATGTCAACCGATGGTCACACCTTGGGTTAGTTTTTATACTTTTTTGTAATGATATAAATTAATGGTTTAATGCCCTAAAGTTGATAGGAACTGATGGTGATAGTAGTACATCACCCAAAGGTGTCAACGAATGGTAGTGCTGACCCCTTCAACCGATGATGACACAAAATGCCATAACCGATGGTGGTCCAATAGATCACAACTGATGGGGAATCTAGGTTTTCTATGTTACTTCTTTTAAGTCCAAACTGATGGTTTCTTGGGTCAAATGAATTAAGGGTTAGACCAACACTCTAATAAATAGATTTGAATAATGAACTTGACCCAATGGTTGAGATTGAATGCTTTAACATCCAATGGTTGGATTGAAGCCTATAGTATAATATGTGACTTCTAATAATGTGAATCCAATGCTTTCCCCTATGTGATCAACTTAAAAAGCTTGTTTTTTGACAAATGGATGGTTTGTTTTAAATGCACAACCAATTTTGGGTTTTATCCCTACAACTGGTGGTACCTTTTATGTTATTAAACAAGGGATGTTTAGGGAAAGATGGTACCTTTATTGCAGTTTTCTATTTGGAATTGTTGATATATATCAATACTTTATAAGTTATTGTATAAACTAGTATAAACACATATAAACAATGTAAATTCTGAATGATACACAAGTTATATCACAACTCTTGTATCAAATGGGTCTTGACAATGACACAGTGGTTAATTGTTGTATCAAACAAGTCCTCAATTAGCTACCCTCATAGTAAGTAGCATTACGACCCTAACTGATTTGAATGACCTCACAGTCAGTAGCACAATAATCGTAACTACAAATAGGAAGCTAAATTTTGATAGATGACAACTATTCTTGAGTCACAAAAACTAGTGCACTCAGTCACGCAAAGGAAGTCCACAATCTCTTATTAACTGAGCCCTAATTCATGAAAGGATGTGAGAGTCAACATCAATCTTATACTTTTATTTGTTCTTCTTGTATTTTATGTTGTTCAAATGAATAGTGCTCAACCAATGACTAAAATTTCTATAGTGAGAATAATTGTGGAAATGAATACCCACATGGGCACATGACTGTGGTCTTTTCCACTATCGATATTTGAGGCACATATCATAGAAAATATGATGCACATGAATAGGTAAACTACATGCAAATCCAATCATGTAGTGGTATAATTTTCTTTATAGAGCCTAATTTCCCTATTTATCTTTAAAAAGTGATGAAATAGACTTCAATTTTCCCACACCAACCCCCATAGTCATGCCCATTTTAAGGATATGGTGCAAACTTTTAGGTGTGTACTTATATACCCAATCTAATATGTACCGGTTGTGCCCCTATGAAAATTACATGTCATAAAATATATATGTATATGTGAGTCATTGTTGTCATATATCCCTAGAAACTATGGTTTGAAGTTTGAACTAAAACTTCAATGCACTTCTCCCTTATGTTTCTTAGATCCTAATCTATCAATTTGTAATGGTGGTTCTGTAACCTAATGCATGTTGATTGTTTACAAGGGTCAACACTAGTTGGATACAACGAACCATAGTTGGCAACCATTTAGTGCAAGGAAAGCATAGTTAGCAGAGGATCTAACATCCAATATGGCAATACCTATAGCTTGATGAGTACACTCTGTGCCCATGTGCCCAATCAACCTTGTTTATGCAACTGATTCCTTCTCACCAAGCTACAAAAACACAAACAATTCGTAATAAGTATTGCCACCATCTTTCATTAGTATCAAAGAAGTGCATGTGGGATTTATGTAGTACAAGCTGAAGTTTATTGGATCACTATTTGCATTAATACAAGGTTGGGGTCTGAATGTTTTAATAATTCAGGGGAGAATGGATGAGTGGCAGGTTGGGATGATGGTATGGGGTGAGCGTGAGTGACATACAGATAGAGAAAACAAATCAATTGCAATAGAAATATAGACTAATCTTGGTTACAAAGTCATCAATGAATAGTTCGGGATCTCAAGAAAATACACATGTATGACTATATTTTAAGAATTTTGAAAGTGTATAAAACAAAAATCTTGATGTACAAATTTAATCCTAAATATAAATGATTGTAAAAAGTAGACAAATATTGTAGTGTGTTAAGCTAAGTTCTTCCTATTTCTTAGTTGCATATATCATGTAAATATGTATCATCTTGTAAATAACATGACTGCAATTACCACAACTTCATATTATTTTGTAACCTTGTAACTAGTGTAGGAAAGAACTTAATTAAAACATTAATAGAAATACCCCAGTTTGTGACCTACCCCCATCTTGACATCCATTGATCATGTAGTAGATGGACCTTGTAGAATGAACAAAATATTAGTTGCTAGATCTTGAGAAGTTTAAAAATTAGTAGTAACATGCCTACAAATATTCTATATCAACCCAACTTTCATAATCTACACTAAATATTTTGAATGTTATCTGCAACACCCTGACTTCGAAGCATCAATTGAAAATCTAATAAGTGTCTTCCATGGGTAGCATCTGGAGCTAGAAGTCAAATATCTTTATAGGATTGACCAAAAGGTGTCACAAGAGCAACTTACAGCTATGGATAACAAACAAAATACTAAATAATGACCAAAAGTTCTCCATCAGTCAACTACCACTATGTGAATCACACTTGCCATAATGAAAACAATAAATGGGCACATCTCTACAGTAAATTACAAAATAAAACAAACTATTTATTCATTCTAAAATATATACTAGTGTGGCTTGTAATATAATTGTGCATGTCCTTATAATTCTGGTGAGCTAAAATTATGAAATGATATCAAAGGTTATGGTACTAATAAAGGAAAGAAACATTGATGACTATTTTTAGGAGGAATTTCAGGAATAAGATAATTTTGATAGTACTAGTGAAGGGATCAATGTTGGAGTGAGACTCTATAAGCCTTAGATAAAACATTCATGTGAATGTTCTCTTTTCACATAGCAGAAAACTCAAGAGCAATATTCAAATGATTAGATACTTTGAAGAATCTCTACAAAGTATAACCATTCTTATAAATATTGAAGGTAAACTTAGATCCCTCAACGAACATGTATACTCATACCTGTTGATGATTCTTCTAGTAAAGAAGATCTATCACCATAACTAATATATCAGCCACACATAGCCATATATAGAATGTAAATAATATAAAAAGAAGTAATGTACAAAACATTGAAGCAAAAGGAGAAGAAAGCGTGAGCTTCCAGAAAAATGTTTTCTTAAACCCCTTGAAAGGTTCCCAAATTCTCAAATAGCCTCTATTTGTATATGTATCCGATTCTTACAAAGTCTTGGGCTACTAGTCCTAAAGCTAACATCACATGTTGTAGTATGACAGTTAGAAATTGAGTAAATAGAGTTATAGTTATAATGTTAACCTAAGGTGATAGTAGACTACATTTAGCATTTCAGTGTATATATAAGTAAGAGATGATTATCCAAAGATGATAATAAATAAGAAATGAATATCATGGGATGAACTTCATCATGTTCAAAGCGTTCAGTAAATATACCTAAACATTAATGATGGGAATTGTAATGTTATTTTTGACTACAATGTATAGGGAAAATGAGAAGAATAGTATAACGGAACTCTAAATAAACATCGAGAAAATATGCAGTAACATTATAAAACCCTGGTATGTGCATAATCTATGAACTTCAGAGACACACAGTACCCTACCAAAACCTGAGTTACAAAGTACTATTTCAGCAAACTCAAGAATCATAGTGGTAGACTTGGGTGTCATAAATACATAGTTGATCCACTATTTGAAGTATGGAATGCGTGTAAGGGAAAAACCTTATGGAGGAGATGGTAACAAAGTACTTATAAAAAAGGATATCAAACAACCACACATCAAAAGCAAGCAGATATTAGGTAAAGGATGAAATTTGATAGGTGAAGTTGACAACAAAGTATTAAAAATAAAACGAATGACAGTAGTATGTTTTGCTCACACTGCTTGACTCAACCATTATGCCAAAATGGTAATACCACCCTTTCTTGCAAATCTAGAAAATTTGGATTAACTTATTCTTTTGTTACATTTTTAATATATAGATGCATAATGAAGCAACAATTATCAATATAATTTTATAGAACTATTATATACATGATCCATTCCATTAATTCGATTGGACTGAAAAGTGTTTTGGTTTCATCATCAATTGAAGATATGCTTGAGGTCGTTTCCATCAGGGTTGATCTATTTGTTTAATATGAATGAATCTCTTTCTCATGCATTCTTTAGCTTCTTGGAATCATGATGTGTTTCCATCTAAGGAAGGTGATTACTAGCTTCGTTAGAGTTGATAATGGTAGTAGGATGATGTTCCACTATATTTTTGTCTACATCTTGTTCAATAACTGATGAAATATCAATCACATGACTTGGATTGGTACAACTATCATTTTTAGATGTTCTAGGTACAGTCCTTGCAACTTTCTCTCGAGACACTAAAATGAAGTTCCTCACTCTTAGACACTGGGGAGAAAAATTTCATGCACCTACCAAAATCAGAGAGTAGACTAGCTGATTTGGCCCACAAAACCTCACATTAGAATTGCATATTTAAACATGCCAAACTTGTTTATCCCTATCATGTCTACATGTGCAGAACACTAGATGAGAATAAGTTCATTTCTAAGATAACAAGTTGCCAATCATGGTAATGGTGGATCTGCATAAGTTAACCTTCAGATTAGAAAATTTTGATTCGTTGTTGTATCGGTTATATGTCACACCCACATCTTATGATTTCCACTAATCATGAGATTAGGGCATGAATATAAGGATTACATTGAATACAAAGTTCACTTCCAAATTTTCTTCTATTTTCAAACTCTTTGTTTTTTCACATTCAATCACATAAATAAACTTTACAAGAGAATTAAACTTTTATTATTCTAATATTATCTCAACATTAATGATACACATCCATACATTCATTCTATTTCTCACACTTCCATGTACATACGACATGATAATCAGATACATTCTCTCTAATCAAGGAAACAAAGATGCAAAACATCATTTATAACTCTCTCACATCTATACTAAGACCAAGAGAGATAGGGACTGACTGAACTTGACTAATCTCATACTCAACTCATGTGGTATATCTACTCTAATGCTTTGACCGTCTTCAAGTCCACGTGGTTTGCCTAAAAATTTTGAGTAGAGGGGTGAGCCTACTCGCTCAGTGAATGAGTACTTCAAAGAAACAACCTAAAGCACTATAATTACAAATATACCTTTGAGAAATTGATATCAATTATAACAACAATAATTACTACACTGAGCAGATCTAAAACAATACAGTTAAAATAACAGAGAATGTAAATATTGCATTTAAACAACAACTACTACGAAACTGTACTCAAATATTTCTTAACTTTTTTTATTTATAAGAAACTCTTTAAACCTATATGATCATATTTTAGCTTATGCCCTGATCATATGCAGTGTACTCTACATATGAAGACTCTTAGTGCACTGCGATCACACTATACAAGACTTAGTTGACACACTCGGGAATGTTAAGTCTGACTATGTCACTGGTCTGCAACAGTGTAATGGCACTCTAGCCTTTGGACTCCTCCTCTAACCAGAGCACACAAGCGGAGAGTCAAGCCACCTATTGGCTTTTCTATACTCTAGTGCCACCAGGATCTCTGGTTGATGTTGGACACTACATACTGTATTTTTAGGAGACTTCCACTAGGGCTTCGTCCCCCGTACCACCTATTAGTACATTCTAACCCCCGTATGCTCGACACTTCCAGGGTTAGGTTGTTTCATACCTAAGGCACATACCTCACATAGGGATTCTATGGTGCCAGGGCCCTTAAGGCTATTATTTCACTATTCTTAGAAGACTCTTACTAGATTGTACATATCTCTTACTTATACTCGACTCTGGTATCTCTATGGTACTGTGTCTATTTACTTGAACTTTATAATACAACATGTATATCATTTTAAACTTAGCAGAGAAGTATATTCAAGACATTGTAATATTCTGAGTAATCATCATACTTTACATACAGACAGAATAAAATTCTAAAATAAACAGAATACATGTCAACTTGGCATTTTATACACTAGAATCATGCAATTGAACTGTTAAACATCACCACATCTCATATTGAGACATTGATATCATGATACTTGATACATTGAACACCCTATCCTTAGGGTTTCATTTACCTCATTTACTTATCACATGGCTCTCATAAGGATTTCATATGACATAAACATTCACTGAATAAAGACTACTTTCAACAAATCGTATACAATCAATATATGTATGAAACCTTGGAACTGAGCTCAATTTGGGTTTCCATACCATTCACTGAGATATCATGCATCAAGAATAAAATTGAATAATTAAAGTCTATCATGTCAAGAAAATCCCTTCAAATGGATTTCACGATATCTATTCGTAAATATCCAACTTTCCTTGCATTTAGGGTTTCACCCTCCTTATTGAGATATCAAGAAAACACTATTCACCTTAAACAAAATCTAAGATAGTATCTGACATATATGTACTATGAATTCAGATAAACAATCATTCATAACTAAGGGGATCCAGATAAACAAAATTTTCTATTTAATTATACAACAATTTCAGTCATAAACAAATTCCCTATATTTCAGTTTACTCTTATAACCTCTGTGAATACTTAGGTAATTCTCATTAGGATGTATTGTATACATTTATAATATGATTTTATCATCTAAAATTCATTCAAATAGAGGAAGATTCCATTTCATACTATTTTGCAACAACTTAGATCAAACAGACAATTCAGGATTTGTAGTTGCATACTAAGCAATTAAAGATTATGGATGATTTAACCAATTTTCGTGCAATATACTATTTAAAGGAATTTCCCACTCAGCCTAAGGTGTGAAAACACCTTAAAAACGCAGCTCATCCCTGAAAATCTCGATCTCATATCAAATCCCTAGCAATCCACCCAATTATTCTTCCTTTCAACCCGGAAACCCTAAAAATGAGGGATTATGAATAAAGAATGAGAAAAGGGAAGTTTTGATACCATTTTGGGTCAAATCAGAGGAGGGACAGAATCTTGACATGTGAGTGAAGATTCACCATGAAAGGCTATGCAAAGAAGCTAAACTTACTTGATTTCATCATATCTCGGATAGAGAAACCCTAGATCAGCAATTCCACCACTTTCTCCTCTCAAACCCTAACTCTCCCTCTCTCTCTAGGATTTTTTTTCTGTAGAATGAATCACGAATTATGAGAGCTGCTAGTGTGTTAGGTTGACCATATAGAGCAATTGAGCTGCTTGGGTCAATTGCACATTGACCCCTCACTATACTTTCTCTTGTTACAGCTAAATTTTTTGTCATAAAACTATTACTATAATTTGTGTATTTTAGAGATCAAAACTTCTCCAAAAATTATGAAATTCTATCACGATGTCTAAAACACATTTTCATAGATCTAGTAAAAATTTTAGCTCATTCGTAGTTACCAATAAATAACTACAAATCAAACAATATACTGCTAAACAACATTCTATTAGCATGGTCGGTTGAAGTATATCTCGATCGAGAATGACTTCCAAAGAACATCAAAATATTCTGAAATTTTTCACTAAAATGAAAGATTGAGTTATACATATTACATCCAAATTTGATTTCAATTATAGTTATGCATAAAATAATAAAAATCATTTAGTGAGACACTATACTTATCAAATTTTGTACTCATATGTCATCAAAACCCTAATTTGGGCCAATTAAGGTTTTCAAATCTTAAACCCTAATTATGTGAATCAAAGTATGATTAAATAATCTCATTATATTTAAAACATAGAAACTTAACAACCATCACTAATCAAGCTTTAAAAATGATCAACTTAGTTAAGCATACAATCATCCAAGTAAACCATAGTTTACCAATTAAGCTCAGATGTGGTCATAACATTATAATTGAATCTTACCTTAAACCCCTAATCATATTTTTTGGATGCAAGAACCATCATGTCATTAAATATTGAGCCCATCTCACTTAAAATTGATGCTACTCTTCCTCTCTAAGTTCTGTCAACAACCCACAATACAGTTGTAGAGTGCTCATCTCTTGAATTGAAGATGCAATATAGTTTTCTTGTAGCATGCTCATCTCACATTAAGACTTGTTGCATCCCCCCTCTCTCAAGAGTAGCACCGCACCACACAAAGGATTTGTACAAACACTACTATGGAGAGCAACACAGCACCCCTATTGAATCCAACAAGAATCCTAACAATAACATTTTTGCTCACGCTCACACAAATAGCCATCCTCAATATCTGATTGACAACACCCATTTCCATTCTCCTCACCTTACATGGGTGATATTACCTGACATAAAATCCTTTTCAGTTGTTGCATAATGGCCATCGTGGTGCCCCATCTCAATTAAGCCACGTAGGATTTCCTATCACCAAAAATCCACCTGATGTCTTTGCATGTTTATTAGGGATATCGTATTATGGCTCCTCCATCTTATCCTTATTCCTTCTACTATTTTTACCATTTCTTAAATAATTTTTATTCTCCTGTATTTGTGCTACTACCTTTTCTTATCCTCCTCTTTAGTGCTTCTACTTTGTGGTAGAAACTAATCAACTAACTAGGTACAGTTGGGACACATGAGGAAGAAAGAAACCTACTAGAACCATCATGCTAGAAAATATATCAACATTCACAGATACATCAATTTTGGATAGAGTGCTAGATAGACTAGAGATAAAGTAGGGGCAAGAAAATGACTAGCATATCAAAACAAAGCATATTATGGCACACTACTAACAAAATAGTTGCATGATCAAATCACCCTTACTGGGCACATGTTTCATTAAGCATTGCTACATATTTCAGTAGGAGGTTGTTGTCATTAATGAATTCACATTTAAATCGTATATAAGTAGCACGAGATTTTCAATTTTCAGTCCCAAACTTTAGGATGAGAGACATACCTCCATGTTCTGACCTCATGATGTCAATGATGACTCTTCTATAGTGTGAATTTTGCAATCAATCAGTACATGCATCAAAATGAAAAAGGTAAGTTAGACTTTATGTGAATATATTTATCTACCTACTACATGAAATTTTAGTTAGCGATTTTAAATTGGTAGTAAAAGCAAGCTACAGAATGAACCTAAATAAAACAATACCAAAACTCCCCCATAGATTTTTCTTTGCCTTTCTTGAACCATATAATGTCTTCATTAGGCTTTGCGGAAGAATGGTCCTCTTCTTGGGAAGCAACCACGTATGGAAATATCATAAAATAGGGATAGAGTGGATCAAAAGGATGGTAGTTTCAATTGTTAGGGAGAATCAAAGCCTCACCAACACTTACCAAAAATATTTCCTCTTCAATTATGCACATCCTCATCTTTTTGTTGCAATTCACTTTCTTCAGCTTTTTGATAGTTTGGTTTCTCATCATTCTGATTCCTTTAGGTAAGTTCTTTAGAAACTAGGGTGCCATTTATTTTTAGGGATTATTATACTTTGTAAAGATGACAACGCATGGTCACAATAAGAGTTACCAAGCTAATTCTGGTTGTATAAACATTGGCAATTGCGTTGAGAGTAATTTTAGTTAGACTAGACAAAAATTATTGGCAAATTCCTACACTCCTTAGATACACATAGATAATCTCGTACTGAATATTGATCACTTAATCTCTACTACCAGAGGAACAATGAAAACCCAGAAGGAAAAAGTAAAATTAGAGAGCCTACTAACATGCAAGAATACTCACAATTACGATAAGATTTCACAAGCCCTTGGGGGATTAAGGACAGAAATAAAAAAGAACATGATTTTATGTCTCAGGAATAAGGGTAAGAGTGAGACATGAAAATATATATCTAGATGATAAGAGAAGAATGCATCATCTACTGATTATATAAGGGAATAACATCAATGTATTTGTGGTGTAGGCATGATCACTGAAAAGTATTAAGAGAGTTCATTCAGAAGAATTTAAGGAAGAGTTCATATAAGTAGGTTTTAGAATAGATGATGTTAACCTATTATTTACGATAAGTTGGTTGTATCTAAAAGATGTAAGAAATGCCAGTGACTTTAAATATCTTGTAAAGGAAATTGAATTTGGCCATCCATGAATGATTACAATTAGAGGATTGCAGGGGTGTATTTGTTTATTATGCTCTTGCATATCATTTGCTTAAGAATCCTAAGAGACTAATATGGATTCAGATGTCCTGGAACCTACTAACAATAAAGATCAGTTACAAATATCAACAACACTTGGTAAATTAAGTTATAAAGTCTATAGATTAGATAGTACAAAATCTACATAATAGATCACATCCAATAGAACACAATTCCCTGTGAGTCCATATGGAATGCAGCAACAATGATATTCGAAATTTGGAATTTCATGTGAGTCAATAAATGAATAAAGAAATCAAAATAATCAACAACCTGTGATTGTGAAATCCTAGAGAGAGTCTTTAGCACCGCTTATATTTGTTTCACATACATTCACAATACATTTAACCTAAAATACATGATCTATATAATAAAAATATTACCAGATAGATGTATTTATCCATCTTCGAATCAATGAGTACTTACCTACTGTAGAGATCAAAGCCAGTGACAAACAGACATGGTAATATCACTATGGTGAAGATGATTTAAGATGGAAGGAAACTAGATTGCTACTCTGAAGATGATTAGAGATGGATTAGAGTTGACCATTACTAAAGGGAGATGAGTTGTCACTGAGGTATGATGGGCTTGAGGCATTGGCTTTAGGTCATGTAACACGTCTAGGGTGATGACTGGAGCCTCTTAGTAGAAGAGTGAGTAGATTCTCCCTCAGACTATTGGGCAGAGCCACCGAGAAGAAGAGCAACCCCTAAGGTTGCTAGATGAATGCATTGAGCTGAGAAGGGTGGTGCTAAAGGAGAAGATGGAGGAGTGAAGATTGAGGACAAGAGAAGAGTCTAGGTCACGGATGGGGAGGGGCTGTGTAGGTTGAAATGGGGGGAGGGGAATATGCATGATTGGGGAGGAAGAGAGAATGAGTGTGCGGGAGATGAATTGTGTGAGGGAAATGAAATTTCAATTAAGGACGGAGAAGGTGGAGAGGTCGGAGAGTTTTAAAGTCTAATTAATATAATTAACTATAGTAATTTACATACACCATTAAACTTTGTAAACAAAAGTGGCTTCAACTATATATACTATATATGTAATTAGAATAATTGTAGTTAAATCATATATTTTTTTGTAGTGAGGTATGTGGAAAGGGGTAAATATAAGGCAAATGGTGTGTGATGATGTTGGACATTTATTTTTATAGTTTGGTGTAGAGACTATGTCTAGAGGAAATGATGAGTGTGAGAGTGAAAGCGTGCCTTACTTATCAAGCTACTTGAACGACAAGAAAGAGACCATCATGAAGGAAGATTCAGATGGTGAATGAAGGTTGGAATGGAAAATATTTCTGAAGAAATAGTAGAGGAGTATAGACTCTTTGAGAATGGGTTTGGTCGCCAATTGATGGATATGAGCTCCTTGGAGTGAGATAATAGTCACAAAACAAATATATATCCCTACCCCTTCCACAAAAAAATTAGGTTCGGGTATTTTGGGCATTGTTATGTAATAAGGGCCTCAACATTTTCAAGTTTGCGTAACAAACAAGTTAGGGAATTGGTCTCTTGACTTGTGCACAAAACTTGGCCTAGTTTGACCGCAACTCACAGGTCCAGTCCAGACAATCCAAAGACTATTTTATTACATAAATGGACACTGATAAGACATCGAAACATTGATCGAAGAGTTATAAAAATCATAACCAAGAGTCTTGTTGACATGGTCATAAGGTTAGTTATGGATATATGAGAAAGAGTTGTATGGATCACACAAGGATGGAAACTACCCCATAGCCATGAATCTTGTAAAACCCATTTAATATTTATCAATTCATGTGAAGGTCCATTATATTATGGATTGCGTTTTGGAGGTTTCACCATTTACATTTGACCGGAGCTGATAAATCTTGTCCATGCCATTTTGTTACATTAATATTGGTGAAATCTAATTTATAAAAAATTTACATATACCATCATAGCTCATCATCCTATGTGGCATGATTAAAAATAACTTTTAGTAAATATAGTAAAACATACAACCATCTTGATAATTGAAAGTGAAATTATTTGATTATATCGTGGAAAATACTGTTGGCCACACTATGAAATGTTGGTGTAGGCATGATGTTGGGGATGGTATATGGTAATGTAACTACATGGATGGTGGTGAGTGTGCTTGAGGAATGAATGAAGATCACAAATTGGTGTGTAGGTGTGTGAACATATCAAAAACTTTTAGTCAAAACCCAAATAAAGCGAAAAAATGTTTCATGTTGAATCCAAATAGTATTAGACAGTTATTTAGGCAATGGTTGCAAAAAATAATCTTTAGGTTGTATTTTCATCTAATTATTTCTAAAGAATCAACCACAATGTGACTAAGATTCTTACCAATCTCATATAGGGTTGGATATGATTGATATGTGTTTTCTTTTCAGTAACACAAGTAATGGATTTATAGTTGGTAATAAGAATTGAAAAGATGGATCCAAACTGAAATGCCATTTACTATTTAAGTGTGATTATATAATATCTATTTTATACCTAAAATAACTAGATTAGGATAAAAATATTAAATATTATTGTAGTCAGGTTTCTCTTTCAAGTGTTGACCCAATAAACAAGATTGAACCCATATTTTGTTATAGAAAGGCCTATATTGAGTGATTCGTAGGAACACATTCAAGAAAAAGTAGTATTTGAATATAGTCCTTCAATTAAAAAATCATGCAGGCTTGAATCTATAGACTCTAAACATTTGTATGAAATCACTCTTCACGATTCTACATCAAAGCAATTCTTATAATATTTTCAGTTAATCATAGTTATTGTTTTAACAAAATATTTAATCTTGTATTGGTATCAACCACAAAATTCTCCATGAAAATTAATGACTACTTGCATCCAACTTCTAGAAAAAGGCTTATAAGGCTACCTGTTTTCTTAGTGTTGCACTCGATATTCACCTAATGACTATAATTATAATATCTGTAACTTTTCAGATCTTGAGGGCCTAGATGAGAACAACCTAAAATGTTACTTTTTTATATCCTAGTAAATCACACCCAAAGGAACACATTGAATTCATGTGAAAAATCATAAAATACCAGACAATATCATATGCACACATATATATAGTTACATGATTTCATCACAAAACTTGATTATAATAGAACATGTGAAAGACCTTACAAGATCTACAACAATTTTCCACATAACACTTGCTGACAACACTCACAATCCCCTCATCCATGTTGTATCTAAACTAGAAGCATCTAAGGGTAAATGAGGTTAGCACAACTATGATGGATACATGGTGCAATTGGAGAACATAGCTAATAAAAAATATGGGAGCATACATGCATTAAAAAAAATATAGCTTGAAAGTATATGACAACAAAATAAAAATGTTATCATTTTTAGTAAAAGAAAGTGTAATTTCAAGTTTCATTAGGCTGGCGTACTGATCACTTACTAAGAGGAAATGCCTATTAACCATTAAATTATTACTTAAAGAAAACTAAGTGCTAAAGTCTAAGTAACCTCCTAAGTTGTATCCTTACTATCATGTTATAAGAAAGAACATCGAGACTTGTGTCCTTACCTCAAGAGTATTGGTAGATGCAATATGGTGTGTGTCCTTAATGCATAGAATAAAGACATATACACACGAGTGCAGTATTATGATGACATCATTTATGTTTATGTTTTATAAGAACTCCAACATGTAAGTTTAAATTTAGTCATATAGAAAAATTATTTCGTTCAACATAATATGTCAAATAGTAATAAAAAATAATATTAATATCCATATTATATGTATAGTTCATATTCACTAGACAATTGTTGATGATGCATGCCTAAATACCTAATTTGGATCATAGTTTATCTTGTATTCACATGATTTAGTTAGATCGGGTCAAAGAAATATGATGCATCAAATTTGACATTCTTTGTCACAAGGACCATATTAGATTCTCATATAATAATTTTCATCCTAGGTCATATCCTTAAGTTGCCACTATAACTCACACAATCATATTCATACCAAGGGTGTAAGAGACATCATTGAAACCCTTTATGTTATTATATCATTATCAAATCAAGTATTCAATTTTTATTAGGGTTCTTATAGGTAGATGCATATACAGATGAAAAGTAAAAAGATGGAAAGTATTATAAGGAAAGAACTATTAGGATCTCGCAGCCCCATTATAAAGTTTTATATCTACAAAATATCATCCAACACCATTATTGACTAATTTATATTTACATATTCTCTTATATATACCTATTTGTAAAAAGTATCAAACCCCCAATCTAAGGACTCATGGGTGTAGCTCTCATTTTCATGATCAAAAGTGTAAATATTTTTTATGTATTTGGATAATACTAGAATTTTTTTATGATGTTCATGATAATTTACCCTGACCTAATCAACATCAGTCATTGATCCTCTATCTAGTGGATGGTAATGCACCATACACTTAGGAAAGATGTGTTTTCTCTTCTATGGACATGCCCATGCCTGGGCTTAGCCAGCTAGGCCAGGTTTGGTCTTAGTGCGCAAAGACTAGGAGTTTCCCACACCTTAGCTCGGCCCAAGCTCTCTGTCGACATTATTGGCCTGGGCTCAACCTACGGCCATGCTTCTCTCCCCATGTCCTTCCAGTAATATGTGGTTGATTGTCATTCCATTATTCTCTATGGGGAACAAGGTTCCACAACCCTTCTCCTTTTGAGGTTTTATATGTGAGGAGAGACTTTAGAAAACACATATAATTCCTTGTCATTGCCTGATGTCACTAATGGCTTTTCACTTTTATGGTGGTGAAGTATTTACCAGCCGACTTTCTATGAGTGTGGATCACTGTGAGGCAACTATCAATGACTATTTTGGCTACACGAGTAGTGGAGTTAGCAAGGAAGGCAACCTTACTACCACAGGAACTCATCATCCTAGATGAGGCTCATGAATTACCACTTCCTCTATACAAAAAATCCTAATATTTTATCCCCTTCATTAGGTTAATCTTGTGAATATCCATGGGAAGAGTTTTGGGAAGTACATTCCACTTTTCCTCTATGTTAACCTAATCCAAGAGAATCTAAGGACTTACAAAAAAAAGTTTGATGATCGACTCCCCAATACACATTACATGGATTCCAAATTTTCCATACAACCCAGTCATACATCACTAACCATTTCATAAATATTGGCTAGTTCATTTTCCTATTGACCAAGATTCTCAAATCATTATACTAAAATCATAATTACCTCTCTTAATACAATCCTTCCTCCTGTAAAAATACATAATTTAACAACCACAACATTGAAACACACAAAAACCTGAGTCATGCTTCCTTACGATGTAACCTTCCTCATGATAAAAGAGGACCAAAACGAAGATATTTAATGCCATAATCAATTATTACATAAAGGCCCATTAACCAATCATTTTTCATAATGTAAGAAATAAAGTTTATTCAAAAGACCCCCCCCATTAGAACATGTTCTTGAAAGTATTTGTCAAACACCTCCTACTATATTTTATTGTTTCAAAATACTAAGTTTATCAATATAACACTATAAAAATTGTTAATTTAAATAAATGAAGTAAAATCATGCAATGCTAACTTAATCTTCTTAAAATTTATTTAAAAATAATTAAATTAATAACAGTAGCTCTTTTTTTAAGGTCCATATACTCAAAAGGATTTCAAATATGTATGGTAACTTTATTTTCATAATTTACCATTTAACATCAAAATTCTTTATGTTGAAAATTCAAGATATTACAATCACCTCAACTAAAAAGGAATTTCATCCTAAATATTTGAGCGAACTCATATTAGGGTGATTTTAAAGTCATTACTAATACTTCATTAGCCAACCATTCCATGGTGAAACATGGAAGATATGATATAGTCTCCTCGTGACATGAAAAAATATATGGGGTTGAAAGAACTATGTAAGTATATTAAGATTACAAAAGAGGGTCGTTTTGAACATCATATTAACAACTCATCACTTTATATGGTTACTATTCATTCTTACACATTTAGGGTTTCACCCAAAATTATGTGTGTTTCCACATATTATCTTCTTATATGAATATCATTAATTCCAATATAGGTAAGTCATGTATTTATGAACATGTAAACTAAAACCTATAGATGAATTTAATTTGAAACTTGCACCTCTTACATAAATCTTACATATATGGTACACACTACATATATTCATTCAAACATATCATGTGACAAATTATACATATATCACGTATGCAACTAAAGTGAGATTCTTTCTTGCACCATACATCATTTGAGTAAGAAATGTAATTCTGAAAGCCAAGTTTTCATAATGTTCTTAATTTCTCACTTCAGGCTCTAGAAGCTTATGCTAAGATCTATATAATTCCAAGCATGACTATCTAGCCACATATTTCTACCCATATCACAAATTATTTTCCAACTTAGAATGAAATCGATTCTAACATGTGATTTATTGAAAATAATCCTAATAATAGAAATCACATAAGTTTTGTTATTTAGATGGATTCATATAACTTTCCTATTTTATAATCTTATACTCCCAAGACTGTATGTTCTACTTTCATATTCTTATAGCCATGTCCATTATTGGCACCACATAATTATTGCAATTATGTTGACCCCATTTACAAATTCAGGTTACTATGTTTAGATAAAGCAAGAAGGTACATATGAAGTTGTAAGTGTTGTGAGAAAGTGTATGGTGGAAAACTTTATATATATTGTGTAAAGTCTTTTACACGTTTTGGAGTAGTTTACCCTCAACATATAATAGTGTTTTACAAACAACCTTATATATATTATATACATATGTATATAATACATATATGTGTATATATATTATATACAAATGTATATATATACACACTCATGCATAAGCACACATACACAAACATGTGAACACACATATATCATTTATATATTTATACATATATATATGTATATATATATATATATATATATATATATATATATACATCTTTGTGTGTGTGTGTGACATGTAAATATATACATGGGTATGAAATTGTACCCAAATGGATAATATAAATTACTTGTCCATCAATCTAGATTACAATTTTGCATTTACATTTATAGTTTTGGCATTCTAATTACAATTTTTTTCTCATGATTACAGTTTTAGTTGGATTTTTTTTTCAAAAAATGTTACTTTTATTTTCAATAATACAATACAATATTGACAATATTTATAAAATAAATCTTTATAGTATAAATTTTAGTCATCTCATTACAGTTTGTTGCTTTCTTATTATGAAATGGATTCACATGTAACTAAAATTTACCCTATTACCTGACTCGAGTAACAAGTATATCCATATACATACATATATACATGTGTGTATATATATGCTTTTCTCTGGTGGTTTGTGTTTGTTCATGTGTATGAAACATTTTCCAGTGTGTTATATTTGCTTTGATATGCATAGTTTTTTCTTTATTCTCATCTGGGTTCCTTAAGACAAGGAAGGTAAAATCCTAGGATGTTACGATCAGAACTTGTAATTATACTTCCCACCTAATCCTACCTTTATATTCCTAAAACAAAATACATTTTCATTTCCATATAAGTTTTATCTTAACACTTGACCTAGTTTTCACATGTTAAGTCATCTTTTCTTACTTATGTAGGTATAAATATATTTGGAGTTGTGAAAACTTCTTCGTTGAAATGAATAAGGTTTAGTAGATAATGTATTGGGAGAAAATTTCTACCTTGGGGAATCCGATCAAGCCTACCTATGTACTTATAAGGTTTTGGTCTTCAACTCATACATTTTATTGAAACTCAAAGTTGATCAAACACTTGTCTTACTTTCATAGTATTGTTGTTACTTATGCCAGAGAGTCTATCATATGATGATTGCAATGGCATATCTTGAAAACAATTTATTTAATAATAAAGTCAATCTTCATCTATATGTTTGTTCCATTATGAGATAATGGTATAACATGATAGATTTCTAACGAATGATGTTACTCGATGATGTGTGTATTTAGGTTGAGGACTTAAACAATTAGAATATATGTATGATAAGAGTACATACATTCTTGTTATGTCCCTAGTCAGATGTTATTGTGGAAGCTAATAGACAACAATAACACATAAGACTAGAGTGTGTGTTGGTTGATGACATAATTTCACTAGTCATGATATGTGATATCAAACCAAACACATAGGTACTTGTTATAGAACACTATACCAAACATACCCACATCAAGAGTGATACATGGAAACCATTGAATTGTAGTCATAACCAACACTCATTGTGATAGTGGTGATTATATTTCTTAGAACTAAAATCGCTACACTTATCACATGTCATTCGATGTACATTGACATCATTCAATGTGACATTGAATAAGGGATACCATATAGGTGATGCTTGGATACATTGTGATACATGGGGTTTGACTATGAGTGATGTAGATGGGATTTGTCCATCCAACTGGAGTTTATATCCTACACACTTGAAAAGAGAGACTGAGAAACATATTCATGTGAATCAAAATATGATATGTGAACTCACATGCATCTTAGAGGGTCTACCCTAGTTTAAGGAACAAGGATTGAATCTTAAGTGGATGATTATTCCATGACTCAACTTCAATCCAGATATTAGAGACAAAGGAACTATACGATCACAATAACACTCATCACAAATTGTAGGTTGAAGTTGTTCTCCAACTTTCTAATAACTTGGGTAGTAATAATGTGTTTGCTAGATAGCACTCATTGCTTGTGAAGTCATAAGTTAGTTATTGTCATCACTTCCAATGTAATTTGGGACCTATAGGGTCACACACAAAGGATACACCTAGAATAGGAGTTTACTCATTTCATGGTTTAACTTGATTACTAATGTGATTAGGTATTCAATTTAAAAAATATTGGTTATAAATTGTCTATACTAGAATTTTAACTGCTAAGTTTAGAAATGAATGGTTCAATTTGGGAATCGCTCGATTTAATGATCAATAAGATTGGATAACGAATTGATGTTGACATCATGTTGTGCATTTATCATCACATTGAAGTCAATATGTTTGCGAATAGAAAATAATATGAACTGATCGGTTCAAGTGTTGAATCAATCATTTCACATGTGAACTAATCGGTTTAGTAGTGAACCGACTGGTTCATGGTTTGCATCTTCCAATTTTTTTTTGAAATTCCATCTCTTCGACTCCCAGATAATTAGTAAACCCTAACCCTGGCCCTCCTATAAATAGAGTGGTAATCAAGGCTTTCAGGAGACACAACAATCAGCTTTGAACATTGTTATCCTCTCACATTTTGGTAATGTGAGAGCCTAAGCAAGTGTTACCCGTTAAGGGAAGAGAAAGAAAGGGAGAGAAGGTCAACACGATACATTGTCATCCAAAGGAACAACTCCTTCCTATCAATTTTAAGAGAATGACATGAGTTCCCAGTTGTCTGCTTGGACTATGTAGAGGTGTGGAGGTTGATGCACCCATTAGGAGGATGTCAACAACATCTTTCTTCTATCCTACACCAAGGAGGATGCCATTGGAAACCTTCTGGGTGCTTCTTGTGAAAGGAGCATGCTACTACAAAGGTAGTCCCTACACTTACTTTAGGACCAGGTATAAGCCTTGCAACCTTTCTCCCAATCCATAATTGTTGACATGATCTGCTATTTATGGGAATATGGCAACAACATGTTTTTCTGCTGCTATCTTTATAGTCATACTTCCCAATAGTGGTATCACAGCCACATCAATTTACTATGTTTTGTGTTTTAATCGATATGATCACATTTTTGTTTTATCAATTATTTTATTACATATGATGTGAATATTTAAAATTATTAATGTTGATATTTGATTAAATACAATATATGATCCCTATATATATATTAACACACACACACATATATATATATATGTATATACAATTTATATGCATCACCCTAAAATTGTTTTGATGGTGGATCTAAGCTCGGTTATGGTCAATACCCCATGTTATCTGTGCTTGGTTGAATGGTTTTTATTCCTGCCTTTTTAAACTCAATTTGCATACCGAGCCTCTCTCTCTTTTTCAGATGTAAATTAATGCTTTCCTACGTATGCTCCCCTCGAATGTAACTTGAGGTTTGACTTTTACAATGTAATAAATTAAACAGCTATAGGATAGTTTTATTTCATATTTTCTCAAAGAGAAATCATTTTACACCTGATGAGTTGACCAATTCGGAAGTGGAACTAATCGACTAGAGGACCGAGGAGACCATACAATGAGAGGCTCACATCAATGGACTAGTGGCCCAATGGATTTACTGGAGGAGTCCATACACTGCTTGGAATAGAGGCATGTCAACCGATCCAAGAGACCAATCAACCAACTAGGAGGCCAATTGATCGACTCAAAGGTTGTGTCGACCAACAAGACTAGTTCCAACACAAATGTCTACAAGTATAGTTTTTTACATATGATGTGGACCTTATGTAAGGCCCCTGACCTGGCTTAGAGCTTGCATTGCTTAATAAGATGCTTAAAACCTTAATATAATCACTTGAGATGCCTTAATAACATGTCGCAAGTTTATGTCTTTAGTTTGGTCCTGTTTGGTTGATGTTGGTGATAGTTATGCCTATTTTAGACCAAGTTGCAATTTACCCATGTTGAGGGTTTATCTTGAAATTTTTCACATGTAGGTTGTGGCTTTTGTTCCTTAGCATCCTAAGAGAGATAGAATGATACTTTACGGTGCCTTGTTGGACCTTAGTTGGAGGTTGGGACAAAGTGGATTTTAGCATAATAATAAAGTAATTACTCTTTTGACCTCATTATATTAACTCATGGTCCCAAATCAATTTTCTTATGTTCAAAATCAATGTTGAAATTCAAATCCAAAATATGGTGATCAATGTAGATTTCATGCACATTATAACATGACAAATTGGATTCATTCATCACATGGTACAAAGAATCAAATTGATTCATCAAACTTCATCTTTTGGTTCTCAAACATTTTCTAAATACTCTCCACCTTAGTTTGAATCTATGCTCCAAATTTCATCTCATTTGGGCATTCCTACAACTAAATACGAATTTTTGATGTTTTGCATCTAAAAACCCTTTTGTATTTTCCTTTTATTTTCCCTTTTGTTGACTTTTCCATGTCAGCGATCCAAGGCAAGGATTCAGGGGGCGATCTCAGCCCTTGGATGCACCCCCCCCCACATATCAGAGGCCAATCTAATGGCCTGGGGGTTATCTTCAACCTCCCACTGATTGTGGGGAGGTGTTATTGTGGCCCCAAAAGTGAAATCAACCCCAAGAGGGCTTGATTTGAATTTCTTACCGAGAGGGAATGTCCACCTCATGATTTCACGCTCAACCAACCCTATTTTGATTGGGTTCTAGCATTGTTGCACTTCCAAAATGTGTGCTTTTTCCTACTCTCTCACTCTGATGGCTATGGCTGCACCTAGACCTCGACCTAGCCCTAAAACCCCACCCTAGTACTATAAAAGGACCACCCAAGGTCAACAACAATCAAGCCTCACTCAAAGACATGGCCTAACATGTGCTCTCATCCTTCCCGACACCCTTTTTTCTCACCCCCCTCTTGATGTCAGTGTGATGTTGTCGTCCAACCCTTTTGGATGTTTCCCAACCTCGACTCACAAATCAAATCCACCATCACCATCACTTTCAGGAGGTCCTGATGTTACCAATTGGCTCCTCACCCTACTACACCAGCTACTCCTATACTCAAACTACCTCCACACCAGAAAGGTCCTCCACTAAGCTTCTCGGCTCATGTGAGACCTATGCGAGTGGGGGGAAAGGAGTCCCCAAACCGCTTGGTTAACGGGGATCTAGTCAAGCTGAACTGACTGACTAATAATTGAACCAGCTATTAGAGGAGTAAATCGGCCGAACCAAGAGACTGAACCAAACTTGGACCTGCGAACCTGACTCCCATGCAACACAATCCCATCCATTTGATCGTGTAATCTGACAATCAACCTTTTTTGCAAAATAAGGTACTTAGCTCTCTCTATGGCAAATATTAAATTAAATGTCTAGATCTTGTTTTAATCATAGAAAATACATCTTAGCTCCAAAAATTATGGACAAGTAGTCCATTTTGGTCATAAAAATCCAATGAGTCATTTAAAAATACTCTTGAAGCCCAATTCTAAATGTTTCTCACTAATGTCCCTAAATCTTGATCCTTTACTTATACTTTTGTTTCAATGACTCCATAAGCATGATTAGATTTTGGAAACCCTAATACTTGACTCTGATGATTATCTTAAGACATCGAAATCAAACTTGACTAGACTATACCAAATCTTGTTGTATTAGCTACTTTTGAATATGTAACATGTACCTTGAAGATAATCTTAATGATGCCACCTTATAATACGATTGATCTAAATCTTGTGGCATATTTTGATCTATTGATCTAATGCTTGATCCCTAACTTTACTCATTATACTAATCAAAACTTTATCTAATATTGAACACCAATGATGCTAATATATCATGATGATGATCTAATAACTTCCATATTGACCATGCAATTAGGGTTAACAAATACCTAGGTGGGTTATTCACACTTGAAAACATAATTGACACTTGAATAATGTTGAACATCTTGATATTGTTGATCATAAGTGAATGACCTAACCCGAAGGTAAAATAGAAATGAGTAACCCTAATATTGAATCATGAAACATGATATTATAAGAACCATGATCTTGACCGTTGATCCAATCTTAATGATAGGATCTAACTCGAAGCGTTGACCTATTAATTGTTGAGATCTATACTCGAAATCTTAGTGAAAGGTATGCTATTATACCTCCTCCTTGGTTGTATTGAAGATACCTTTTATGTATATCTTGATTGTATACTTGGCTATATACTTGTTTGAGCTACTATTCCCTATGATTCATCTTCCATTTGTCCCTATATTATATTTTGAGAAAAACATGAGAACATAAATGATATTGCCCATTATGACTGCCTGAATATTGATGAGGATGACAATGTTGATAATGAGTGCATGTGACCTCCTCATATGGAGGTGGGACTTGTACATTGCCCCCTACCTCATATGTAGAGAAGAAGCCTGGTGACCTCCCTCATCACATTGGGGTGATAGAGTCACACAAAATATATAAGCATGCTTCCCTATTACAACATAATGGGAACTCAGAATAAAAATTGAATTGCTTGAAATAAATATCTTGCTGAACAAATATTGGATTTGGAAATTGCTTGTTATAGTTTTTCAAGTATAAGTCTTTCCATGTATACTGTTTTGTTATAAACTATTTTACTTGATTTGGACAGTGTACCGTGCAATTGCATGCTTGTGTCTCAATTTTCTTGATTTTAGGAAAAATAATTGGAAGACTAACTAAGATCGCTTCTACACTCCATATACTCTGACGATAAGAATATATTGGCAAATCCTCCATTTTGGGTTAGTTTGTTCTTTAAATCCCTTGTTTATGAGTTATTATTTCTTACTATATATGCAAGTGTGTGAGATCTTCTGGGGCCACTCAGGGATGGGAAGTTAAATCCTTTTACCACTGTCTAGGCAGTGGGATTGAGATTGGGTTAAGAATGGATCCCTGACAGTTGGTATTAGAGCATAGACACTGTCATATGCTTTAAGCAAATAATTTGTAGAGTGTCTGAAACTCAAGAAACCCTAAAATCCTTAATGGTGAAAGTTGAGGTGTCTACGATCGGGGGCTTGACATAATTTCTCCTATCTGTCATAATGGTGGTTGAGATCACCCGCTCTGCCTGGCCTTAATTGATCTAGAACTAGACCCAAAAGATCTCTTGTGAAACCCTAAAGAGTCTTATAGCATCACATCTCTTCGTTAAGGACTACGCTAAGCCACCCATTTAGATGATGATTAGGTAGTCTTCTCATCTCCTCAAGTGGTCTTTCTGTTATGACCATTTTGCCAAGTGATGTCTCGATTTTGGGTATCTTATGCATGGGAAAAATGAATATCAATAGAAGGTTTTGAAAGTTGATACCATGATCTGTCCTCAAGTCAAAAACTCATTTTTGATCAATGAATCTTGAAACAAAATACTCGTGTATGATCCCTAATATCGTGCAAACTCGATTTAACCAAAATTAGAAGACATGTTTTACTATGTTTGAGGTAAATGATAATAATCTTAACTTGGTGAAATAAGGAGTTATACCTTATTACTGCTAAGGTTTGTTGGGTTTTAGGGGAGACAGAGAAGGCAGTGGAAGCAAAAAATTTCTTCTCCCCGAACCCAGAATAAAGGAATCGCGCCAGCATCTATACAGTAGGAAGTATGGTTTGTAGAGACATGCCTTGTCCTGAGGCTTGCTTAGCAACATTACCTCGTGGTTTGCGTGGTCTTCACCTCCAGTCTTAGACGGTGTCTGTGCAGCTCCTGGTCTCACCGGGACTGTCGGGATTGACAACTGTCCTCTGAGCAGCATAAGTCTCCCGTCTCTGTAGTAGTCCACACGGATCACCTGGAACTCCGATCACCTTGTCCCACAAGGTACCGGAAGGAGTTGTACCCTCTTGTCAGTGTACTAGTCACTGAAACACTCTCCTACAACCAGTTGCTTTTTTGCAGTTGTCTTTCCCTTGTTGTGCCTCCCTTATCGGGTAGCACTAGCCCGGGCTCTTCTGGTTACCATAACTAGAGAGAACGAAAACTTTACAGAGCAACTGGTTTTTTGAGTTGTTGTATCTGAGAAGCCCCTAATACCCCTATATTTATAAGAGGGTCATGGGACACAGTTTTCTACCCCATGCAATGCGGGATTAAAGTAGGGGTAGAAGGGTTCGAGATTTTCCACAAAACAACCAACTGCGCCAGCTGAACCAATCATTTCAAGCATGAACCGATCAGTTGGGGACCTGAGCCGATCGGTTCAAGCATGAGCCGATCAGTTCATGGTCCTGGTCCAACTCGAATTGACTTTCATGTTTGTTTCCAACTAATCAAATATTATTCCTTGTCCAAATCAAATTTGTACAAGTGAAACAAATATGTATTTGCAAAAAGAGTCTTCTAACTTTCCAAACGATCTCGGTCGGTCACACGAATCGACTGGTTCAATAATTGAGCCGATCGTTTCATTGACACATGAGCCGATCGACACACCACTTTGAGTCGATCAGTTCATCAACCTGAGCTGATCAGTTCAACCCTGTGAGCCAATCGGTTGGGGAAGTAGATTGTGCAATCAGTCAATTGCAGTTCCAATCAATATGATACTCTTAATCATTTGGTCCAACACCTTGAAAACTATGATTTTGAGCTATCAATCAACAAAGTGTTTAATTGAACTATTAAACTCCTTTAGTAATCAATATAAACATTGTTTGTGGACAAACTCCTCTTCTAGGTTAAATCCTATGTGTGTGACCCTACAGGCCCATTTCACGTTGGCAGTGAAAGTTTATAACACTTATGAATTCACAAGCAAAGAGCAGTGCCTAGTCGCACATCAGTGCTACCCAAGTGAAAAGGAAAGTTGGAGAACAACTTTCAATCCTACAATCCGTGAATGGTGTTACAACAAATGTATAATTCCTTTGTCAGTGATATCACGAATGCACTCAAGGCATGGAACAATCATCCTTTCAACGTTCATTCAGTTTCTTGATCTCAGAGTAGATTGGAGGAGATATGTATGACATCAATATCACATACTGATTCACACATGTGTGCGCACGCCTATCTCAATCCTACTCATCAAGTGGTCATGGATATCAAACTCCCTCAGGAGGGAAAAATCCCATATCTACCACTCACCCCTCAAAAGCCCCATGTGTCAAAGTCACACAATCATCACCTTTATAACAACCCATGTTTCAGGACTGCGTTTGATGATGTCAAAGTGTACCCAACGACATGTGTTGAGTGTAGTGATTTCAGGTCAAAGAATCACACTCACCACCATCACCGTGAGAACTGAGTGTGACTACCATGTCATGGTTCCATGTGTCAAACTCACAGTGGGTCTGTCTGGTACACTTGTTCTCTAACAAGTACCTATATGTTTGGTTTGATATCTCCATATCATGACTAATGAGATTCTATCATCAACCAACACCAAAATCTAGTCTTGTGTGTCATTGTTGTCTATCTACTATCCACAATGACATCTGACTAGGGACATAATAAGAATGTACAAACTCTTAGCATCTATATGATCTCATCGTTCAGGTCCTCAACCTGAAAGCATACGTCATTGACTATTGTCATTCTCTAGACATTCAATATATTTTGTCATTATCTCATATGACTGAACTAGAAAGAATTGGAAGCTTGCCTTTGATGTTTATCAAATCAATCTTAATGTATCCCACTAATCATCCCATGATTGCCTCTCAGGGCATACATACCAACAGACTCCCACTTGCACTGTGAGCCAATCACCCTAGAATCATATTCATAGTGATCTTCAAACATGTCCCACATGTTACTATGCTCTAGTGCTAATGTAGTGATTTATGGCAACACCTTGCAAAAATTGGTATTAACTGCATGTCTCTCATCTCTTTGTTGTACATCACACGTATGAGATGGAGTTGTCATAATATGTGATCTAGTATTCCTTTGCTAACCTTTAGCCACTTTGCATGACCAAGTACTCCTTATTTGTCATCAATGACAGGAGTATCTATAAATTTATCTCATGAACTTCCATATCCATATAGTATCCACTAATGTTTTCTAACACACAGATACTCGACTTTTCATTTTAAACATATTTATCAACAAACATTCACTTTTATATATTCCATATATTTTGTGATTTAATTTTTTGTCCTTTTCAGAAGTTCACATCAGTGTAACTCTTTACAGTGGACCCTTCCTTATTTCTATAGAACTAGTACTTTTCAAGTACTTGTCAAGTTCTTATGGTATTCCAGTAACCCTTACTGGAACTAGATAGACATCCACTCATCATGTCCCACATACGAGTTATTAGGATGAGCACATCATATTGTCATGTCCTACATACAAGATACATTTTATTCATGCTATCTATACATGTACGATAATGGGATGATTACATACATGATAGATCCATATCTATTCTTAGTGTTCCCATTCTTCATAAGAATTGGACACTTGGCCTTGGGATACTAACTCCATGTAACATGGACAAGTTTTATCCCACTAAATCTGTGTATATTGAACCCTTCAGTATAGATTGGCAATGTATGCTTTATCTTTTTAGGTTAAGAGGTTATTGGAGAACTATCTCTATAGATCTCTATTCCTATCATAGGAAACGTCTCTATCTTCCCTAAAGATAATTTCCACTTTCCATTTCACATCAACATGTGGAATGTGAATACGCTCCCACTAAATCACAGATCCCTTCTTTATCTTTGACATATCAGTCAAACCCTTTGACCATATCATCAAAGTAAAGATCCAGCTCTAAGTTGCTTGTACTTGGTCAATCACATTGATTAGTCCATTGTAATTTATAGACTTCATTTGCATTAATGGATTCATAAACCTTATAGGTTGTGTCACGTACACATCCTTGTTTTATTCCTCATAGGAATGCGGTTTTAGTATCCGTATACCAAATCTCTTAGTCATTAAGTTGCAATCAACAAGCATCATCCTTCTCAAAATGTTATCCATGTGTCTTAACACTTAAGACTCATTCTCACTTATGGATTTCATCCCAATGGGTGCTACCATCAAGGTCATACCTTATGGTTCACATGGAATTCATTTAGTATGTAATGGTCATAAACCATAACTCAAAATTTGGTTCCTCACATTTATCTATATAGTTGACTCATCACATGACCAACTCACCACATAGATAATCGAGGTGTATCTGTCAAGGATATAAGAACTCACAACCCTTTTTTATTCTTAACGTCCTTTATTAGTGTAGGGTATTCTTTATTTAAGAAGAAATTAGTTATTTGATAATCATCCTCTAACTCCTTAGAGTATAACTCCTTGTTGATTTAGACATCACCATGCCTTAATCATGAGTTCACTATGATACACAATCATAATTACTCATAAGGATCTCAAACATTTGGTCCAAGTATTTCATTCATTGATCTCATAATGAATTAATACTTTACCAAATTTGTACTTCATCTATGATATTCTTGAACACTTCAAGATATTCATATTGGTATTTCTCTAAACACTATTTGAAGTACTAGCATTAACTCTAATAGGTATGTAAATACATCACATGTATTATACCTAATCGGATAATCATTCTCCCACTACCACTAGTAAAGATTGATTTATCATGTTCAAGAGATTCATGTCTCTTACTGGTTCTCTAACCAAAAGAGTCTAGATTTATCCATCATATGGAAACTAGAAATGAATTTCTCATGATTTATGCTAATTTGATTGTTTGAGTTATCAATAACTTTTAGGTATCATTTTATCTTATGCATACCAAGTACCACAAGATAAACAAGGAATTGTCGTAAGAAGACATCAACTTTATTAATTGCCATTATTGTCATACAATATGCAAAAATAATGTGTTTCTATATATTGGCAAATATGAAATAGTAGTTCATAACTCTATTACATGCCTTTAAGGCTGAAAATAAACTAAAGTAATCCTATCTATGGAGGCAAAATTTTCCCCATTTATTGGGTGATTTACACTTTATATCTTGGTATCATATACCTCAAAAAGTGTTACAAGTTTATTTCATGTCACCTTCAGGTGGAGACGTATGTTGCCTCCTTCTTCTTTAGTTATTCCGAATAGAGTGGACAATTTCTTTTCCAATGTCCTAGCTTTTGACAATGGTGGCAATTTCCTCTCTTGGTCACGCCTCCCTTGGCCTTGAGAGTTAAAGACAACTTGGGCTACTGGCTAGCATCAGAACCTTTCTTAGCCTTGTCTTTGCCCTTGCGCTTGGACTTGCCTTTCTTGTTGCTGATCATCATCATAGACTTAGGCTTGTCCTTCTTCATCTGTGCCTCGGTTGTCCTCAACATGCCCGACAACTCTATCAACGGCTTGTCAAAGTTGTTCATGTTGTAGTTCATCACAAACTGGTTGTAGGATTCTGACAATGATTGCAGTATCACGTCAATAGCCAACTCTTAGCTCAGGGGAAATCCCAATCTTGTCAGGTTCTCCACATACCCAATCATTTTGAGCATGTGAGGATCAACTGGATATCCTTTTGTCATGCCACACTTGAACAATTCCCTGGAGACATCATATCTCTCTTGTCGTGCTTGATTTTCATACATGTTCTTGAGATGCTGAATCATCTCAATGACACCCATGTTCTCATGTTGTCTCTGCAACTTGTGGTTCATTGAGCACAACATCAAGCACTTTACATTAATGGCATCTTCAGAATGCTTCTTATAAGCATCCCTTTCTGCCTTTGGTGCAGTAGGAGAAGGTTCCTCTGGAACTGGAGTATTCAGGACATAGATCTTTCTCTCTTGAGTGAGAACAATTCTCAATGTCCTAAACCAGTCGTCGAAGTTAGTCCCATTCAGCTTGTCCTTTTCAAAGACTGATCACAATGAAAAGTGATTGTTGTTGGTTGTCATTTATACTACAAAAGGAAATATATGCGATTTAGTCCAAAACTCAATTCTGACTTATTTGATTGATTTGAAAGGTTGATGATATAATTGAGACTTTAATTAATTATCGCACCCACTATTTTTGTTCAAATTGATAGCCCTCACCATCAATTCAGAAGATTGCAGCGTACAACCTTCTACTGGGTCAAGATCCTGAAATCCTCTGAGTCATGGACCAACTAGGGATGTCACCCACAACTTAGATCTTCCAGGTAGGCAACTCTTGCCAATTGCATCATATGCAACTCTTGAAAGATGTCATATGCAACTCCTTGTCATGATCACCTTCATGCCTCAAGGTGCTAGATCCTATCTAGGTCACCTTGTTAAGTCTGACCCAAAGCCAACACGATGAATATGCACCCTTCTAGGGAAGACCCACATATTCATCCTTCATGCTTCCATGATATAGACGGTGCACCACACTAGGGCGTGCCCACACTTGGTCAATCAATCGTTTCACGTGTGTCGCATTTGGAAGTCATCTCAAACTTTAATATTTTCTGAGGGATTTGGTTTTATAGGTACATATACATATCCAATCACCATAATATATAGTATGTATCATATACATGTTATATCCCACAGAAAACATGTGAAATGATGAAAGCGGTGATTATGGCCATCCTAATGTGATTCCTCGAGCCAAGAGGAATCACGGTCATCTAGGTCTACATCATATGCAACATGTCCAAGATGAACTATGTGCTTTGCCCTTACTGGGTTTGATCAACTCATCTCCATGATTGATCGGCTAACCATCAGGCCGGTTGGTTGGGTGTCACCAGCCGATCGACTGGCGCCTACAGCCGATCAGTTCACTGGTCGTTGTGCATCTCCTCATGGCCGCCACCCGCTCATCTCGTTCCTCGAACCAGTCGTCTGGAATGCCAACTGATCAGTTCACACCTTGAACCAATCATCTCAGTTGTTATCAGGTTGTCTTCCGTTCTTTTTCATAACAGGAAATATAAAAAGATCTATCCTATTTACATTTAAATTGGGAAAACCTCGAGTTACATTCGGGGGGAGTAGGGATAGGAAAGAAATCTCAAGTTATCTCGAGTTACATCAAGAATAAAAGACAAAGAATTGGTGTGCAAACCAATATGCATGCAACAACAATCAACCACACACAAATATAGGGTTTATTGGCCATAACCATGCTATACATCCACCAAAAATCTCATTTAAGGGCGACGTGTATCAGGTGCATTCATATTACATATCATATATGTATATTGGAATTTGTGGATTTAGGATTGGACATGCATAAAGCCAATTTTATTTGCATTGTATGCAATAAATAAAGGCGACAAACCAAAATCGATCACATCAATAATCCTAAAGTATAGAGTAGTTGATGTGGCTCTGATACGACTGTTGGATTTTAGGGGAGATAGAGAAGGCAGCAGAAACAAAAATTTTCTTCTCCCCGAACCCAGAATAAAGGAATCATGCCAACATCTATACAGTAGGAAGGATGGTTTGTAGAGACATACCTTGTCCCGAGGATTGCTCGGCGACGTTACCTCGCAGCTTGTGCGGTCTTCACCTCCAGTCTTGAACGGTGTCTATGCAGCCCTTGGTCTCACCAGGACTGTCGGGATTAATAGCTATCCTCCAAGCGGCAAAAGTCTCCCGCCTCTGTAGTAGTCCACATGGACCACCTGGAACTCCGATCGTCTTGTCCCACAAGGCACTGGAAGGAGTTGTACCCTTCTATCAGCGTATTATGAACTTTCACTGCCAATGTGAAATGGGCTTGCAGGGTCACACACATAGGATATAACCTGGAAGAGGAGTTTGTCCACAAATGATGTTTATATTGATTACTAAAGGAGTTTAGTAGTTCAATTAAACACTCAGTTTATTGATATCTCAAAATCATAGTGTTCAAGGTGTTGGACCAGATGATTAAGAGTATTAGATTGATTGGAACTGCAATTGACTGATTTGCATAGTCTATTGCCCCAACCGATCGGCTCATAGGGTTGAACCGATTGGCTCAGGTTGATGAACTGATCGGCTCAAAGTGGTGAGTCAATTGGCTCATGTGCCAATAAAACAATTGGCTCAATTGTTGAACTGGTCGATTCGTGTGACCAACAGAGATCGTTTGGAAAGTTAGAAGACTCTTTTTGCAAATACATATTTGTTTCACTTGTACAAATTTGATTTGGACAAGGACTAATATTTGATTAGTTGGAAACAAACATGAAAGTCAATTCGAGTTGGACCAGGACCATGAACCGATCGGCTCATTGTTGAACCGATCGTATCAGGTCCCCAACTGTTCAGTTCATGCTTGAAGCAATCGGTTCAGCTGGTGCAGTTGGTTGTTTTGTGGAAAATCTCGAACCCTTCTACTCCTTCTTTAATCCCACATTGCCCGGGGTAGAGAACCTTGTCCCATGACCCTCCTATATATAGGGGTATTGGGGGCTTCTCAGATACAACAACCCAGAACACCAGTTTCTCTGTAAAGTTGTCGTTCTCTCTGGTTGTGGTAAGAAGGAGAGCTCGAGTAAGTGCTACCCGATAAGGGAGGCACAATAAGGGAAAGACAACTGTAGATAAGCGATTGGTTGCAGGAGAGTGTGTCGGTGACTCACAAGGAAAGAGAGGTGCCCAGTTGCACATCAGTGCTACCCAAGTGAAAGGAAAGTCAGAGAACAACTTTCAATCCTACAATCCATGAATGGTGTTACATTGAATGTATAATTCCTTTGTTACTGATATCCTGAATGAACTCAAGGCATGGAACAGTCATCCTTTCAACGTTCATTCAGTTTCTTGATCTTATAGTAGATTGGAGGAGATATGTATGACATCAATATCACATACGGATTCACACATGCATTCACATGCCTATCTCAATCCTACTCATCAAGTGGCCATGGATATCAAAATCCCTCAGGAGGGACAAATCCCATATCAATCACCCACCCCTCAAAAGCCCCATGTTTCAAAGCCACCCAATCATCACCTTTATAACAACCCATGTTTCAGGACTGCGTTTGATGATGTCAAAGTGTACCCAACGACATGTGTTGAGTGTAGTGATTTCATGTCAAAGAATCACACTCACCACCATCACTGTGAGAACTGACTGTGACTACCATTTCATGGTTCCATGTGTCAAACTCACGGTGGGTCTGTTTGGTACACTTGTTCTCTAACAAGTACCTATGTGTTTGGTTTGATATCTCCATATCATGACTAATGAGATTCTGTCATCAACCAACACCACAATCTAGTCTTGTGTGTCATTGTTGTCTATCTACCTTCCACAATGACATCCGACTAGGGACATAATAAGAATGTACAAACTCTTAGCATCCATATGATCTCATCATTCTGGTCCTCAACCTCAAAGCATACGTCATTGAGTAGTGTCATTCTCTAAACATTCAATCTGTTCTATCATTATCTCATATGACTGAACCAAAAAGAATTGGAACCAATCTTAATGTATCCCACCAGTCATCCCATGATTGGCTCTCAGGGCATACATACCAACAAGGTCCCTATTTGATTACGCCCATGTTGCCCTATTATTAACTAAACCTCAAAACTTAGTTAAGCAACTCTTACCCAATTTTTTTATACACATCGTGATTATGTCATAAAATTAGTATTGTTAATAACTCTCAAAATCATGAAGTAGGACTATGATACAAAATGACACTCTCTCTATTTTTGTGTAGTATGAGAATCAACAAAGTTATGAAATAATTTTGAATTCATTAAAATCTTATAATCTGATATACTCTCAATCTCAAATTGTATGATTAAAGGACTCACAAATGGATGTACATTACAGATGGCCCAACCCGTAGTCAAAAAGAAAAATCCTATAGGACCAATAATGATTAAGGACAGAAGACTGATAAAAGGAAAATTGATGAAGAAAAAGTCAAGGATGATGTAGACAAAGGAAAAAAACCTAGGCTCGATGATGATAGGGATGGTGTTTGAGATGTACAAAACAAGTTACTAATGGATGCTATGACCAATATAGGGATGATGCTTGAGATGTACAAAACATGTTACTAATGGATGCTATGACCAAATGGGTGAGATACACCACATTGATAACTCCTAGAGGAGTCCAAGTCATTGTGACTTCCTTTACTTGTACATCCAAGCCTGTAGTCATGGAGATTGAGACAAAGATAGAGGTTAGAATTCCAAAGGAGGACGTGTGCAATCGCAACCTTTGAAGTCACCACTAGATCTAGATTTTGATATGATGATTATGTAACCCATTGTAACCTTTTGAAATGTACCCTTATAATCATTATATTTTGAGGAATGGAGATATGATGCCATTTTAGATTCCTATTCTATGATTCAAAGCCTATCTTTGGATTTGAAAATTCATGTCTGGTTTGAATTTTGGGCTCGTTCATGTAACATTGAATTATATTGACCTACAATGGGCCATCTGTTGTTGTAATCTTTGACTTAAAATCTAGAGATATCGACTAAATTGTATTTTGGGGATGGTGATATTGAAAATATGTATAGGATTAATTTCCTAAAATGACCTAGGTTATATACTTGATAAACAATGTAATATTGCAAGATTATTGATATGGGTGAATGGCCACACCAGTGGTCTGGATAGGAATGAAAACCCTAGACTTGAATGTTTGGAACCCAAAATTTTGATATTTGAAACTTGACTCTGAAATAACAAACTAGTGAGTGTGTGGCCCTTTTTTGTTCATGGAACCTAATCTTGACTCTCAATCTTGATTTTCTCTCAGTATGGAGACATAACTTGAGAGTGAACTCAATTTGTGAATTTTGACCTTTGACCTTCATATTGATCAATGCAAACTTATGAGTAACTATTGATGTGATGATAATGTAAAGGATATAATTTTTATTATATAGTTGAGGACACTCCAATATTTAAGGATATGACCTAGATTTTGATGATCCCAATTTTGAGGATGTTTTTAAATTTTAGGGACAAAATTCCCTTTTTAAGTGGGAAGGATGTGACAAGGTGGGTTTTAGCATAATAATAAAGTAATTACTCTTTTGACCTCATTATATTCATTAATGGTCCCAAATCATTTTTATTAGCTTCATAATCATGTTAAGACTCAAATCCAAAATACGGTGATCAATGTAGATTTCATACACATTATAACACCACAAATTGGATTCATTCATCTCTTGGTCCAAAGAATAAAATTTATCCATCCAACTTCATTTTTTGGTTCTCAAGCCATTTCCAAAATATTATCCACCTTATTTTGAACCTATGGTCCAAATTTCATCTCATTTGGACATTCCTACAGCTATCTATGAATTTTTGAAGTTTTGCATCTAAAAACCCTTCGCATTTTCCTTTTATTTGCCCATTTGTTTGCTTTTCCATGTTAGCGATCCAAAGCAAGGATCCAAGGGCGATCTCAGCCCTTAGATGCACCCTCCTGTGGATTAGGGGCTGATCTAATGACTTGAGGGTTATCTTCAATGTTTCGCTGATTGCAGGGAGGTGTACTTGTGGCCCCAAAAGGGAAATTAACCCCAAGAGTGCTTGATTCAAAATTTTAACCGAGAGGGAATGTTCACCTCACAATTTTGAGGTCACCCAACCCTACTTTGACTGGGTTTCTCTCATTGTTGTGTAGACAAAATGTGGTCTTTGCTCTCCTCTCTCACTCTGACGGCTATGGCTGCACCTAGACCTCGACCTAGCCCTAAAACCCCACCCTAGCACTATAAAAGGACCCCCAAGGTCCGCAACAATCATGCCTCGCTCAAAGACATTGCATTGTATGCCATCTTAGACTTGTTGATGTTCTTTTTTCTCACTCCTCTCCTGATGTCAGTGTGGTGTCATCGCCCAACCCTTTTGGGAGTTTCTTAGCCTCGGTTGACCACACAAATCCACCACCACCATCACTTTTGTGAGGTCCGAATGTTACTGACCGACTCCTCACCCTCCCACACCAGCTCCTCTTGTGCTTGAAATGCCTCCACAATGGTGAGGTCCTCTTTTGAGCTTCTGGGCTCGCGTGAGACTTGTGCGACTAGGGAGAAAGGAGTCCCTGAATCGCTTGGTTCAAGGGCAACCAGTCAGTCCAGTTGAACTGTGTGACTAACAATTGAACCAGTTATTAGAGGAGAAAATCATCTGAATCAAGAGATTGAACCAAACTGAGACTAGAAATCCATGGATCCTACACTGCACGATACCATCCATCTGATCATGTAATCCAATGATCAACATTTTTTGTAAAATAAGGTATTTATCTCTCTCTGTGGAAAATATTCAAGTAAATGTCCATATCTTGTTTTAATCATAGAAAATACATCCTACTCCAAAAATTATCAATATGTAGTCTACTTTGGTTAGAAAAATCCAATGAATCATTTAAAAATACTCTTGAAGCATAATTCTAGATGTTTCTTGCTAATATCCCTAAATCTTGATCCTTTACTTATACTTTTGTTTCAATGACTCCATAAGCATGATTAGATTTTGGAAATCCTAATACCTTACTCTGATGATTATCTTAACACACTAAAATCAAACTTGACTAGACTATACCTAATAGTTTTGTCTTCGCTACTTTTGAATACGAAACATGTATCTTGAAGATAATCTTAATGATGAAACCTTATAATATGATTGATCTAAATCTTGTGGCATATTTTGATCTATTGATATAATACTTGATCCTTGACTTTACTCTTTATACTAATCAGAATCTAATCTAATATTGAACACCAATGATGCTAATCTATCATGAGGATGATCTAATAACTTGCATATTGACCATGATAATTAGGGTTAACAAATACCTAGGTGGGTTATTCACACTTGAAAACATAATTGAAACTTGAATAATGTTGAACATCTTGGTATTGTTGATCATAAGTGAATGACCTAACCCCCAAGGTAAAATAGGAATGAATAACTTGACAAGAGGTCTCAAAGCGACCCCTACCTAATCTTGAATAATGAAATATGATAATATAAGCATCATGATCTTGACCCTTGATCAAATCTTGATGATTTAGGATCTAACTCGAATGATTGACCTATTACTTGTTGAGATCTATATTCAAAATCCTCGATGAAAAGTGCGATGTTATACCTCCTCCTTGGTTGTATTGAAGATACCTTTTATGTATCTCTTGATTGAATACTTGGATATATACTTGTTTGAGCTAATATTCCCTATGATTAGTCATCCATTTTCCCCTATATTATATTTTGAGAACACAAATGATATTGCCCATTATGACTGTTTGTATATTGATGATGTCGATGTTGATCATGTTGATAATGTTGATATTGAGTGCAAGCGACCTCCTCATACAAAGGTGGGACTTGTACATTGGCCTCCTACCTGATATGGAGATAAGGAGCCTGGGGACCTCCCTCATCGCATTGAGGCAATAGAGTCACACAAAATATATAAGCATGCTTCTTGATTATAACATAATGGGAACTTCAAATAAAAATTAAATTGTTTGAAATAAACAACTTCCTGAACAAATATTGGATTCAGGAGCGCTTGTTATGTTTTTTGGAATATAAGTCCTACCAAGTATACTCTTTTGTTATAAACCATTTTACTTGATTTGGACAACGTACCATGCAATTTCATGATTGTGTCTTGATTTTCTTGATTTTAGGTAATACAATTGGAACATTGACTAAGATCGCTTCCGCACTCCATATACTCTAACGACAAGGATATATTGGCAAAATCTCCATTTTGGGTTATTTTTTCTTTAAATCCCGTATTTATGAGTTATTATTTCTTATTGTATATGCCAGTGTGTGAGATCCTATTGGGCCACTCAGGTATGAGTGCTTCAATCCTTTTATCATTGTCTAGGCAGTGGGATTGGGATTGGGTAAGAATGGTTTTGTGACACTGGCTTCATGAGGTGATGTTAGGGTTTGCATAGCTTTTCATGGATGATTGAGTTTAATGGTGTATTAACCTTGTTGCGACTACAACACTCTCTTGGTGAGTTTGTTGCGGCTTTAATTCTTTGTTCTTTGTGTTGTTTCCTAGGGTTCCTCATGTGGACGAGTGTTGCAACCTACCTATGTGCTTTATTTCAACCTTGGGTGTGTAGTGCGCCTAAGTGGTTGCTACACTACCTTGTTTTTGTCACCCATTCTTGCATTAAAGTCTAAAGAGTTTGCACGGATGATCCCTTGGTGGACAAGTGTCCTTTTGGTGCTTCATGTCTTGACACCTCATATTTTTACCTCCCTCCTACCCCTTGAGTATATAAGCTCTATATTTTACATGCAAGTAATCCTTTTAGCCCTTTGTTCTCCTCTCTCTTGCTTGTGCTGACCTTAGAGTTTGGTGGTTCTAGAGAAGAGCATATTTTCTTGTATTGATATAGAGCTTGATCATATTTTTCTTGTGATCCTTGGTGATTCTCCATCTTAGTAAGTGGTTCTACACCCTTTATCACGTTTTTCCTTTGAACCCTTCCTCTTTCTTCTTCTTCCTCTTGGTAGTAAGATTGTTCATCACCATGGAGGCTATCTTGAGGATCTTCTCTTCACAAAGGTTAGAGACTATGGTTTTACCATGGTTGCACCTATGATATGAAGCTTCCTCCTTTCTCCTTTCTTCTTTCTTTCTTGTTTGTTCGACTTAGGGTTTGAGTTCCCTTCAACTTGATTTTTCCTTTGACCTTGGTGTGTTCTTATATTTTGAGGTGACCTTGTGTCCGTGGAATTGATCAAAGATGGATATTCTCCTTTTCTCTTGAAACTTGTGGCTTTGGAGCGTGATCTGCTTCATGAGGTGGGTTTTATAACTTTCCTCTCTTCTACTATTGCACTAATAAATTTCTTGCATGATACTATTCTATATCTAAAATGGGATACCAAGATGCTAGGTGATGTGATAATGATCTAGGGTTTGAGATTATGAAGTATTCTTGTTAGATTACTCTTCCTTTTAAACCCTAATTGCATTCACTCGATTATAAGTGATGATAAGGTGATGTTCCTTACATGCAACCTAATCTTTGGTTTTATTACCATGTTTGTGTTTCGTCCTTGATGTCTTAGATGGTGGTTTTGGTTCTTATGTACATATGTTGGGTGTTGGTATTCTTTCTCATGCATGATTTCCTTGTTTATTTTGATGATAATCGTCCTAGGGTTTTGATGGTTTTTCCCCTTGGCATTTTTATCTTGGTGATGTTTGAACTCATGATGGGAGCCTTGTTCCGATCGTATTTGTTTGACTTGCTTAAGGTCACTACATATTGTTGGTTGGGTTTGTTGTAGGTGCAACAAACCCTAACACTATTGGTTGAGTTGATCCTTAATTGAGATCTTATTTTGGGGTCGCTACCCCTATTATCCTTTGTTGTGGTCGAAGTGTTTTGTTTGGAGTGGGCCAAGGCTTGCTTGGTGCCACAACACATGTTCTAGTGGTATGGTCGCTATGCCTTAGGCTTGGTTGGTTGCAACATGAGTATCTTGTGGTCTCAACACTTGCTTTTGTGGTTTGGTCAATACGCATGCATGAGTGCATGGTCTGTACAGCGTGTACCCATGTTGGTCGCAACAACATGTACTTGGTGTTTGGTTGCTAGACATGAATATGTAAGTTATGGTTGCTACATAGTGTTATTTGTGGTAATTGACTAATCATGAAAAGCATGATGCTTAACCTTTTGTGCTCCAAACATGTGGGAGATGATGTACGTAGGGGAAACCCTAATAGACTATATGAGAAATCCTAACTCTAATTTCTTGTGCATGATGTACTTGTTGAGTTTGCTTGAAAGAATAGCATGAGTTTATGTTTTCTCTCTCCTACTTGTGTAATCCTAACCTTGCTGGTGGAATGAGTGTCATAACTATTGAATGCTATGGTGTGTTTTATATGACTCAAGCTAACGATTGTGAGCCTTTACGAGGCATGATGAGATTTTGATGATGTGCAAGAATTATGTGATTTGGGTCTGATAACCTAGGCTTTATGCCTAATGTGAGGTGATATCCTATAAGTAATAAGATTAGTGATTGTTATCTTCTAGATATGTGATAACATTAATGGCCTTGTTTGACATTCATATCTAGAGATTATGTGAAAAGTTTATACTTAATACGTTTTATATTTCCTAGAGTTGTAACATACACTTATCTTTGTAGATTTTGTTTAAGGTTTGTACGTTGTAACTTGATTGGTGCTAAAAGACACCCAATTGGTTTAACTAATAAAGTGAAACCATAATCATGTAGTTTCCCTATGCCATAGATCCATCTTCAATGTCAATACTTGTTGGATGGTGAAACAAGTTCTCTCTTAATGGAAGCTTGGATTCGTATATTGTTGAGTATATGCATTTCAAAAGATTGGATGATGCCATACCCTAGCAAAAGAACTATCGATGTTGTATCTTAGTGATGTGATGAAGTATAGATATTATATGTTTTGAGGATGGCTACGGTCATACCTCGGTAGGAGCGCAACTATAGTCGTAACTCAATTTTCACTAAACTTGTTCCTATATACCAAGGCAGATTAGGTTGTCTGCAGTTGGACTTTGTATGTCCCGAAGGATGACTTGGAGTAATTGAGGGTGTGGGAGATTATAGGATTTTGGGTCCTCCTAGATCTTGTATGACACTAATTTTGACTTTGCAGTGGTTAGTTGGAGCATGAGTGGTATACCTCATCTCCTTAGGGCATAATAAAAGATGTAATATAGCAATGAAGTATATTTTCTTAGGGATAAACATGACTCGCATTGGATGACTATTTGCCTTATCTCTTGTACTATTTAATTGATTTATAATGTAGATAGAGAAATTAACTATTATACATGTTCATAATATTCCTTATAAAAGTATAAGATGTTTTACTACTCCATTGTCAATGCCTAAATCACTTAAACAATCCTATTTTCTTTACACAAATCATTTAGTTGAATCTTCTCCAGCTGATAATAATGTTACATCCCTACTTTAGCTTATCGATGTTAATAATAGTTATTGGTGGAGAGTTATTTATTGCATAGGACGTTGGTCTCACCCCATGGGTTTCCACATCTTTTAGGTGGTCGTACATAGCATGATAGAGATCGTGTGGTTGAGGATGAGCGCAAGAGGAGTAGTAGTTGTTAAAGGTCAGATATGCTACTATTATTTTGTAGTAGACTCCTATATGACATCCTTGTACTCTCAGGTCCTTAGGGGTATTATATAGACGTAGCACACTTATATAAGTTTTGGCAGTAGGCCATGGTTGCATAGATATGGTTTGTATATGTGAGCATGTTATCATATGTAACAGGTTGTGGCAAGTTGGCCAAGTGAACAGTGATACATATCATCTTATGACATGATATGTAATACAAGTGGCTTAATATGGACTCAAATGTTATATGTTTCCGCTCTTGTGCTAATACGGAATCAGTTTTAATTTACCCTTTATTATGGTAATCTTAGATGTTAGTATTAGTTCCATGCTTTGTTTTGAGTAATCTCATTGTTTGTGGTGATGGGCATCACAGTTTGGTTGGTATTAGATGTTTAGGTTCACTGAGTCTATAGGGATATAGGAATAGGGTTTGTGTATGTTCTCATGTCATCTGACATATTTAATGGTAACTTTTGCTTATGCAGAAGAAGGTGATGTGTTTGGTGAACATGAAGAACATGTTGAGAGTAGTGTGGCTACACCGAGAGGTGGTGCTAAGAGGCAGGCAAGAGATGATGAAGTACCTAAAGTGACTCGATTCATCCCAACAACTGTGTCCACTACAGCTTTTCAATCCATGTTTGTACAATTCATGTCCACAATAATGCATGTGGTCGATAGGATTCCCATACCGCAAGCTAGGGAAGATGTTCCCAATGTGGAATCTCAGGATTTTGGGAAGTCCATTAAGAGTTTAAGGCATTTGGGGGCATTGGAGTATGTCTCTATGACGGATCCAACAAATCATTACATGTGTGTTACGACCCCACCTCCCGATAACCCCCAATTAAGGGAGACCGAGAGGTTGAGCCGCACCCATTAATCCCGGATCAAAGGTTCGACATATAACCATAAACAATTATTAAATTCTAACAGACTATACTGAAAATGGTAATAAAATTTTTCTTTACATAACTTTTGAAAACTTCGATCTCTATTCTTCTATCCACACCGATACTAATCTATCTAATCCTCATTTGCACTTTAATTCTCATTTAGTATCACATGTGCCACTTTACTATTTGTTCTTTTCATTGTACCTAAAACGCCGACAAATAAAACGTCGGTCAGCCGTAGCTGGTATGTGGGGGAAACAATAAACATGCAACTATGATAACAATGTAATTATTCAATTACTTATTTAACAACTAATATTACGTTTTAGATATAACTCCACGATCCAAGAGTACCCTATCCTCTGTATTGTCCCCATTAAACCCCTCATGATCCACCTATAAGTGAACCAATTTCTAGGGTTGAGTCATATGGCACTACTCGTAAGTAGACCACTCCTTAACTCGGGATTTGCTAAAGAGTCTCTAACTCACGGTAACCTAGACCTTACTCTAGGATTACCCCTTTTTTAGCCTTTTCAAAGTAACAGAGGTGGACCCGGATCTAGCCAGTTATATATGCACATTTATAGTGATAATCATAGTCACTTTATAGTTGCATGAAATAAATAAACATCCAACATTTTAGTTGCATTCAATGCGATTAAACATCCGGGAATCCATCGGGAAACTATAGTGGTTATTCATTATCGTAACCACATACCTTATTCCTTGCAGAAACCATGTCGAACATCATAGACTTTATGAGTGCATCCAAACATCCAAGTAACCAAGCAAATAATCAACAATATTTGAAACATGTATACTACATATGTGTCACCATGTATTCACATTACATTACTCGGATCTAGATGTGCCCCTAAACTAGGGTTTAGGGTTATTTCTTGTTTGGACTAAGGATTAGGGCTACGAACCCTAATTCCATCATATTATGATTTATAAGATTACAATCTCACTTATGCATACTAGGTTAAACCCTAATTATCTTCTTAAGCATATTAGACTACTCATTACATCTAATACACATTATCAACATTAAGATTATCTCAAGTTGTTCCCATTAGTTTCAAAACCTAATTCTCATAAACATGATTATACACATTGGAAACCCTATCTTTTCAACATCATTAACATGATCACCTTCCTTTCCCATCTTGTTTAAACAATATCAGATAAGGGCATAAAACAAGGGCTTTTAATGTAATTAACATGTTTAATATCCAATTTAGGGTTTCCATATATAAATCTTCACTTAACATATATATTATCCTATTTTTAGAACAGGGAGCATAATAATACTTCAAAAATATTTTATTTGTATTCCCCTTATTTTCCCGATCATTTTGATATATAGATTTGCTATTTTCGGAAACTCCTAGCATTTTCTATAATTTGTGAAAGGTTAAACCTTTTTACCTTTGTCAAGGGTGATGTGTCGGCTTCCTATTGGGCCACACCACTTGGGACCCGCATCCAGTTGGTTGAGTGGGCAATGATCCCGTTCAATCTGCCTCAGAACCGACCGGCCCAGCCACCCGGTCCAAGCACTTGGATCGCGTCCCTATCCTTCTCTTGGATCGTCTTCTTCGCGTGAACACGGAACGCCGTGCTTCCGGCGCTGGGTGCTCTTCGGCGCTGGGTGCTCTTCGGCGAGGGGTTCTCTTCGGCGAGGGGCCGTCCCCAAGGTTTCGTCCTCCTCGCGTTCTGCAAATTGCCGCATGTACCAGCGATCGCGACCGCTGGAGTTGCTCCTGACCAGTCTCTTCCACATGCCGCTCTCGGCTTCGCCCGCCCTGATAGCTCCCCTTGGACTCATGCTCCCTTCCTACAAACCTCCTCCCAACAGATCTTGCTACCAGACTGCCGCCGACCATCCAGTAGGGGCTCGGCTGTCTCCACCTGCCCTGCTTGCTTACCTGCTCGCCAGTGCGGCACAGGTTCCCCAGGCGATCATTGTCAACTCCGGTGGTAGGAACCATCCCCAGATCCTACTCCAGCGAGACCAACCCACAACTCCGCCCTCCTATCGTCTTCTTTTCTTACGGACGTCAGGCTCGATAAGGGTAGCGCTGCCTGGTGAGGTTCCGCATCCTGATGCCTTCTGCGGCATGTGCAGGGACGACGACCACCTGTCCTTTGCCCTCCTGTAGAACCTGCTTGGACCTATCTTTAACACTGGAGGTGAAACCCTAGGCCTTGGCGTCAACATCCTTCTCTCTCACAGCCACCGTGGGAAGGACGAGCGATGGTGCCTAACTCTCGCCGCACTCCTCATAGCATGAAGATGAACCAAGTTAGGTCCAGGGAAGCTAGGGCTAGAAAAGAAATGCCAGACATCCCATCTCTTTCTCTACGCACCTTGAATAGGTTGTTAGCATAGCCATGCGCCGACTTCCATATTGGATGCATGAGATCCCAACCCTTATATAGATGAATGTAATAGGGTTTCTAATACTTCAACTCTTATGGATTACCAAGGAAGGGCAGGGAAAGATTCCTACAGCCATCTCCTTCCTTTTATTCTTACCTCTTTTCCCTTGGGGTTTAAGTAATCCAAAAGTGGAAAGTATTATTACCACTATCCATAAACTCAATTTTTCCAAGATTATTTAATATCAACACTAACGAGGAAAGAAAATACCCCTTTATATAAACCCTTTGTTTTTATTCCAAAAGGCCACAAGAGGAACCACCACATGATTTCCACATAATTCTTACCTTTTCCTCATCATTTCAAATTTCCTTCTTAATAGATTTCTTTTTATGGATTTCCCTTTATCTTTTATTTCCTTTTCCTCTTTTCCTAATTTCTTTCATTAGAATTCATATATGAACGAAATTTACTCCATTGTGGCCTTTAATGCCACTTTCAAGAGATTTCTATGTATTTCTCATAAATTCATTTCTTAATATCCATTACCTTTTATCTTTCTCTATTATTTGGACTTTTCTCCTTTTCTTCCCTTTTATATCCATTATTGGATTAACGTAATAATAATAGGAACCACGAAATTTCTATCAAAAAGGATAATTGCAAATAAATCCATCCTTCGAAACCACGCATATGACTTTTTCCAATTAAGTTCATATAAAATTATTGTATTTCAATTATGAAAACATATGCAAAATTGGGGTTGTAACATCCTTCCCCTCTTATGAGAATTTTGTCCTCAAAATTCCATCAAGCAAACAAAAAAATTCAGAATAAGACTTCCAATGTCCATCATTGGCCCCTATGTGGCTTTACCCTACCCATGGCACTTCCAAAGAACCTTTATCATCACATATTCTTTTCTCTGAGTTCTTTCACCCTGGCGTCTATAAACTGTACAGGTGACTCAGGTCATTTCAGCCTCCCTTGGGGCTCACTAGGTTCATTGCTCAGCACATGGTCGGGTACCTCACATAGTGCTCTAAATGACACCTGGAACTCATCACACATTACTTTATCCTGAGGGGTAAGGTCAAACTTAACCTTCTCCACCAAACCATGTCAAAAGAACCCATGCATCAGGGACTCAACTCTCTTAGCTATAACTTGGAGATGTCGGATTTTCATGTCACATTTTCTCCCACAGTAACTTGTATGTCAGTCTACTTTGCATCTGCTCACGACTCTCATCGTCTCTAGGCTCCTTTCAGCCCTTGCGCAATCAAAGTGACTTCATCTACACGTACTGGGGTCCCTTTTTCTAACCATCCTGTGGTACTTTTCTAACCATCATGTGGTCCTTTCACCAACATCACCTTACTGAAGTGGTGACCGACTCAACCTCCCTTATATAGCTTCTTTTAAATCCCAATACTGGCTATGGTGGTCATCATCACATCTTTCATAGGACAAGAACTGTCTCTAGCTATCACCCTGAACGAGCTCATATGCTCTCATCAGACCCTTTAATCTGGATCATACTAACCATTAGTTAGGGGTGATAAACTATTCTAACATTGAGTCCTTCATATACCTACTTCCACCTTTTGGAAGGGAACCTTTAGGTCAAACTCAAAAGTCTTTGAACTCACTTCATGGTGTAGTTGAACCATCTTTCTCATGGGTAGTTCAACTGGATCTGTCGCTTATCCGAACTCCTCCTTTCTCATATTATCTAGGTAAGGTGACCTACCATAACCCATATTGTATCTCGACCTTCTTGGCCCAGAGAAGACCTACCACAACATCCATAGTGTTGAGCTCCCATTCCCTCTCAGGGACTCTTTTGTCCTCTATATCGATACACTGGGTTACTGGGGTTCGTCCTTTACCTCTTGGTTTGCATGGTCATAAACCACATGCAACTTCATCTTAAGCATCTAAAGTGCTATTGCCATTTTCCACGGTGTATGTTGATCTTCCACCATGATTTTCTGTATGTCAAACCCTTTGAAACCCTAAAACACACTAGTCGGGGTTTCATCACCTTCTCTTCCAAAGAAGTACATCTGAGGTTTTACCACCATCCTTTCATTGCATCCAGGACTAGACTGGCTAACCAAACAACCATAACTTGTCAATGTATCTTGTTACATCTGAGTGCTATCCAAACACCTCTCCTTTTCGAACTTAGGGTTAGCCAAACAACCTCTTCTAGCTTCTAGTCAAACAAGTCAGATGTATCTCTACCAGAGCATCCATTACCACTTCACATCCTTAGGTATTAGGTAACGTTGAAGACATACACTTCCATGTATTTCACTTATCATCTCACCTCAAACTCTATGTCTATCTTCAATTAAGAACACTCTCTGATTTCATCATCATGGTGCTCAAACTCAACCTGGTATAACTCATAAGTTCCTCATAGCTCATGATAAAAAAACATCCTCGTAAGGTGACTACCTCATTCCTCTTAGTGTTTGCAAGCCATCCATGTATCATTCACTTTACCAGGATAGGTTATCTTCTCTATCCCCCATCTCTTGTAGCAACGTTCCAACCTACATCATCTCTTATCCTTGGTGTATGGCATGCGTAATGTCCTATCTCTCACCCCCATAACAAGAGGAAATCAGCATTTGGTTGCAGTCCAAATACAGAGTTCTTCCTGTTCCAAGAGTAGAGATGGTACATCCCACCTTGCCAGTACACCTTTAAATCTAAGTTGCAACGTGCCACATATGTCTCTATATCACAACCATTTTGATATCAAACTAGTCTTGAACCTACTAAGGTTTATATCCTTGGTCATCTCCTCTACGTCTGTAGGGTACCGACTCTTTTGGGGTCATCCCTCTTCCCTCATGCATCAAGAGAGTGCCCTATTCATCTGCCCTTTGTGTAACATCCCTGACCTGGGTTATGCTTTAACCCTAGGTGTTTTGATTAATAAAGATGATTATATGCTTAATCTCATCTTGTGAAAAGTAATTAAGGCTCAAAAGGAACCTATGTTTCAATTTTGGTCCTGTTTGAACAATGTTGAAGTAATGTTTGCTTATTTTGGACTAAAGTGCAAATTACACAAGTTGAGGGGTTAAATTGCAAATGTTGCATGATAATATGTTCCTCTGATGTTGAGACATCATAAGAATGAATATGATGTAGTGGTATGGTTTCCACAAGCTTGGACACCAAGATTAAGCTTGGAAAGCAATCCTTGTGCATTAAAACCTAGTTTTGGTGTAATGTGCAATTTACCCAAAATCTAGGGTTCAATATGCAAATTACAACTTCAATAAGGTCCTTCATGTTTCTTGGCATCAGATAGAGAAAATAAAATGAGAGGGGCATCTCATTTGAATTAAGTTGGAGGAGAGAGAATCTTGATATTAAAATAATCAAGATTTAATCCTAATTGAAACCCTAATTCAATTTAGGGAAAAAAATGAATGTATTAATTAAAGGGCCTTCAACCAAAATGTTATTGTTTGATTTTGGTTAAGGATGGACGTTCTTTTGACAAGATAAGGAACGAAAATATCCTAAGTAGGTGAAACTCCACTCACCTTATTATAAAGAAAAGTAATATCCACTCACATATGGGATATTAATATATTAAGCATTAAGGTGCTTAATTTGCTTTTCTTTAAATCATGGATAATTGAGAGGAATATGAGGAAATTAATATAGCCTCGTCCTTAAGGTTTTTGAGGGGAATTTGAGGGGGAAGAGGCGGCCATGTTTTTGGAATTAAATGCATTTTAATAATGCATTTTCTCTCTCATCAATTTCCTTATAAAAGTGCCATTTCCAAATCAATTGAAAGGATTTTTCGGCCCTTTCTTCTTCCTTTGCTTTGGTTGAGCTCAAGGGGACTTAGGAGAAACAGGAGGAAGAGACCCAACCTGTTGGTAAGCTTCTTGACCCTCGTTCTTCATGATTTCATGGTGGAAATAAAAAATAAATTATGGATTCCTTCCTATTTTGATCCCCTCTTCAATTCTAACCATTCCTTTTTGCTCAAACCATGAGGACGAGCCTTGGAATGGTGAAAGGATTTGAATCCACCATTGTTTCCATGGACATGGAGCTTTGGAGCTCAATTGGAGGTGGGTTTTATAACTTAAACCCTTAAACATTGCTATTGCATCAATTCTCTATGCTTTGTTGATTGATTTCTTCAATTTGAAACATTCTTGTTTCTTTGCTGCAATTTCCATCAAGAACGGTTGCTGTTCTTGGTTATTCGAAGGAAGGGGTTGATGACATCATCCTATATTCTTATCCAAAGAAAAGTACCAAGCCAAACGGTTTTGATAGCTATTCCAAATCGTTTTAATTTGATTCGCTATGCGGTTTCAGCAAACCGTTTAAAGGCAAACGGTTTGAAACCGTTTGAGAGAAAACGGTTTCAAGACTGTTTGAGATGGTTGACCAAGCGTTGAACGTTTTGGAATTTTGTTCCTAATTATGTATCCTAATGACCCACCAAATTTGAGGGGTTAACTCCAAAGGAATCGTATGTTGAAGGCCAATCAATTAGGCAAATCGAATTGAATTACATGCTGATTTTCAACCTGATTAACTTGACCTGTTTGGGAAAACGGTTTCAAGACCGTTTGAGTGAGTTGAAAAAGGGTTGACCCTTTGGTATTCCTGTTCATAATTATTTTGGTTGATTAACCTTCAAAATTGAGGGATTAACTCCCAAGGAATCGTGAGTTGAAGGCTAATCAATTAGGGAAACCTAATTGGATTAAGTGCTGATTATCAATCTGATTTAATTGAACTTTTTGGGAAAACGGTCTCAAGACCGTTTTAGGGCGTTGACCAAGGGTTGAACGTTTGGTATTACTGTTCCTAATGATGTTTTCTAATGACTCACCAAATTTTATGGATTAACTCCCAAGGAATCGTGAGTTGACGGTTATTCAATTGGGCAAACCCTAATTGAAAACAGTGCTGAAATTCCAATGAGTTAATTGGAGATTTTGGGTTGATTAGCCCAAACGGTTTCAAGACCGTTTGGGGATCACCCACACGGTCTCAAGACCGTTTGGGGGTCACCCCAAGACCTTTTGGAGGTCTGGGGTCAAGTGTAGTTGACCAATTGAAGGTCCAAAGGTACCAAATCATATTGCAATTAAGTGCTGATTTGTTGATCAACTCGATAGACCAATCCATGATGATTTTTCACTAGAATCTAAAGGTTGGATGGGCCAAACGGTCTCAAGACCGTTTTGAGCTCATCTAAATGGTCTCAAGACCGTTTGGTAGCCACCCAAGACCGTTTGGAGGTCTAGGGTTGAGTATGGTTAGGTATTTGAAGGTCTAAAGGTACCAAGCTGATATACAATGCAATGCTGATTTGGTGATCAATCCAATGACCAAAACTCTAATTGGTTGACTTGGATTATGATGATATGATGGGAAAACGGTCTCAAGACCGTTTGGAGGTCATCCAAACTACCTCAAGACCGTTTGGGGTCAGGTCATACCTAATTTGGATGATGGTTCAATAGTTTCAATGTAACCAATCTTGCATTGATTAGTGTTGTTGAATCATTGATTCTAAACCCTAATTCAATTGAATCAAACCCTAAATGATGACAAATGGAGGGTTAATTGAGGGTCAAATCAGTTGAAGGTTGACCTATTAAACTCAATTGAAGTATGAGGGTAGGTCCAATTGATGACTGGTTCCATGAATTCAATGATTGAAGGAATCAACCTTGAAAACCCTAATTCAATTGGATACCCTATGTAATGGAGGTCCAATGTGATTGAATCTCTTGAGAATCAAGATGATGAATGATCCATTGATCCAATGTTGATTACTAATGATAATCAAAGAAGGTACAAAGGTTGAAACCCGAATAGTACCTAAGGGATTAGTGCCAATTAAGGGATGAATCCCTAATTGCTTATAGGGTCAATGACTTGATACACTATGTTAATCATAGTTGTATGTACTCGACTGAAGAGTTCATATGACCTAATCAAGTTAAGAAGTTGATATCATGAATTCATACATGAATATGATTCATGTGGTGGTTAAGAGTTATGATCCTTAAGTAAAGAGATCATGAAACCCTAAACATGAACATAAACCCTAATGGACAGGGTTATTGAACTCAAACCCTAGTTGAGGGTGTATCCTTATGAAACCCTAGTTGAGGGTGTATCCATGTGAAACCCTAGTTGAGGGTGTATCCATGTGAAACCCTAACTGAGGGTGTATCCATGTGAAACCCTAACTGAGGGTGTATCCATGTGAAACCCTAATTGAGGGTGATTTCATGAGAAACCCTAATTGGGAATGATTAGCAAACCTTGAATATAAGAAACGTGATATGAAACCCTAATGAAGGGTGATGCTATATGTAATCCCTATTCTAAAGAAGGGAGATGGTATGTGAAACCCTAATCCCTAATGAAAGAATAGAATTCATACTTGAATATGATTCATGAGGTGAACTTCTGTAGCACGACCGTGGTAGCTTCACTTTGCACGACCGTGCAAGGTAGCACGACCGTGGTGGCTTCCCTTTGCACGGCCGTTCTTGACTACACGGCCGTGGTGCACTATGCTTGACTTAGAGTTGATTTAAAAGTGACCTAACATGGTCATTTTGTTAATCTCCAACCTAAGGATGAGAGAGAAACTCATACCTTGTGATGATAATCATTTAATGATACATGATGAATGTAATAAGTATGAATGAATACTTATGATATCAAAGAATGCTCCCAGAGGAGTGTAGCAATAAATTAGGGTTGGAGTGATAATACAAATATGATACCCTAATTATATGTGAAATGGTGATCCTAACCCTAGCTTTGGGTAAAAGGATGAAAAGCCCTAATTGATGGTAAACCCTAACCTTGGTAAGGGAATAGTGGTGTTACCCTATTTTGCATGATGTGTTGTGAACTTAATAAGTCTATTATCATGTGTGACAATCATGCATGTCTCATGAGGTGATGATCATAGCCAGGTATGAGCTATGATGTTTATTTGATAAGAGTTCATTGGCCATATGTGCCATTATGTTTTTGTTACTTAGAAAGAAGTAACAAGATTAGTATGGGCTTGTAAGCCTTTGTTTTAAAGTTGTTGCCTAGTGAGAGGTGACAAGATGTCAATGGCCTTGTGAGCCATGTGAATAAAGTTGTTGCCTAGTGAGAGGTGACAAGATGTGAATGGCCTTGTGATCCATGTGAATAAAGTTGTTGCCTAGTGAGAGGTGACAAGATGTGAATGGCTTCTGAGCCATGTGAATAAGTATCTGATGAAAGTGGTACATGTCTCTTTATAGCATTTGTCTGAATAAAATATGTTTGAGAACTTGACTGATGTTAAAAGAATATGATAATGTACTTAATTAATCAAGTGAAATCTATTCATGTAGTGCTCTGACCATGGATCCATCATCGTCAGGAATAGGTGATGGTGAAACAGGTTGCTCCGCGGCATATCCTGGATTTTGTATATTTTTTAATATACGGGGGTCAATGGGCGAAAATATCCTTACGTCCTCTTGAAGTGATTGTGAGGAGGTAAACAAGAAACCTCTCAAATCCTTCATGAATAGGTCGGGATAGATGTATCACTAATCTCCCGATGATTTGGGCCAGATGTTGTACACATATCCCAAGGTTAATACTGGATCGATGGAGATAAACATGAAATCTCATGATCGCGAAGAGAGAGAAGCTAACACTGCCTCTATAGCGAAGTTGCCAGTATACCCTGGCTAGCTATGTAGCAGAGACACGAGATGTCCTGCAGGTTCTCTCGCACTGACCGGGAGGCAGTGAGGTCATGGGAACCCGGCTCTTCCCTAGACCTATGTATGTTACCGATTTCGACTTCACAATGGCCGGTTGGAGTATGAGCGGTATACCTCATCTCCTCAGAGCTTAAATATGATTGTAAAATGTAATCAGCCGTATAGCATGTTTGCTTAAGGATTGAATACGGAGATTCATTGGCTGATGTTGCATTTCTTTGTGCATTCCTTAGCGGATAAATGTTATTTATGTTTCTTTATATTCTCTGCAAAGTAGACAGATGAAATACTTATCTACCATGGGTATATGCAATGCTCTCCTTGAGAATAGGAGATTATCTTATTATGTTCTATGATGAATAGTTCTGCCTGATATGGTAAAAGTAACCCCTGCTCAGTTTTAATTTAATAAACTGCAATAACAATGTTTTGGCGGAGAGTTATATCTCTCGCTGGGGAAATTTCCAATTGTCTCAACCCCGTGGGAAACATTTTTAGGTATGCATGGGAGGCAAGGCAGGAATTCCCTAAAATCAGAGAAAGAGCAGCAACAACAACAACAAGGACAGCAATGAGATCTCAGGTGGAGATATTGTCTGTCAAGTCATATAGATAGTAGTCCTATGTGTCGTCTTTGTACTCTCAGGTCCTCAGAGTTTTAAATGATTCAATCGAAGTTTTGGCATAGTGCCTCAAAGTTTTTATACTGCCTGTGTATATTTGTTAGCAGGGCAGTCAATGTTGTAATCCTTAAAAAGGAATTGTACAGGCTGTGTACTTGTGATCCAGGATGAAATGAAAACACTTTGGTTCTTGGTTAAAGAGTTTTCCTATGAATGGATCTCTTTGCAAATGGTTTTAATTTTTAGTGATTTTTGGTAATCCGCTGCAACTAATGATCGCTTCCGCATGTTTTATTATTGTTAATGACACTTGTTATCTTAATGATGGTGGGTGTTGTTACAATTTAGTGGTATTAGAGCTCTAGGTTTGCTGAGTCTACAGAGACATAGGACTAAGATGTTGAGTCTGTGTTAGTGTCCTCCAGTATACCCAATAATGATTTCTTCTTGTGCAGAGAAAGGGTAAAGTTTTAAAATGATTGGAGAGCACGAGGAACACATTGCTGAGGACAATGTTGTTGCACCAAGAAGAGGTGCAAGGGGTCATGCAAGAATAGAATGAGTGTGTGAGAATCCTCATTAAGACCTGATCAAGATAGAGAATCCTATAATCATGTTCTTGTTGGGCAGATTAGGGCAACAATAATGCATATAGTGGACTGGATGCTAGCCTTACAACCTAGGTAATCAGTCCTTTATACAGAAAGCTTGAGCTTTAAATGAGTTCCTAAATTACTTAGTCATGTTGGAATGAGGGAAAATGTGGAAAAGATTAACTTATGGCAAGAAAGTAGACTCTTCCATGAGTTTAGACAGATAATAAATCTGTGATGGCAGTGCCCAAGAAGGGGCAATAAGCTGAAAAGTAGGTGATGATCTCTATAATTTTAGAGACATTTGCCTAATGGCTCTAAAAAGCCAAGGTTTTTGGTACAAATAGTGCAATAAATGCCTAGTGTACTAGGGCAGTAGCCACTAAGTAAGTGCAAAGGTCTTAACCTTTCACCTGTAAGATTCCATGGCTTAGTTTTTGCTTTAGTAATAAGACTACTAAGACCATGATATGAGGACAAGGTATGTTATAAATATGTACATGTTAAGTACACTAAACCCTTTTTGTTATAAAAAGGAGGATTGCTGATTTTGTTTTCCCTATTTGTTGCTATATAGGGAAGGAATGATGAGAGCTAGAATTTGAATTCTGTTCAGTATTCTTTTAAATACTCTACATTGTTCTTACCTCTATGAAAGAGGAAGAGGTATAGAAGAGATGTCTGGATAAAATCCAGGTATGTTAAATCTTATGTTATGATAATATGAAAAGAAAGAAATATGATAGCATGTAAGTGCATACTACTTGATCTCAATATTTGTAAACCCTGATCAGGTGTACAACTATTGATGATAAAGTGAGTATGGAAACTCTTAGATTGATATCTTTTTTATTGCCCTGATCAAGCAATCATTCTGATACAATCTAATGAGTATCATGAAATAAGAAATATGGTATGGATAAATGTATCATACCTTAAGTACAAGAAAGAAGGATCTGATAGGAATTCAGATCAGTATGTGTATATGAGGAAGTAAAAGTATGACCCTCATATGATGAGAAAGAGAACAAGGGAGGTGATCCCTATTCAATAAAGTTGTAAATATGATAAAAGAAAGATGAGAATATGATGTGTTTTCAACACATGTGACTGATACCAGGGTAAGGGATTCTGGTATCTGAGAATTATCAGATAGTTTAGATTGGCTACCTGGAGTGGTCAACTATGAAATCAGTCTGATTATATAAAATGATATGAACATCATATGTTAGGGGTTTATCCTTTGCATAAACATAACAACTAAATATGTCTTTAAGATAAGTTCTCATTTGACTCTATGAGAATATTGTGTGAAGGAACTTTGTGCTGATCAAAGTTCTATGATGTCTACATAACAATGAGGTGTTATGAAGAGACATGATGATATGATGAATGAATAATATCTGTTCCCTTTATCTGGGATTTTAGGGACGAAATCCTTGTTAGGGGTTTATAATTTGTAACATCCCTGACCTGGGTTATGCTTTAACCATAGGTGTTTTGATTAAGAAAGATGATTATATGCTTAATCTCATCTTGTGAAAAGTAATTAAGGCTCAAAAGGAACCTATGTTTCAATTTTGGTCCTGTTTGAACAATGTTGAAGCAATGTTTGCTTATTTTGGACTAAAGTGCAAATTACCCAAGTTGAGGGGTTAAATTGCAAATGTTGCATGATAAGATGTTCCTCTGATGTTGAGACATCATAAGAATGAATATGATGTATTGGTATGGTTTCCACAAGCTTGGACACCAAGATTAAGCTTGTAAAGCAATCCTTGTGCATTAAAACCTAGTTTTGGTGTAATGTGCAATTTACCCCAAATCTAGGGTTCAATATGCAAATTACAACTTCAATAAGGTCCTTAATGTTTCTTGGCATCAGGTAGAGAAAATAAAATGAGAGGGGCATCTCATTTGAATTAAGTTGGAGGAGAGAGAATCTTGATATTAAAATAATCAAGATTTAATCCTAATTGAAACCCTAATTCAATTTAGGGAAAAAATGAATGTATTAATTAAAGGGCCTTCAACCAAAATGTTATTGGTTGATTTTGGTTAATTATGGACGTTCTTTTTCCAAGATAAGGAACGAAAATATCCTAAGTAGGTGAAACTCCACTCACCTTATTATAAAGAAAAGTAATATCCACTCACATATGGGATATTAATATATTAAGCATTAAGGTGCTTAATTTGCTTTTCTTTAAATCATGGATAATTGAGAGGAATATGAGGAAATTAATATAGCCTCGTCCTTAAGGTTTTTGAGGGGAATTTTAGGGGGAAGAGGCGGCCATGTTTTTGGAATTAAATGCATTTTAATAATGCATTTTCTCTCTCATCAATTTCCTTATAAAAGTGCCATTTCCAAATCAATTGAAAGGATGTTTCGGCCCTTTCTTCTTCCTTTGCTTTGGGTGAGCTCAAGGGCACTTAGGAGAAACAGGAGGACGAGACCCAACCTGTTGGTAAGCTTCTTGACCCTCGTTCTTCATGATTTCATGGTGGAAATAAAAAATAAATTATGGATTCCTTCCTATTTTGATCCCCTCTTCAATTCTAACCATTCCTTTTTGCTCAAACCATGAGGACGAGCCTTGGAATGGTGAAAGGATTTGAATCCACCATTGTTTCCATGGACATGGAGCTTTGGAGCTCAATTGGAGGTGGGTTTTATAACTTAAACCCTTAAACATGGCTATTGCATCAATTCTCTATGCTTTGTTGATTGATTTCTTCAATTTGAAACATTCTTGTTTCTTTGCTGCAATTTCCATCAAGAACGGTTGCTGTTCTTGGTTATTCGAAGGAAGGGGATGATGACATCATCCTATATTCTTATCCAAAGAAAAGTACCAAGCCAAACGGTTTTGATAGCTATTCCAAATCGTTTTAATTTGATTGGCTATGCGGTTTCAGCAAACCGTTTAAAGGCAAACGGTTTGAAACCGTTTGAGAGAAAACGGTTTCAAGACTGTTTGAGATGGTTGACCAAGCGTTGAACGTTTGGGAATTTTGTTCCTAATTATGTAGCCTAATGACCCACCAAATTTGAGGGGTTAACTCCAAAGGAATCGTATGTTGAAGGCCAATCAATTAGGCAAATCGAATTGAATTACATGCTGATTTTCAACCTGATTAACTTGACCTGTTTGGGAAAACGGTTTCAAGACCGTTTGAGTGAGTTGACAAAGGGTTGACCCTTTGGTATTCCTGTTCATAATTATTTTGGTTGATGACCCTTCAAAATTGAGGGATTAACTCCCAAGGAATCGTGAGTTGAAGGCTAATCAATTAGGGAAACCTAATTGGATTAAGTGCTGATTATCAATCTGATTTAATTGAACCTTTTGGGAAAACGGTCTCAAGACCGTTTTAGGGCGTTGAACAAGGGTTGAACGTTTGGTATTACTGTTCCTAATGATGTTTTCTAATGACTCACCAAATTTGATGGATTAACTCCCAAGGAATCGTGAGTTGACGGTTATTCAATTGGGCAAACCCTAATTGAAAACAGTGCTGAAATTCCAATGAGTTAATTGGAGATTTTGGGTTGATTAGCCCAAACGGTTTCAAGACCGTTTGGGGATCACCCACACGGTCTCAAGACCGTTTGGGGGTCACCCCAAGACCTTTTGGAGGTCTGGGGTCAAGTGTAGTTGACCAATTGAAGGTCCAAAGGTACCAAATCATATTGCAATTAAGTGCTGATTTGTTGATCAACTCGATAGACCAATCCATGATGATTGTTCACTAGAATCCAAAGGTTGGATGGGCCAAACGGTCTCAAGACCGTTTTGAGCTCACCTAAATGGTCTCAAGACCGTTTGGTAGCCACCCAAGACCGTTTGGAGGTCTAGGGTTGAGTATGGTTAGGTATTTGAAGGTCTAAAGGTACCAAGCTGATATACAATGCAATGCTGATTTGGTGATCAATCCAATGACCAAAACTCTAATTGGTTGACTTGGATTATGATGATATGATGGTAAAACGGTCTCAAGACCGTTTGGAGGTCATCCAAACTACCTCAAGACCGTTTGGGGTCAGGTCATACCTAATTTGGATGATGGTTCAATAGTTTCAATGTAACCAATCTTGCATTGATTAGTGTTGTTGAATCATTGATTCTAAACCCTAATTCAATTGAATCAAACCCTAAATGATGACAAATGGAGGGTTAATTGAGGGTCAAATCAGTTGAAGGTTGACCTATTAAACTCAATTGAAGTATGAGGGTAGGTCCAATTGATGACTGGTTCCATGAATTCAATGATTGAAGGAATCAACCTTGAAAACCCTAATTCAATTGGATACCCTATGTAATGGAGGTCCAATGTGATTGAATCTCTTGAGAATCAAGATGATGAATGATCCATTGATCCAATGTTGATTACTAATGATAATCAAAGAAGGTACAAAGGTTGAAACCCGAATAGTACCTAAGGGATTAGTGCCAATTAAGGGATGAATCCCTAATTGCTTATAGGGTCAATGACTTGATACACTATGTTAATCATAGTTGTATGTACTCGACTGAAGAGTTCATATGACCTAATCAAGTTAAGAAGTTGATAGCATGAATTCATACATGAATATGATTCATGTGGTGGTTAAGAGTTATGATCCTTAAGTAAAGAGATCATGAAACCCTAAACATGAACATAAACCCTAATTGACAGGGTTATTGAACTCAAACCCTAGTTGAGGGTGTATCCTTATGAAACCCTAGTTGAGGGTGTATCCATGTGAAACCCTAGTTGAGGGTGTATCCATGTGAAACCCTAACTGAGGGTGTATCCATGTGAAACCCTAACTGAGGGTGTATCCATGTGAAACCCTAATTGAGGGTGATTTCATGAGAAACCCTAATTGGGAATGATTAGCAAACCTTGAATATAAGAAACGTGATATGAAACCCTAATGAAGGGTGATGCTATATGTAATCCCTATTCTAAAGAAGGGAGATGGTATGTGAAACCCTAATCCCTAATGAAAGAATAGAATTCATACTTGAATATGATTCATGAGGTGAACTTCTGTAGCACGACCGTGGTAGCTTCACTTTGCACGACCGTGCAAGGTAGCACGACCGTGGTGGCTTCCCTTTGCACGGCCGTTCTTGACTACACGGCCGTGGTGCACTATGCTTGACTTAGAGTTGATTTGAAAGTGACCTAACATGGTCATTTTGTTAATCTCCAACCTAAGGATGAGAGAGAAACTCATACCTTGTGATGATAATCATTTAATGATACATGATGAATGTAATAAGTATGAATGAATACTTATGATATCAAAGAATGCTCCCAGAGGAGTGTAGCAATAAATTAGGGTTGGAGTGATAATACAAATATGATACCCTAATTATATGTGAAATGGTGATCCTAACCCTAGCTTTGGGTAAAAGGATGAAAAGCCCTAATTGATGGTAAACCCTAACCTTGGTAAGGGAATAGTGGTGTTACCCTATTTTGCATGATGTGTTGTGAACTTAATAAGTCTATTATCATGTGTGACAATCATGCATGTCTCATGAGGTGATGATCATAGCCAGGTATGAGCTATGATGTTTATTTGATAAGAGTTCATTGGCCATATGTGCCATTATGTTTTTGTTACTTAGAAAGAAGTAACAAGATTAGTATGGGCTTGTAAGCCTTTGTTTTAAAGTTGTTGCCTAGTGAGAGGTGACAAGATGTCAATGGCCTTGTGAGCCATGTGAATAAAGTTGTTGCCTAGTGAGAGGTGACAAGATGTGAATGGCCTTGTGATCCATGTGAATAAAGTTGTTGCCTAGTGAGAGGTGACAAGATGTGAATGGCTTCTGAGCCATGTGAATAAGTATCTGATGAAAGTGGTACATGTCTCTTTATAGCATTTGTCTGAATAAAATATGTTTGAGAACTTGACTGATGTTAAAAGAATATGATAATGTACTTAATTAATCAAGTGAAATCTATTCATGTAGTGCTCTGACCATGGATCCATCATCGTCAGGAATAGGTGATGGTGAAACAGGTTGCTCCGCGGCATATCCTGGATTTTGTATATTTTTGAATATACGGGGGTCAATGGGCGAAAATATCCTTACGTCCTATTGAAGTGATTGTGAGGAGGTAAACAAGAAACCTCTCAAATCCTTCATGAATAGGTCGGGATAGATGTATCACTAATCTCCCGATGATTTGGGCCAGATGTTGTACACATATCCCAAGGTTAATACTGGATCGATGGAGATAAACATGAAATCTCATGATTGCGAAGAGAGAGAAGCTAACACTGCCTCTATAGCGAAGTTGCCAGTATACCCTGGCTAGCTATGTAGCAGAGACACGAGATGTCCTGCAGGTTCTCTCGCACTGACCGGGAGGCAGTGAGGTCATGGGAACCCGGCTCTTCCCTAGACCTATGTATGGTACCGATTTCGACTTCACAATGGCCGGTTGGAGTATGAGCGGTATACCTCATCTCCTCAGAGCTTAAATATGATTGTAAAATGTAATCAGCCGTATAGCATGTTTGCTTAAGGATTGAATACGGAGATTCATTGGCTGATGTTGCATTTCTTTGTGCATTCCTTAGCAGATAAATGTTATTTATGTTTCTTTATATTCTCTGCAAAGTAGACAGATAAAATACTTATCTACCATGGGTATATGCAATGCTCTCCTTGAGAATAGGAGATTATCTTATTATGTTCTATGATGAATAGTTCTGCCTGATATGGTAAAAGTAACCCCTGCTCAGTTTTAATTTAATAAACTGCAATAACAATGTTTTGGCGGAGAGTTATATCTCTCGCTGGGGAAATTTCCAATTGTCTCAACCCCGTGGGAAACATTTTTAGGTATGCATGGGAGGCAAGGCAGGAATTCCCTAAAATCAGAGAAAGAGCAGCAGCAACAACAACAACAAGGACAGCAATGAGATCTCAGGTGGAGATATTGTCTGTCAAGTCATATAGATAGTAGTCCTATGTGTCGTCTTTGTACTCTCAGGTCCTCGGAGTTTTAAATGATTCAATCGAAGTTTTGGCATAGTGCCTCAAAGTTTTTATACTGCCTGTGTATATTTGTTAGCAGGGCAGTCAATGTTGTAATCCTTAAAAAGGAATTGTACAGGCTGTGTACTTGTGATCCAGGATGAAATGAAAACACTTTGGTTCTTGGTTAAAGAGTTTTCCTATGAATGGATCTCTTTGCAAATGGTTTTAATTTTTAGTGATTTTTGGTAATCCGCTGCAACTAATGATCGCTTTCGCATGTTTTATTATTGTTAATGACACTTGTTATCTTAATGATGGTGGGTGTTGTTACAATTTAGTGGTATTAGAGCTCTAGGTTTGCTGAGTCTATAGAGACATAGGACTAAGATGTTGAGTCTGTGTTAGTGTCCTCCAGTATACCCAATAATGATTTCTTCTTGTGCAGAGAAAGGGTAAAGTTTTAAAATGATTGGAGAGCACGAGGAACACATTGCTGAGGACAATGTTGTTGCACCAAGAAGAGGTGCAAGGGGTCATGCAAGAATAGAATGAGTGTGTGAGAATCCCCATTAAGACCTGATCAAGATAGAGAATCCTATAATCATGTTCTTGTTGGGCAGATTAGGGCAACAATAATGCATATAGTGGACTGGATGCTATCCTTACAACCTAGGTAATCAGTCCTTTATACAGAAAGCTTGAGCTTTAAATGAGTTCCTAAATTACTTAGTCATGTTGGAATGAGGGAAAATGTGGAAAAGATTAACTTATGGCAAGAAAGTAGACTCTTCCATGAGTTTAGACAGATAATAAATCTGTGATGGCAGTGCCCAAGAAGGGGCAATAAGCTGAAAAGTAGGTGATGATCTCTATAATTTTAGAGACATTTGCCTAATGGCTCTAAAAAGCCAAGGTTTTTGGTACAAATAGTGCAATAAATGCCTAGTGTACTAGGGCAGTAGCCACTAAGTAAGTGCAAAGGTCTTAACCTTTCACCTGTAAGATTCCATGGCTTAGTTTTTGCTTTAGTAATAAGACTACTAAGACCATGATATGAGGACAAGGTATGTTATAAATATGTACATGTTAAGTACACTAAACCCTTTTTGTTATAAAAAGGAGGATTGCTGATTTTGTTTTCCCTATTTGTTGCTATATAGGGAAGGAATGATGAGAGCTAGAATTTGAATTCTGTTCAGTATTCTTTTAAATACTCTACATTGTTCTTACCTCTATGAAAGAGGAAGAGGTATAGAAGAGATGTCTGGAGAAAATCCAGGTATGTTAAATCTTATGTTATGATAATATGAAAAGAAAGAAATATGATAGCATGTAAGTGCATACTACTTGATCTCAATATTTGTAAACCCTGATCAGGTGTACAACTATTGATGATAAAGTGAGTATGGAAACTCTTAGATTGATATCTTTTTTATTGCCCTGATCAAGCAATCATTCTGATACAATCTAATGAGTATCATGAAATAAGAAATATGGTATGGATAAATGTATCATACCTTAAGTACAAGAAAGAAGGATCTGATAGGAATTCAGATCAGTATGTGTATATGAGGAAGTAAAAGTATGACCCTCATATGATGAGAAAGAGAACAAGGGAGGTGATCCCTGTTCAATAAAGTTGTAAATATGATAAAAGAAAGATGAGAATATGATGTGTTTTCAACACATGTGACTGATACCAGGGTAAGGGATTCTGGTATCTGAGAATTATCAGATAGTTTAGATTGGCTACCTGGAGTGGTCAACTATGAAATCAGTCTGATTATATAAAATGATATGAACATCATATGTTAGGGGTTTATCCTTTGCATAAACATAACAACTAAATATGTCTTTAAGATAAGTTCTCATTTGACTCTATGAGAATATTGTGTGAAGGAACTTTGTGCTGATCAAAGTTCTATGATGTCTACATAACAATGAGGTGTTATGAAGAGACATGATGATATGATGAATGAATAATATCTGTTCCCTTTATCTGGGATTTTAGGGACGAAATCCTTGTTAGGGGTTTATAATTTGTAACATCCCTGACCTGGGTTATGCTTTAACCATAGGTGTTTTGATTAAGAAAGATGATTATATGCTTAATCTCATCTTGTGAAAAGTAATTAAGGCTCAAAAGGAACCTATGTTTCAATTTTGGTCCTGTTTGAACAATGTTGAAGCAATGTTTGCTTATTTTGGACTAAAGTGCAAATTACCCAAGTTGAGGGGTTAAATTGCAAATGTTGCATGATAAGATGTTCCTCTGATGTTGAGACATCATAAGAATGAATATGATGTATTGGTATGGTTTCCACAAGCTTGGACACCAAGATTAAGCTTGTAAAGCAATCCTTGTGCATTAAAACCTAGTTTTGGTGTAATGTGCAATTTACCCCAAATCTAGGGTTCAATATGCAAATTACAACTTCAATAAGGTCCTTAATGTTTCTTGGCATCAGGTAGAGAAAATAAAATGAGAGGGGCATCTCATTTGAATTAAGTTGGAGGAGAGAGAATCTTGATATTAAAATAATCAAGATTTAATCCTAATTGAAACCCTAATTCAATTTAGGGAAAAAATGAATGTATTAATTAAAGGGCCTTCAACCAAAATGTTATTGGTTGATTTTGGTTAATTATGGACGTTCTTTTTCCAAGATAAGGAACGAAAATATCCTAAGTAGCTGAAACTCCACTCACCTTATTATAAAGAAAAGTAATATCCACTCACATATGGGATATTAATATATTAAGCATTAAGGTGCTTAATTTGCTTTTCTTTAAATCATGGATAATTGAGAGTAATATGAGGAAATTAATATAGCCTCGTCCTTAAGGTTTTTGAGGGGAATTTTAGGGGGAAGAGGCGGCCATGTTTTTGGAATTAAATGCATTTTAATAATGCATTTTCTCTCTCATCAATTTCCTTATAAAAGTGCCATTTCCAAATCAATTGAAAGGATGTTTCGGCCCTTTCTTCTTCCTTTGCTTTGGGTGAGCTCAAGGGGACTTAGGAGAAACAGGAGGACGAGACCCAACCTGTTGGTAAGCTTCTTGACCCTCGTTCTTCATGATTTCATGGTGGAAATAAAAAATAAATTATGGATTCCTTCCTATTTTGATCCCCTCTTCAATTCTAACCATTCCTTTTTGCTCAAACCATGAGGACGAGCCTTGGAATGGTGAAAGGATTTGAATCCACCATTGTTTCCATGGACATGGAGCTTTGGAGCTCAATTGGAGGTGGGTTTTATAACTTAAACCCTTAAACATTGCTATTGCATCAATTCTCTATGCTTTGTTGATTGATTTCTTCAATTTGAAACATTCTTGTTTCTTTGCTGCAATTTCCATCAAGAACGGTTGCTGTTCTTGGTTATTCGAAGGAAGGGGATGATGACATCATCCTATATTCTTATCCAAAGAAAAGTACCAAGCCAAACGGTTTTGATAGCTATTCCAAATCGTTTTAATTTGATTGGCTATGCGGTTTCAGCAAACCGTTTAAAGGCAAACGGTTTGAAACCGTTTGAGAGAAAACGGTTTCAAGACTGTTTGAGATGGTTGACCAAGCGTTGAACGTTTGGGAATTTTGTTCCTAATTATGTAGCCTAATGACCCACCAAATTTGAGGGGTTAACTCCAAAGGAATCGTATGTTGAAGGCCAATCAATTAGGCAAATCGAATTGAATTACATGCTGATTTTCAACCTGATTAACTTGACCTGTTTGGGAAAACGGTTTCAAGACCGTTTGAGTGAGTTGACAAAGCGTTGACCCTTTGGTATTCCTGTTCATAATTATTTTGGTTGATGACCCTTCAAAATTGAGGGATTAACTCCCAAGGAATCGTGAGTTGAAGGCTAATCAATTAGGGAAACCTAATTGGATTAAGTGCTGATTATCAATCTGATTTAATTGAACTTTTTGGGCAAACGGTCTCAAGACCGTTTTAGGGCGTTGACCAAGGGTTGAACGTTTGGTATTACTGTTCCTAATGATGTTTTCTAATGACTCACCAAATTTGATGGATTAACTCCCAAGGAATCGTGAGTTGACGGTTATTCAATTGGGCAAACCCTAATTGAAAACAGTGCTGAAATTCCAATGAGTTAATTGGAGATTTTGGGTTGATTAGCCCAAACGGTTTCAAGACCGTTTGGGGATCACCCACACGGTCTCAAGACCGTTTGGGGGTCACCCCAAGACCTTTTGGAGGTCTGGGGTCAAGTATAGTTGACCAATTGAAGGTCCAAAGGTACCAAATCATATTGCAATTAAGTGCTGATTTGTTGATCAACTCGATAGACCAATCCATGATGATTTTTCACTAGAATCCAAAGGTTGGATGGGCCAAACGGTCTCAAGACCGTTTTGAACTCATCTAAATGGTCTCAAGACCGTTTGGTAGCCACCCATGACCGTTTGGAGGTCTAGGGTTGAGTATGGTTAGGTATTTGAAGGTCTAAAGGTACCAAGCTGATATACAATGCAATGCTGATTTGGTGATCAATCCAATGACCAAAACTCTAATTGGTTGACTTGGATTATGATGATATGATGGGAAAACGGTCTCAAGACCGTTTGGAGGTCATCCAAACTACCTCAAGACCGTTTGGGGTCAGGTCATACCTAATTTGGATGATGGTTCAATAGTTTCAATGTAACCAATCTTGCATTGATTAGTGTTGTTGAATCATTGATTCTAAACCCTAATTCAATTGAATCAAACCCTAAATGATGACAAATGGAGGGTTAATTGAGGGTCAAATCAGTTGAAGGTTGACCTATTAAACTCAATTGAAGTATGAGGGTAGGTCCAATTGATGACTGGTTCCATGAATTCAATGATTGAAGGAATCAACCTTGAAAACCCTAATTCAATTGGATACCCTATGTAATGGAGGTCCAATGTGATTGAATCTCTTGAGAATCAAGATGATGAATGATCCATTGATCCAATGTTGATTACTAATGATAATCAAATAAGGTACAAAGGTTGAAACCCGAATAGTACCTAAGGGATTAGTGCCAATTAAGGGATGAATCCCTAATTGCTTATAGGGTCAATGACTTGATACACTATGTTAATCATAGTTGTATGTACTCGACTGAAGAGTTCATATGACCTAATCAAGTTAAGAAGTTGATAGCATGAATTCATACATGAATATGATTCATGTGGTGGTTAAGAGTTATGATCCTTAAGTAAAGAGATCATGAAACCCTAAACATTAACATAAACCCTAATTGACAGGGTTATTGAACTCAAACCCTAGTTGAGGGTGTATCCTTATGAAACCCTAGTTGAGGGTGTATCCATGTGAAACCCTAGTTGAGGGTGTATCCATGTGAAACCCTAACTGAGGGTGTATCCATGTGAAACCCTAACTGAGGGTGTATCCATGTGAAACCCTAATTGAGGGTGATTTCATGAGAAACCCTAATTGGGAATGATTAGCAAACCTTGAATATGGGAAACGTGATATGAAACCCTAATGAAGGGTGATGCTATATGTAATCCCTATTCTAAAGAAGGGAGATGGTATGTGAAACCCTAATCCCTAATGAAAGAATAGAATTCATACTAGAATATGATTCATGAGGTGAACTTCTGTAGCACGACCGTGGTAGCTTCACTTTGCACGACCGTGCAAGGTAGCACGACCGTGGTGGCTTCCCTTTGCACGGCCGTTCTTGACTACACGGCCGTGGTGCACTATGCTTGACTTAGAGTTGATTTGAAAGTGACCTAACATGGTCATTTTGTTAATCTCCAACCTAAGGATGAGAGAGAAACTCATACCTTGTGATGATAATCATTTAATGATACATGATGAATGTAATAAGTATGAATGAATACTTATGATATCAAAGAATGCTCCCAGAGGAGTGTAGCAATAAATTAGGGTTGGAGTGATAATACAAATATGATACCCTAATTATATGTGAAATGGTGATCCTAACCCTAGCTTTGGGTAAAAGGATGAAAAGCCCTAATTGATGGTAAACCCTAACCTTGGTAAGGGAATAATGGTGTTACCCTATTTTGCATGATGTGTTGTGAACTTAATAAGTCTATTATCATGTGTGACAATCATGCATGTCTCATGAGGTGATGATCATAGCCAGGTATGAGCTATGATGTTTATTTGATAAGAGTTCATTGGCCATATGTGCCATTATGTTTTTGTTACTTAGAAAGAAGTAACAAGATTAGTATGGGCTTGTAAGCCTTTGTTTTAAAGTTGTTGCCTAGTGAGAGGTGACAAGATGTCAATGGCCTTGTGAGCCATGTGAATAAAGTTGTTGCCTAGTGAGAGGTGACAAGATGTGAATGGCCTTGTGATCCATGTGAATAAAGTTGTTGCCTAGTGAGAGGTGACAAGATGTGAATGGCTTCTGAGCCATGTGAATAAGTATCTGATGAAAGTGGTACATGTCTCTTTATAGCATTTGTCTGAATAAAATATGTTTGAGAACTTGACTGATGTTAAAAGAATATGATAATGTACTTAATTAATCAAGTGAAATCTATTCATGTAGTGCTCTGACCATGGATCCATCATCGTCAGGAATAGGTGATGGTGAAACAGGTTGCTCCGCGGCATATCCTGGATTTTGTATATTTTTGAATATACGGGGGTCAATGGGCGAAAATATCCTTACGTCCTCTTGAAGTGATTGTGAGGAGGTAAACAAGAAACCTCTCAAATCCTTCATGAATAGGTCGGGATAGATGTATCACTAATCTCCCGATGATTTGGGCCAGATTTTGTACACATATCCCAAGGTTAATACTGGATCGATGGAGATAAACATGAAATCTCATGATCGCGAAGAGAGAGAAGCTAACACTGCCTCTATAGTGAAGTTGCCAGTATACCCTGGCTAGCTATGTAGCAGAGACACGAGATGTCCTGCAGGTTCTCTCGCACTGACCGGGAGGCAGTGAGGTCATGGGAACCCGGCTCTTCCCTAGACCTATGTATGGTACCGATTTCGACTTCACAATGGCCGGTTGGAGTATGAGCGGTATACCTCATCTCCTCAGAGCTTAAATATGATTGTAAAATGTAATCAGCCATATAGCATGTTTACTTAAGGATTGAATATGGAGATTCATTGGCTGATGTTGCATTTCTTTGTGCATTCCTTAGCGGATAAATGTTATTTATGTTTCTTTATATTCTCTGCAAAGTAGACAGATGAAATACTTATCTACCATGGGTATATGCAATGCTCTCCTTGAGAATAGGAGATTATCTTATTATGTTCTATGATGAATAGTTCTGCCTGATATGGTAAAAGTAACCCCTGCTCAGTTTTAATTTAATAAACTGCAATAACAATGTTTTGGCGGAGAGTTATATCTCTCGCTGGGGAAATTTCCAATTGTCTCAACCCCGTGGGAAACATTTTTAGGTATGCATGGGAGGCAAGGCAGGAATTCCCTAAAATCAGAGAAAGAGCAGCAGCAACAACAACAACAAGGACATCAATGAGATCTCAGGTGGAGATATTGTCTATCAAGTCATATAGATAGTAGTCCTATGTGTCGTCTTTGTACTCTCAGGTCCTCGGAGTTTTAAATGATTCAATCGAAGTTTTGGCATAGTGCCTCAAAGTTTTTATACTGCCTGTGTATATTTGTTAGCAGGGCAGTCAATGTTGTAATCCTTAAAAAGGAATTGTACAGGCTGTGTACTTGTGATCCAGGATGAAATGAAAACACTTTGGTTCTTGGTTAAAGAGTTTTCCTATGAATGGATCTCTTTGCAAATGGTTTTAATTTTTAGTGATTTTTGGTAATCCGCTGCAACTAATGATCGCTTCCGCATGTTTTATTATTGTTAATGACACTTGTTATCTTAATGATGGTGGGTGTTGTTACAATTTAGTGGTATTAGAGCTCTAGGTTTGCTGAGTCTACAGAGACATAGGACTAAGATGTTGAGTCTGTGTTAGTGTCCTCCAGTATACCCAATAATGATATCTTCTTGTGCAGAGAAAGGGTAAAGTTTTAAAATGATTGGAGAGCACGAGGAACACATTGCTGAGGACAATGTTGTTGCACCAAGAAGAGGTGCAAGGGGTCATGCAAGAATAGAATGAGTGTGTGAGAATCCCCATTAAGACCTGATCAAGATAGAGAATCCTATATTCATGTTCTTGTTGGGCAGATTAGGGCAACAATAATGCATATAGTGGACTGGATGCTAGCCTTACAACCTAGGTAACCAGTCCTTTATACAGAAAGCTTGAGCTTTAAATGAGTTCCAAAATTACTTAGTCATGATGGAATGAGGGAAAATGTGGAAAAGATTAACTTATGGCAAGAAAGTAGACTCTTCCATGAGTTTAGACAGATAATAAATCTGTGATGGAAGTGCCCAAGAAGGGGCAATAAGCTGAAAAGTAGGTGATGATCTCTATAATTTTAGAGACATTTGCCTAATGGCTCTAAAAAGCCAAGGTTTTTGGTACAAATAGTGCAATAAATGCCTAGTGTACTAGGGCAGTAGCCACTAAGTAAGTGCAAAGGTCTTAACCTTTCACCTGTAAGATTCCATGGCTTAGTTTTTGCTTTAGTAATAAGACTACTAAGACCATGATATGAGGACAAGGTATGTTATAAATATGTACATGTTAAGTACACTAAACCCTTTTTGTTATAAAAAGGAGGATTGCTGATTTTGTTTTCCCTATTTGTTGCTATATAGGGAAGGAATGATGAGAGCTAGAATTTGAATTCTGTTCAGTATTCTTTTAAATACTCTACATTGTTCTTACCTCTATGAAAGAGGAAGAGGTATAGAAGAGATGTCTGGATAAAATCCAGGTATGTTAAATCTTATGTTATGATAATATGAAAAGAAAGAAATATGATAGCATGTAAGTGCATACTACTTGATCTCAATATTTGTAAACCCTGATCAGGTGTAAAACTATTGATGATAAAGTGAGTATGGAAACTCTTAGATTGATATCTTTTTTATTGCCCTGATCAAGCAATCATTCTGATACAATCTAATGAGTATCATGAAATAAGAAATATGGTATGGATAAATGTATCATACCTTAAGTACAAGAAAGAAGGATCTGATAGGAATTCAGATCAGTATGTGTATATGAGGAAGTAAAAGTATGACCCTCATATGATGAGAAAGAGAACAAGGGAGGTGATCCCTGTTCAATAAAGTTGTAAATATGATAAAAGAAAGATGAGAATATGATGTGTTTTCAACACATGTGACTGATACCAGGGTAAGGGATTCTGGTATCTGAGAATTATCAGATAGTTTAGATTGGCTACCTGGAGTGGTCAACTATGAAATCAGTCTGATTATATAAAATGATATGAACATCATATGTTAGGGGTTTATGCTTTGCATAAACATAACAACTAAATATGTCTTTAAGATAAGTTCTCATTTGACTCTATGAGAATATTGTGTGAAGGAACTTTGTGCTGATCAAAGTTCTATGATGTCTACATAACAATGAGGTGTTATGAAGAGACATGATGATATGATGAATGAATAATATCTGTTCCCTTTATCTGGGATTTTAGGGACGAAATCCTTGTTAGGGGTTTATAATTTGTAACATCCCTGACCTGGGTTATGCTTTAACCATAGGTGTTTTGATTAAGAAAGATGATTATATGCTTAATCTCATCTTTTGAAAAGTAATTAAGGCTCAAAAGGAACCTATGTTTCAATTTTGGTCATGTTTGAACAATGTTGAAGCAATGTTTGCTTATTTTGGACTAAAGTGCAAATTACCCAAGTTGAGGGGTTAAATTGCAAATGTTGTATGATAAGATGTTCCTCTGATGTTGAGACATCATAAGAATGAATATGATGTATTGGTATGGTTTCCACAAGCTTGGACACCAAGATTAAGCTTGTAAAGCAATCCTTGTGCATTAAAACCTAGTTTTGGTGTAATGTGCAATTTACCCCAAATCTAGGGTTCAATATGCAAATTACAACTTCAATAAGGTCCTTAATGTTTCTTGGCATCAGGTAGAGAAAATAAAATGAGAGGGGCATCTCATTTGAATTAAGTTGGAGGAGAGAGAATCTTGATATTAAAATAATCAAGATTTAATCCTAATTGAAACCCTAATTCAATTTAGGGAAAAAATGAATGTATTAATTAAAGGGCCTTCAACCAAAATGTTATTGGTTGATTTTGGTTAATTATGGACGTTATTTTTCCAAGATAAGGAACTAAAATATCCTAAGTAGGTGAAACTCCACTCACCTTATTATAAAGAAAAGTAATATCCACTCACATATGGGATATTAATATATTAAGCATTAAGGTGCTTAATTTGCTTTTCTTTAAATCATGGATAATTGAGAGGAATATGAGGAAATTAATATAGCCTCGTCCTTAAGGTTTTTGAGGGGAATTTTAGGGGGAAGAGGCGGCCATGTTTTTGGAATTAAATGCATTTTAATAATGCATTTTCTCTCTCATCAATTTCCTTATAAAAGTGCCATTTCCAAATCAATTGAAAGGATGTTTCGGCCCTTTCTTCTTCCTTTGCTTTGGGTGAGCTCAAGGGGACTTAGGAGAAACAGGAGGACGAGACCCAACCTGTTGGTAAGCTTCTTGACCCTCGTTCTTCATGATTTCATGGTGGAAATAAAAAATAAATTATGGATTCCTTCCTATTTTGATCCCCTCTTCAATTCTAACCATTCCTTTTTGCTCAAACCATGAGGACGAGCCTTGGAATGGTGAAAGGATTTGAATCCACCATTGTTTCCATGGACATGGAGCTTTGGAGCTCAATTGGAGGTGGGTTTTATAACTTAAACCCTTAAACATTGCTATTGCATCAATTCTCTATGCTTTGTTGATTGATTTCTTCAATTTGAAACATTCTTGTTTCTTTGCTGCAATTTCCATCAAGAACGGTTGCTGTTCTTGGTTATTCGAAGGAAGGGGATGATGACATCATCCTATATTCTTATCCAAAGAAAAGTACCAAGCCAAACGGTTTTGATAGCTATTCCAAATCGTTTTAATTTGATTGGCTATGCGGTTTCAGCAAACCGTTTAAAGGCAAACGGTTTGAAACCGTTTGAGAGAAAACGGTTTCAAGACTGTTTGAGATGGTTGACCAAGCGTTGAACGTTTGGGAATTTTGTTCCTAATTATTTAGCCTAATGACCCACCAAAGTTGAGGGGTTAACTCCAAAGGAATCGTATGTTGAAGGCCAATCAATTAGGCAAATCGAATTGAATTACATGCTGATTTTCAACCTGATTAACTTGACCTGTTTGGGAAAACGGTTTCAAGACCGTTTGAGTGAGTTGACAAAGCGTTGACCCTTTGGTATTCCTGTTCATAATTATTTTGGTTGATGACCCTTCAAAATTGAGGGATTAACTCCCAAGGAATCGTGAGTTGAAGGCTAATCAATTAGGGAAACCTAATTGGATTAAGTGCTGATTATCAATCTGATTTAATTGAACTTTTTGGGCAAACGGTCTCAAGACCGTTTTAGGGCGTTGACCAAGGGTTGAACGTTTGGTATTACTGTTCCTAATGATGTTTTCTAATGACTCACCAAATTTGATGGATTAACTCCCAAGGAATCGTGAGTTGACGGTTATTCAATTGGGCAAACCCTAATTGAAAACAGTGCTGAAATTCCAATGAGTTAATTGGAGATTTTGGGTTGATTAGCCCAAACGTTTTCAAGACCGTTTGGGGATCACCCACACGGTCTCAAGACCGTTTGGGGGTCACCCCAAGAACTTTTGGAGGTCTGGGGTCAAGTATAGTTGACCAATTGAAGGTCCAAAGGTACCAAATCATATTGCAATTAAGTGCTGATTTGTTGATCAACTCGATAGACCAATCCATGATGATTTTTCACTAGAATCCAAAGGTTGGATGGGCCAAACGGTCTCAAGACCGTTTTGAGCTCATCTAAATGGTCTCAAGACCGTTTGGTAGCCACCCAAGACCGTTTGGAGGTCTAGGGTTAGGTATGGTTAGGTATTTGAAGGTCTAAAGGTACCAAGCTGATATACAATGCAATGCTGATTTGGTGATCAATCCAATGACCAAAACTCTAATTGGTTGACTTGGATTATGATGATATGATGGGAAAACGGTCTCAAGACCGTTTGGAGGTCATCCAAACTACCTCAAGACCGTTTGGGGTCAGGTCATACCTAATTTGGATGATGGTTCAATAGTTTCAATGTAACCAATCTTGCATTGATTAGTGTTGTTGAATCATTGATTCTAAACCCTAATTCAATTGAATCAAACCCTAAATGATGACAAATGGAGGGTTAATTGAGGGTCAAATCAGTTGAAGGTTGACCTATTAAACTCAATTGAAGTATGAGGGTAGGTCCAATTGATGACTGGTTCCATGAATTCAATGATTGAAGGAATCAACCTTGAAAACCCTAATTCAATTGGATACCCTATGTAATGGAGGTCCAATGTGATTGAATCTCTTGAGAATCAAGATGATGAATGATCCATTGATCCAATGTTGATTACTAATGATAATCAAAGAAGGTACAAAGGTTGAAACCCGAATAGTACCTAAGGGATTAGTGCCAATTAAGGGATGAATCCCTAATTGCTTATAGGGTCAATGACTTGATACACTATGTTAATCATAGTTGTATGTACTCGACTGAAGAGTTCATATGACCTAATCAAGTTAAGAAGGTGATAGCATGAATTCATACATGAATATGATTCATGTGGTGGTTAAGAGTTATGATCCTTAAGTAAAGAGATCATGAAACCCTAAACATGAACATAAACCCTAATTGACAGGGTTATTGAACTCAAACCCTAGTTGAGGGTGTATCCTTATGAAACCCTAGTTGAGGGTGTATCCATGTGAAACCCTAGTTGAGGGTGTATCCATGTGAAACCCTAACTGAGGGTGTATCCATGTGAAACCCTAACTGAGGGTGTATCCATGTGAAACCCTAATTGAGGGTGATTTCATGAGAAACCCTAATTGGGAATGATTAGCAAACCTTGAATATGGGAAACGTGATATGAAACCCTAATGAAGGGTGATGCTATATGTAATCCCTATTCTAAAGAAGGGAGATGGTATGTGAAACCCTAATCCCTAATGAAAGAATAGAATTCATACTTGAATATGATTCATGAGGTGAACTTCTGTAGCACGACCGTGGTAGCTTCACTTTGCACGACCGTGCAAGGTAGCACGACCGTGGTGGCTTCCCTTTGCACGGCCGTTCTTGACTACACGGCCGTGGTGCACTATGCTTGACTTAGAGTTGATTTGAAAGTGACCTAACATGGTCATTTTGTTAATCTCCAACCTAAGGATGAGAGAGAAACTCATACCTTGTGATGATAATCATTTAATGATACATGATGAATGTAATAAGTATGAATGAATACTTATGATATCAAAGAATGCTCCCAGAGGAGTGTAGCAATAAATTAGGGTTGGAGTGATAATACAAATATGATACCCTAATTATATGTGAAATGGTGATCCTAACCCTAGCTTTGGGTAAAAGGATGAAAAACCCTAATTGATGGTAAACCCTAACCTTGGTAAGGGAATAGTGGTGTTACCCTATTTTGCATGATGTGTTGTGAACTTAATAAGTCTATTATCATGTGTGACAATCATGCATGTCTCATGAGGTGATGATCATAGCCAGGTATGAGCTATGATGTTTATTTGATAAGAGTTCATTGGCCATATGTGCCATTATGTTTTTGTTACTTAGAAAGAAGTAACAAGATTAGTATGGGCTTGTAAGCCTTTGTTTTAAAGTTGTTGCCTAGTGAGAGGTGACAAGATGTCAATGGCCTTGTGAGCCATGTGAATAAAGTTGTTGCCTAGTGAGAGGTGACAAGATGTGAATGGCCTTGTGATCCATGTGAATAAAGTTGTTGCCTAGTGAGAGGTGACAAGATGTGAATGGCTTCTGAGCCATGTGAATAAGTATCTGATGAAAGTGGTACATGTCTCTTTATAGCATTTGTCTGAATAAAATATGTTTGAGAACTTGACTGATGTTAAAAGAATATGATAATGTACTTAATTAATCAAGTGAAATCTATTCATGTAGTGCTCTGACCATGGATCCATCATCGTCAGGAATAGGTGATGGTGAAACAGGTTGCTCCGCGGCATATCCTGGATTTTGTATATTTTTGAATATACGGGGGTCAATGGGCGAAAATATCCTTACGTCCTCTTGAAGTGATTGTGAGGAGGTAAACAAGAAACCTCTCAAATCCTTCATGAATAGGTCGGGATAGATGTATCACTAATCTCCCGATGATTTGGGCCAGATGTTGTACACATATCCCAAGGTTAATACTGGATCGATGGAGATAAACATGAAATCTCATGATCGCGAAGAGAGAGAAGCTAACACTGCCTCTATAGCGAAGTTGCCAGTATACCCTGGCTAGCTATGTAGCAGAGACACGAGATGTCCTACAGGTTCTCTCGCACTGACCGGGAGGTAGTGAGGTCATGGGAACCCGGCTCTTCCCTAGACCTATGTATGGTACCGATTTCGACTTCACAATGGCCGGTTGGAGTATGAGCGGTATACCTCATCTCCTCAGAGCTTAAATATGATTGTAAAATGTAATCAGCCGTATAGCATGTTTGCTTAAGGATTGAATACGGAGATTCATTGGCTGATGTTGCATTTCTTTGTGCATTCCTTAGCGGATAAATGTTATTTATGTTTCTTTATATTCTCTGCAAAGTAGACAGATGAAATACTTATGTACCATGGGTATATGCAATGCTCTCCTTGAGAATAGGAGATTATCTTATTATGTTCTATGATGAATAGTTCTGCCTGATATGGTAAAAGTAACCCCTGCTCAGTTTTAATTTAATAAACTGCAATAACAATGTTTTGGCGGAGAGTTATATCTCTCGCTGGGGAAATTTCCAATTGTCTCAACCCCGTGGGAAACATTTTTAGGTATGCATGGGAGGCAAGGCAGGAATTCCCTAAAATCAGAGAAAGAGCAGCAACAACAACAACAACAAGGACAGCAATGAGATCTCAGGTGGAGATATTGTCTGTCAAGTCATATAGATAGTAGTCCTATGTGTCGTCTTTGTACTCTCAGGTCCTCAGAGTTTTAAATGATTCAATCGAAGTTTTGGCATAGTGCCTCAAAGTTTTTATACTGCCTGTGTATATTTGTTAGCAGGGCAGTCAATGTTGTAATCCTTAAAAAGGAATTGTACAGGCTGTGTACTTGTGATCCAGGATGAAATGAAAACACTTTGGTTCTTGGTTAAAGAGTTTTCCTATGAATGGATCTCTTTGCAAATGGTTTTAATTTTTAGTGATTTTTGGTAATCCGCTGCAACTAATGATCGCTTCCGCATGTTTTATTATTGTTAATGACACTTGTTATCTTAATGATGGCGGGTGTTGTTACAATTTAGTAGTATTAGAGCTCTAGGTTTGCTGAGTCTACAGATACATAGGACTAAGATGTTGAGTCTGTGTTAGTGTCCTCCAGTATACCCAATAATGATTTCTTCTTGTGCATAGAAAGGGTAAAGTTTTAAAATGATTGGAGAGCACGAGGAACACATTGCTGAGGACAATGTTGTTGCACCAAGAAGAGGTGCAAGGGGTCATGCAAGAATAGAATGAATGTGTGAGAATCCCCATTAAGACCTGATCAAGATAGAGAATCCTATAATCATGTTCTTGTTGGGCAGATTAGGGCAACAATAATGCATATAGTGGACTGGATGCTAGCCTTACAACCTAGGTAATCAGTCCTTTATACAGAAAGCTTGAGCTTTAAATGAGTTCCTAAATTACTTAGTCATGATGGAATGAGGGAAAATGTGGAAAAGATTAACTTATGGCAAGAAAGTAGACTCTTCCATGAGTTTAGATAGATAATAAATCTGTGATGGCAGTGCCCAAGAAGGGGCAATAAGCTGAAAAGTAGGTGATGATCTCTATAATTTTAGAGACATTTTCCTAATGGCTCTAAAAAGCCAAGGTTTTTGGTACAAATAGTGCAATAAATGCCTAGTGTACTAGGGCAGTAGCCACTAAGTAAGTGCAAAGGTCTTAACCTTTCACCTGTAAGATTCCATGGCTTAGTTTTTGCTTTAGTAATAAGACTACTAAGACCATGATATGAGGACAAGGTATGTTATAAATATGTACATGTTAAGTACACTAAACCCTTTTTGTTATAAAAAGGAGGATTGCTGATTTTGTTTTCCCTATTTGTTGCTATATAGGGAAGGAATGATGAGAGATAGAGTTTGAATTCTGTTCAGTATTCTTTTAAATACTCTACATTGTTCTTACCTCTATGAAAGAGGAAGAGGTATAGAAGAGATGTCTAGATAAAATCCAGGTATGTTAAATCTTATGTTATGATAATATGAAAAGAAAGAAATATGATAGCATGTAAGTGCATACTACTTGATCTCAATATTTGTAAACCCTGATCAGGTGTACAACTATTGATGATAAAGTGAGTATGGAAACTCTTAGATTGATATCTTTTTTATTGCCCTGATCAAGCAATCATTCTGATACAATCTAATGAGTATCATGAAATAAGAAATATGGTATGGATAAATGTATCATACCTTAAGTACAAGAAAGAAGGATCTGATAGGAATTCAGATCAGTATGTGTATATGAGGAAGTAAAAGTATGACCCTCATATGATGAGAAAGAGAACAAGGGAGGTGATCCCTGTTCAATAAAGTTGTAAATATGATAAAAGAAAGATGAGAATATGATGTGTTTTCAACACATGTGACTGATACCAGGGTAAGGGATTCTGGTATCTGAGAATTATCAGATAGTTTAGATTGTCTACCTGGAGTGGTCAACTATGAAATCAGTCTGATTATATAAAATGATATGAACATCATATGTTAGGGGTTTATGCTTTGCATAAACATAACAACTAAATATGTCTTTAAGATAAGTTCTCATTTGACTCTATGAGAATATTGTGTGAAGGAACTTTGTGCTGATCAAAGTTCTATGATGTCTACATAACAATGAGGTGTTATGAAGAGACATGATGATATGATGAATGAATAATATTTGTTCCCTTTATCTGGGATTTTAGGGACGAAATCCTTGTTAGGGGTTTATAATTTGTAACATCCCTGACCTGGATTATGCTTTAACCATAGGTGTTTTGATTAAGAAAGATGATTATATGCTTAATCTCATCTTGTGAAAAGTAATTAAGGCTCAAAAGGAACCTATGTTTCAATTTTGGTCCTGTTTGAACAATTTTGAAGCAATGTTTGCTTATTTTGGACTAAAGTGCAAATTACCCAAGTTGAGGGGTTAAATTGCAAATGTTGCATGATAAGATGTTCCTCTGATGTTGAGACATCATAAGAATGAATATGATGTATTGGTATGGTTTCCACAAGCTTGGACACCAAGATTAAGCTTGTAAAGCAATCCTTGTGCATTAAAACCAAGTTTTGGTGTAATGTGCAATTTACCCCAAATCTAGGGTTCAATATGCAAATTACAACTTCAATAAGGTCCTTAATGTTTCTTGGCATCAGGTAGAGAAAATAAAATGAGAGGGGCATCTCATTTGAATTAAGTTGGAGGAGAGAGAATCTTGATATTAAAATAATCAAGATTTAATCCTAATTGAAACCCTAATTCAATTTAGGGAAAAAATGAATGTATTAATTAAAGGGCCTTCAACCAAAATGTTATTGGTTGATTTTGGTTAATTATGGACGTTCTTTTTCCAAGATAAGGAACGAAAATATCCTAAGTAGCTGAAACTCCACTCACCTTATTATAAAGAAAAGTAATATCCACTCACATATGGGATATTAATATATTAAGCATTAAGGTGCTTAATTTGCTTTTCTTTAAATCATGGATAATTGAGAGGAATATGAGGCAATGAAAATATCCTCGTCCTTAAGGATTTTGAGGGGAATTTGAGGGGGAAGAGGGGGCCATGTTTTTGGAATTAAATGCATTTTAATAATGCATTTTCTCTCTCATCAATTTCCTTATAAAAGTGCCATTTCCAAATCAATTGAAAGGCTTTTTCGGCCCTTTCTTCTTCCTTTGCTTTGGGTGAGCTCAAGGGGACTTAGGAGAAACAGTAGGACGAGACCCAACCTGTTGGTAAGCTTCTTGACCCTCGTTCTTCATGATTTCATGGTGGAAATCAAAAATAATTATGGATTCCTTCCTATTTTGATCCCCTCTTCAATTCTAACCATTCCTTTTTTCTCAAACCATGAGGACGAGCCTTGGAATGGTGAAAGGAGTTGAATCCACCATTTTTGCCGTGGACATGGAGCTTTGGAGATCAATTGGAGGCGGGTTTTATAACTTAAACCCATAAACATTGCTATTGCATCAATTCTCTATGCTTTGTTGATTGATTTCTTCAATTTGATACATTCTTGTTTCTTTGCTGCAATTTCCATCAAGAACGTTTCTGTTCTTGGTTATTCGAAGGAAGGGGATGATGACATCATCCTAGATGCTTATCCAAAGAAAAGTACCAAGCCAAATGGTTTTGATAGCTATTCCAAATCGTTTTAATTTGATTGGCTATGCGGTTTCAGCAAACCGTTTAAAGGCAAACGGTTTGAAACCGTTTGAGCGCAAACGGTTACAAGACCATTTGAGATGGTTGACCAAGCGTTTACCGTTTGGGAATTTTGTTCCTAATTATGTAGTCTAATGACCCACCAATTTTGAGGGGTTAACTCTAAAGGAATCGTAGGTTGAAGGCCAATCAATTAGGCAAATCGAATTGAATTACATGCTGATTTTCAACCTGATTAACTTGACCTGTTTGGGAAAACGGTTTCAAGACCGTTTGAGTGAGTTGACCAAGCGTTGACTGTTTGGGATTCCTGTTCATAATTATGTTGGTTGATGACCCTTAAAATTTGAGGGATTAACTCCCAAGGAATCGTGAGTTGAAGGCTAATCAATTAGGGAAACCTAATTGGATTAAGTGCTGATTATCAATCTGATTTAATTGAACTATTTGGGCAAACGGTCTCAAGACCGTTTGAGGGCGTTGACCAAGGGTTGACCGTTTGGTATTACTGTTCCTAATGATGTTTTATAATGACTCACAAAATTTGAGGGATTAACTCCCAAGGAATCGTGAGTTGAAGGTTATTCAATTGGGAAAACCCTAATTGAAAACAGTGCTGAAATTCCAATGAGTTAATTGGAGATTTTGGGTTGATTAGCCCAAACGGTTTCAAGAACGTTTGGGGATCACCCAAACGGTCTCAAGACCGTTTGGGGGTCACCCCAAGACCGTTTGGAGGTCTGGGGTCAAGTATAGTTGACCAATTGAAGGTCTAAAGGAACCAAATCATATTGCAATTAAGTGCTGATTTGTTGATCAACTCGATAGACCAATCCATGATGATTTTTCACTAGAATCCAAAGGTTGGATGGGCCAAACGGTCTCAAGACCGTTTGGAGCTCATCCAAACGGTCTCAAGACCGTTTGGTGGTCACCCAAGACCGTTTGGAGGTCTAGGGTTGAGTATGGTTAGGTATTTGAAGGTCTAAAGGTACCAAGCTGATATACAATGCAATGCTGATTTGGTGATCAATCCAATGACCCAAACTCTAATTGGTTGACTTGGATTATGATGATATGATGGGAAAATGGTCTCAAGACCGTTCGAAGGTCATCCAAACGACCTCAAGACCGTTTGGGGTCAGGTCATACCCAATTTGGATGATGGTTCAATAGTTTCAATGTAACCAATCTTGCATTGATTAGTGTTGTTGAATCATTGATTCTAAACCCTAATTCAATTGAATCAAACCCTAAATGATGACAAATGGAGGGTTAATTGAGGGTCAAATCAGTTGAAGTTTGACCTATTAAACTAAATTGAAGTATGAGGGTAGGTCCAATTGATGACTGGTTCCATGAATTCAATGATTGAAGGAATCAACATTGAAAACCCTAATTCAATTGGATACCCTATGTAATGGAGGTCCAATGTGATTGAATCTCTTGAGAATCAAAATAATGAATGATCCATTGATCCAATGTTGATTAGTAATGATAATCAAAGAAGGTACAAAGGTTGAAACCCGAATAGTACCTAAGGGATTAGTGCCAATTAAGGGATGAATCCCTAATTGCTTATAGGGTCAATGACTTGATACACTATGTTAATCATAGTTGTATGTACTCGACTGAAGAGTTCATATGACCTAATCAAGTTAAGAAGTTGATAGCATGAATTCATACATGAATATGATTCATGTGGTGGTTAAGAGTTATGATCCTTAAGTAAAGAGATCATGAAACCCTAAACATGAACATAAACCCTAATTGACAGGGTTATTGAACTCAAACCCTAGTTGAGGGTGTATCCTTATGAAACCCTAGTTGAGGGTGTATCCATGTGAAACCCTAGTTGAGGGTGTATCCATGTGAAACCCTAACTGAGGGTGTATCCATGTGAAACCCTAACTGAGGGTGTATCCATGTGAAACCCTAATTGAGGGTGATTTCATGAGAAACCCTAATTGGGAATGATTAGCAAACCTTGAATATGGGAAACGTGATATGAAACCCTAATGAAGGGTGATGCTATATGTAATCCCTATTCTAAAGAAGGGAGATGGTATGTGAAACCCTAATCCCTAATGAAAGAATAGAATTCATACTTGAATATGATTCATGAGGTGAACTTCTGTAGAATGACCGTGGTAGCTTCACTTTGCACGACCGTGCAAGGTAGCACGGCCGTGGTGGCTTCCCTTTGCACGGTCGTTCTTGACTACACGGCCGTGGTGCACTATTCTTGACTTAGAGTTGATTTGAAAGTGACCTAACATGGTCGTTTTGTTAATCTCCTACCTAAGGATGAGAGAGAAACTCATACCTTGTGATGATAATCATTTAATGATACATGATGAATGTAATAAGTATGAATGAATACTTATGATATCAAAGAATGCTCCGAGAGGAGTGTAGCAATAAATTAGGATTGGAGTTATAATACAAATATGAAACCCTAATTATATGTGAAATGGTGATCCTAACCCTAGCTTTGGGTAAAAGGATGAAAATCCCTAATTGATGGTAAACCCTAACCTTAGTAAGGGAATAGTGGTGTTACCCTATTTTGCATGATGTGTTGTGAACTTGATAAGTCTATTATCATGTGTGACAATCATGCAGGTCTCATGAGGTGATGATCATAGCAAGCTATGAGCTATGATGTTTATTTGATAAGAGTTCATTGGCCATATGTGCCATTATGTTTTTGTTACTTAGAAAGAAGTAACAAGATTAGTATGTGCTTGTAAGCCTTTGTTTTAAAGTTGTTGCCTAGAGAGAGCTGACAAGATGTCAATGGCCTTGTGAGCCATGTGAATAAAGTTATTTCCTAGTGAGAGGTGACAAGATGTGAATGGCCTTGTGAGCCATGTGAATAAAGTTGTTGCCTAGTGAGAGGTGACAAGATGTGAATGGCTTCTGAGCCATGTGAATAAGTATCTGATGAAAGTTGTACATGTCTCTTTATAACATTTGTCTGAATAAAATATGTTAGAGATCTTGACTGATGCTAAAAGAATATGATAATGTACTTAATTAATCAAGTGAAATCTATTCATGTAGTGCTCTGACCATAGATCCATCATTGTCAGGAATAGGTGATGGTGAAACAGGTTGCTCCGCGGCATATCCTGGATTTCGTATATTTTTGAATATACGGGGGTCAATGGGCGAAAATATCCTTACGTCCTCTTGAAGTGATTGTGAGGAGGTAAACAAGAAACCTCTCAAATCCTTCATAAATAGGTCGGGATAGATGTATCACTAATCTCCCGATGATTTGGGCCAGATGTTGTACACATATCCCAAGTTAATACCGGATCGATGGAGATAAACATGAAATCTCATGATCGCGAAGAGAGAGCAGCAGACACTGCCTCTATAGCGAAGTTGCCAGTATACCCTGGCTAGCTATGTAGCAGAGACACGAGATGTCCTGTAGGTTCTCTCGCACTGACCGGGAGGTAGTGAGGTCATGGGAACTCGGCTCTTCCCTAGACCTATGTATGGTACCGGTTTCGACTTCGCAATGGCCGGTTGGAGTATGAGCGGTATACCTCATCTCCTCAGAGCTTAAATATGATTGTAAAATGTAATTGATTAAGGATTGAATACGGAGATTCATTGGCTGATGTTGCATTTCTTTGTGCATTCCTTAGCGGATAAATGTTATTTATGTTTCTTTATATTCTCTGCAAAGTAGACAGATGAAATACTTATCTACCATGGGTATATGCAATGCTCTCCTTGAGAATAGGAGATTATCTTATTCTGTTCTATGATGAATAATTCTGCCTGATATGGTAAAAGTAACCCCTGCTCGGTTTTAATTTAATAAACTGCAATAACAATGTTTTGGCGGAGAGTTATATCTCTCGCTGGGGCAATTTTCAATTGTCTCACCCCCGTGGGAAACATTTTTAGGTATGCATGGGAGGCAAGGCAGGAATTTCCTAAGATCAGAGAAAGAGCAGCAGCAACAACAACAACAAGGACAGCAATGAGATCTCAGGTGGAGATATTGTCTGTCAAGTCATATAGATAGTATTCCTATGTGTCATCTCTGTACTCTCAGGTCCTCGAAGTTTTAAATGATTCAATCGGAGTTTTGGCATAGTGCCTCAAAGTTTTTATACTGCCTGTGTATATTTGTTAGCAGGGCAGTCAATGTTGTAATCCTTAAAAAGGAATTGTATAGGCTGTGTACTTGTGATCCAGGATGAAATGGAAATACTTTGGTTCTTGGTTAAAGAGTTTTCCTATGAATGAATCTCTTTGCAAATGGTTTTAATTTTTAGTGATTTTTGGTAATCCGGTGCAACTAATGATCGCTTCCGCAAATTTTATTATTGTTAATGACACATGTTATCTTAATTATGGCGGGTGTTGTTACACTTTGGGTCCCATGAGTTCATGAAGGTGATCAATCTCCTAACCCATGGCCCTTAGACAATGATAGTTGTTACCTCCCGACCCTATGGTCATGTGCAGCTGGGGAATTAGGTAACTCCTACTTTCATCGGTCTTATCCCTACCTGACCCTAGGATAGACTTAGGATTATCCATCTTAGTACATGTTCACTTAGAACCTTACCCAAGTCTTCATCATCTCTCTTTCTGCATTTAAGGGTTGGCTTTCATCCTTTCATTGGGATCATGGCAACCTGCCTACCTTGGTCAAGTCCCATACCGGTTACCTCCATGGTAACACATCCGCATGCACATAGAGATGCATATCTATGGGTCTATAGGTTCATCCCCATACCATGTACTTTTCACTTAGCTTCTCAAGATCCTATGAGACCTCTTTAGGTTACCTTAAACCAACAAAACTGATATACACCCTACCAAAGGGGTCCCTCTCCCAGGATGGGAGGAAAACAACTATCTCTTGATAACAAGGTCACGAAAGCTCTTAGGTCTAGGGTTTACATCCACATGAGCCTACTTAAAGGCACAAGCAGATCTCCTATTGAACCATACTAGGTCATACTTGTCCTCTTTCCTCAATGTCGGATCAAGATCATACCTTCCATTATCATCAACCTAGCTGTGAGGGGTTCATCAAGCATACCTTAACTTAATGGACTTCTTTTTTTTTCCTCTATACTTGAGGAGTACCATGCTCGAAACTATAGCAACTTAATCCTCATCATGAGCATTAGGTATACCACTTCCCCTCTTAGGCCTAAGATCCCTAGGTTCACTTGTAGGTGTCCAACCACTTGCTCTATCTCGTAACTACAAACCAAGCATGTAAAAGGCATGACATGCACTCCTTGTCTTCCTTCAACTCGAGCAACACTTAGAGTTGGGTCCTCCTTAAGGACAACCAACAAGGTACAAGGCCTCGGAACTTGTTCACTACACCTTTCTAAGTCTAAGGAACTCTTCTTCCTACCTCAGAAGGTAAACACCTATACCGTAGGCACATATGTACCAGAAGCTTCATCTTCTCTCACTAGGGTTTGGTCCCTCTAAAGGCAACCAAGATATCATCAACTTTTAGGGATCGATCATGAGGCAACCACTATCATCCATTATTCCTCACATCTCGAGGTTTTAAGCTTCCAACCTTCTTGCTGGGTTCCCGACTCTCTCTCTAGAGATAACCCTACATCCAACCTCACCATTAGAGGTCATATCTTTGTGAAGGGGCATCCTAAAAAGCATGCCCCTAGCTAGATGAATCTTATGGTCAACTTATGTTTGTTCCAGGTTATCCATAACCCCTTATACTCATCACATAAGCTATCCATCAAACTCCCTCAGTCATGGTTTAGACCTATTGCTCACACCACTGATGCCTACTGGGTATGCCATGCTCATATCAACTCGTGGGGTTTCCCTAGGTTCTTATCTATCCTCACTAAGGAAGGAGCTATCCTTCGTCTTGACCTACACGACCCCCTTTCCAGGGTTGGGTGGCCAAAGGTAATCGGTCATCCAACCCCTCATGGCTCATAAGGCATCCCAGGCAGGTCCATCCAAACACCTGGTCTAACTTATCATGCCCACTCTTTCTCTATCCTTCACTTAGGGTTAGGGTTCACGTCATCTTCGTAAGATGAGCCAGGTATCTACTTGCATTGGAGATTTCTATCTCCAAGACTAACTTATCATCCTGACAAGAAAGTCTAGCCTCATGTCTCTTCTGAGGACATGACAATTTATGTCATACGACCTAAGCATGTATCTATCCTTTAATTTGCGTTCAACCTATTAAGCTTACGTCCATGACATCTTATTTACATGCCTTTCATTAATTTGATGGAGGATTCCTTAAACCTTATTAACCTTACCCATACCTCAAGAGGGTGAGGAGAAGAAAGAAAACCCTAATCCTTTAGGTCCTTATCAGAATTTTGTGATGAGAAGGGATGAATAAGATGAGAAGTCCTAAAGGTATCTTATTTCAATTCATACCCTAAGACTTTGGCCAGACAGTCACACAGATCCGTGAGTCCTCGTATCACGACTAGCGGTGCGGAGGAAAATATTGCCAGCCCCCAGTCATGATCCTTTTCTAGACACCTCCGTCTTTCGGATATTCCTCTAATAACTCCCTTGGGTTCTATGGAGTTTGTAAAATTTAATAATTATTAATGGTTAATTCAGGAACCTATGCTCTGATACCAAATGTTACGACCCCACCTCCCGATAACCCCCAATTAAGGGAGACCGAGAGGTTGAGCCGCACCCATTAATCCCAGATCAAAGGTTCGACATATAACCATAAACAATTATTAAATTCTAACAGACTATACTGAAAATGGTAATAAAATTTTTCTTTACATACCTTTTGAAAACTTGGATCTCTATTCTTCTATCCACACTGATACTAATCTATCTAATCCTCCTTTGCACTTTAATTCTCATTTAGTATCACATGTGCCACTTTACTGTTTGTTCTTTTCATTGTACCTAAAACGCCGACAAACAAAACATCGGTCAGCCGTAGCTGGTATGTGGGGGAAACAATAAACATGCAACTATGATAACAATGTAATCATTCAATTACTTATTTAACAACTAATATTACGTTTTAGATATAACTCCGCGATCCAAGAGTACCCTATCCTCTGCATTGTCCCCATTAAACCCCTCATGATCCACCTATAAGTGAACCAGTTTCTAGGGTTGAGTCACATGGCACTACTCGTAAGTAGACCACTCCTTAACTCAGGATTTGCTAAAGAGTCTCTATCTCACGGTAACCTAGATCTTACTCTAGGATTACCCCTTTTTTAGCCTTTTCAAAGTAACAGAGATGGACCCGGATCTAGCCAGTTATATATGCACATTTATAGTGATAATCATTGTCACTTTATAAATGCATGAAATAAATAAACATCCAACAATTTAGTTGCATTCAATGCGATTAAACATCCAGGAATCCATCGGGAAACTATAGCGGTTATTCATAATCGTAACCACATACCTTATTCCTTGCAGAAACCATGCCGAACATCATAGACTTTATGAGTGCATCCAAACATCCAAGTAACCAAGCATATAATCAACAATATCTGAAACATGTATACTACATATGTGTCACCATGTATTCACATTACATTACTCGGATCTAGATGTGCCCCTAAACTAGGGTTTAGGGTTATTTCTTATTTGGACTAAGGATTAGGGCTATGAACCCTAATTCCATCATATTATGATTTATAAGATTACAAACTCACTTATGCATACTAGGTTAAACCCTAATTATCTTCTTAAGCATATTAGACTACTCATTACATCTAATACACATTATCAACATTAAGATTATCTCAAGTTGTTCCCATTAGTTTCAAAACCTAATTCTCATAAACATGATTATACACATTGGAAACCCTATCTTTTCAACATCATTAACATGATCACCTTCCTTTCCCATCTTGTTTAAACAATATCAGATAAGGGCATAAAACAAGGGCTTTTAATGTAATTAACATGTTTAATATCCAATTTAGGGTTTCCATATATAAATCTTCACTTAACATATATATTATCCTATTTTTAGAACAGGGAGCATAATAATACTTCAAACATATTTTATTTGTATTCCCCTTATTTTCCCGATCATTTTGATATATAGATTTGCTATTTTCGGAAACTCCTAGCATTTTCTATAATTTGTGAAAGGTTAAACCTTTTTACCTTTGTCAAGGGTGATGTGTCGGCCTCCTATTGGGCCACGCCACTTGGGACCCGCATCCAGTTGGTTGAGTGGGCAATGATCCCGTTCAATCTGCCTCAGAACCGGCCGGCCCAGCCACCTGGTCCAAGCACTTGGATCGCGTCCCTGTCCTTCTCTTGGATCGTCTTCTTTGCGTGAACACGGAACGTCGTGCTTCTGGCGCTGGGTGCTCTTCGGCGCTGGGTGCTCTTCGGCGAGGGGTGCTCTTCGGCGAGGGGTGCTCTTCGGCTAGGGGCCGTCCCCAAGGTTTCTTCCTCCTCGCGTTCTGCAATCAGCCGCACGTACCAGCGATCGCGACCGCTGGAGCTGATCCTGACCAGTCTCTTCCACAGGCCGCTCTCGGCTTCGCCCGCCCAGATAGCTCCCCTTGGACTCATGCTCCCTTCCTGCGAACCTCCTCCCAACAGATCTTGCTGCCAGACTGCCGCCAACCATCCAGCAGGGGCTCGGCTGTCTCCGCACACCCTGCTTGCTTACTTGCTCGCCAACGCGGCACAGGTTCCCCAGGCGATCATTGTCGACTCCAGTGGTAGGAACCATCTCCAGATCCTACTCCAGCGAGGCCAACCCACAACTCCGCCCTCCTATCGTTTTCTTTTCTTACGGACGTCAGGCTCGGCAAGGGTAGCGTTGCCTGGTGAGGTTCCACGTCCTGATGCCTTCTGCGGCATGTGCAGGGACGTCGACCACCTGTCCTTTGCCCTCCTGTAGAACCTTCTTGGACCTATCTTTAACACTGGACGTGAAACCCTAGGCCTTGGCATCAACATCCTTCTCTCTCGCAGCCACCGTGGGAAGGATGAGCGATGGTTACTAACTCTCGCCGCACTCCTCATAGCATGAAGATGAACCAAGTTAGGTCCAGGGAAGCTAGGGCTAGAAAAGAAACGTCAGACAACCCATCTCTTTCTCCACGCACCTTGAATAGGTTGCTAGCATAGCCATGCGCCGAATTCCATATTGGGTGCATGAGATCCCAACCCTTATATAGACGAATGTAATAGGGTTTCTAATACTTCAACTCTTATGGATTACCAAGGAAGGGCAGGGAAAGATTCCTACGGCCGTCTCCTTCCTTTTATTCTTACCTCTTTTCCCTTGGGGTTTAAGTAATCCAAAAGTGGAAAGTATTATTACCACTATCCATAACCTCAATTTTTCCAAGATTATTTAATGTCAACACTAACGAGGAAAGAAAATACCCCTTTATATAAACCCTTTGTTTTTATTCCAAAAGGCCACAAGAGGAACCACCACATGATTTCCACATAATTCTTACCTTTTCCTCATCATTTCAAATTTCCTTCTTAATAGATTTCTTTTTATGGATTTCCCTTTATCTTTTATTTCCTTTTCCTCTTTTCCTAATTTCTTTGATTAGAATTCATATATGAACGAAATTTACTCCATTGTGGCCTTTAATGCCACTTTCAAGAGATTTCTATGTATTTCTCATAAATTCATTTCTTAATATCCATTACCTTTTATCTTTCTCTATTATTTGGACTTTTCTTCCCTTTTATATCCATTATTGGATTAACGTAATAATAATAGGAACCACGAAATTCCTATCAAAATGGATAATTGCAAATAAATTCATCCTTCGAAACCATGCATACGACTTTTTCCAATTAAGTTCATATAAAATTATTGTATTTCAATTATGAAAACATATGCAAAATTGGGGTTGTAACAATGTGGTTGATAGAGTTGGAGAAGGAATCCATGATCCTCAATATTCTTGAAGACGATATGGTGAAGCACGCAACATACCAATTAAAGGGTAGTGTTGGCTATCGGTGGGCCATTGACGAGGAGAGAAGGCTTGGTGTTGTGATTATTTGGGAAGATTTTCAGTGAGAGTTTGTATGTAGATGAGAAGATCATGTAGTTTAATAAGATCCAGAAGGGATCTATGATGATAAAAGAGTACAAGGAAAAGTTCATGGAACTTTTGAGGTTTTTCCCATACATGGATGCTACATGTAAGGAGATGATTAGACATTTTGAGAAGGGTTTGAGATCTGAGTTGATGACGTCGGTGTCAACTTTAGAGAATAGGGAGAAGTTTTCCATGTTTATGGAGTCACTCTGGGGGATAGAGTAGTCAGTTGTGGAGAAGTGGGAGGTGAATGACAAAAAGAGATAGACACAATAGCAAGGATAGTCTCATGGGGGCTTCAAGAAGCCTGGGTTTTTAGCACCTCTGTCACAGTAGAGGTCAGTGGTTCAGTCTCAGTGGTCCTCGAGCAAGGGTAGAGGTCATACCTTTCCACTGGCAGTAACTCACAGTGCAGTGTCAGTATTAGTGGCAGGGTTGTCTAGGCTACAGAATGATACTAGGACTTGCCACAAGTGTGGGCAAGTAGGACATCTAAGGTGGGCATGTCCTATAAAGGACAAGGAGGTGACAACATCCAAGACAAAATCAGCAAGGGTCACAACAATGATAGTTCAACAGTGGTGGAGGTCGAGGATGTGGTCAGTCATTATAGGATGGTTTGTTTGAACAACCAGTGGAGGATAGGGGTGGCAATAGGCAATGGCTTGATTCCCTGTTATGAGTCAATCAGAAGGAGTAGTCAACCCACAGGCTGTGATAGGTCAGATGGATTTATTTCGTTCATATTTGTCTTCTTCGTGCTTTATATTTATTTTGGATGACCCGGGTGAGACACACTCTTTTATCACTAGAGAAGTTATTTCTAGTTATTACTTTCCTATTAGTCGTAGATGTGATTGTCTTCGCTTAGAAATCCCTTTGTTTGGTTCTGCCGAGTTGTGGGAGGTGTGCCCATCCTGCATTCTTTCGTTCTCAGGACGTAACATTCAAGTGGATCTCATACAACTTGGCATGCATGGATTTGATGTGATCCTTGGTATGGATACTTTGGATAAGTGTCGGGTGGTCCTAGATTGTAGTGCCAAGGTGGTGAAATTTTATGGCGGTGATGTTTTGTGGATATTCCAAGGAGATAGGAATATTTTCCTGACATGTTTGTTGTCGGGTATGATAGCAGAGCGGTTGATGAGGCAGGGTTGTGAAGCATTTTGGTGCATGTGGTAGATACCAAGGTGAGGAGTCCTAGTATCCAAAAAGTTCTAGTTGTTAGTTAGTTTGAAGATGTGTTTCCTAATGAGTTTCCAACTGTCCCCCCCTCGTAGAGAGATTGATTTTGAGATCAATCTGATTCTCAGTACACAGTCGATAGCACAGACATCGTACATGATGGTACCATCTGAGATGTAAGAGTTCAACAAGTAGTTGCAGGAATTGCTTGAGAAGGGCTTTATTAAACTGAGCACGTCTCCTTGGGGTTATCTTGTGTTGTTTGTCAAGAAGAAGGATGGATCCATGAGGTTGGGCATCGATTATCGATAATTGAATAAGGTGATGATCAAGAATATGTATCCTTTGATGCACATAGATGATATGTTCAATTAGTTGAGAGTTGATGTAGTGTTCTCAAAGATAGTTTAGAGGTTTGGATGCCATAAGTTGCAAATGAAGGCAAATGATATGCCCCAATTATTACTATGAGTTTTAGGTTATGTATTTTGGGCTAACCAATGCACCATCAATGTTACATACCTGACAAATAGGGTGTTCAAATCTTATATTGACCAATTCGTGGTTATGTTTATTGATGACATCTTGTTTTCCTCCAAAGATAGTCAACAACATGAACGACATCTACGACATACATTTAGCTTGTTGAGACAACATAAGTTGTATGCTAAGTTCAGAAAGTATAAATTTTGGCCGAAGGATGTATCTTTTCTGGGACATGTCATATCTACTGAGGGTGTACGTGTGGATCCCAAGAAGGTCCATTTTATGTTAGAGTGGAAGCATTCGAAGACGTCAAAAGAAGTTTGCTATTTTCTTGGTTTGGCAGGCTACTATAAAAGGTTTATCAAGAACTTCAACATAGTGGTGTTGCCCCTAACAATGTTGACGAGGAAAGACATGTCATTTTCTTGGGATGACAAGTGTAGGCATTCTTCTTGTCTTTTTAAGGAGAAGTTGACCAGTGTACCAGTGTTGGTTTTTCCTGATCAAGAGAAAGGTTATATAGTCTTTTGTGATGCGTCAAAGAATGATTTTGGGATGCGTGATGATGCAAGATAAGAATTTGATTTCTTTCACTTTGGGATAGCTTAAGAAACATGAGGAGAGCTACCCCATGCATGATCTGGAGATTTTAGTGGTGGTCCATTCCTTGAAGATATTGAGACACTACCTTTATGAAGACAAGTGTCAAATCTTCACCGACCATAGGAACCTTAAGTACATCTTTTTGCAACTGGAGTTGAACATGCAGAAGAGACGTTGGATGGAGTTGACTAAAGACTATTATTTCACCATAGACTACCATCAAGGGAAGGTGAACGTGGTGGTAGATTCTTTGAGCAAGAAGTATTCTATGCCATCATCTGTGAATAAGGCATAGTTATCTTCTTTGGTGTGCCATAAGAGAGACATGTTGGTCTCCTTGTGTCAGGTGAATGTGAAGTTAGAAGTGTCCTTGTTAGCAAGACTTTGGCCCAGTTATAGGTGAAGCATATACTGAGACATCAGATCAAAGATGCACAACATGATGATGCTATGATACAACATATTCGAGCAGAGTTTGGTAGTGAGAAGCATGATGGCTTCTATGAGTCATAGGATGGGACAATATGTTGCCACAGTAGAGTAGTGGTACCTGATTTTGATGTGAGGAAGTTGGTTCTGGATGAGGCTCACTGTTTGATGTACACCATGCACCCAGGTAGCACTAATATGTATCACAACTTGAAGGACTTGTATTGATGGCCTGGCATGAAGCGTGATGTAGCTGACTTCGTGGCAAAGTGTGTAATGTGTCAATAGGTTGTGCCAAAGCATCAGAAACTTGTAGGGACATTGCAACCGTTGCCTATACCACAGTGGAAACAACATCATATCACAATGGACTTTGTGGTTGGATTTCCTATAACAACCAAAGGTCATGATTCCATTTGGTTGATCATTGACAGGTTGATTAAGTTAGTTCATTTCCTTCCTATGAAGACAACATATACTGCTAAGGAGTTGGCACAGGTTTATGATGATGATATAGTACTCTTATGAGAATCTATTATGCTAAATGAGATTAATCAAAACACAAAACATGATTACTCCTTAATTAAACATAAACCCAGAAAACTTGGTAAACTAAAACTAATTTCAACAATTCCCAATTGCTCAGAAACATTTATATAAAAGCCCACCAACTTGCTTTACTTCACATCATGCTTAATATTTTTTACAACTGCCATGCAGCCTCAACTACAACAGAAACTTTGTAAATGTACACTATCCACATATTCAACATATACAAGCATCAACATGATGTAGAAAGCTTGATTCAATCAAAACATTATATATAGACTTTTCATCCAGACTTGAGAGTACATGTATGACTCTAGGACACACTAGACAACTAGACAACCATCTCTAGGGTTTATCACCTCAAATTCTTCTCACTGTCATGATACTATTGTTTTTTTCATTTATCACCTAAAAATGTGGTGATCCATGAGGTGAGACCCAGTCCCATAGAGAGATATAACTCTCTCCAACATACATTATTATATCATATTAAACGGTAAATAACTGACCAGTTGGAGTATTTAATAGTCAATTAAGCAGATTGAATAGTTCAAGCATGCTAAACAAATTAACCAAATAAGCATAGAAACAAGTATGATTATCAATGTATATATAGGTAACACATAAATCCATTTCTTTTATCAGATATCGACTCAGGCTTCATAAGTTTACATCTAATAATAAACATTATCATTGATCTAACTATCATCATATGCCTTACTAACAACACAAGAAATCTAGAAGCATAAGCATCTTTGATATGTGTAGTAGTATGAAATGGATATCCATATTGGCATATTTAATAAAGTGAACCAGTCAACATAATAAGTTTAGCTAACATCATAGAACAACAAACTACATAAGCATAATTAGCAGTTTAAGCATTTCTAATTACATAGGAATGGCTGGTAGTATTAGACATTTCTAGAATCATAATATTAAATATCAATGTCAGTATATTTGACAACATAAATAGGTTTACAACATGAGCACATCTACAACAAAAGCATATCTATCATCTCTCGTTGTATTATATATCATCTATATATAAGAAGATCAAACAAGGGTTATTATCCAATGTGAGGCATTGTGTATGACCCTTAACAGACATGCTACATGGCTATATTACATCTTTCTAAGGAACTAGAGGATACCACTCAAAATCCAACTGAACACTGCTAAGTCGAAATTCCATACAAGATCTAGGAAGAGCCAGACTCCTAAGATTTTCTCTGCCCCCAATCAGTATGGGTCTACCACAATGACACATAAGGTTAAGCATCTAACAGCCTAGTTTGTCATTGGTACAGGTGATGACACTAGTGAAAGGATGTGGAAATACAAACCCTACCCTCTGAGGTACAACCACATTTGTCCAAATATTATAATATATATATCAGAGACACAACCATGGCCATTCTTCTGCCGAGGTATGACCACAGTCATCCTCCCAAATACATGGATTCTAGATGACAAGAACCTCACATACTCAATAGCATGTACTCTGAGTTTCCCATAGGAATACTCGTTTCACCATCTGGTAATTTCTGACACTCATATGGATCTATGTCACATGCCACTACAAGATTAGAATTTCACTTGATTAATTATTGCCAATTGGGTTAATTAAGGCTTAATCACACAAATGGCAATACACATCCTAATTCATTTTTATCAAGTTATAAGCATTGCAAATTTAGAAAATAGAAAATGTTTGAAGTATAGATCTTAATCATATTACCATATGATATCATCCATTGCATTTTAATGAACCACATTATCATCATATCATTTTAAGATATCCATTTCTTATCACAAGTTCCAGGGTTTCAGACCTTATTGGAACATGAACAATATTTCTCCTCAAACAGGGCTTAACATGCTCAAATATCATTTAAGACAATCACATTATTCATAGCAAGGTCATTCTCATCATTACATGCCTTAAACAAGGCTCAAAAGATCATCAACAAATATGTGTCCATAGGTATTATTGTTATGGCAAGGCACTATTATATTCATATAGCACTACCTTGTGGTTTAGACACAAGAAGAGTGTAACACATAATCACATTAATCATGCAAGAGGGATTATTACAACCCATCACCATCATTTAATTACATTAAGGTTAGGTATAGCAAACTATATCACATTGAAGTTACAGGCCCACTTATTATGGTCATTTATCAAATATAAGTATAGGAGAGAAAAGGCATAACAACAAATTAATGATATTGAACCATCAAATTCTCATATCTAGGACCCACATATAATATCATGGGACTCATTGTAATCCATTGGATGTTGAAGTTTCCAATATCATTCATTGTATTTGGTTCATTGTTCAAAGTTATCAATTGAAGTATAGGTCTAACCATTAGATCAATTGAACCAAGGAACCATTGGTTTAAGGTTTAGTCGAATCTAAAAATACATTTGTAACTCACCATATGTGATGATTACCTAATCCACCATTAGTTGTGATCATTAAGTAACCATCATTTGTTAGATCAACACTATATTCATTTAACACCATCGGATATTTAGCTAATGTCATCATTGATTGATAACCTCATTAGAGAATCAAACCATTGCTAATTGAGATTCCAAGAGAGCCTAACACTAACATAAGGTGTGACTATTAGTTCACATCATCGTTCATAACGATTGGTCACCACCTTCGGTTGTCATGAAGACCACACCAATGAGTAATGTGTTTAGAACAGAAAATAACCTACAAACCTTAATATGGACCATTTGTTGATAGGTTCTTAGCACCATAAGTGGTGATACCAACCTGAACTAAGTCATATACTTACATAGGAAGAACATGCACATGATTATAGGTTCATCTAGAATTGGGAAAAAAATAGGAAAGATCATAAAAATCGAAATCCCAAACAAGCTTAGCTTCTTAATGCTTAAATCACCATTTTTAAGCAAGAACATGAGCTAACAAGCTTATAGTAACCAATATAAGTAAATAGGGATATAAAACTCATATCTACTAAGAAGAATAGACTTATAGAAGCAAGAAACTCGAGCAAAGAAGGTAGAAAACCCAACATGAATCTCTGAACTCAGCCAAGCAGGCACTCTTCTTCACAAGGAATCAAAACCGTAGTAGAAGAAGCAAGAAAGGTAGGATCTTGAAATACTAAAGAAACTTTTACCATGGAACAATAGAGTTCTGACCTATAGGAAGGCCAAAGGAAGGAGAAAAGCAAGAACACAAAGAAGTAAGGAAAAAACAACTTGCCTTCATAAAAAATCATAGATGATGACCTTAGAAACCCTAGGTAGGGTTTGATGGAGCTGTAGGAGACCTTCTTATTCAAAAAGAGGTTGTCTTCTACCTTAGACCACTTTGTTCTACAGCCAAACAAGATAAGTTCGGTGCTCTAAGCTAGAGGAAAGAGGGAGTGAGCAATGATTTCAATTTGGAGATAGGATGGAGTATATATAGATTCATGGATAAGGAAGAGTTCAAGCATGAGGTGTCCATGGAGTTTTCCATGTGTTCATAGCCTAGAGCTTCTATGTCCATGCAACACCTCCCTCACTTACCACCCAAACTTTCTCTCCTTTATCCATACCCTTATCCTTATCCTTCTCCTTACCCTTATCCTTATCCTTACTCTCCTTCTCTCTATCAATTCCTCACGAAATGAATCATAGCATATCCACAGTTGACATGACAAAAAGAACATTCAAGATCACCCCATTAGTTGGTAACTTCTAAAGATAAGCTCATCCATAAAGAGGGAAACCCCTAACATGTCCTTGAAAAGGAACACCTTCAAACCAAGAATAAATAGGAGCCCCATGGCATAAAAAAGTGGAGAATGATAAGGAAACCTATAAGGAATATGACGCTTGTGACAATATACAAAGAAAACCTCCCAATTAGGTAAATTGTAGAAAGTCCAGAATGCACATAAAATTGCATAACATGCTCAAACAACCTCCAAATTGGACTAAATTTGAAACTTCAGCTTGTCACATGATACCAAAACATATCACAAGGTTATATTGGGGTTCTAAGAACTTAATTATGGTAATTAAGCATGTTCAACCATTTAAGCAAGGTTAGGGTCTCACAACTCTCGCATGGTATTCCATATACCATTGTATTAGATAGAGGTCCTCAGTTTACCAATTGCTTCTCGGATCATCTACATACATCTATGGGTATGTAGTTGAGGTTCAGTACAACTTTCCACCCACAAAAAAATAGATAGTTTGAGAGGATGATACATACTTTGGATGATCTATTAGGAGTGTGTGTCTTATAGTTCTTGGGAAGTTTGGATATACATCTCAGTTTGATAGAGTTTTGTTACAATAAAAGCTATCAGAGGAGTATTGATATGGCATCGTATATGGCTTTATATGAAAGACGTTGTAGATCTCCATTGTGTTGGTATGAAATCAGTCAATATCAATTTCTAGGTCCTGAGCTTGTACAGTAGACAACAAAGAACATTAAGATGATACAACAGTAGTTGAAAGAAGTCTTGGATAGGAAAAAGTCTAATGTTGATAACTGTCATAGGCCTTTGGAGTTCTAAGAGGGAGACAAGGTGTATCTCAAGGTTTCTCCTTGGAAAGGCGTCTTGAGGTTTGGGAAAAAGGGTAAGTTGGCTCCTAGGTATATGGGACATTAGCATGTGGTGCCACATGTAGAGAATGTGGCTTACAAGTTGGAGTTGCCACCTAAGTTGCACAGGTTGCATCCAATGTTCCATGTTTCCATGTTGATGAAGTGTCACCCTGACACAGAGTTGTTTTTGCATCCAATGGAGGTTGAGCTAGATGAAGATGTGTTGTATGTGGAGGGTCCTATTTTGATCCTGGATAGGAGGATCAAGAATATGAAGAAAAAGGATATTGTTTTGGTTAAGGTTTTGTGGCATCACCGTGGCTTGGAGGAAGCCACGTGGGAGCTTGAGCATGAGATGCGTTGAAAGTACCTGTCTCTTTTAGCATAGTATTTTAGGGGAAGATCCTTGTTAGGGGTTTATGGTTGTAAGACCCCTGACCTAGATTAGTGCTCTCTTTTCTTAAAAAGTTGTTAAAATCTTAATATAATATCTTAAAATGCCTTAGTAACATGTTACAAGTTCATGTTTTCAGTTAGGTCATGTTTGGATGATGTTTGAGCTAGTTATGCCTATTTTGGACCATGTTGCAATTTACCCATGTTTTGGGTCTATCTTAAAATTTGTCACATGTAGGTTGTGCCTTTTATGCCTTAGCATCCAGAGAGAGATAATGATACTTTGGGGCCCCTTGTCAGACCTTGGTTGATGAGGTGGCATCATGATGTGATGTTAGGGTTTCATAGTTTTTCCGAGATGTTTGAGTTTAATGGTGTATCAACCTTGTGTGATGGTTTGTGAGGTGTTGTGACTGCAATACTCTCTTGGTGACTTTCCTGCAACCTTGATGTTTTGTTCCTTGTGTTCCTCACCAGGGTTTCTCATCTGGAGGAGTGTTGTGACCTTGGGTAGTGTTTCAACCTACCTATGTGTTTTGTTTCGACCTTGGGGGTGTAGTGGACCTAAGTGGTCGCTACACTACCTTGTTTTTATGACCCCTTCTTACATGCAATTCTAGATTGGTTGCATGGCTGATCCCTTGGTGGATAAGTGTACTTGTGGTGCTCTTGTGTGTTGACACCTCATATCTTTCACTCCCTCATACCCCTTGAGATATATAAGCTCTCTTTTTTACATGCAAGCAATCCTTTTAATCCTCTCTTATCCTCTCTCTTACTTGTGCCAACCTTGGAGCCTGGTGGTGCTAGAGAAGGGCTGATGCTGGAGTTTTGATGGTCGATCATCTTTACTTGTGGTGATCTTGATCTTGAACATATTATTTGTGGTTCTCCTTCATGATTCCTTGTCTTGGTAAGTGGTTCTACACCCTTGATCATGTTTTTCCTTTGAACCCTACCTCTTCCTTCTTCCTCCTCTTGGCTGTGAGACTATGGATCATCGTGGTGGCTATCTTAAGGATCTTCTCTTCACAATGGTCGAAGACTATGGTTTGACCATGGTAGAACCTAAGTGAGATGAAGCTTTCTCCTTTCTTGTTGAGCTTGTTTGAATTAATAGTATGAGTTTATGTTTTCTCTCTCCTATTTGTGTAATCTTAGCCTTGCAGGTGGAATGAGTGTCATAGCTATTGAATTCTATAATGTGTTTTCAATGACACATGGTAATGATTGTGAGCCTTTACGAGGCATGATGAGATAATGATGATGTGGAGGAATTATGTGATTTGGGTCTTATAACCTGGAAGAGGCTTTATGCCTAATGTGAGGTGTTATCATCTAAGTAATGAGATGAGATATTGTTGTCACATAGTGATCTGACAATGTTAATGGCCTTGTATGGAAGTGATATCAAGAGATAATTTGACAAAGTTATACTTCATACGTTCATATATTCCAAAATTGTAACATACCCTTATCTTTGTGGAGTTTGTTTAGGGTTTGTACGATGTAACTTGATTGATTCTAAAAGACACCCAATTGGTTTAACTAATCAAGTGAAACCCTAATCATGTAGTAGACATGTATCATAGATCTGTCTTTAGTGTCAGCACTTTCTAGATGGTGAAAGGGGTTCTCCTTAATGGAAGCTCAGAGTCGTATACTATTGAGTATATGCATTTCATAGGATTGGCTTCAGTCATACCCTGGAAGGAGAACGGTAGCGGTCATATCTCAGTGACGCGATTCAGTGTAGATATGATATGTTTTGAGGATGATTGTGGTCATACCTCGGCGGGAGTGTGGATTTGGTCGTAACTTTGTTTTTACTAGTGATGTACCTATATACTAAGGAAGAGTAGGTTATTTTGTGGTTGGACTTTATATGTCCCTGTGATGGACTCAGAATGACTGAGGGTGTGGGAGATCATAGGAGTATGACATCTCCTAGACCTTGTATGGCACTGATTTTAACTTAGAAGTGGTCTGTTGGAGCATGAGTGGTATACCTCATCTCCTTGGGGCATAATGAAATACGTAATACAACTGTGTAGTGTATTTGCTTAGGTCTAAACATGACTCACATTGGATGATCATTTGCCTTATCTCCTGTATTGTTTAGTTTATTTATAATGTGGTAAGAGAAATAAAATTCAATACATGTTCTTCATATTCCTTCTAAAAGTATAAGATGTTCTAGTACTTAGTTGTATATGTCTCAATTGCTTAAACAGTGTTATTTGCCTTCCACATATCATTTAGCTAAATCTGCTCAACCTGATAATAAACTTACTATCCTTGTTTAGCTTATATGTGTTAATACTAGTGTTGGTGGAGAGTTATATTTCTCGTTAGGATGTTGGTATTATGCTGTGGGATTCCACATCTTTAGGTGGTCTTTCACAACGTGGTAGAGATCATGCAGTTGAGGCGGAGCAGTAAGAGGAACAATAGTTTTTAAAGGTTGGATACAGTGCTAGTGTTTTGTAGTAGAGCCCTATGTTTCGTCCATGTACTCTCAGGTCCTTGGGGATGTTCCATAGACATTGTGCACTAACACAAGTTTTGGCAGTAGGCCATGGTTGTACAAATATGGTTTGTATAAATGAAGAGGTTATCATATGTAACATATTGTGAAAAGTTGGCCAAATGAACAGTGATATGCATCATCTTTTGACATGATATGTAATATAGGTGGGTTCATATGGACTCAAATGTTATATGTTTCCACTCTTGTGGTTAAATGGAATTAGTTTTAATTTACCTTGTTTTATGGTAATCCTAGATGTTAGTATTAGTTTGGCACTTTGTTTTGAGTAATCTCATTTTGTGTGGAGATGGGTGTCACATCTTAGGTGGTAACAATTCGTTGTGGCTCCCAAGAATTGCACTAGTATTGTTAGAACCTGTTGCACTAAATGAGATTACAAAAAATGCAAAACAAAATTACTCATTAATTATACACAAACCCAAAAAAGGATAAATTAAAACCAATTTCAACATTTCCCAATTGCTCAGGAACACTTACATGATTCTCAATATCCTTTACAACTACAATGTAGCCTCAACTACAACATAAACTTTACAAGGAACACTATCCACATATGTCACATATACAAGCATTAACATGCTATCAAAAGCTCGATAAAATAAAAACATCGTATGCAAACTTTTAACCTAGACCTAAGAGTAAAGGGACGACTCTAGGACACACTAAACAACTAAACTGCCATCTCTAGGGTTCATGACCTCATATTCTCTTTGTTTCTATGGTTTTGCTTCCACTGATGTCGATCGCCTAAAAAGATTTGGTGACCCACAAGGTGAGACTCGATCCCAGCATGAGATATAACTCTCTCCAATAGATATTGATTACATCGGATTAAACAATAGATAACTGAGTGGTTGGAGTATTATATAATCTATTGAATAGATTGAACAGTTCAAGTATGATAAACAGATTAAGCAAATAAGCTTATCAACAAGTATGATAATCAATGTATATACATGTAACAGGTAAATCCATTTCACTTGTTGGATATCTACTCAAATTTCACCAAATCGCATCTAATAACAATCATCATCATTAATCTGACTATCATCATATGCCTTGCTAACAACATAAGCAATCTGGTAGCATAAGTATCCCTAACATCATGAATATGTCTAGTAACATAACATGGCTATCGATATTGGCATGTCAAATAAAGGGAACAGATCTATATCATAAGTAGAACTAACATCATAGCACAATTAACTGCATAGACATTATTAATAGTTTAAGTATTTCTAATTACATGGGCATGCCTAGCAATATTAAACATAGCTAGAAGCATCATCATAACTATCAATGTCAGTATGTCTGACAACATAAGCATGTTTACAACATGTGCATAACTACAACATAAGAATATTTATCATCTCTTATTGTACTATACATCACCTTAGTGAAAAGAAAGCAAATAAGGGTTATCATCCAATATGAAGCGTTGTGTATAACCCTACACAGATATGCTACATGACCGTCTTACATCTTTTATTATGCCCTGGGGAGTTTGAGTCGTACTTCTTAAAGTCCAACTGACCATTGTTTGGTCACAATCAGTTCCATATAGGATCTAAGAAGATCCAAACTCCAAGATCTTCTCCATACCCAGTGACATATAGTCAAACTGCACAAAAACAACATATAGTCCTATAACTAGCCCACCTTGGTACAGGTCATGGTGCTAGCATCCAGGGTATTCAAACCCAATCACTGAGGTACAATTGTAGTTTTCCTCTGATCACATCACGTTATAATCACTAAGATTCAACAATATTTGTTCTCAAAAAGTGGGTTAGGTATGACCGCTGCCATCCTCCTGAAACTCTTGGTGTCAGGATGAAAAGCACCCCACATACTCAATAGTATGCGCTATGAATCCCTTAGGAATACTCGTTTCACCATCCAACAAGTTCTGCCACTGAAGATGTTTCTATAGTACATGGCATTACATGATTAGGGTTTCACTCGATTAGTTATGTCCAATTGGGTGAATTAAGGCTGCATCAAACAAGTGGACACACAAACCTTAATTCATCTCTAGCAAACATTTCTATATAATAACTTCAAAAGATATATAATGTATGAGACACAATTTCTCATCTCAATATCACAGGGCACTATTCACCTATCAATCAAAAGACTATACTTGTCATCACATCATCTTCACATTGTACTATTCATAGCCATTCAAGAGACTACACTTGTCATCACACTATCACAGGATATAAATCCTTCACAATGTCATAGGGTATCGAACCTTGTCATCATAAGAGGATTACACCTCATTCAGGGATCAACCATGGCCAAAGGTCATTAATACCATCACATCATTCCCTGCAAGTTCATCATTATCTTTCCATGCCTTATAACAAGGCTCAACAAACATCACCACACATGTGATGCACGAGCTCAACATGATATTACGCTTAATAACTAAAAGATGTTTACATTATAACATTGTAGGGTAATATTAGCATTTAAGAGCATTCTTTATTATATCACATATAAGGAAGCTATATGATTGGTCATCATCATACTTATAGTATACAAGTTTGGTATAAGAAAGCATAAATCATAAAGCTACGATGATCACTAGTTAACACATTAGAGTTGAAATCGATCATTAGGAAGGATACTCCATGTTACACCCCGATCTCACAATTTCCTCAAATCATGAGATTAGGGCATAAGATAGGACTTATATATAACACAAAGAACACCCTTAACTTTTTTCTTTTCTTTAAAACTCTTGTTTCTTTGCATTGAACCACATAACATCTTAACAAAGGAATCTGAACATTTCTTTTACTAATCAGACTTCAATAGTAAAGGTACATGCATAAACATTCATGATGTCTCTCACACCTTATGCACATAAAACTTGCTAATTGGCATACATATCAAAAGAGGAACAATATTACACATCGTAATTACAACTTTCTCTCTTATCTCTTACTGAGGACCTAGAGTGACAAGGACCGACTGACTCAACTAATCTTGTACTTAACTCTTGTAGCAGATCTACATTGATGCTCTGACCATCTTCAAGTCCACGCGGTTAACCCTAAAATGTTTGAGTAGAGGGGTGAGCCTACTCGGTCAGTGAATGAGTACTTCAAGGAAACAGTCTAAGGCACTAATGTGATTACAGATATAACTTTGAATAAACGTTATGAAATTTAACAACAATAAATACTACACTGAGCAGTTCTAAAACAATATAATTGAAATAACAAGGAATGTAAATATTTCATCCAAAGAATAACTACTAGAAAACTATGCTCTAGTCTTCCTTATCTCATTCATTCATAAGGAACTATGTGAACCTATATGATCATATTTTAACTTATGCCCTGATCTATGCAGTGTACTCTGCATAGAGACTCGCAGTGCACTACGGCCACACCGTACAAGACTTAGCGACACACCCAGGAAATGTTAAGTCTGACGCCAGCCCTATTCTGCCACAGGACCACAGGCTCTCCGGCCTCAATGCACTACTACGAGTGCTCTAGACTCCTCCTCTAACCTAAGCACACAGGCGGAGAGTCTCACGGGGTTACCTCCATGACTCTGTACGGATCTTGTTGCAATAACCCCTATTTTCTCCAGTGCCACCGTGACTCCGCACAGATTATTGTTGAACACTGCCTCTCTGTCCTCGTGCCACCATGACTCCACACGGTTAATGTTGCAACACGAGTTTCACCCCTACGAAGCAGATCTCTCGAAGGGGTTCTACGGTGTTCAGGGCACCTAAGTCTAACATTAATATTATAGATACATGTAAAACAGAAATCATAACTCATTTTACATTTCTCACAAGGCTCACACGGCCTGCCATATCATATCATATAAAACATCATAGCTCATGTATTCAACATATACCATGTCTCAGTAACATCCCTTTCTAGGGCATGTCATATCTCATCACCTGCAATTTACGAGATATGTATTGAAATATAAGAAGCCCTGCAGTATGTAGATATCAACTCAGAGAGAACAAGCATATAAAGTTAAATGCACTAGAAACATACAATTCAACAGTTACGTATCACCACATCTCATATCGAGATCTTTCATGTCACCATAACATGATTCATTGAACACCCTATCCTTAGGGTTTCATTTGCCTTATTCATTCATCACATGCCAACACCCTACTCTTAGGGTTTCATTCACCTCATTCACCTTTTCATTTACCTCATTCACTTATCACATGGCTCTCATAAGGATTTCATAGGATATAAGCATTCACTAAATAAAGATTGTTTTCAACAAATCATATACAATCGATATATGTATGAAACCATGGAAATTGAACTAAATTTAGGTTTCCATTCTATTCACTGAGATATCATGCACCAAGGATAAAATTCAAATAAGGTAATCCATGAGGTACATCCTAACCACTTATAAGTTTACTAGTCCTTTTTAATAAGGTTGAAACTCTAGAGATATCTCAATTAGATTAAACCCTAATTACATCATATGGTATAAATTTGAAAAGCATTCTTTCTAAGATGTGTTGTATACGTTTCTGATGTGAATCTACCATCAAGGAGACATTCAAATAGAGAAGGAATCCATATCATATCAATTTGCAACAACTTAAATCATACGGACATGTCAGGGTTTAGAATCACATACTAAGCATTTAGGGATTTGGATGCTATAATCAAATTTCGTGCATTACACTGTTTAAAGGAATAATCCACTCACCCTAAGGTGTGAAAACACCTCAAAACTGTAGCTCAACTCAGGGGATCTCGAACTCATATCAATTCCCTAGCAAATCTCCCAATTCTTCTTCCATTCAACTAGGAAACCTTGAAAATGAGGGATTATGAAGAAAGGGTAAGAAAAGAGGGAATTTCGACATCATCTTGGATCAAATCAGAGCATGGACGGAATCTTGACATGAGAGAGAAGATTCACCATAAAAGTCTATGCAAAGGATCCAAACTTACTTGATTTCACCATTCCTCGGACCGCAAAACCCTAGGTCAGCAATTCCTCCTCTTTCTCCACTCAAGCCCTAACTCTCCCTCTATCTCTAGATTTTTGTTTCTCTGGGATGGATGACGAAGAATGAGAGCTGTGTGTGTGTGTGGTCGATCATATAAGTCAATTTGAGCTGCTTGGGTCAATTGCATATTGACCCAACACTCAACTTTAATTATATTGGCTGAATATTCAGTTATACAAAGTTACTATAATTCGTTTATTTATGAGATCAAACCTTCTCCAACAATTATGGGAATTTATCATGTTGTTTATAATTTATCTATAAAGTTTCAGTTAAAAGTTGAGATCATTTCGAGTTACCAATAAATAATTAAAAATAGAACAGTGCACTGCTATATTGTAGTCTGCAGCAGATTCGGTCGAGTTTGCCCTGCACAGAACTCGACTGACACCCTCACTGTAGAGATCAAAAGTCATCCAAAAATTATACCAATTTAACAAAGTGTCTAAAACTGTGTTTTTCAAACACAGTTAAAATTTGAGATTAATTGGATATACCAATAAAAAGATAAAATTCAATTACCACACTGCTATATAAATCTGGAAATATGATCGGTCGAGTTTGAAACTCGACCGATAAACAGGTCAGAACATTCTTCAAAAATTCTGATATTTTCCAATGTTGTTCACATTTTATATATCCAAATCATATCCAAATGTGAAGTAAATCCGAGTTACACATAAAATACTAAAAATCATTTAGTGAGACATTCTACTTATCAAATTCTGTATTCATATGTCATTAAAACCCTATTTTGGGCCGATTAGGGTCTATGCTTCTCAAACCCTAATTCTCAAGACAAAAGAACATTTAGACTTCTTATCATAGTTAAAACATCCTAATTGTGTTATCGTCATTAATTAGATTTCAAGAATGATTATTCCAATTAATTTTTGCAATTTTCTAGGTAAACCCTAGTTTACCAGTTAAGCTCAGATGGGGTCGTAACAACTCTTCCCCCCTTAGAATGTTTCGTCCTCGAAACATAAACTCACAAGAAAGATACATTCAAGGTTATTTTAAGCTTCTAAAGCCTTCCATGTCATTATATTCTTGTATTTCATACCTGAATGTAGTTTTCAACATTAGATCTTTTAATCCTTTACTAAATCACAACATATTTCAAATAGTTCTCAATGATATCAAGCAAATTCTTTATGCCACAGTCAAACATAGAATGCAAAGATAAACCACCATACTTTCACTGTGCAACTCTGATACTCTGATACAACTATCTCAACTTATGCGGCTCAGAAAGTTCTATTGTTCTGTATCACCTTTAAGTGACAAAAGCGAGTTCACCATGCTATTTTAAACTTTAATAAAGTGCTATTCAAATAGCAAAACAGTCTTGAATTAAAAGACTAGATTCAACAATCAATTGCACAATACTACTCTTGGCATCCCCATTGGGTCATGGATGCATGAGGTGAAGCATTACCACCTCATTCCATTCTATCATGTTTTGATCCTGGGACCTGTGGGTTATGGGCCCACACACAATTCAAAGTGTAACCATCGTATTATATCATTTTAGGGTTTCAACCACAATAATAAAGTAATCCACAATTGTATCAGTCATTCAAGCATTAATCATACTCAATTACCATCGCTCAGTTATATTAGAGCTAGGTATAACAAGCTACACCTCATTAGGGTTATTTGTCCAGACAATCTGATTATGATCCCTTTCTACTAATATGAGTGGATAAGTATGACTACCTTATTCAGGATATCCCTCCATGTGTTCTGACATCATCCAAACCGTATCACCATATCACAAATACACAATAGTAAGATGCATATCAGGTATGAATTACTACAACTATCATACGCCTTTAATTTAACATATAGCTTACACAAATACCCTGAAATCATATGTAGAACCAACTTTCATACCTTAATATGCCTTCAACAAATCATACATGTAAAAACAAATTCACATATTACACAAAGCTAGTGTTTTCCCATATCTCTCTGCTCATTCATTACTTCTTTACTTTTTGCTACCTATCCTTTTCATATGATTATATACAATAAACATCCCTAACATTAAAACATTCAAGGTAAGAATAGATTATTCATCATTCTTGCTATCACACAAGAATTTATTTCTTATCATACTTCATCGTAATGTATGTCACTATTACATTCACTAGATGACCCCACCAAGGTAGTTATGCACCATATATGATTCATTTTCTCTTATCATTTCATTCCCACCTTGCTCTCATTAAGGAATATATGAAAGAGAAGATGATTTTAAGACTTGGAATACTTGTATTCAAACATTCCCTTAATACATTCTCGTATGTAGATTTACTTAGTTATCAATAGAGATATTTGAGTAATTAGCACTTGCTTGAATCTCACAACCTCTTTATTTATAACTTTTCCATCATATTTCAAACCCTTTCTTACGTTTCATAGTCCTCTTACCATATACTACTCTTTAACCCGTCATCTTTAATTCTAATTTTTTTTTCTCTTATGACCATGTTGCTTATTCATATGTATGGTCATGTATACCATGTTGCACATATTTCCTCCTTTATCTTTATACTATTGCGAAGTTAACGTTCTAAATTAATAGTCCTTCTATTAGTTTTTCCTCATGTTGAATACATTACATATTCTTCATTTTTAAATCAAGTGGATCATGCATGGGTCAAACATAGTTTCTCTTTCAATCAAGTTTTTCTCTCCTGAATACAGTCTACCTTTGTATGACTTATTCATTCGTTAAACTACACCTATGTTCTTGGCTTAGAAACTAGTTTGTTGTTCCAGTCTTATGAATTACATGTTCATACGATTCTCTTTACTTTTGCTCTTTTGAAGACTCTTTACTTCTATGGACCTATTGAATGCTCAACCCTATTCTCTACTTAGCCTTTGCTTTAGAGTTCATAAAAGCATTATACTCAATTATATGATTCATTCTTCATGATTGATTCTTGCTATCTTGAATCATACATACATTTCACATATCTTTTCTATATTTCATATGTATAGTTCATATAATATTAATCAATAAACTGATTATGAACTTCATATCATGTTCCTTTATTCCCAATTAAGGGTTTCTCATATGAGGCCCCAAAATTGAACCTCAGATATCAGTTTCAACTAATTCTTAGTTGTTCTGATCTTGCCCATATGTTTCAACATCTTAATGTATGTACATTCTTACTCTGATGTGGGTCTAATTATTCAAATTCTATTCTTATTATACTATTGATAGGATTCATTAGATCCTAGTAACGCATCCTTCCAGCCGGACCAGGACAAACCTGAAGTCCTGAAGCCAAGAACTACAAAGGATTACTCAACTCCTATTCATCTCAGAAGTGTGGAAGAAAACTTATCCACTAACAAAAGCTCATTCAAAGGTCAATTCTAGTCTACTTGTTACAAAGAATGAAATCAATAAATGCTACAACTACATAGTGTACAAAAGATATTAAAGACCCATATTTCAAAGTATTGAATATTTCAATTCAAACATATAAGAGCATTTCTATACATTTCCAACAAAAACAACATTATGAAATGTAAGTTCTATCTCCTTTTACATTTATGCTCTTAATTCTTGTTTCTTTTCTCATTTTCTAACCCTAACATTTCTAGGGTTCCTCTCTAGCCCATTCTTCTACTGTATACCTGGCCAGGGTATACGTGAAAGAATAGACAGAGTAGCTTGTACTGGTTGATCCAAGTACTCAGATATCGGGCCAGGATATCCAAATACTCAAATCCCCAAAGCTAACATCAAAACATCTCCTATCTGCCACACTTATGATGCGAACTTACTAACTTAATGGTCCTTGACAACTCATGTCACGCCCCGATCTCACATTAACCACAGACCACAAGATTAGGGCGCGACAGGATGGGATTATCATATAAACAAACCACTGAGAATTTTTCTTTTTAAAACCTCGTAATGATATCCGGATTATTGCTGTAAACTAAAACAAAAATAACTATTGCGGAAGCATTTCAATTAAACTGGCTAGAGAACATAAACAGAGTTTACAACATGTAATATTGTTTAACAGAAAGTAAACATAACAGTTAATTTACAACTTTATACACATTCGCCATACATACTCTCTCTCACCCACACCATGTCCCAAGGACCGAGGGGAAAGGACTAAGAGACCACTATCTAACTAAACTAACTACATATACCTTTTACAGATTAAGTGTTAGGATGAAATGATCCTTCTGATTCTTGGAATTTGTCGCTGACCTGAAAATGTTTGAGTAGAGGAATGAGCCTACTCGCTCAGTGAATAATATTTCACTTAGCCATCATCGGATAACTCCATATTTTACATTTAACAGGAATATGTAAATAAAATAACAAACTGAGCAGTTCTAATTAAACAGTGCAATTATCGCAGAAAAGTATAATGAACATTTAAAGAACAAGTATTATAAATTCTTAATCTGAACATACACAAGTTTCATATTAATCTACCTTAATTCTATGTAATCATCTTTTAACTTATGCCCTGATCATATGCAGTGTACTCTGCATATAAAGTCTCGTAGCGAACTACGAACCCACCGTACAAGACTTAGCGACACACCCGGGAAATGCTAAGTCTGACTGCCGTCCTGGTCTGCGTCAGGACTCTCAGGCTCACACGGCCTCACTGCACTCTCAAAGAGTGTACTCTAGACTCCTCCTCTAACCTGAGCACACAGGCGGAGAGTCTGGGTTACCACTGTGACACACGCACAGATTATTGTTGAATAACCCCTATTTACTCCAGTGCCACCGTGACACACGCACGGATTATTGTTGAACACTGCCTCTCTGTCCTCGTGCCACCGTGACACACGCACGGATTATTGTTGAACACGAGCCACCGACCATCTAGACACACGCTAGGTAGGTCATTTCACCCCTAAGGCACAGACCTCCAAAAGGGGTTCTACGGTGTCAGGGCATCTAAGTCTAACACATTTTATTATAACAAGAAAACTCTTATAACATTGTGTCTCTCTCACACATATTCGACTACTAGAATATATTGTAATTATGCAATTCACTAGCTGAAACCAGAAGTTCAACTTTCATAACATTTCTATATATAGTGCAACAACTATTCATTTATATCGCAATAACTCATAACTCAACTATGCTTTCATGCAAACAAATTCGTTCACTGTAAATAGATTTCATATCTATTCCACGTCTCTATACTGATTTCATATTACTGAACATTCAAATATATTGTATTGAAAGGAATACTCAATCTGAAATATTTTATCGCATTTATTCGCATCTTACTGAAATTACTCATAAAGAATACACATTTATTTTAGTAATCATTTCATTTCATTTGAACTATGCAAATTAAAAGTCTAGGGATGATAACTATGCTCGACATCCGAGTAATCTCTATTACCTAGATATACACATAAACAACATTTTCATATACGCAATATCTACGATTAAACGAGTTAAACCTTGATAATTAAGTGAGATAATACTCACCCAATTCGGGAAGTTCGAATTCGTCCAGATCCGTCTAGGAACACGTCCAGAGTCCAATTTCCGAGCACACGCAAGTCGTCTTCAACCTCGGTTCAGTTCACTTCAGACTCGAATCTGCTTCACACACAGCTGATCGTGACTTTTGGTTTCGAATTTGCGTTCGGGACCCTTGGCCGAACTCCATGGCAAGCTCCCAGTGAATTGGTTGTTATTGAGCATCAACACCTTCATGTTTGTGAGTTTCCCTATGCCTTCGGGCACAGGTCCAACTAACTTGTTGTAGCTGAAATCAAGCATCGATAGGTTGATCATATTGGCTATTGTCCCTTGCGCATCAAGGTAACCGGATATGTTGATGGATGGGGTCGAGAGCTCTTGCAGAGAGACCGCGTTGTAAAGGTCGAGTGGTATCTGACCATGTAGGTTGTTGTTTCCGATGCGAAGAACCCTCAGCTGCGAGCAATTACCAAAGCCCTTGGGGAGTTCACTGTCCAGTTTGTTGAACGAGAGATCCAGTGCTTGCAGGCGATGAGCGCCAACAGCGCAGATGAAGGGAGGTATAGGGCCCGAGAAAGAGTTGTGGATGGCGTTTACGGCGACCAGGTACTGGGCACTTGCCCACCAACCCGAAAGGGGGAGTGGCCCGCTGAAGAGGTTGCTAGAAAAATCTAGAGTCTGGAACGGTAGGGATTGATTGTGCTCTTCCTGCGGTAGCATCTTCCAATCAGCCAAAACAACCTTGTCGTCCAGATGATTGAAGCTGACGTCCAAGACGACGAGGCGGGCCGACCACAGTAGGTCCGGCTCCAAGCCCCCACAGAGGTGACGGCGTTGGATGCAGAGAACCTCAATGTACAGACCACCGGCTGTGATAGCTGCGGATCCACATTTAAACCTCAAGGCCGAGCTCAGAGCTGGCCTTTGCTTGCCGTTTCGTGTGCCCAAGGGGGCTCCTGGCCGCCCTCCAAGCTGCTGTGCGGCCGCAGCTCTACGTTGCAGATCAGCTGTAGGTGGGGCGCCATGGAAGGGGGCGAGGAAGGAGGAAGGAAGAAGGGAAGAGGAAGAGGGAAGGTAGAGGAGGGAGAGGTGTAGCTGAATCGGCTATGGGCCAAGAAATCGCCCAGCCATCGCCTCTGTATTCCTCTACGAGTCGCGCGCTACAGTGCGCCGACTCTCCCTGTTGTATCGGGTGGAAGATGAAAGGATAAGCGAGAAAAAAAAGAAAAGAGAAATAAAAGGCTAATAAATTTGGATATTTTGCAAATTCAGCCCCAAAACTTGAAACTATTATATCTTTTGCGTCGATTGTCCAATTGAAATGATTCCTTTTGCAAATTTGCAAGCACGAGGTCCTCTACAACCCTAAAGCGAGAAAACATGCTACTTAGCGTGTTTCAACTAATCAAAATACTAATCGCTTATGTATACTTAATTCAACTTAATTAACTTAATGATCAACGTTGCTATTATCATTAATTACCTCTGATGACTCAAACTCAACTATTGATTCACGACGTAACTTATCTTGATTAACCATATTGTTTAATAGAGCGTTTAGCACTAATCAAGACACTTCACGCTAATCGAGGTATTTATTAGTTAACTTAGTTATGGGTCATAACAACTCACCCTAAGCTCTGATACCAATCTGTTACACCCCGATCTCACAATTTCCTCAAATCATGAGATTAGGGCATAAGATAGGACTTATATGTAACACAATGAACACCCTTAACTTTTTTCTTTTCTTTAAAACTCTTGTTTCTTTGCATTGAACCACATAACATCTTAACAAAGGAATCTGAACATTTCTTTTACTAATCAGACTTCAATAGTAAAGGTACATGTATAAACATTCATGATGTCTCTCACACCTTATGCACATAAATCTTGCTAATTAGCATACATATCAAAAGAGGAACAATATTACACATCGTAATTACAACTCTATCTCTTATCTCTTACTGAGGACCTAGAGTGACAAGGACCGACTGACTCAACTAATCTTGTACTTAACTCTTGTAGCAGATCTACACTGATGCTCTGACCATCTTCAAGTCCACGTGGTTAACCCTAAAATGTTTGAGTAGAGGGGTGAGCCTACTCGGTCAGTGAATGAGTACTTCAAGGAAACAGTCTAAGGCACTAATGTGATTACAGATATAACTTTGAATAAACGTTATGAAATTTAACAACAATAAATACTACACTGAGCAGTTCTAAAACAATATAATTGAAATAACAAGGAATGTAAATATTGCATCCAAAGAATAACTACTAGAAGACTATGCTCTAGTCTTCCTTAGCTCATTCATTCATAATGAACTCTGTGAACCTATATGATCATATTTTAACTTATGCCCTGATCTATGCAGTGTACTCTGCATAGAGACTCGCAGGGCACTACGGCCACACCGTACAAGACTTAGCGACACACCCGGGAAATGCTAAGTCTGACGCCAGCCCTGTTCTGCCACAGGACCACAGGCTCTTCGGCCTCAATGCACTACTCCGAGTGCTCTAGACTCCTCCTCTAACCTGAGCACACAGGCGGAGAGTCTCACGGGGTTACCTCCATGACTCCGCATGGATCTTATTGCAATAACCCCTATTTTCTCCAGTTCCACCGTGACTCCACACGGATTATTGTTGAACACTGCCTCTCTGTCCTCGTGCCACCATGACTCCGCACGGTTAATGTTTCAACACGAGTTTCACCCCTAAGAAGAAGATCTCTCGAAGGGGTTCTACGGTGTTTAGGGCACCTAAGTCTAACATTAATATTATAGATACATGTAAAATAGAAATCATAACTCATTTTACATTTCTCACAAGGCTCACACAGCCTGCCATATCATATCATATAAAACATCATAGCTCATGTATTCAACATATACCATGTCTCAGTAACATCCCTTTCTAGGGCATGTCATATCTCATCACCTACAATTTACGAGATATGTATTGAAATATAAGAAGCCCTGCAGTATGTAGATATCAACTCAGAGAGAACAAGCATATAAAGTTAAATGCACTAGAAACATACAATTCAACAGTTAAGTATCACCACATCTCATATCGAGATCTTTCATGTCACCATAACATGATTCATTGAACACCCTATCCTTAGGGTTTCATTTGCCTTATTCATTCATCACATGCCAACACCCTACTCTTAGGGTTTCATTCGCCTCATTCACCTTTTCATTTACCTCATTCACTTGTCACATGGCTCTCATAAGGATATCATAGGATATAAGCATTCACTAAATAAAGATTGTTTTCAACAAATCATATACAATCGATATATGTATGAAACCATGGAAATTGAACTAAATTTAGGTTTTCATGCTATTCACTGAGATATCATGCACCAAGGATAAAATTCAAATAAGGTAATCCGTGAGGTACATCCTAACCACTTATAAGTTTACTAATCCTTTTAAATAAGGTTGAAACTCTAGAGATATCTCAATTAGGTTAAACCCTAATTACATCATATGGTATAAATCTGAAAAGCATTCTTTCTAAGATGTGTTGTATATGTTTCTGATGTGAATCTACCATCAAGGAGTCATTCAAACAGAGAAGGAATCCATATCATATCAATTTGCAACAACTTAAATCATACGGACATGTCAGGGTTTAGAATCACATACTAAGCATTTAGGGATTTGGATGCTATAATCAAATTTCATGCATTACACTGTTTAAAGGAAGAACCCACTCACCCTAAGGTGTGAAAACACCTCAAAACTGTAGCTCAACTCAGGGGATCTCGAACTCATATCAAATCCCTAGCAAATCTCCCAATTCTTCTTCCATTCAACTAGGAAACCTTGAAAATGAGGGATTATGAAGAAAGGGTGAGAAAAGAGGGAATTTCAACATCATCTTGGATCAAATCAGAGCATGGACGGAATCTTGACATGAGAGAGAAGATTCACCATAAAAGTCTATGCAAAGGATCCAAACTTACTTGATTTCACCATTCCTCGGACCGCAAAACCCTAGGTCAGCAATTCCTCCTCTTTCTCCACTCAAGCCCTAACTCTCCCTCTCTCTCTAGATTTTCATTTCTCTGGGATGGATGACGAAGAATGAGAGCTGTGTGTGTGTGTGGTCGATCATATAAGTCAATTTGAGCTGCTTGGGTCAATTGCATATTGACCCAACACTCAACTTTAATTATATTGGCTGCATATTCAGTTATACAAAGTTACTGTAATTCGTTTATTTAAGAGACCAAACCTTCTGCAACAATTATGGTAATTTAGCAAGTTGTTTATAATTGACCTATAAAGTTTCAGTTAAAATTTGAGATCATTTAGAGTTACCAATAAATAATTAAAAATAGAACAGTGCACTGCTATATTGCAGTCTGCAGCAGATTCGGTCGAGTTTGCCCTGCATAGAACTCGACCGACACCCTCACTGTAGAGATCAAAAGTCATCCAAAAATTATGCCAATTTAACAGAGTGTCTAAAACTGTGTTTTGCAAGCACAGTTAAAATTTGAGATCAATTGGATATACCAATAAAAAGATAAAATTCAATTACCACACTGCTATATAAATCTGGAAATATGATCGGTCGAGTTTGAAACTCGACCGATAAACAGGTCAGAACATTCTTCAAAAATTCTGATATTTTTCAATGTTGTTCACATTTTATACATCCAAATCATATCCAAATTTGAAGTAAATCAGAGTTACACATAAAATACTAAAAATCATATAGTGAGACAATCTACTTATCAAATTCTGTATTCATATGTCATTAAAACCCTATTTTGGGACGATTAGGGTCTATGCTTCTCAAACCCTAATTCTCAAGACAAAAGAACATTTAGACTTCTTATCATAGTTAAAACATCCTAATTGTGTTATCGTCATTAATTAGATTTCAAGAATGATTATTCCAATTCATCTTTGCAATTGTCTAGGTAAACCCTAGTTTACCAGTTAAGCTCAGATGGGGTCGTAACACTCCATCATTATATCAACCATTAAAGGAAGGGCGGAATATCTAACGACCATCATCTATTATCATTAGGGTTAGGTTCAACAAGATAGGTTACTTTGATGTTACAAATCAGCACTCATACCAAAACCCTAACTCATGGCATCCAGATTGGACCATGGATGCATGGGGTGAAGCATCACCATCACATTCCATATAATCCTCAAGTATGGATTTACACATAACTTAAGATGTAACCATTAGCTTATAACATAATAGGGTTCAACCACAAAGGAGAGTACTCCATGATTACATTTACTGTTCAAGGACTATTCATAACCACTTACAAGCATTTGGTTTTATTAAGACTAGGTCTAACAAGCTATACCTCACTAGTGTTACATATGAACCCAATATGGTCATTATCCCTTCTATTCATATGAGTGAAAAGGTAAAAGTACTTTATTAAGTGTAACCCTCCATTTGTTCCATCACCATTCAACCCATATCACCATACCATAATGTCACCCAAAACCATTGGATGTTGAAAAGTAAGACCATTGGTTATTTACATAAGTAAACACTTGAACAAACCATATGTAAAGCCATTGAGTTGTGACCTAGAAAGAGTCACAATTAAACTATGAACATCCCTTATTTAATAACATAAAAGGGGCACCATATATTGTGGGGTTAAAACCCATCATCAATTGTATATTTTAAGCAATTCATCATGTCAAAAATCAAGCTCCTTAAATCGATCACATGAGGGAAACCATCAAACTCAGATTGTTAGAACTCACATGTAGTACTATTGGTTTCAATCCCAACATTGGATGTGAAGCATCTAATATCAACCATTAGATAAAGTCCATTAATTGAAACTATTAGATGAAGAAGTGTTAGATTATAACCATAAAGATCAGGTTCATCTCTCAAAATAATTAATTGGAGTATAGGCCTAACCATTAGATAAATTGAACCAAGAAATCAAATATTTAGGGATTAATTGAAGCTACATCTAAAGCCTTGACTCACCATTAGTTGTGATGACCTGATCTACCAATGGATTTGACTATCAGGTCACTGTCAGTTGATAAGATCAGCAATACATTCATTTAACACCATCGGATATTAAGCTAATGCATCATTGATTGATAACATCATTAGAGAATCAAACCATGGCTCATTCAGATTCCAAGAGCACCTAACACTGACCCAAGGTGTGGCTATTAGTTCACACCATTGTTTGTCACCCTTGGTCACCACCTATGATTATCATGAAGACCACACCATTGGGTCATGTGTTTAGAGAAGAAAGCAACCTAGAAACCCTAATATGGACCACCGGTTGATAGGTGTTCAGCACCATAGGTGGTGATACCAACCTGAACTAAGTCATATCCTTCCACAGAAGGATGTGCACATGATTACAGGTTCATTTAGAACTAGAAACAAAATAGGAACACCATAAAAATTGAAATCCCAAACAAGCTTAACTTCTTAATGCTTAAATCACCATTTTTAAGCAAGAACATGATCTAACAAGCTTATAGTAAGCAATATAAGTAAAGAGGGTTCTACAGCTCACCTCTATTGAGAAGAAAAGACTTCTAAAAGAAAGAAAATCGATCCAAGAAGGTAGAAAATCAAAGAAGAAGCTCTTATCTCGTCCAAGTAGGAACCCTTCTTCACAAGGGATCAACACCCTAGAAGAAGAAGAAAGAAAGGTATGATCTTGATCTCTAAAGCAACTTTTAGTATGGAAACATAGAGTTACAACCTGGAGAAAGGTCTAAGGAAGGAGAAGAGAAATAAAAATAGATAAGGAAGGAAGAAAACAACTTGCATTGGTCGAAATCCCTTGAAGATGACCTTGGAAACCCTAGGTAGGGCTAGATGGAGAGATGGAGCTCTAGGACACCTTCTTCTCCAAAAAGAGGTCATCTTCTACCTTAGAGAACTTGCTTATGAAGAAATATAGATTGGATTCATTGCTCTAGGTTATATGAAATATAAAGAAAGAAAAGGTTTTGTACTTGGGCAAGGAAGAGGTAGATATAGTCCATGGATAAGGATGGAAGCAAGCATGCATGAGGTGAACAAGTAGCTCCCCATTTTTTCATGGCCTTAAATATTAAGGATATACAAGAAATATCACAAGAAGCTTCCCCACAATTCATGGAGACCTTCTTAGGCACCGTTGTTGAATTTACAAACCAATAAAATAAACCATTGGTTGATAGCTCCTAAATGTAGCTCATCCATAAAGGGGTAAACCCTAAAATATCCTTGAAGAAAACACTTCCAAACCAAGGTACAATTGAGCACCCCATGGCTCAAAAAGCTCAAGAATGATAAGATAACATATAAGGAACATAAAGCAAGTGAAAAATTGCAAAGAAAACCTATCTATTGGGTAAATTGCATACAAGTACAAAATGTTCATAAATTTACTTGACTTGCACAAACAATGTCCAAATCGGACCAAATTTGAAACTTAAGCATGTCACATGATACCAAAACATATAAAAAGGTTATATTAGGGTTCTAAGAATTCAATTATGGTAATTAAACATGTTCAACCATTTAAACAAGGTTAGGGATCTCACAAGTATGGCCATAACCATCGTTGTTTTTATAATTGCATGTTTTGTTTGTGGATATGGTATGCATATGATATATATTATTAATATGTGGTGATTATTGACTAAGTGTGGGCACACCAAGTGTGGTGCATCATCTATCTCGTCGAAGTGTGATGGTAGTTACGTGGGAATGTCCAACAAGGTGCATTACTATCGTGTTGGCTTGTTGGCCAAGCTTAACTAGGTGACCTCAATGGGATCAAGTTCATAGAACCATAAAGATGGATTATGGCAATGAGTTATGCATATATTTTTCCAAGAATTGCATAAAATTCAATTGGCAAATGTTTCCTACCTTAATATTTGGTTATAGATTTTGACGTTGGCCAAATAATAACTTAATTGTTTTGGGTCTTGGATCACTAGAAGGTTGTGCGTTGCAATCTTCCAAATTGATAAGTGAGGGACATAAATTTGAACAAAATAGTTGGAGAAATAATTAATGAAAGTTCTAGTTAATATCGTCAAATTTTCTTTTAATTAAAGAAAATGAAAATGGTTTTGACAAATTGCAAATTTCTTTTTTAGAAACAAATGGAAACCAATAACATGTTTTCTTTGCGATCGGTCCTTGAGAAGGACAAGTTGAATGGGAATAATTGCCATGATTGGTTCAGGACATTGAGAACTATTCTCATACAAGATCACAACCTCTATGTCCAGGAGACACCAGAGCCGAATGAACCTACTCCCACTACACTTAAGGATAATAGGGATGCTTACAAGAATCACTTTAAAGATGTCACACATGTCAAGTGACTGATGATATGCTCAATGAACTACGAGTTGCAGAGACAACATGAGAACATGGTTGTTATTCAGATAGTAATATATATTAAGAACATGTACCAAGATTAGGAAAGAAAAGAGAGAAATGGTGTCTCCAAGGCATAGTTCAAGTGCAATATAGCAGAAGGAGATCTAGTAGGTCCCCATGTGCTCAAGAAAATTGGGTATGTGGAGAACCTTGCTAGACTGGGATTTCCCTTGGGTCAAGAGTTGGACAAAAATGTGATTCTACAGTCACTGCCAGAATCATAAAGCTTGTTCGTCATGAACTACAACATAAACAATTTTACAAGCCTTTGTCAGAATTACTTGGCATGTTAATAACCGCTAAAGTGAAAATGAAGTACAAATCGAAATACATGATTATGATTAGCAATAGAAAGAGGAAGCCCAAGGGAAAAAGAAATACTAAGAAGAGTTCTAAAGTTGGCTAGAAATCCCAATTTTTGAAACTCGAATCAATGGAAGGGGTGACCAAAGGAGGATATTTTCACCACTGCCACCGACCTAGAAATTGGAAAAGGAATTTCTCTCTTTACCTAAAAGTACTGACAAAGAAGGAGGGAATAGAGATGTGCACTTGAATTATTTATTTTACTCAGATACATATGTCTACTTCTTCATAATGGGTACTTGGTACTAGATGTGGATCTCACATATGTTAAAATATGCAGGATCTGAAAAGAAGTAAGCCTTTAAGAAAGGGCAAGGTCAAGATGTGCATTGCAAATGGAGCCAGAGTTTTTGTCACTAGAGTTGGAACCTATCATTTATCTCTTTACACTGGGCTTGTAGTAGAGTCATAGAAATGCTATTTGCACCTACCATTGATGGAAACATTATTTCTATATCTTGTATGGACAAGAATGGATTTGAGATTCATGTACAAAATGGTCAATGTTCTATTTCAAAGGATGAGATATTTTGTGGTAGTACTCCAATGTCCTGTATTCTTTACTTATTATATCTAGATACAAATGTTTATAACGTAAATACCAAAAGAATAAAACTTGATAACTCACACAAGACATACATTTTGCATTGTCATCTAGGGCACATCAATGAGAAACATATTCTTGGACTCCATAAATATGGATATCTAGACTCTTTTGATTTCAAATCAATAGAGACATGCAAATCTTGCTTCTTGGGAAAAATGAAAAAGGCTCCATTCATTGGCAATAGTGGGACAACAAGTGATCTATTGGGACTCGTACAAACTGTTGTATGTGGACCTTTTAGAACTAATATTAGGGGGTTGTTTGGGTGATTACTTCTTAATCACAATAGTAGTTTTCAGTTTTGGGATTTCAAGTCAAGCAATTGTAAAATACACGACTCCAGATTACATCGTATGGATGACTCCATGTTACATCCTCAGCACCTGAGGCACCATACCTCGGCGGCAACTGCTATACCGGAGACATGATAATGGACTTGGCTGCAAAATGGAAGGGCAACAGGCATAGACAAAGTGCGCCACTATGGGGATCTGCGATCTCCACATGGCCAAGTTCGTCCCCGGTGACGTCAAGGACATGAATCCCCTTGTCGGCCATGACGTAGCCACTGCCAAGCTCATCAACATCAGTTCTGTCACCAGAATTAAAATCAAAAGCAAAGAAGGACGATGCTTGATCCAAGGGACACCTCTATAGATGGCGTTGTAGATGGTTCCATGGTGCAAACAGAGCCTACCGACATGTGGCCCTACTGCCACCTTGTTCCAAATAGCGTTTGGGTATGGGGTAGCATTCCCCGCCGGAATGTCGACCGTCAGAAAGGATTTCTGGGACTAGTGGCTGAAGAGGGATCACGCTCAGAGGTAAGCTGCAAGGACCTTCTGCAACACCCGTTCCTCTCCACAGAGATGGTGGAGGTGGCAGAACAGAGCAGTCGCCAGAGGTACTTTCTCAATCGATGGACTGTGGCCAGTGGATACTAGATAGGGAAGCAGTGAATCTCGGGGAGATGGCATGGTTTCATTGAGAAATTAGCAATTCCCACAAGTAGAAACCCATTAATTTGGAAAGGAGAAGACACATACAGAGGGAGGAGACAGGGAGGGTGGACAAGCCGACCAAGAGAGACCAAGGAGTGAACATGTAGAACGGGATATCGGGGTAGGGTTCAGAGGAGTCGGGTTGAGATGCCAGCCCGTGGTATTCTAAAACCCACTAATTTTGGCAGACTTCGATAAAAACTGCGGATGTTAAGCCGAAATACCAGTGTCCGGACTACTGAGATTTGATGACTACATGTGTGTGTACCCAAACGGTGTATGTAAAAACATAGTATTTAAAATACAGAAACGAACTACAATACCACCGTGAAATACACCTCCCAAATGGCCCCTAGAGGTAATTTCGAGTACAACATTACCTTTGTTGTCGAATATAGTAGGTATGTCTAATAATACATGATGAAACATAATTTAGAAACCCTTGAAAATTTCAAGAATTTCACTAATGATGTAGAGAACTAACTTGGTAAACGTATTAAAGCACTTCATTCTGATAGAGGTGGAGAGTACTTAAGCTAGGAGTTTGAGGACCTTCTATGATACTTAGTATTATATCATAATGGAATCCACCTAGAACACCATAGAATAATGATGTAATAGATAGAAGAAACCATACATTACTAGATATGGTGCCCTCAATAATGAGTTTTGTTGATCTTTGAAATTCCTTTTTGGGACATTCTCTAGAAACCACAGAGTTTACACTAAGTTGTGTACCATCTAAATCGGTTTAAAAGACATCATATGAGATATGGTATGGGAAGCGTCCCAATGTGTCTTTTAAAAAGATTTGGGGATGTGAATCATATGTGAGAAAGAAGTTTTCCAATAAGCTTGGACCCAAATCAGATAAATGTTATTTTGTTGGATATCTGAGCAAAACCAAAGGATACTACTTCTATACTCCATCATACAACAAAGTGCTTGTATCCAGGCATGATGTATTGCTAGAAAGGGATTTATTTTCAAATTGATCAATGGGAGGAAAGTAGAACTTGAAGAGGTTCGAGACCAACAAGAAAACATAGAAATAATATAGGTACAAGAGGAACATAGAGAGTCACAAACTATTGTGGAATATAAAATTCCTCATGTAACATAGGAACTTTATAGATCTGGAAGGACACGCCTTGAACCTGAAATACTTAGTTATCTTTTGACTCAAGAAGGAGATGAGTTGGTCATTGATGATGAGCAAACAATCTACCTAGAAGTTTTAAAGGGACCATGGTCTGAGAAGTGGCTTGAGGCCATGAGATCTGAGATGGAATCCATGTACACCAATAGGTATGGACCTTGGAGGATCCACCTGAAGGAGTAACACCCATAGGGTGCAAGTAGGTATTCAAGAAGAAGACTGACATGTATAGTAATGTACAAAGTTACAAAGGTCAATTTTTTGTAAAGGGTTTTAAACAAGTTTGACTTGTTTACTCTGATGAAACCTTTTCTCCAGTTGCCATGGTTAATTTTCTCAAGATCATACTTGCCACTACAACTTATTATGACTATGAGATTTACTAGATGGATTTTAAAACCATATTCGTTAATGGGAATCTACTTAAGGATGTGTACATGAGGGTTTCATAAATCCAAACGATGCTAATAAAACTTGTAAGCTACAAAGGTCAATCTATGGATTGAAGCAAACATGAGTTCCTCATTTGAAGTGTATGATGTATTTGTTGATCTTGCTTGAATGAATATCATGAGTTTATGTTTTCTCTCTCCTACGTGTGTAATCCTAACCTTGTAGGTGGAATGAGTGTCATAGCTATTACATGCTATAGTGAGTTTGCTATGACACAGGGTAATGATTGTGAGCCTTTATGAGGCATGATGAGATAATGATGATGTGCAAGAATTATGTGATATGGGTCTTATGACCTTGCAGAGGCATTATACCTAATGTGAGGTGATATCCTATAAGTAATGAGATGAGGGATTGTTATCCCCTAGTGATGTGATAACGTTAATGGTCTTGTATGGAAGTGATATCAAGAGATGATGTGATAAGTTTATACTTCTTACATTTTATATCTTCTGGAGTTGTAACATACCCTTATTTTTGTAGAGTTTGTTTAGGGTTTGTATGATGTAACTTGATTGATGCTAAATGCCACCCAATTGATTTAACTAATCAATTGAAACCCTAATCACATCGTAGGCATGTTCCATAGATCCATCTTCACTATTAGTACTTTCTATATGGTGAAACATGTTCTCCCTTAGTGGAATCTCAGAGTCGTATACTATTGAGTATACATTTCACAGGATTGGCTTCAGTCATAAATTGATAGGAGAGCGGTTAAGGCTGTATCTGAATGATGTGATTCAATGAAGAAATGATATGTTTTGAGGATGGATGCAGTCATACCTTGACAGGAGTGTGACTGTGGTCATAACTTATTTTTCACTAGTGTTGTTCCTATATACTAGGATGGACTATGTTGTTTTGTATTTGGACTTCATATTTCCATACGGTGGACTCAGACTGACTGAGTGTGTGGGAGATCATAGGAGTCGGGCTCCTCCTAGATCTTGTATGTCATTGATTTTGACTTAGCAGTGGTTAGTTAGAGCATGAGTTGTATACATCATCTCCTCAGGGGATAATAAAAGGCATAACACAACATTGTAGTATATTTTCTTAGGGCTAAACACGACTCGCATTGGATGACCATTTGCCTTATTTCTTGTACTATTTAGTTGATTTATAATGTATTAAGAGAAATCAACTGTTATACATGTTCTTCATACTCCTTCTAAAAGTATAAGATGTTCTACTACTCAGTTGTAGATGACTCAATTGCTTAAATAGTGTTGTTTGCTTTACACATATCATTTAGTTGAATCTACTCAACCTGATAATAATGTTACTTTCATGCTTTAGATTAACTATGATAATAATAGTTTTTGGTGGAGAGTTATATCTCCTAGTGGGATGTTGGTCTCACCATGTAGGTTTCCACATCATTAGGTGGTCGTGCATGATGTGGTAGAGTTTGTGCGGTTGAGACTGAGAAACAAGAGGAGCAGTAGTTGTTAAAGGTTGGTAATGTTGCTAGTGTTGTTTAGTAGAGTCCTATGTGTCATCCATGTACATTCATGTCCTTTGGGGTGTTTTGTAGATGTTGTACGCTAACACGAGTTTTGGCAGTAGCCCACGGTTGTACAAATATGATTTGTATATGTGAACAGGTTATCATATGCAATAGGTTGTGGCAAGTTGGCAAGTGAATAATGATATGTATCATCTTGTGACATGATACATAATACAAGTGGCATCATATGGACTCAAGTTTTATATGTTTTCACTCTTGTGGTTAAATGTAATTGATTTTAGTTTACCCTATATTATGGTAATCCTAGATTTTAGTAATTGTTCCACACCTTGTTTTGAGTAATCTGATTTTGTGTGGAGATGGGTGTCACATATTAGGTGGTAGCAATTTTTATGACTCCCATGAATTGCACTAGTATGGCCATAATGATTGTTGTTTTTATAATTGAAAGTTTTTTTGTGGATATAGTATGCATATGATATATACTATTAATATGTGGTGATTGGATATGTATATGTATTTACATATAAATAAAATATCTCAATCTAATATTAAGTCTTAGATGTTTCCATAAGCAACAAACATTAATAGCTTGATTGACTAAGTGTGGGAACGCCAAGCGTGGTACATCGTCTATCTCGTGGAAGTGTGATGGTAGTTATGTGGGCTTATCAATCTGGGTGAAAGACTATCGTGTTGTCTTTTTACCCAAGGTTAAATAGGTGACCTCATTGGGATTTAGTGCCTAGAACCATAAATGTGGATTATGGCAATGAAATATGCATACCATCTTTCTAAGAATTGCATAAAATGCAATTGTCAAATGTTTCCTACCTTAATATTTTATTATGGATGTTGATGTTGGTTGGGTAATAACTTAATTGTTTTGGGTCATGGCTCACTAGAAGGTTGTATGCTGCAATCTTCCAAATTGATAAGTGAGGGCTATAAATTGAACAAAATAGTGGGAGAAATAGTTAATGAAAGGACTAATTAACATCGTCAAATTTTCTTTTAATCAAAGAAAATGAAAATGGTTTTGAAAATTTTCAAATTTCTTTTTTAGAAACAAATAGCAACCAATAACATGTCTTCTTTGTGATCGGACCTCGAGAAGGACAAATTGAATGGGAATAATTTCTATGACTGGTTTAGGATGTTGAGAATTGTTCTTATATGAGAGCACAAGCTCTATGTGCTGGAGACACCAGAGCTAGATGAACCTGCTCCCACCATGCCTAAGGTTGATAGGGATGCTTACAAGGAGAAATTTGAAGATGTTGTATCTGTGAAGCAATTGATTCTTTGCTCAATGAACTAAGAGTTGCAGAGACAGTATGAGAACATGGATGTTATTTAGATGGTAGCATATATTAAGAACATGTACTAAGATTAGGAAAGATAAGAGAGAAATGATGTCTCCAAGGCATAGTTCAAGTGCAATATGAAAGAAAGTGATCCAGTAGGTGGGCATATGCTCAAGCTGATTGGGTATGTGGAGAACCTTGCTAGACTGGGATTTCTCTTGGGTCAAGAGTTGGATAAAATGTGATTCTACAGTCACTGACAGAATCATAAAGCTTGTTTGTCATGAACTACAACATGAACAATTTTTACAAGCCTTTGTTGGAATTATGTGGCATGTTGGTAACCTCTGAAGTGCAAATGAAGGACAAACCAAATACATGATGATGATCAACTGAGGAAAGGGGTAGCTCAAGGGAAAAGGAATAGCTAAGTAGAGTTCTAAAGTTGGTCGACACTCAAAGAAAAGGAAGGGGTGACTAAAGGAGGCAATTTTCATCGTTGCCACCAACCTGGAAGAGTGAAAAGGAATTTCTATCTTTACTTGAAAGAACTGACAAAGAAGGAGGGAATAGAGATCTCAACTTACGTTATTTATGTTACTGAGATACATATGTCTACTTCTTCATTATGGATACTTGATATCGAATGTTGATCTCACATATGTTCAAATATGCATGATCTGAAAAAGAATTAAGACTTTAAGAAAGGGAGAGGTGCAATTGTGTCTTGTGGATGGAGTGAGAGTTGTAGTCACTATCATTGGAACATATCATTTATCTCTTCCCACGGGGCTTGTAGTAGAGTCAGAGAAATGATATTTGAACCTACTATTGATAGAAACATTATTTCTATATCTTGTATGGACAAGAATAGATTTGAGTTTCATATAAAAAATGGTCAACATTCTATTTCAAAAGATGATATATTTTTTGGAAGTGCCCCAATGTCCTATGGTATTTAATTATTATATCTAGATACAAATATTTATAACATAAATTCCAAAAGGGTAAAAGTCGGTAACTCACACAAAACATACCTTTGACATTTTCGTCTGGGGAACATCAATGAGAAACATATTTCTAGACTCCATAAAGATGGATATCTAGACTCTTTTGATTTCAAATCAATAGAGACATGCAAATCTTGCTTGTTGGGCAAGATGAAAAAGGCTCCCATAACTGGAAACAGTGAGACAACAAGTGATCTATTGGGACTCATACTGATGTATGTAGACCTTTTAGAACTAATGCTAGAGGTGGTTACTAGAATTTCATTACCTTTGTTGTTGACTTTAGTAGGTATGGCAATGCATACTTAATGAAACATAATTCATAAACCCTTGAAAAGTTCAAGGATTTCCTGAATGAAGTAGAGAACCAACTTGGTAAAAGTATTAAAGCACTTCGTTCCTATTGAGGTGGAGAGTACTTAAGCTAGGAGTTTGAGGACCTTCTACAAGACTGTGGTATTGTATCACAATGGACTCCACCTAGAACACCATATCATAATGGTGTAATAGAAAGAAGGAACTATTCATTACTAGATATGGTGCGGTCAATGATGAGTTTTTTTTATCTTCCAAATTCCTTTCGGGGACATGCTCTAGAAATCATAGAGTTTACACTAAGTTGTGTACCATCTAAATCAATTCAAAGGAAATCATATGAGATATGGTATGGGAAGCATCCCAATCTATCATTTATAAACAATGGGTGATGTGAAGCTTATGTGAGAAAGCAGTTTCCCAAAAAGCATGGACCCAAATCTAATAAATGTTATTTTGTTGGATATCCAAGGGAAACCAAAGGATACTACTTCTACACTCCATCTTACAAGAAAGTGTTTATTTCTAGGGATACATTCTTCTGAAAGGGATTTTTTCCAAACGAATCAATGGGAAGAAAGTAGAACTCGAAGAAATTTGAGACCAACAAGAAAACATTGAAACAATAGAGGTACATGAGGAACATATAGAGTCACAAACTAATGCAGAATCTCAAATTCTTCATGTAATATAGGAACTTCACAGATCTGGAAGGACACCCAATGATCCTGAATGATTTGGTTATCTTGTGACTCAAGAAGGAGATGAGTTGTTCATTGATGATGATCCAAAAATCTACCTAGAAGTTGTTAAGGGACTATAGTTTGAGAAGTGGCTTGAGGCCATGAGATCTGAGATGGAATCCATGTACACCAAAAAGGTATGGACCTTAGAGGATTCACCTGTAGGAGTAAAACCCATAGGTTGCAAGTAGGTCTTTATGAAGAAGACTGACATGTATAGTAATGTACAAATTTACAAAGGTCGATTGGTTGCAAAGGGTGTCATACAAGTTCAACGTGTTGACTATGATGAGACCTTTTCTCCAGTTGCCATGGTTAATTTCATCAATATCATGCTTGCCATTACAACTTATTATGACTATGAGGTTTGGTAGATAGATGTTAAAACCACATTCTTTAATGGGAATCTACTTAAGGATGTGTACATGAGGGTTTTATAAATCCAAAGGATGCAAATAAAATGTGTAATCTACAAATGTCAATCTATTGATTGAAGAAATCATCTCAGAGCTTGAATCTCTGATTTGATGAAATAATAAAACATTTTGGCTTTATTCAAAATCAAAGATGAGCCATGTGTTTACAAGAAAGTCGCTGGGAGCATGATTGTGTTTCTTATGTTTAATGTAGATGACATACTATTGATGAGAAATGACATTCCTACATTACAAATGGTAACAACCTGGCTGGGAAATACATTCTCTATAAAGGACTTAGGAGAAGAATCATATATCTTAGGAATTAAGATCTATAGAGATAGATGTAGAAGGCTTCTTGGCCTAAGGAAGAGAACATACATTAACAAAGAGTTGAAGAGGTTCAGCATGAAGAACTCAGAGAGAAGAAACCTACCATGTTTCATGGTGTTACTATCTCTAGAGCTCAATGTCCCGTTTCTTGTGAAGATAGGGAACACATGAGTAACATTCCATATGCATCTACAATTGGATCTATCATGTACGCAATGTTATGTACTTGTCTTGATGTCTTGTTCGCCTTGAGAATGATAAGTAGATATTAGTCAGACCCTGGTGAAGGCCACCATGTTGTTGTCAAGAACATTCTTAAGTACTGGAGAAGAACTAAGAATCAATTCATCATCTATTGTGGTGAGGAAGAGTTAGTGGTAAAGGGTTATACTGATGCAAACTTCCAAACTGACAAAGATGACTTTAGATTGCAATATGGGGCCTCAATAACGGATTTGTAAGCCGGAAGAGTCCCAAGCAAACAAACAGTTGTTGATTCTACAATAGTGGTTAAGTACATTGTTGCCTCTAGTATAGAAAAGGAAACTGTTTGGATTAAGAAGTTCATCTTCAAACTTGGGGTGGTTCCAAGCATCAACAATGTAGAAAAGTTATATTGTGACAAAAATGGAGCTATTTCACAAGATAAGGAACCTAGATTGCATCATCTTTACAAGAACATACTATGGCAGTTCTATCTCATATGAGATATTGTATAATGAGGAGACGTGAAGGTTTGTACAGTACAAACTGAAAACAATGTTGCTGACACCTTAGCAAAAGTACTTTCACAGAAGAAGCATGATGGTCATTTTATATCACTTGGGATTAATTTCATGGGTGATTGGCTCTATGTAAAAGTAGGACTCTATGTGTATGTATGCCTAGAGAACCAATCATATGATATTTAAAATGGTATATCTTGTAAATAGTTCGATTAATAATTAAGGCAATCTTTGTTTATATGTTTGTTTAATTACGAGACAGTGGTATCACACGATAGACGTCTAAAGAATGGCGTTACTTGATGATATATGTCTTCAGGTTGAGGACCTGAATAATGAGATCATATGTATGATAAGAGTACATACATTCTTGTTATGTCCCTAGTCAGATCTTATTGTGAAAGCTAATAGATAGAAATATAGCATAAGACTAGATTGTGTGTTAGTTGATGACAAAATCTCATTTAATCATGATATGTGATATCAAACCAAACACATTGGTACTTGTTATGAAACAGTGTAGCAGACAAACCCACATTGAAAGTGATACATGGAAACAATTGAATGGTAGATAGAATCAACTCTCATAGTGATAGTGTAGATTGTATTTCTTAGACATGAAATCACTACACACATCATATGTCATTTGATGTAATTTGACATCATCCAACATGACCCTGAATAAGGGTTACCATAAAGGTGATGCTTAGATACATTGTGACACATGGGGAATGACTATGTGTGATGTACATATGATTTTTTCCTCCTAATAGTTTGATATCCTAGTTACTTGATAAGAATAAAAAAATATGGCCATACTCATGTGAATCAATATATGATATGTGAGCTCAAATGCATCTCAAATAGTTTTCTCTTGTTCAATGAACATGGATTGAATGTTGAGAGGTCAAGTATTTCATACTTCAAGTTCAATATGGATATAATAGACATAGGAACAATACGATCATTATAACACTGATCACATGTTGTTGGTTGAAGGTGTTATCCACTTTCCAATTAGTGGGTTGCAATGATGCTTTTCTAAATACAACTCATTACTTGTGATGCCATAATTTAGCTATGGACATTCATTTCCAACGTAATTTGGGACCTATAGGGTCACACACATAGGATACATCTAGAATAGGAGCTTACTCATGAATATTGTTTAACTTTATTACTAAACTATTTAGGTATTAAATTTAAACAATATTGATTGTACATTGGTTTAACTAGAATTTGAACCACCTGATTCAAAAATGAACCGATCGGTTGAAAGATGCGAAATTACCGATTAAGATTTTGAATCGCCTGGTTCAATGATCAATAAGATTGGACCAAGGATTGATGTTGATGTCATGTTGTGCATTAGTTGTAATAGTAAACTGAATATATTTGAGAAAAGGAAATAATATAAACTGATTGATTCTAGTATTGAATTGACCATTCACATGTGAACCAACTGATTCAATAGTGAACTGATCGGTTCATGGTTTTTATCTTCCAGAAAATTCATGAAATTATGTCTCTTCATATTTAGATGATATGGAATCCATGAACCAGACCCTCTTATAGAAAGAGGGGTAGTGAAGGCTTTTCGGAGACACAACAATAAGATTTGACAATTATTGTCTTCTCACAATTGTGGTAACATGAGAGCCCAACAAGTCTTACCTATTAAAGGGAGAGATGATAAGGGAGAGACAAAAAGGAAGAGCATGTCAACGCTAGCACGTTGTCACTCGAAGAGACAACCCATTCTTGTCAATTGCAAAATAATGATAGGAGTTCCTGATGGTCCACGTGGACTAGATAGATGTGTTGAGGTTGTTTCCATCTTCTAGTAGGATGTCATCAACAACCGTCCCTGGTGTTACACTAAGGAGGCCAATGCCGACAACTATCTCGGTGCTTCATGCAAACACAGCACACCAACACAAAGGTAGTCGATGAACTTTCTCCAGGACCAGGTATCTTCCATGTAACGCTCCTTACCAATCCATTGTTGTTGACACGGTTTGTTATTTTTGGGAATATGGAAAGAAATTTTTTGTTTCTACTACCATATTTGTAGCCATATTTTCCTAAAAGTCTATGCTTATTCTTTCATTTATTTGGTTAGTTTTCCCCATTCTATAATTCTTGACCATTGCATATTGTGAATTGGGATAGGGGTTTTCTTCTTCTCATTGATATTTTCTCTTATGACCAAGATTTTTATTTGTTTTTTGTGCTATTTATTGCATCATTATTGTTGATTAGATATTTCTTTATATAAATATCACATTTTAGAGCCATTGGAAATAAACCAATAGAGAATAATAAATGGTTGAATGTTCTTAAAAACTAGTGTTATTTAAAATAAAATTATTTGAGGTTGTATAACTAGCCCTATGATGGGTATCGATCATATGTAACAATATTTGGGAAAAAGAATGATCTATGTGTCATGGCTTAATCAAGATCCATGTCTTAATTTCAATAACATTGTGCATCCATACTGAATATTAAATAAAAGTGATATTTCAAAGCTAAATTCTAGAGTTTTAGTTTCACATGGGTCTCTACTCCATATATATATATATATATATATATATATATATATATATATATATATATATATGTATGTATATGTATATGTATATGTATATATATATATATATATATATATATATGTATATGTATATGTATATGTATATATATACATTCACAAACCATGGGCAGTGAATGAATGGAAATATAGGGTATATATTCACTGTATGTGTGGGTAACTAACTTCTGTTACCCGTGGATATGTTTTGTAATAGGAAGACACATAATTGTAATGAGATGACCAAAAATATAATAGAAAGACTCATTTTGTAAATACAATGTGAATTTTTATTGTCCCTATGAAAATAGTAAAAATGACATTTATGACAAAATCTTAAACAGTTTATGTTGTAAACACAATGAGTCTTTCTATTACAGTGTTGGTGATCTCATTAGAACTGAGGTTGTATCATTAAAAGTATATGCCTTCTTATTACAAAATAGATGCATGAGTAACTAATCTTAGTTATCGGCATGTGTGGGGAATGAATTGTCATATATACATTCTTATCCATTAGTTATTTGTGGAGCTAAAGAAAACATAGCCTACACAACTACATGGTGAGGCAAATCAGTTTTGTTTGGGATAGTATGATCTTGAAACTTGTGTATTAGTGCATGTCATTCTTGAAAAGAAAGGTGTTTGCAAATCTACCACCTAGGTTTCTTCACGGGGGCACGAACCTGGCTTGGGTTTTCCACTTGGCCTAGTTATTGATTATTTGCATGTGTTGCATCTCTATTACACATAATGTTTCTCTCATTGACTCTAACTTTTCCAATTATCATGATCTATGAATGCCAATAGTCATAATATCTTGTTTGAGATCCTCAATTATCTTACTATAGTGTCTCATCATTTGTTAATTGTCCAGGTGTGTGATTCATTTAACATAGGCGTGGTTGACTCATTTCTCTAATGGTGACATTAGCTTAATATCCAATGGTGATTAATGTATACAACCGATATGGAGTAAGATATGGATTTAAGAACCGATGGATGATCTAACAACCGATGGTGACTTAATTATCACAACAGATGGTGGATCAAGTTTACACAACCGATATGGAGTTAAGAATGTATTTGTAGCATCAACTTATCCCTAACCTAATAGTTTCTTGGGTTAAATGATACAATGGTTAGACCTATACTCCAATTGATGGCTTTGAAATATGAACCCGATCCAATGGTTAGGAACTATGACTTCTTTATCTAATATATTTGAATAATGGAATTGATACAATGATTGATATTGGATACTTTAACATCCAATGGTTTGGATTGAAACCTATAGTATTACATGTGAATTCAAATAATCTGAATTTGATGGTTTCCCTGATATGATTAATTTAAGGGGCTTGATGGTGGATATGATGGCTTGCTTAAAATGTACAACTAATGATGGGTTTTAACCCCATAGCCTATGGTACCCATTTATGTTGTTAAATAAGGGATTTTTAGGGTACAATTGTGTCTCTTTCTAGATCAAAATTCAATGACTTTATTGGTCACTATTTTAAGGTGTTTACTTATGTAAATAACCAATGGTCTTACCTTTTCAACATCCAATGGTTCTGGGTGATGTTGTAGTATGATTTTATGGGTTGAATGATGGTGAAACAAATGGAGGTATTGATGTGGGATTTTATCGCACTAACAAACTCACTCGGGGTTGAAAACCCCAAGCTTTTACCAAAACCAATGTGCAATAATACCACTCGCAAGCGGATGAGTCTTATCACAATATAGTTAAGGATCAAACCACGAGGACAATGTTTTTAAGAATATTTGTCAGTTGAATCTAGATCCAGTAAAACTAAAATTTAGAATGATTGGTTGGTTTGTGGTTAATTAAACTAAATTTAGGAAAGTAAAGACTGAATTAAAGTTGGATTAAGATCAAATGATATGGAATCGCTGGGATGGTATCGGGTTTCACCATCGCTACACATGCAAACACATTCAATCACAAACAATCTAGGAAAGATATAATGATCCAAATAGACCTGCTGCAAAACCCCCCATACGGGCATTAGGTTCGCGTAAGAATCACCTTAGGCATCAGATGTCTCGTCACATCCAAAACACTTACTTACGGCTCTGAAGAAATCCCATTCTATTTCTAGTCTGGGAGTCAACCGCATTAATCGATAAGCAAGTAGGCAATTAATATATGAGCAAACATCGACGATTAACAAGAAGATACAAAATCCAACTAAGGCTATGAACCCCCTATACAGGTGTTAGGTGCATAGAAGCATCACCAAAGGCTAGATGGCTCGTCCCCTCGCGGATCATACACTTACGACCTAAAGGAATCCCATTCTATTTCTAGTTTGGGAGCCAACTTGTTAAATGATGTTCAATCCTACATATAGAAGTTCTCACAACATAGGAAGAACAAAGATGAAAGCAAGCAATTAATCTAACTACGAACATATCGATTAACAGTGAAATGAAAAGTTATATACATTGCCATAGAAAGTTTAACAAAAGAACATGATTGCATGGGTAGCGGGGCTAGTCCCCGTACCCCAGTGAAAAGGAACTACTCGATCATGATGCGAGAAATAAGAAGAATGAGAAAGAGAGAGAAATCCACCATGAGCACGGTGCAGAAGGTAGTCGCAGCTCGGTGAAGATGATGTGGTCTTCTATGTCGTGTCGGTGCAGATCTAGATGTGAAATGGGAGATGTCAAGACAGATCAGATAGTCTCTCTCACTCCATCTACCTTCTCTACTCAGTCTCCTTGATTTCAACACGGGTAGTAGGTGGAGTGAAACTGGCATGGACGGTACTGGATCTGGATCGGACCTGTGTACAGGCAGCCTATCGGCGTCTCAGAGCCGATCTCTCAAAAGGGGACCTTACTGGTCCTATTTATAGGCATCGGTATGGTCCTCACGTTTTTGGTGTGTTTCCAGTCCAAACGGTTTGGGGGATATTTTTACTCAAATGGTTTTGTAAAATATCTATTCCAAATGGTTTGGGTATTATTGGCTTAAACGGTCTTAACATTTCCTTCATTTGGTCTTGTATTTGGCAGTAGCAAACGGTCTTGGACATTGCATGCTCAAATGGTCTTGGATATTACATGTGTCCAAACGGTTTGGTATGTCCAGCAGCAAATGGTTTTCATGTGGGTGATTCATTCAGTTTGCATGTTGCATGCTCAAACTGTCCCTCACGCTAGCTAATCTAAACGATTTCAGCTATTGGTTTGTTGTAGCCCGCAACTTTAGCAAACGGTTTGTGATTAGAATCGAGCAAACGGTCTTCACTTCATGAGGGAAACGGTCTTTGCAGCAAGTGCCTTCATTCAGTTTGTGTAATTGCAAATTTATTAAACGATTTGCATACGTAATTTCAGCTGATCCAAACAATTTGTTATGCATGCACAATCGGTCTTCTAGCTTAAACAGTCTTCACATGGCTGCAAACGGCCTTCATACTCCACTTAAGCAAATGGTCTTTGCTACTCAGCAATCAGCAAATGGGCATGCATGTATAGTGCAAATGGTCTTGCATGGGCTTCCATACGGTCTTCATGCATTGAGCAAACGGTCAGTGTTTCATATGCTCATTCAGTTTTGTCTTTACGTGGGATATTGCTCAAATGGTCTTGCGCAGGATAGGCAAACTATCTTCAATCCTAGCAGTAGCAAACGATCTTGCATGTATGTCAACTCATGCACGTGCATTGGCAAACGGTCTTCTCAAACGGTTTGCAGTAACGATGGGCATACGGTCTTCACTTCCTAGCTAATAAGCAACTTATCCATTCGGTTCATCACGTGTATCCAACAAATAGTTTGCAAACCGTTTAATCATCAAACGGTTTTGATTCTGGCAGCAGCAAACGGTCTAGAATCTTAGAGTAGCAAATGGTCTACGTGCATGGTTCTACATTCGGTCTCCACATTGCACGCCAACTTTAGCAAACAGTCTTCTCAAATGGTTTCAAATATTGAACGGTTTGCACGTAGCTGCGTTAAACGGTCTCGTAGACCGGCACTCCCCAAACGGTCTTGCAGATCGAGATTACTCAAACGGTCTCGCGTAGGCTTCCATTCGGTCTTCACTTCTTGCACCGCAAACGGTCTTGCGAACGGTTTGAGCAAATGGTCCTGCAGTCCTTTATTCGGTATTCGTGTGCATTCATTCTTCGCATGCATTCGGTCTTCGCATCTGCGTCAAATGGTCTTGAAATAGAACTGTCCATTCGGTCTTGAGACCGAATGGATGAAACTGTTTGGTGAGACCGAATGGTCGAAACCATTTGGTCAGACCGAATGGTCAAAACCATTTGGTCAGACCGAATGGTCAAAACCATTTGGTCAGATCGAATGGTCGAAACCGTTTGGTCAGACCGAATGGTCAGGACCAAGGGTGAGTGAAGGTGGGACCTAGTTGATTGTTCAACTTCATCAAGACCTGCATCAAATCAACATAAATTCAATTAAAATCATGATAATTGGATCAATTAAGTAATTTTCACATTTTGTCATTTAGTAAGTGAAATTAAAAGCATTGAGTCAAATTTGTCCCAAGATGGTAATTGAAATTCCTGATGAATATGCATTCATCAAAACACTCCAAACTTAAACGTTGCTCGTCCTCGAGTAACACAAAATCTGAAATAGTCGCCAAATGAATACTTTCAATTCGTATGATTGCTTCATCTTTACATTACGAATGTTTTCTTTCTGCTCAATATGACTCAATATCTCAACCTCCTGAGACCACTAAATACATCTTACCATATCTTCGTTCCTGAGTTTGCTTTCTAATATCACTTCCTCCTCACTTTTTCCAACAACAAGCATGTCAAAGAGTTTTGTAAGAGCCTAGAGACACCCACAGAACAACAAGTGTGAATTTGATCTGACAATGGTGTTTTTTAGGATAGTGGGGGGCCTGCATAGTGCCATTGGGTAGAAAATGGAGTGAATGGTGGTATGGAAGGAAGAAGTAAATCTCTCCTCTATTCGACTCGAGATTTTCTTTTTATTTTCTTTGCAATTTCATTTATTGCATTTTTTGTGTGCAAATCTCTCCTCTATTCGACTCAAGATTGCATTTCTTTTTGTGTGCGCTTTGGCATCTTTCTATTTGCAAATCTCCCCTCTATTTGACTCGAGATTGCATTTTTGGTGATACACCCCTATTTATTTGTTAGGGGTATGGAAGAAGTGGATATAGAGGGAAGTGGCGTGCCACCCTAAACTTAGGATTTGGTACAGTTTTGGCTATTTATGTTTCTTTTTGATGGATGGAGAGGTATGAAGATGATAGAAGAAATGTAGAAGAGAGTTCAGATCAGAATGCAGCTTGATTTACAATTTAGTGCACCGGGTTGTTCTCTTTATCACACTCTGCTCAAATAATGACTTGATGAGGATCCAGTGGAGAGTTCATGTTATTGTTCCACTAGTCAGTTAGGAAGCACGCCATGTTTGATCCCTATCAGTTCGACAGATACTTGTCATTTTTGCATCAGTATCATGATGTTAGGAATCATAAGCTTCACAAGATGATTTCAATCAAAAGGCTAGTTTTCAGATGAAGGTCCTTTTGAGGATTTGCTTCGAATAAGGAAGGTATAATGATTACAAAATACATAGCAGGTTAGTTAGTGACTTTTATGAAATAGGTCATGTCAAAAATTCATCAAGTGTCTATTCAATTTCTTTGAAAAACATTAAAATTTTTTGAAATGTTTGAAATTTTTTATCAAGAATGTGACAGTGAAAACTTAAGTATGAAAAGGATGGGTGTAGGTGGAAAGTGAAGATATGTACCACCCACCCTGCACCCCAAACTTAGAAATTTACTCGTCTCGAGCAAACTCTAAATCCGAGATGGAGGGGAAAGTTCATATCATTTGGACCACTGGATGTGGTTGCGTTCCAATCAGCATGTTTCCTCCATCTGAAAATCTCAAACAAAAAGATCATTTAGAACTCAAAGTAGCATCTCACGATGCAATTTTTATTTAGTGCAAAATTATCTAAAATTTAAAAATAGAATTGAGTAAAATTTCTAATTCAAAGTTTAAAATGAATGTTATTTATCGGGTTGCCTCCTGACAAGCGCCTTTGTTTGACGTCGATGGTTCGATGTGATATCTTCATGGTGGTTCCTTTGGATTGGAAAGATCTATTGTTGCTTTTGGGCTTATGTCGGTTGTGGTGAAATATCATTTCAAACGTAGACCATTTGCCACGAATTCACCCGACTTTTCGCTCCCTAAAGAGAAAATACCATGTGGGGAGATGCTTTTGACAATGTATGGTCCAGACCAGTGAGAACGGAGTTTCCCTGGGAATAACTTCAACCTTGAGTTGAATAGCAGAACTTGGTCTCCCACTTGTATGTCTTTTCTTTTCATATGACCATCATACCAGAGTTTGGTGTGTTCTTTGTAGATTCGTGTATTCTCATAAGTTGTCATCTTGAGTTCGTCCAGCTCTTGGAGTTGCAGAATCCTAGCTTGGCCTGCTTCTTTCATATCAAAATTCAGTTGTTTTATTGCCCACCATGCCTTGTGTTCCAGTTTGACTGGCAGTTGGCAAGCCTTTCCATATATTAATCGAAAAGGTGTAGTCCCGAGGGGGGGTTATAAGTAGTTCGATAGGCCCATAATGTGTCGTTTATTTTCACTGACCAATCTTTCTGATTGTGGCCTTCTGTCTTTTCCAAGATACTCTTGAGTTGATGATTAGAAACCTCCACCTATCCACTTGTTTGTGGATGGTAAGGTGAGGCTACCTTGTGAGTAACACCATACTTTCTTAGCAATGCTTCAAAGCTTCTTTCAAGAAAATGGGAACCTCCGTCAGATATTACTATGTGTGGGACACCAAAATGGGGAAAAATAATATCCTTGAATAATTTGATGACTGGTTTGGAATCACTAGTGATGGTTGGTATGGCTTCAACCCATTTTGAGATGTAGTCCACTACCACTAGGATGTATGAAAATCCATGAGAAGATTGGAGTGGACCCATGTAGTCCACCCCCCAAACATCAAATATCTCTACTTCTTGCCATAGATTTTGCGGCATCTCATCTCTCTTGATTATATTGCCAGATCTTTGACATTTGTCACATGATAGGACAAACTCGTCAGAATCTTTGGATATGGTTGGCCAGAAGAATCCACATTGCAAAACCTTCAAGGCAGTCTTTTTAGAGCTCATATGTCCTCCCACTGGTCCTGAGTGACATTGTTCAAAAATAAGTTGAGCTTCTTCTTCGGCGATACATCGTCTATATAGACCATCAACACATAGTTTGAAAAGGTACGACTCATCCCAGTAGTACTATTTTACATCATGCATAAATTTCTTCAGTGCATTTCTGGTGCATTGAGGATGAATAACCCCAACAGTGAGGTAGTTCACAAAATTTGAGTACCATGGTATAGCTTCTGAGACCTTCATTAGATGATCATCCGAAAGGGAATCATTAATTAGAATCTTCTCGGTATCTAGAGTGTGGACATGACTGAGGTGATATGCTACCACATTTTCTGTACCCTTTTTATCTCTTATCTCCAAATCAAATTCTTGCGATAGGAGAATCCATCTAATTAGCCTAGGTTTTGCATCTTTCTTTTCCAGAAGGTAACGAATGGCAGTGTGATCTGTGTAGACAATGACCTTTGAACTAATTAGGTAGGATCTGAACTTGTTGAAGGCATACATGACTTCCAAAAGTTCTTTCTCAATAGTAGCATAATTCCTCTGAGCTTCATCGAGGGTCTTTGATGCATAATAGATCACATAATGTTTCTTTTCTATATATTGGCCCAAGACAGCACCTATAGCATAATCACTTGCATCACACATGATTTCAAAAGGGTGGTCCCAATCGGGACCTCTAATGATGGGTGTGGTTGTAGGGGCATGCTTCAGCGTGTTGAAGCTTTTAACACATTCTTTGTCAAAATTGAATTCAGCATCCTTTAGTAACAAATTTGTCATTGGCTTGGTTATTTTTGAAAAGTCCTTTATAAACCGTCTATAGAATCCTACATGACCTAGGAATGCTCAAACTTACTTTACATTAATAGGGACAGAGAGCTTGGAAATCACTTCAATCTTGGCCTTATCTACTTCAATACCTCGATTACTGACCCTATGTCCGAGGACAATGCCTTCCTTTACCATGAAATGACACTTCTCCCAATTCAGCACAAGATGTGCTTCTTCACATCATTTGAGGACCAGGGAGAGGTGTTTTAGACATGAATCGAATGAATCTCCGTATATAGAAAAATCAACCATGAAAACTTCCATAATGGTTTCGGTGAGACCGACAAATATGGCAGCCATGCAACGCTGGAAAGTTACAGGTGCATTGCAGAGGCCGAATGACATTCTTCTGAATGTGTATGTTCCGAATGGGTAGGTGAAAGTGGTTTTCTCCTGGTCATCTGGATGTATAGGTATTTGGTAGAATCTAGAGTAACCATCGAGATAACATAAGTATTCTTGATGAGCCAGCCGCTCTAATACTTGATCAAGAAAAGGCATTGGAAAATGATCTTTTCGAGTTGCCTTGTTCAACTTCCTATAATAAATGCATATCCTCCACCCTGTGACTGTTTGGGTTGGGATGAGTTCATAATTTTCATTTTGTATTACAGTTGTTCCACCTTTCTTTGAGACTACATGCACTGGGTTCACCCATGGTGAGTCTGATATTGGATAGATAATTCCAACTGTGAGCAGTTTAATGACCTCGTGATGGACTACTTCCTTCATATTTGGATTCAATTTCCATTGATGCTCAATCGTTGGTTTGTGATCTTCCATCATAGGGATCTTGTGCATACACATCGCTTGACTAACCCCAGTTAGGTCATTCATTTTGTAGCCAATCGCTTTCTTCCTCTCCTTCGATTCTTTTAGGAGTTTATCTTCTTGTTCGATTGTAAGATCGAAATTTATTATTATAGGACAAACCTTGATATTATCCAAAAACACATGCTTCAGTCCCTCAGGCCGGGGATTCATTTCGGGGGCCTCTGGTTTTTCCATTGTTTCTTCAGTAGCTTCCACAACCTTGAGTCCTTCAAACGTAGCTTTGGGATCTTCTTCGATAGTGTCGAGGTCAAGAACACACTCTTGAACTCGTTCACTGATGGAATTATCAGTAGAGGAGTTTGTTAGAGTCACTTCTAAAGGATCGTCTTGTTCATATCCCTCTTGTGTGAGGAGTGATATTTGTTCGATGCAGTCAATCAGATAAACTTCTTCTTGCATACTTGGTCTTCTCATGCTTTCAAAAACCTTGAATTCGAGAGTTTCTTTACCAAGTCTGAGAAGCAAAGTTCCTACTTCAACGTCAATTAGAACTCTTGCAGTGGCGAGGAACGGACGTCCAAAGATGTGAGGATATCTGGCGTCCTCTTTTATGTCCATGATGACAAAGTCACACGGAACATAAGAATCTTTTCCTACCTTGACAGGTACACCTCAATCATTCCTAACGGGTGTTTTATCGAATTGTCTATGAGTTGTATGGTCATGCTAGTTGGAAGAAGTTCAGCAAACCCTAGCCTTTTGAAAAGGCTGAGTGGCATGATGGAGATGCTAGCACCAAGATCTGCCAGTCCTTTCTTGCATGAAGAATCACCGATATGACAGGAAATCCCAAAAGATTCTGGATCTTTCTATTTCTTTGGCATCTTACTCTGGATGATATCAGAAGTAGTTTTAGCTAACTTGACTGTCTCATATTCTTCAGTTATATATTTCCTGGTGAGGAGTGACTTTAAGTATTTTGTCCAAGCTGGTATCTCAGCCAGCGCGTCCAAAAAGGGTATATCAACATGAAGTTTCTTCATAGCTTATTTAAACTTATTGAACTGAGTATCCAGCTTTGTTTGCCTTAAACGAGTAGGGAACAGAATACGAGGCTTGTATATAGGAATTTCAGGTTCTGGTGTTTTAGTTTCTTCATCAATAGGTTTCTCAAGACTTTCCTTATCTGTCTTATCAGCAATTACTGGTTCTTCTGGTTGAGACTTTGGTGTTGTTGAGTCTTTAATGAATACAGGCTCATCCTCATTAGTAACAACCACAGGTGTCTTGATAGGAGGATCAAAATAGTCTTTACCTGACCTGCTGGTTACTGCCTTCAGTTGTTCTGGGTGCTTTGGGTTGTTCTCGGGTTGGCCAGCAAAAACCCCAACTAGTGGCTTAATGCTAGCTGCAAGTTGAGCTAGTTGAGATTCAATAGCCTTCTGCTGAGCTTGTTGGTTAGCTATCATAGTTTGTTGAGTTTGCAACATCTTTTCAATGGCTGATAGTTTGTCATCTGGAGAAAATGGACCTGCTTGTTGTCCTTGTTGTTGATAAGGAACTTGGTTAAGACTTTGGTACTGGGAGTTGTTTTGATAATTATTGAAATTTCTATTCTGAAAGTTTCCCTTGAAATTTCCTTGATTTCCAAAATTTTGTTGTTGATTGTACTGGAATCCTGGTGGGCCTCGTGGCTAGTTGTTCGAACCACATTGATGTGAGTTTATTGCTCCAGAGGGGTTTCCATATTGAAATCCTAGATGATTCCTATTCTGATTCAGACTGTAGTAACTTTGACCAGGGATGGTATTAACAGCGTTAAGATTTTCCATTTGACCATTATCTCCTTGTTCACATACATTGCTTAGAACAACATCATAAAGAACATTACATGCTAATGTCGAATGATCAGTACTTTTACATGCTTCACAGAATAATGAAGCTGACTTGATCTATTCTTGTTGTCGAGTGGGCGAACGTCCTCTTCCAATAGTGGTAAGAGATGATTCAATGTGGTCTTTCTTGGAAACTAAGAGTTTTAAGGTTTCAGCGATAGACTTGTACTTGGGAGTAGCTTCAGCCATAGCTGCTTTCAAGACTCCTTTACCTACAGATCTACCCCAATTGGCTTGATTTTCTACTCCAAGGGTGAAGGCTCTCCATGCGTTGTCATAACTTTGACGCATAAAGTTTCCTCCAGATGAGGAGTTTAAGAATCTCTCGATATCGTCATCCACACCCCTATAGAAAATTTTTATGAGTTGATTCTTAGGAATTCCATGGTATGGACACTTACGTAGAAGCTCTTTGTATCTGTCCCAGGCTTCAGCAAGGGTTTCTCCAGGGACTTGAGTGAAATTTGTTATTTGCCCTCTAATTTCATAGGTGAGACATGGAGAGTAGAACGTTTCTAGAAATACATTTTGAAGTTGTTCCCAAGTGGTGATGGGTTCACTTTTCAATGAGTTATACCAACTTATAGCTCTATCATCGAGAGAGTACTTGAAGAGACAGAGTCGAATGGCATCATCGGATACTCCATTTTGCTTTGTCATGGCACATAGATCAACAAACCTCAAAAGATGTTCCTAACTATCCTCTCCTTGTTTGCCATAGAATGGGTTGTTTTGAAGCAATGTGATCCAATGTGCCCTAATTTCAAAATTGGTAGCATTAATGGGAGGAGGTTGTACTGGATGATGAACATTAGCAGCTCTGGGGATAGAGAACTCTCCAAGGTCCTTTTGTAGTTCTGTTGCTTGTGCTGCTTGAATTTCTTCTTATACTGCAGCTCTAGCTTCTTGCATGAATCTTTCTCTCTGTGCATTAAGGGCTTGAGCCACCCTTCGAGCTATCTCCTCTTCTTGAGCCATCCTTGCATGATTCTCTCTGATCTGACGATGAAAAGTTATGTCTATCTCAGGATCAAAACTTGTTGTTAGTCTGGGGTTGTCCGAACGGCGCATGAACTATGCATTGGGTTGTACCTGAATTAGAAAGATTTTGAAATTGAGAACCACAGAGTAGAGTCAAATTCAAGTAGATGATCGATTGTATCAAAAGAAAATTAAAATCCTAGACTAGCCTCAAAAGAACTATATTTGACTAACTGATTTCGTTGTCCCCGGCAATGGCGCCATATTTTGATGTGGAATTTTATCGCACTAACAAACTCACTCGGGGTTGAAATCCCTGAGATTTTACCAAAACTAATGTGCAATAATCCCACCCGCAAGCATACGAGTCTTATTGCAATATAGTTAAGGATCGAACCCAAAGGATAACGTTTTTAAGAATCTTTGTCAGTCGAATATAGTTCCAGTAAAACTAATATTTAGAACGATTGGTTGGTTTGTTGTTAATTAAACTAAATTTAGGAAATTAAAGACTGAATTAAAGTTGGATTAAGATCAAATGATATGGAATCGTTAGGATGGTATCGGGTTTCACCACCGCTATACATGCAAACACATTCAATCGCAAACAATCCAGGCAAGATATAACGATCCAAATAGAGCTGCTGCAAAACCCCCCATACGGGTGTTAGGTTCGCGTAAGAATCACCTTAGGCATCAAATGTCTCGTCACCGTTCGGATCACTTACTTACAGCTCTGAAGAAATCTCATTCTATTTCTAGTCTGGGAGTCAACCACATTAATCGATAAGCAAGCAGGCGATTATTATATGAGCAAACATCGACGATTAAGAAGAAGATACAAAATCCAACTAAGGCTATGAACCCCCTATATAGGTGTTAGGTGTACAGAAGCGTCACTGAAGTCTAGATGGCTCGTCCCCTCGCGGATTATGCACTTACGACCTCAAGAAATCCCATTCTATTTCTAGTTTGGGAGTCAACCTGTTAAACGATGTTCAATCCTACATATAGAAGTTCTCACAACATAAGAAGAGCAAAGATGAAAGCAAGCAATTAATCTAACTGCAAACATAACAATTAACAATGAAATGAAAAGTTATATACATTGTCATGGAAAGTTTAACAAAAGAACATGATTGTATGGGTAGCGGGGCTAGTCCCCGCACCCCAGCGAAAAGGAACTACTCGCTCATGATGTGAGAAATAAGAAGAATGAGAAAGAGAGAGAAATCCTCCATGAGCATGGTGCAGAAGGTAGTTGCAGCTCGATGAAGATGATGCGGTCTTCTACATCATTTCAGAGCAGATCTAGATGTGAAATGGGAGATGTCAAGACAGACCGGACAGTCTCTCTTGCTCCGTCTTCCTTCTCTTCTCAGTCTTTTTGATTTCAAGACGGGCAGTAGGTGGAGTGAAACTGGCGTGGACGATACTAGATCTGAATCGGACCTGTGTACAGGTAGCCTGTCGGCGTCCCGGAGCCGATCCCTCAAAAGGGGACCTTACTGGTCCTATTTATAGGCACCTGACTGGTCCTCACATTTTTGGTGTGTTTCCGGTCCAAACGGTTTGGGGGATATTTTTGCTCAAATGGTTTTGTAAAATATATGTTCCAAACGGTTTGGGTGTTATTGGCTTAAATGGTCTTAACATTTCCTTCATTTGGTATTGTATTTGGCAGCAGCAAACGGTCTTGGACATTGCATGCTCAAACGGTCTTGGATATTACATGTGTCCAAACGGTTTGGTATGTCTTGCAACAAACGGTTTTCACGTGGGTGATTCATTCGGTTTGCATATTGCATGCTCAAACGGTCCCTCACGCTAGCTAATCCAAACGATTTCAGCTATTGGTTTGTTGTAGTCCGCAACTTTAGCAAACGGTCTGTGATTAGAATCAAGCAAACCGTCTTCGCTTCATGAGGCAAATGGTCTTTGCAGCAAGTGCCTTCATTCGGTTTGCATAATTGCAACTTTATTAAACGGTCTGCATACGGGATTTCAACTGATCCAAATGGTTTTCTATGCATGCACAACCGATCTTCCAGCTTAAATGGTCATCATGTGGCTGCAAACGGCCTTCATACTCCACTCAAGCAAACGGTCTTTGCTACTCAGCAATCAGCAAATGGTCATGCATGTTTAGTGCAAACGGTGTTGCATGGGCTTCCATACGGTCTTCATGCATTGAGCAAACGGTCAACGTTTCATATGCTCATTCAGTTTTGTCTTTATGTGGGATATTGCTCAAACGGTCTAGCGCAGGATAGGCAAACGGTCTTCAATCCTAGCAGCAACAAATGATCTTACATGTATGTGTACTCATGCACGTGCATTGGCAAATGGTCTTCTCAAACGGTCTGTAGTTCCGATGGGCATACGGTCTTCACTTCCTAGCTAATCAGCAGCTTCTCCATTCGGTTCATCACGTGTATCCAACAAACGGTTTGCAAACTGTTTAATCATCAAACGGTTTTTATTCTGGCAGCAGCAAACGATCTTGAATCTTAGAGTAGCAAATGTTCTACGTGCATGGTTTTACATTCAGTATCCGCATTGCACGCCAACTTTAGCAAACAATCTTCTCAAATGGTTTCAAATATTGAACGGTTTGCACGTAGCTGTGTTAAACGGTCTCGCAGACCGACACTCCCCAAACGGTCTCGCAGACCGGGATTATTCAAACGGTCTCGCGTAGGCTTCCATTCAGTCTTCACTTCTTGCACTGCAAATGGTCTTGCGACCGATTTGAGCAAACAGTCCTGCAGTCCTTTATTCGGTCTTCGCGTGCATTCGGTCTTTGCATGCATTCAGTCTTCGCATTTGCATCAAACGGTCTTGAAATGGAACTATCCATTCGGTCTTGAGACCGAATGGATAAAACTGTTTGGTGAGACCGAATGGTCGAAACCGTTTGGTCAGACCGAATGGTCAGGACCAAGGGTGAGTGAAGGTGGGACCTAGTTGATTGTTCAACTTCATCAAGACCTGCATCAAATCAACATAAATTCAATTAAAATCATGATACTTGGATCAATTAAGTAATTTTGCACATTTTGTCATTTAGTAGGTGAAATTAAAAGCATTGAGTCAAATTTGTCCCAAGATGGTAATTGAAATTCCTGATGAATATGCATTCATTAGGTATTCCCTTAATAAGGTAGTCTTACATTTCCCTCATATGAATAGATTAGATAATGACCATATTGTGTTAATACATAACACTAATGAGATATAGCTTGTTACATTTAATCCTGATAAACTCGAGTGATGGTGATTAACTATGATCAACCTTCCTTATTGGAATAATAGAACAATAGAGTACTATTTTTTTTAGTTTGAACCCTAGTATGCCATTACCTAATGGTTATTCCTGGAGTTATGTGTGGATCCATACTTAGGATGGAATGGAATGTGGTGGTGATGCTTTACCTTATGCATCCACGATCCAATAGGAATGCCATAAGTAGGGTGTGGGTATGATTGTTGATTTGTAACAATGAAATTAACTTATGTTCTTGAACCTAACCCTTATGTAATAGATGATGGTAGTTAGTTATTCTACCCTTCCTTGAATGGTTAATATAATGATGGAATATCCTTCCTAATGATTGATTGCAACTCTAATGTGTTAACTAGTGGTCATCATAGTTTTATGATTTATGATTTCTTATTCTAAACTTGTACACTATCAGTTTGATGATGGCCAATTATAAATCTTCGTTATATATTGATATAATAAAAGAATGCTCTTAATGATAAGGTAACCATGTAATATTATCATTTAAACATCTTTAAGTTATATAATGAAATATCATGTTGAGCTTGCATTACAAGGGTGGTGATGTTTGTTGAGCCTTGTTATAAGGCATGGATAGATAGTGATGAACTTTGTAGGGAATAATGTGATGGTCTGAATGACCTATGGGCGTGGTTGAGCCTTGAATGAGGTATAATCCTCTTATGTTGACAAGGGATTGATACCTTGTGATATTGTGATCAGGATTCATATCATGTGATAGTATGATAACAAGTGCAGTCTCATGAATGGAAAGTGAATAGTACTGTCTAGTATGTCCTAGAGTCATCCCTGTACTCTCAAGTCTAGGTGAAAAGCTTGTATGATGTTTTGATTGAATCGAGCTTTCGTTATCATGTTGATGTTTGTATGTGTGGATAGTATTCCTTTATAAAGCTTATGATGTAGCAGAGGCTATAGAGAAGTTTTAAAGGATATTGAGCATTATATGAAATGCAGCAAGTTGTTGGGCTTTTATGTAAATGTTTCTCAGATTGGGAAATGTTGAAATCAATTCAATTTACCCTTTTTTCTGGGTTTGTGTTTAATTAATGTGTAATCATGTTTTGTGTTTTGAGTAATCTCATTTAGTGTAACGGGTTCTCACAAGTTGGTATCAAATCTTTACATTCGCTAAGTCTATAGGGACACAAGGATTTAGGAGTAGGATGATGTCTAAGTTAGGAACATGATATGAATACATGGTGCATACCGCCTAATCTCAGTACTTGGATGCCCTGGCCAGGTATTTAGGTATTGAAGAAAAGGTAAGTATGGAACTCTTAGATTCATTTCTTTCTGATTACTCTGATCAAGTGGTCATTTTGAAACAATTTAAAGCGCATAACAAATCATAAATCATGATGTTAAAACCTCATTCTTACTCTAAACAAGTTAAAAATTACATCATAACCTATCAAAACTTGAATGTTTGGTAACTCTAGAGGAAATTTACAACACCATGAACCCTAAATCTTAATACAAATAAGCAAAAGAGGAGTTCTCAAAGTTGTAATTCAAGAAGATGATAAAGTAAAAGACAAATAAATATGTGCTAATAAAGTGATTCAAGGTAAGAAATTCAAATAAAATGGAGAGGACTCTTGTGATAAGTATAATATGAGAAGATGAATGAGAACATGACAGATGAATCAAGTGGAACCTAAGTTAATCTTAGACCAACTTGTGTGTGTAAGAAAGTGTTAATGTAATATATGCATGGTATGTGAAAGAAATCAAGGGAGAAGCTCCTTGTTTAATGAAGAAAATATGGAATATGATGACCTTATCCTTGATCAGTGGTTGAAAAACATGGTAACATGAGAGGACATATACAAGAATGATGAAAAATTAATGTGAAAAGATAAATGAGATATGATAATCTTAATTAATTCCTACCAATGGCAAGGAACTTAAGCTGTAAGAGGTAAGATGATACATAAAAAGTGTAACCTTCATGGGGATAATAGAGTTGGTTACCTTTTGCTAGTGACCCCAAGACGATTCTTCTTTGACATGGGAAGTGTGTTTCCCTTTGTGTTCTTTCTTTTTTAGGCTTAGCCTCCAAGTGGATCTCATGCCACTTGATACACATCGATTCACTTTAATTCTAGGATGAATATCTTGATATAATGTGTGATTGCCTTGGACTATAGTTCTAAAATACTTATTTTTTGTAATGAGGATGCTTTTTGAAGCCTTTCAAGAGTTAGGGAGATTCCTCCTATATGTTC